>CM056825.1:3515000-4250000 GCA_029853015.1 Chelidonichthys spinosus | reverse complement strand
CGATATTTAACTTGATAGGTGAGAACGCTGACGTCTGGTGACGCTAACTGAAAAGTCAGGGAAATGCCCAAAGTAGCAGATTCATCCCCGTCGGCATCTTGGATGTCTGCAGAAAATTCCATGAGGTTCCATCCAATAGTCCCTTGGGATGTTTCACTGAAAAATAACACCGTCAACCTCATGGTGGTTGTGCAGGAAGAGCCAGTAGGCAATAACCCCTGGGGACTATGATTGACTGATGACCAGATTGAGGTTGTGGACCAACCAACCAAAGGAGCAACTTCGCCATCCCCGGAGAGAAGCAGGGTGCCGGGTTGTCAGTGTTTCAGCAAAGCCCTAAACCTTTAATTCAGCAGGATGGGGAGTTTTTTGGTTTAACTGCAAAGTTGTGGTTTAACTTTGTAGGAAAAAATGTGTTCTTCAGCAGAAAAACCTCTCGCCCAGTCCCAGTTGGTCCTCCCGTGTCTCTCCGAGAGCTGTGGCCAGAGCATGAAATGCACTTGGCAGCTGTGCTTTTCTTCTTGACAGGCTGCTTCCATGGTTTAATTTCATTGGTAGAGAATGATTCAAGTTTTTTGAAAGGTAGATGCAGCAGATGTGTACAGGGCCGGTGGATTAACAAACTCGGATCCCAGTGGAGGTTTTTTCTAAGGGAAGCTGCTGCCTTGAGGTCTTTGCTTTGTGAGGAATGGAGGGCGAAAAAAATGAAATACTTTTGGGAGAGTGAGAGAGAAAAAAAAATCCCTCTGTTCTTATCAGGTCCTGCTGTAGTGTAGAAGAAGGTGTATGGAAATTGAAAAGAAGGGCTTTTCTCATGCAGGCTTTGGCTGCAGCATGATACAATGAAGCTTGTCTCTGTGATGTTTGAGTTTGTGGCTTCAACTAAATGACATTAAAAGAAACACAGCGACATTTCAAATAGCGTCCTGTATTTCACGATGACTGTTTGGGCTCCGACGGTTTCCCGTCCTCCATCATTGTAAAGCTACAAGATTCACTGCTGCACGTCTTCGATGCCTCCGACTCGCCCTCAGGTCCTTCTGATGGATATTCCCAAACTGAGCTGACCAATCACACTCACTCTGCTGGAGCTGCAGAGAAAAGCAGTTCAGCAAGTTTCACACTGATCAGATTATGGCCCCCTTGCTGTGTCCAAGGGCGAGTGCCGAGGGAGAGCTTCCCCCACTTCGGCGCCTCCCAGGGGGGGGGCAGACTGAATCGGGCTCGGGCAGGATCGGGGGTGGAGCGCGGCCCGCCGATAAAAGGCTGAGCCACGGGAATCTTCGGGAGGTTCTGGGAACTATTCACCATGGAGCTAGCGTGGCACCATTTCACCGGGTAGTCGAGGAAAAGAAACGCCCGGCAGGCGGAGCTCCTTTTGAATGCAGCACCCCGGCGAAGGGGAGGGCTACTTGAACGTCTCAGGAGGAGCCGTACATCGGGTGAATGTGAAATGAGGCGATGAGTGGAAGGCAACGGCGACGCTTTCACATGCCCATTTTCACCACTTCCCCTTTCACTCTCTTGTCTGTGTTTAAGGCTGTGAGAAAGCCCCCCCCACCTTTTCCTCTACTTCTGCCACAATAAGCCAAACGCCCAATTGACCGGGGCTCCGGCTCACACCTCTGCCTAGCCCTCCCCTGTAATCAACCTGGCTTCTCATCCCTGCACAAAGACCTTTCAACACTGGAAGCGAGGAGGTATCCTTGGAGACGAGAGGAGAGGAGAGGTAAAGTGAGGAACATAATGTTTGGTTCTGGCGTAGATCTATATTGAAACAAAGGAGTTCAGAATAAAGTGCAGTTACTCGTATTCCCCCTGGAAGAGTTCAGTTACAGTCGAACATCCTTGGCTGTATGTGCATACATGTCTCTAGCAAATATTGCAGAGTAGTTTTATGTATCGCTGACTCCTCTCGTCCATGTGTTGAATATTGATAAATCCTTTTTGCGCTGAAAAGGATGGAGCTGCAGTCCTCTTACACCAAGGTTGTGTCCTTTTTTTGAAGAAAGCACCTATTATGAATGAGGTCTGGCACTTACTTAAGCCTTACTTGACTGTACTGGTCCTTTTTGTTGTGACAATAAAAATATATCACCAGTGTGCTTTCCCTTTTGGCATAAAATGTGCGTATTCATACATGAATAACAAAAAGATGCAGCCTGTATTCAGAAAGAAACGGCGACCTCGAGCCGACGTTTCTGCGTGATAACGATCTCCCCCTCCGAGCGTCGCTGACGAAACAGCAAAGTGAGAGGAAAGAGACCCGTGATGTTCCACAGATCTGGTCTCTGAAGATGGAGCCAGGTCAGCCAATAAACACAGAGGTAACGGTCACACACGTTATCGTCTCCACTGTGACTGACTGCTGCTGATCCGGCTCGAGCGGGGCCCATTTTCTCCAATTCTCCCTGCCTTTAATAAGTAATTTACCCCCCCTTCTTGCACACTAATTTTCAACTTGGAGAAATATTTCGCTCCGATCCGTGATAGAGACAAAATAACCTCCTCCTCGTTCCGCTAACAGGCAAGTGATGAGGAATGCAATGCTTCAGGTCTGACTTAAACTTCCCAAACTAATCTACACACACACACACACACACACACACACACACACACACACACACAGTGTCATCATAACTGGGTGCTGTTAGGAATGTAATGGGCCATTTTCTTTGTACGTTTATGCAGAAAGCGACAGAAAGTTAGATTTAATTCAATTTAAAGCATCCAAACAAATATGAGATGTGTATTTTAGGGATTCTTAGAAGTTGTCACTTCCCTCCGGATATAGAAGTGACTTATGATGGTGGCGTACTCTGCATATGTGCAGTTTATAACGCATATGCTAATTGGGTCTTATTCCATACATTCCCACTTATACACAGAAAAAAAAGCTCTCCCTTTGTCTGTCATGTACCAACAACATCATTATGCAAATATTATAGGTGTTCCATTATGCAGAGGGAGAGAGGAGAAGGGTTCAAAGGTGAGGATTTGTACGAGCGTCTGACCAGTGAGGACCAGTTAGTCCAGAAAAATCATTTTTATATTGGAGGGGAACTGGCAGCTACAGTGATAGAGTGTGGAGAAAAGGTAGCTGCTTTTACCAATTACAGTATATGCTGAATACAGTCTATATATATTAATGTTTGCAATATATGCACAGACAGACATCAGTCAAACTGTAGAATTAGACTTGTGAAGTGGGAGTTGTTATTTCAAGCCCTCGGTTCGGTCGGTAAATATTATTTATTTCCTACAGAGACGATCCTCGCAGACTCACAGTCGAAACATCTCTTTGGCTTAAAACTGAAAAATTGATTTATTATTTGAATTTAAGTATCTTTTTTTATTGGATGGGCACAAAAGCCTCTCGGTTGAATCATCGGTACTAAAGATCCACTGCTACGTTAGAAAATAATATGATCTGGTTCTTTGGTGAAAAGTTAAAGGTACAAGATCGCAGGTAGGAAAAGTAATTATGACACCGATAGGTGAGAAGCACCAAACCACGGGGCTTAAAGTGCAGTTACATGAGCAACAACAACGGCAGCTCAGTTTAGGTTTGGCAACCATGGTGTTTTTTTCATTTTATTCTCAAATGTAACCATGGAGCGTTTTGAAATTTCTTCAGCTCTGATTTGCACTTCTGGCGGTTTTTATTATATCTAACATCAGCTGCCAAGGCTTCTGGGTATTCTTGTTCTTACAGTCATTCAACATAGCACACATCACTTCTCAAAACCCTTTTTTCCCTATTATTATTATTATTATATCTGATTATTTCTGCCGAACCAGCATGCATCACAGTTCACACACCAAACTACCTAATTACCTCTGCATACTAGTACCTTTGAATGTTTTTCAAAGGGGGGGCGGGGTAGAACATGTGCGGTGTGAAGTGAGGGACGCCGTCATGTGCCGTACAGCTCAAACAAAGTCATGCAAATCCAAAAAGCAGCCCCTTTGTTTGAAAGACCACCAAAGACCGTGTAACCCCTGTTTTCCGTTTGCTGAAAGACGATGTGTGTGTGTTTGATTATGCGTTCCCCTCCACGTGCCAAACAGGTTATTTCTGTGTTGCTGGTGGGATCCGACTACTCAAATGCTCTGATGCTCGGCACCTCACAGCTAATGTTCTCATTACAGCCGAGACACGCTGAGAAGAAAAGCCGCAGTCGATTGCGTTTCGAATGTTTGCATCGGCGAACTCACACACGTGCTTGTTGGCAAGGCAGCGCTCTTCTACTGCCATGCAGATCCCCCATCCGCTTGTCTTCAGCCTCTGTAGTATTCCTCTTAGAGCTGTGGATTGGAAGGAAATGCATGTTGAGGTTGAGGAACAGCGTTAGATGAGAGTCAGCAGTTCTGCAGGGTGGAAGACAGAGGGACTATATTCTCAAGGGGGGACGAGATGATGTATGAAACCATTAGGGCTCCTAAGACCCAAAACACTTAGTTCAGCCATTAAGCTATAGGCGCTCCGGGCGCCGTGGCGACGGGCAGAAAGGAGGACAAAGAGCGACGTGGAGGGAGAGGAGCGGGACGACCCGTGTGATGGAGAGGTTGTGTGATGTCATGCATTGCTGATGGGAAGAGGAACGGCTGGTAATGTGATGCTACAGACAAAGCAGGAACCTCATTGGCCTCCTGGCCCTCCCTCTGATGAATGCACAGCCTTGCTCCAGCGCTAATAAAGGAAGTGAAGTGATGTCTTTACCCACAGATTAAGATCAGAACCAGAGGTAACGTCATTACGCATGGCATCGCTGTAGGATACAGATCGCTGACTTCATAGGATGCTTGGCCTCATCGGCTGATAGGGTTTATAGCAGCACACGTCTGTAGATGAATATCCAAAGTGATCCCAATCTTCTGACAATCAGCTCTGGCAACACAGAGTCCAGTATGGAAGTGCAATGTTTCTGTACCTGAACATAGAGCACCTCAAAATCACTCCTCTTTGTGAGACATCCGTTTGTATAATCACAGTAACAAAGGACACCATTACTAGCTTAATGCTGTGGTCTACGATTTGGAATTTGACCAATGGGAGCCATTGCTCCG
Organism: Chelidonichthys spinosus; assembly: GCA_029853015.1. Lineage (NCBI taxonomy): Eukaryota > Metazoa > Chordata > Actinopteri > Perciformes > Triglidae > Chelidonichthys > Chelidonichthys spinosus. The sequence goes on along the minus strand of CM056825.1, from coordinate 4,244,930 downwards.
GAAGGCTCGTACCCTCCATCCAATCCCCTCGTCTCCCCTGCTGGCCATCCCGCCTCGTCCAATCGTGGAACACTGGGGGGAGGGGTTTGGTTGGGGAGGTGGGATGTAGAGGCTCAACTGATTTTCAGAATGTAGACCAAAGCTTTAATCAAACTAGATAAAAACCAACAAGCTGCTTCAACTCCAGTATCATCCCAATTAACGTGACAGCGATGCTTTAAATCAGACTCCATGTAACGCCTTAACCCTTCAGCCTCAGACACTCTTGTCAAATCTCGCAGGTGCTTTATTCTCTTATTCCAATGTTACTCCTAATGACTTGTTATTATTCTTTCATGTTTCTGTTTTAATTAGTGCTTTAAAACAATTGTTATTAAGTTAAAAATAGGCACAATTGTAGCCTTACAGTTTTAATAGGGAAATAGAGGAGGTGGATGAAACTGTGTCCTATTTACAGTATAACACACTCTCCTTACCTGCTCTATTTTCATTTCATACAACATGCAAATAAGGTGTGACTCTTCCAAAATAACAAGGACTTTTTTTATTTTTTCCTTCAGACCAACTTGTTTTTTATTTTAAATCGTAGTTCATTCATAGGGTTAATTCATATATTACACAATATATGTTGTGTATTGTATATGATATATATATATATATATATATATATATATATATGTCTCAAGGATGAGGGTTAAAGGGAACGCTGAATATTGCGTATTTATGAGTACAGGTAGCAAACATATATCGAGTCCTCCCGGGGAGTCAGGAGGGAGCTCTACTTCTGCATGAAGTCAAGTTGTAACTTTTTTAGCTCTTGTTATGCATCGTGAACGCCGGGTTTGACATCTGACCGGCTACTTGCCGCAAGCAAGTGGAGCTTGTCAACAGGAAGTAGTGTGAAAGAGTGTGTGTGTGTGTGTGTGTGTGTGTGTGTGTGCGTGCAGGGGAGTTATATCACTGAACAACACAGCATCTTTTTTATCCCTATACACTTAAACCACATAGTCATCTTAACTATCTTTTTAGCATGCCGGGCTTCAGTCGCATCTGTTTAGCATCGAGGGGGCTGATTAAACAGGACGGGGTCGCCCCACTTCGGATTAAAGCAGCTTGTTTGCTGAATTGATATCGTACATATTTTAACTGTACTCTGTTAAGCTGGCAAGGTCCCCCAGGTTCGGGGGGGGGGGGGGGGGATGACGAGCAAAACTGCAGAGTGGAGAGAAGCTGAATGCATAAATATGTGATGTGGGTCGATGGAGGATGGCAGGGAGGAGGAGGAGATGAGGGATGAGTAATCCTAACGGCCTCCACTGAAAGCTTTTATCTGTATAGCTTTATACCTGTGAAGGAATCTGGAGTTCCCCTTTAATGAGTTTGAGTGTCAGAGTAAAAAACAAACCAGCAAAACCAAGTCAAACGGCCAATGCTGCGTTGCTATATCCTAAATAGACACTTTATAGCCATTAGGGAACAAATTATCTCATTATTATAATTCAAGGAAATTGCCCACCACTGGCAACAAAGATAGAATTATTGCTGTTTATCCGACTTGAGATATGTCGTCCGAGTAAATTGCAGTGATTTTTTTTATTGGGACGATTAAATCGGGATGTTTGTTGGAGACTTTGAACCCGTCTCACCTGTAGTTTTGTGAAGATCAGCGTCAATAATTACCCACACAGAGCGCCGTCTTCAGTGCAGAAAATAAACTCCCATCATTTCTCTTTCATCCACACAGCTGGAGGTTTCAACCACAGACTTCGCTGGCAATCTCGTCGAGGGGCCGACGCCGCTCCTGATCACTGTCATTGACCAGAATGACAACCGGCCCATCTTCAAAGAGACGCGCTACACGGGAGAGGTGCTGGAGGGATCCCCGACAGGTAGGAGCCATCGTTGTATTGAAGGGACTCCGGAGAGAACCGGGCTTGTATTCAGGTGGACGGCAATGTCAATATCACACACACACACACACACACACACACACACACAGAGATACCTGGTGGTTGTTCTCATCAGGTCTACATTGTGTGCAGGTGGTTTGTATGTGATGTGGTGAATTATTGAATTATTAAACAACAACAAAATCATTCACTTCCATTCAGAAATATTTTCCACCGATGATCACCTTTTTTTGTTGTATATTGTCGACCCACAGGTGATATAATTCTAAAATCACTTTAAAAAAAAGCTGTATTTTCACGAGAATAGAACAGAATTCCCAAATATTTAATTCCATGACATTTTGTCTCATGAAACATGTAACTGTTTTCCTCAACATCCGTTCATAAGTTGAATTTACAGTTAAAGAAAAGCTGGATTTGATTTGAAGACACAGTGGCAGTCCTGCCATAAGGCGAACAAAAGCAGCCTTGTTGTTTGTTTGTTTTTTTATGTTTTCCTCTTCATCAGAAAACCTTGGAGATGCTTTGCTCACAGCAGCTGCAGTTGCCCTCATATCACACCTATTACTTGCTACCTTCCCTCTCTCCTATATATAGTGGAGCACTGAAACACCTATAAGACTGTAGCACTCCACCGGTGTGATTACAGGTCGGCGTTTCGGGAAGGCGAGCGTGTGATATCACTATAACTAACTCCACTCTAAACCTGATTGTGTTGTTGCTTTACTCGATGATTTATTCTAATTACTAACATTATGTGGCAAAACTGCAGGGGAGCGAAACCCCCGACAGAACTAAAAGAGGAAACAAGCGAAGTCACCGAGTCTCAGTGCAGCATCGAATCGGGGCTGAAAAGGAAGTGTTTAAGAGGCTTTTATTTTGGAAAATCTTGTGACGGCTTATTTCTGGTCCTTTTTCACACCTTACATTAATGCTAATGTTGCCGTTAAGATTGTTGTACATGTATTAGGCAACAAACCCAGCATGCTTGAGTCGAACACTTTTCCTGCATGAAATTAAATAAGTGGAACATTTTATTCTGAAGTTTATTGACTTCCTGTATTTGACCTCTTCCCTCTCTTTTTCCTCTTCTACTCATTTTATGACATTTGAGAGAAATTGGAAGGCAAAATAGCTTTTATGCCATCAATTGCGAGTTTTTTGGACACTTATCTGACGCTGATGATGGATATGCAGAGACAGATTGTTACTTTATGGACTAACAGCAGGAGACTCTGCACTGCCTTTCGTCCCCACCTCACGGTCAAGTGTTTGAGAGTGAATCATTCCGGAGGCAGCGCTGGCAGGGCATTTGAAGAAGCCTCTTCACCTCCAGCTTCTGCTCTAAATCTTCACGTTCTCCCTCAGATGTCACTTTATCACCGTCGCTGCTTTTTCTTGGCTTTCTGAGTTCCCGCCATCACTAATGCGTCCGCGGGGACAGCGGTGGCCTCGCTGGGCTGAAACGGAAATAAATGCGAGTATATCTATTCAAGGAATCTCATGCTCACCCAACGCCACCTTCATACACGTGCTTTTCCTTTATTCTATTGATTGACAGTTCTGAATGACTGTCGATCAACGTGGAGGTGGAGGGAGTCACACCCTGAATGATCAACAACACATCTGGATTTACATTTCTATCCCTACAACAGGTTTTCTTTTACCTGCTGATGCTTTGTAGTAAACCTGCTCTCTTCAGACTCTACTGCTTTTAAAGGAAAGCCAGATGTGATTTGATGTGCCATCCTTATTATAAGTTCCCGTCTCGTGAAACGTATCCCTCCGAGTCCCGCGATGTCTCCATCTGCCGGAGTCGCTCCACGCGGCACTAATGATGAAATTAGCAAAAAACTCCGTTGACTCCTGCTGTTCACCTTGAACCGCGTTGAAGCGCTTCGCTGGAAGGAAGGAACCCCCACAGGTCTACCTGTCGAGGGTCCTGAGGGCAAAACGTGTTGCGGCGCACAGATTGTTTGGAGACGTACGTCTGTTTCCATGGCGATCCCAGTCAGATGGTTGGAAGTGGGAAAAGTAAAATAAATTTAAAAAAAGGCTTCACACGGCTGATTCTGTGATGTTTTTGCATATTTGTTCTCATATGATTATCACTGAAAAGGCAACAGACAGAAACCTTAATCACCAGCAGAGCTTCACAGATATCAGGGATCAGTCAACACACACACACACACACACACATTTTGAGCGGGTTGTCAACTTCATGTTGCACCTGTGTTATGAATGTCTAATACAGACATTGCGTATGCGATGGTATCCATCCATCCATTTTCTACCGCTTATCCTGTATTTAGGGTCACGGGGGGGGGGGGCTGGAGCCAATCCCAGCTGTCATTGGGCGAAGGCAGGGTTCACCTGGACAGGACGCCAGTCTATCACAGGGCCGACATTTAGAGACAAACAACCATTCACTCTCACATTCACACCTACGGGCAATTTAGAGTCATCAATGAACCTATCCCCATCCTGCATGTCTTTGGACTGTGGGAGGAAGCCGGAGCACCCGGAGAGAACCCACGCTTACACGGGGAGAACATGCAAACTCCACACAGAAGGAACCCGGGGCCGACCCGGGAATCGAACCCAGGACCCTCTTGCTGTGAGGCGAGAGTGCTACCCACTACACCACCGTGCAGCCCGTATGCGATGGTATACATGAGGTAAAGCCGCTGGTCGTCCCGGCTACGCAGACCGGCATTATGGGCTGGAAACCGTCGCACAGCTGAATGTCGTTAGAATAATTCACTCACACACACACATGCGATCCTACATGCTTCCAGTGAATTCTCAAAATGACAAATCCCCGGCAGGAAAATGTGTCGTTGATGCGGCCCCAGCGAGGGCCCGGCCTCACAGAAACCCCTGAATCATCAGAGTAGCTTTTAGCCCCGACTCTTCAGTGGACAAGTTAACTCGGGGTTCTGCAAGCTCAGCACCAATGCATTATAAAAAAAAAAATAATAATAATAACTTTTACATTACTGGGTTATCTGATATCATCCGCCAGAGACCTCCTTGCGTGATGCCGTAGAATTGAATTTGCTTTTATTTGCAATTACTTGATGCTGTGTTCCTTTTATTTTTTTAAATGCTTTTATAACCCTGAGCTGCCTGTAAGCAGCGATTTCCTGAGTGGATTATTGCTCTGGTTGAATAAACTCAAGTGAAAAAAAAAAAAAAAGTAACTGAAGTTTGATTTTATTTTGGGCGTGCTGGCGTGATCTGACAGCTTCTCGGTACTTTAGTTGTCATGGATGCCAGATCCGATTGAGCTCACAGATAAGATGAAGGATGCACTTCTGAAGCTGTGTGTTTCTCTCACACATGCCTGCAAAGCAGTGAATAGTCTACTTAGCAAACGCTCAGCCTCCATCATCTGTCCGTCGATACATCTGATGATTTTCAACAACCCTGTCAGTCATAGGTTTCCTGCTCGGTGGTCCTACAATTTAGGAGAAAGTAGAAAGATCATTGTTTGGTTGTCATCTTCCTTCATCCTGACAAGATGATGAGGAGAATTTTGTTGGCTACTTACCCAGCATGCAGTATGAGACCATGATCCCTCCTCTGGAGTCATGTTTCTGTCCACCTGGCTAATGCAGCTCCATTATTCACCCTCTTTAGCTCTTTAGGCCGTCTGCGTGCTTTACCACCGACTCCTGAGGGAAAGTTTCTGTCTATTAAGCTGCTAAATGCTCCACTAATGGTCCACCAGCTAGTCGCTGACTGTGTATATAGACACATATATACAATATATGTATATGTATATGTATGGAAGCAATGATCCACAAAGATATGCGAGATAAAGCCCAAGGGTGACATTGTTTTTTTACCAAGCACGGTTTACAGAATAAAGACACATTTTTAAAACTTGGCTTTGTGTCAAAAGGAAACAAAAGGAATGGAGTGCTTATAATAATAATAATAATCATAATAAGAGCGTTGCAGCAGTGTGAGAAGAAGCTAAAAGGGGTGAGAGCGTCAGGGTTGAACACCAGAGAAAAAACAAGTGCTCCTCTTCCACCACCCTATCTATTAAAATCATATATCCTAGTAGCTGCTGCTGTAGTTCAAGTCTTTTATCACAACACGGATAGTCTGTGAGAACAAAATGTACCGTTAGATATTCTTATTGTTAGGATCATATATTAGGTTTGTTTTTAACAAAGAGATGTTCTTCTTTTTAAATGTTCAACTCCAAGTCGTAGAGTGTTTTTTTTTAGAGAGTATTTTTATGTTGGTTTAGTGCTACTTTTTTTGTTGTTGGGAAAAAAAAAAAAAAAAACTTTCCATCTCCAGCACCAATTTGTCTCCACAGCCCAGTGGGGTGAACGTATGGCTTAATGTATGTGCATAATGTTGTGGTGTGCTGTGTGTGTGTGTGTGTGTGTGTGTGTGTGTGTGTGTGTGTTGGGCAGCCGGGGAGCTGTAGAGGGGAATGTCACAGTACTCTGACATTTCTGTGCAAACTGATAACAAAGGCAGCCAAAGCTTCAGTGTCTTGGCAAGCCCTCTCCTTCCTCTCTGTTTACTCCCCCTCTCTTGGGTTTTTTTCTCTCTGGATTGTTCTTCATCTCCCTCATTCTCTTTTTTCCCTTCATGTTCCCCTTGTGGTCTGTGTACACACCATCACCCCCCTCCACCCACCCCTCCATATTTGCTGTTTCGTTATTCTCTCCATCCTCGTCCCGTCTACCAACTTTTCACAACTGTTGATATTGACTGGCTTGCCTTCGCCCCACTTCACTCGAGGGTTGTCCGATTTTTGACAGCTTTCCGGTCCAAGCTTGGTTTTCTGGTATTAAGGGGCTTGCAATGATAGTCGTGTTTTATTGACTCCCTCAGTCTGCTATCGTGAACAAGCAAACATCCCGACTGACAGCTTCATTTCATCATAATGTTATCTGAAGGATAAAGCGGGTGATATTATCTTTGTGTGTGTGTGTGTGTGTGTGTGTGTGTGTGTCAGCCCACGGCTAATGTCCCATTCTGCTGCAGCAGGCTGCATAATATTTTGGCTGGCCTGTTATGGTTGCATGCTCAGGGACCTGTTGTGGTCGCGATGACTCACAATACCTCAAAACACCTTGTATTGCCTGTTTCAACCCCCCCCTGGTGGTTCGGGGCCGATCCACTGACCCCCCAACCAGACACAGTGGGGGGAAACCATAGACTGCATATCTATGGGGGAACACAGTTTGCTCTCTTTTATTATTTTGCACCAATAACTGTCCAAAATGGGTCGGCCCATTGTGGCTTATTACAGCAGACACACCTGGTGCAGATCTAGTGCAACTTCATCAACATTTCCCATGAACACGTCTCCACCACGGGACCAATCATTTCCCCTGAAGAATTACTTCAACGAGCTATTTTGAGAGAATGTGTATAATTTACAGCAAATGGGCCAAAGCATTCAGAGTCACAGGCTCGCTATCTAATTACAAAGCACCTAATGAAGAGAATAAAGTATTCCTTGTCGCCGCCAAGGCGTGGTAATGTTACATTTATAGACCATTTCCACTGTTTTGTAAACCTCTTTTCAGAGGACATCCAGTTCCTTTTGTTTTGAAAGTCACTTGGGAGTCACCGTGGCAACATCACCACAACATCAGTAGCATCAGAGAAAGTCATGCATATCGCCGATGATGCACAGAGAGAGAATCGTTTGATCTGAATGTTAGGGGACGGGATGGCAACGCCGTCGGAAAATGACCGTGTTTTTGGTTATTTATGTTCATCTCCTCTCTGCCAAACGCCACGGCGACAAGTTAAACCTAGTGTCTAGGTGATACGTCTCGTGTAATTGGACATGATGGGGTATAAATGAAGATATTCCTCATAGCAGAGTCTCTGTTTGTGTTCCAGACTAATTTGTGTTTCTATCAGAGGTAATTAAGGCCTGAGTTCCTGCTGTGAAGGGAGAGAGGGATGGATCTGGTCTGCTGTTCGGCTCTGCTCTCTGCTCTCACAGGAAAACACACACACACAAACACACACAGTCTGCTGGATAAATACAGCTTACGGGTGGGCAACACAGTGGATACAACTTCTATCACATCACGCTATTTACAATCATGATATAATACATGTTTTTTTAACAGCAGACCGTTTGCCTTCTGCATCCAATACGAAAAAGAAAAGTAATTGGAAGCATGGCTCTGTTACAATTAGATGGTCTAGTTTCAGGGTCTTGGTTTGGTGCATGCTGGCTCACTGTGGGACTTGCGTGAAACAGAGGCATCATTGTTTTCCACCATCTGAAGTCCAAACAGACGAGAGACATTGACAATACACATCAGTCGTCCTCGACACCGGTCCTATCTGCTTTATGTGGACCACTTGTCTAGAACGTGCGCCTGAACACTGCACGCAGTGATTGTGTTGAGTCATTAATCCGTCCTCCGTTTGAAAAGCACATCCTCGCTCTCCTTCTTGCTGCAGCATCGCAACTCTCACATGCAAAGCCAGGCAGGACTCTGGCAGCACGCCGGGGGAGAATGAAAAGAAGAGGAACCACATCAAAAGCTAATTGCTAGCTCATAGGTAGCTTTTGGTAATGCTTGAAGAAGTCGATGCATAGAAAGGTCGTGGGGGGCCGGCATGGTTTGCTGGTGCAGAGGAAGCGACGCAGAGATTGATTCCCGAGACGGATAATGATTCAACTGAGAGATTACACCAAAATTGGCAGGTAATTTGTAGCATGATGGCACCCGTTTGTCCCATTATTGTCTCCGGATCTACATCTCTCCCTCTCCCGTCTTTGTTAGCTGCAGGAGAACAGTCAGTCTAACACCCCACCAGGTGACCTGCCGTCCCACAATGCCTCATTATCAGCTTGTCAGAGTGAGAAAACCAGGAAACAAATGTCCAAGGTATCTACTGAGGCTGCCGCCCAATTAACTCAGGGACATTGTTGTGTTAGGATAAATTATTCAGCCCGTCTCACTCTCGAGGGGGTGTGTGCACACGATGCCTTTTTGGTCCAAGGAAGCAATAAACCCAGCTGCTCATCTTTTATTTCTCTCTAATTACTCCGTGACTCATGTTTCGCCGTCTAAGCTGCAATTGATTCGGTGATATACCTGTGACATTTTCAAAATGAAAGCGTGTATGCTGAATGATAAGTGACTAGAAAGTGTAAAACATTTGCATTCTAAGCGGCGCGTTCGGCGTCCGCGTGGCCGGTGGAAAAGAGACGCCGGGCGCCAATCCGGTGAGAAACCCGCTCATTTATATGCATCTGTTCTCTTTTCACCAAGTAAGGCCTCATTGATTTTCCTGAGCCTTCTTAACTGAGCTATCTTCTTTTGAATTACCATAGGGAGCGATATGCATTACACCACTGAGAGGAAAAAATTGCATTCTAAATGGGCTTTATTTTCAACAGCGAATTGATCTGAATATATGTGAATAGGACTTTATTTGAATACATTTCTGCGGTTTGGAGTAAATTATTTTGCTCCCCTGCGGGCGGTATGTGGTTCCATGGCATATTCCGAAGCTAAATAGCACCAACATCCATCTTTCTCTCCGGCTCTTGTCAATCTTTCCCCCCTCCCTCTCCCTCTCGTCTCCTTGTCCTGCACGAGTCTTATGCAAATGAGAATGTATTCCTAAATTTAGAGAGTGACTTGTCCAAAAGCGAACGTGAAGCCCCAAAGCTGGAGTTGTATGGAGGTGTAAAGAGGATCGGGGATTCAAGGTGTGACAATGGCTCGACTCTCGGCTTCCCTGGTGGCCCTTCCAGTACTCGAGTGCTGCTAATCTATTAAAGAGATTCTATTCTCCTTTGCCCCTACACAAAGTCCCACATCAACTGGGGCTTGATTATCTGTCCCTCTCTCCGGTTCGGCAGGGACCCCCGCTCCTCGCGCTCGCACAACACTTTCAAAACCCCTCAGAGTCCAACCAGACAAACCAATCTCTCCCCGTTGCCCTGAACTTCCTCTCGCCCCTTCCTCCCTTTCAATAAAAGACAGCTGTTTCCCCTTTCCAAGCCCCCGTTGCACTCCAGGTTGTCCAATTTAGATTATCTCTCCTCTTTGTTTCACAAGGCCGATCCCTGCCATCGTAGACCTTCACTATCAGGAACCGGCGCCTCAAATATCAGCTCTTTAAAAGCTTTTTTTCAGACTTGAAAAGGAGGAGATAGTGGATTATGAGAGGTTGCTGCTTGTCGTGAAGCAGTTTATCCCGCGTTAATCAAATCAACGAGAGCTTCACATTCTGTAGTCAGTCTCTTGTCCTTGCATGTCCATATGTATGTCCATATTTTTAGTTTTTCTGTCATCAGAGAGTTGAATCGGATGGGCAAGTCTTTTCAGTTCAGACGGAAGTATCTCTGCACAGATTGACATGAAATATGGTGCATTAATCTCCCGGTCCCCAGAGGACAAATCTTACACTCTACTCTGTCATCACCTGATATGTCACATTGTGCAAGGAGGAGGTCAAAGCTGAACCCAACACACAGGGACCGGGTCAGCTAAGTATTTATTAACCTAGCAAACGTCGGGTAGACTGTCGAGGCGGTGTCAGGTCCGAGTGCAGGAGGGGGGCTGAACTGAGGGCGGATCCAGGGCAGAGGAGTTCAGGAGGTGTTGGCCGGGTGATGACGCTGCTGATCTCAGGTCTGATCCGGAGTGGTGTGGGGAATTGCAGAGTTCAGTGTGAGGGCTGGACTCCTGAGAAGAGGAGGGGGGGTGGTTGGAGGAGCTGCAGGTACAGAGGAAATTACAAAACTGGCAAAAAAGCAAGGATCAATATGTTGGCTGGAAGGCTGGATACGTGACTGGCTGAGCATGATGATGATGATGATGATGATGATGATGAGTGACAGCTCCTGCACACCTGACTCCACTCCTGTAATCGACACACAGGGAGAGAGAGAGACACAAAGTTGTCATTATCCCAATATGGATATGGATACAAACAACAAAGTACCTGTAAAACTGAAGACATTCCCATCAGCCTCAGCTGCAGCGTGCTAAAGAATACATATAGCGAATATAGCGGCGACCATGTGACTCGTGATAGTGTTAGTCTTGTTGTTTCGCCCAGACTGGAGATCCGCCCCGAGCGCCACCAGATACGCTGTTATCAAGCCTCACAGACTGTATCAGCGAGCGAATGCGACCTCCGTAATTAAATTCACCATAACCACAAAAGTGAAACTGATCCTAGGTAAGTGCTCCGAACCGCTTCACTAATAGAATACCCAGATGGCCGAGGTCATAAAAACGGAGTCTCGCTCCCTATCATTACCACATATCTCAACTCGATATCCTCCTGTCTGTCTCATCTTTCGCCACATTGTTGATAATTCCTGTCAGAGTGAAGCCTCGGGGAGAATGGAGAATGAAAGGACGGAGTATTTATAGCACACGTCTGAAGGAAGAAGGTAATTGGGACTCAAACTTCAGGCTTTTTTTTTAATTGAATGTAGAAAATGTCAAACAAATTCCAATTAAGCTCATGAGTGTGTGTATTCATCACCCCCCCCCCCCCCCCCGACCTCAGTGATAATGTTGTGGACGTCGTCTCATAAACATCTCGCAACGAGCTACGTCCTCGTTATCATCCGAGAGGTACGCCATTTTGGTTCTTTTGTTAAAAACGCTGATCTGGGCTCAGCGTACTGATGGGAATGTGATTGGAAGAGACAGCCTCCTCCATCTTGTCTCCCTCCACACCATCTCCGACTTATTCCAAATGACTAGCGCGTCCCGCTGTGTGTGTGTGTGTGTGTGGCTGTACTGTACTGTACACCGGCTCCCCCCCTCTCATCTTCTGCAGCCGTCTACGTTTTCAGATGTCGGCGTGTAGTCCACCGCTGAGGTTTCTGGGCTTCTGCCACCGACAAGCAACGGATCGGCAGAAGGCATGAAACTCTTTGATTGAGTATCGATCCGGGATTCCTCAGACGAGCAGAGATGACAAAGTTCACACGTGTGAACAAGGCGGCGGCCTGCTGTGCATTTTCTGCTGTAATCAACTCCGCGGGGCCGAAGCGATGCGTCCATCAGTCAGAAAACCACACGGGCCTTGTCATCGCCGCGGCGGCCTGACGATCACGCGGTCTCCAATCTTGTCAAAACACGCGGCAGCAACAGTAATGGGATTGTCAGGATCGCAGCAGATGAAGTAGATCACCTTACAGCCAGGGAATTTGTGTTTTGTGTGACATTTTGCCCCAAAACGAGGACAGAAATCAATGAGACTGAGACGATGTGAGAGACAAGCGTCGCAGAGGGACGACTGTATCGATACGAGGCTTGCAAATGGGCGTCGGCGTGTGAAGCGATGGCGAAATGGCGAGATGGATTTGGTGCGCTTTTCTTCTCTTCCCTTCATTTACTTTTATTTTCTGTCTGACAGCTTGAAAAATGGTTGAGTGATGAAAATAAAACATATAGCGCTTGATAAAAATAGAATGCTGTCAGAGTCATATTTCCCTGAAGCTTTGTAAAAAAATTGCTTTTTTCTGCATTCATTTATCAAGAAATGCTCTGGTTTGTTTAGTCCCACGAGGACGGCCTGTGCAGTATTTATGTTCTAGACACACAACAGAGAACCTTCTAATTGCCTCCATGAATGCTTTTATGGTTTTTCGAAACACGAGAAGGTAATTTCGGCATCTGAATTGATTCCCGGAAGACTCGGACAGTAATTGGTTGAAGCGGTGACTCCGGTGCCATGCTTTATTTATGATTATTGACAGGTGGAGATCATAGCTCCTGTTTTCTTTGCTTTTATTCATATGAAATCTCTCATACATCAGTGGGTGTTATAAAACAAATAACCCAATTGGATCTGGCCGTGAACCCAGACATTTTAATTCAGAATGTGAACTCCCTCTGAGCTCGCACAACAAACTTGTCATTATGACATTACAGCCGCATTCGGATCGGCGATATAGTCAAATAAAGTTGATGTGTTATTGGCGTGGCTGAAAGCACGGCGACTGCTCAAATGTTTCCGCAGAGACGGCGGTTGCTTTAGAAACAGTTGCCGTGACGAGGAAGCAACTCACTAAAATGTACATTTACAGCCATTGAAAAACACATTTGCTGCATTCTGGGTCGTTTTTAAGCCATTGGGGCATTATGGCTGGAGGGGCGGTGGCAATGTTGGTCTGTCAGTGTCGGTTTAGATTGAAATCTAAGCTATTGGATGGATCACCATGACAACGTTTCACATGTTTGATCCCCTGAGGATAAATCCTACTGACTTTTCTTGCGCCGCCCTTAAAGTTTTCATTTTATCTCAACATTTACTGGTCAGATTAACTCAACATCTTGCACACAATGTTCCCAGAGAGTGCATCCTAATCACTAATCACCAGCTTGAGCTTCACATTTGTGATTTGGAGTGAGATTTAACCATTTCATTAAGTTGTGTACGGACATTTGTTTTCATACCAGGATGGATCTTATTTGCTTTTCATCTCGTGCTATAAACAGGTTAATGTTTTTGTTCAATACTTTGGTTTATGGCTTCATGATTTCATAACTAATCACATTCAAATTAGTCTCAGCTACTCTTTGTTCATTGTGAGTAATTACTCACATTTATTCTCTCTACGTTTGAGGATGATCAGCAAAATGCTCATGTTTAAGCAATGTTTGATTATGTGATCAAACATGTATTGTAGAGTTTTTTTGGGACATTTTGGGAAGTTTGGTTCAAACCACTAGTTGGGACATATTTTGCTAGGTGTTGCCTCCAAATATGTAGATACGATGACCGGTCATAGGCTAATATTCTTGAAAAAGCACAATGAATATAATTACTATTAATATAAAATAATTAAGGCAAAAATGCACCTGTTGCTACAGAGATTATGCAAAAAGGTCCGCTCGCTAACTCCTGACCCCTGTTGCCTTTTCCCCCAGTAAGCATATCATAATTGTGTCCTCGAGGATGAGTCTCTCCACTGAACTCTGTGCTCTTTACTTTTCCACTCAAGACCTCCTGACAGAAACTGAAGAGCTCAAAGCAAAAAAAGTCAGCAGTTTCATACTTGACATCCAACACAGAGCATACGTATTTATAATGCTGACACAGACATGACTTCAAGAGACCTCTTGCAAACTGTGCCAGAGGAAGGAAGAAGCAAACGGCATACACGGGTAGCTACAGGACAGACACGCCTACGCACGAAGGCAGGAGGTCGACGAGGCGACGACGCACCTGAGAGCTGTGAAGGAATTAAAAAAGCATTCTGAAAACTGTGAAGAGAAGGGCCACGTTAGGTTGACTGCCAATTAGCAGCGTTGGTCAGCTGCCTTTAAACTCTGATGCAGGGCAGCTTAGCAGACTTAACATTTAAACTGCTTGGGCTTTATTTATTTTTTGAGGATTTAGCCCCTGTTAGTTCGCTATCTAACTCCCCGTCGTTGAGTTTTAAAGGTCTTCCATGACTTCGAGTGTTTTTGCATGCATGCTGATACGCCTCGGAGATCACTGGAGACAAACAGAAAGCAGATCTTAGTCAGCTGTGAACGTGACAGATGGCAGTGTGAGCTTCTGGGTAGTCATTTTTGGGACAATCCCACATTTTTGATGATTTTATCTGCAGAACACGTTCAGTCTTAGTGGCTTAGTCCCGTCCAATGATACAGTAGACTACAGTTTAAGAACCACATGAAAGGGGCTTGTTGGTATCCGTGTGATCACACGTACACGTTCTGTCCTGTGATGTCATGCAGCCTCTTCATCTCCCCGTCCCACTGATCACAGCGCTGACTGGCCTCCTCACAGAAAAGCAGATTACACCGGGTTGCCTCATTCACTTTCATCTGCAGCCAAGGGGGGGAACAGTGACCCCGAACCTGTAATGGAATTACAGTAACGATGGCATTTCAGATTAGGTCACTTCTGTCGTGTATTCTGAATTATCCACCATCTGTGTATCCCTTCCTCTACATTTATTTTATTTTATTCCCGTGGATGTGAACAATCGAGAATGTCTGAAGGCTCATGGGGTGAGGGGGCTGTGCTGTGTTTTTGATGGACCTGGGGATTCAGTCCGACATGCCTGATATATTTTTGAGTGACATTTTATCTCGGCAATCTTGTTGATCTTAATGAGATTTCTGTCCTTCGTTGGCGTGCGTGCGTGTTTGTGTGTGTGTGTGTGTGTGCATCGGTGGCTGCGATTAAGTGGAAAAGGAGCCCCTGTCAAACAATTTGTTTTTGCCAGTGGAGGCTTAGAGCCCAGAGGAGGGCGGCCCTCTGCTGACCTTGGACTGCTGACTGGACTAAGGAGGCTTATGACACAAGATTGTCTCACTAATACCTCCTTCAGGTCGATTACTCAAGTCAGGAAGCTGCAGAAATAACTTTTTAGAAGACCTCAGTTGTATAATCAGGATTCAAGAATATTAACAATCACTGTACTTATAGCTTAGACTCATTTTAATTTGATACTTTACGATACCAGTTAAAACGTGAAGCATATTGTGCAATTTCTTTCAAAGTCAATTCATAGACATGGATAACTACAGCTACAGTTCTGGAGCAGCTGCAGCGTTAGCATAGCATACCTCTGATGGATCAAAACTCCATTCAGAAAAACAAACATTTTAAAAGGGATTTGCTTGTCGTCTTGCAGATGGATCTAACAAACCAATGACTTCAGACATAGTTATTTCCTTTAATCACAAAAAACATGTTTATTTCAGGTTCATACCACTGTAGTAAACCAGCTGATGTGTGGCTTGCTAATCACAGTGAATACTATGGAATACACTGAGCACCTCTTATGTTATGAACTCAGCCAGGACAGATTTGATTACCCAGCGTATCTGGGACTTCCACAACATGTATAAAGCAGCAACATGACCTGGTATAGAAGATCTGGCCCCATTATCGCCAAGAGTTACGCTCACATTGGCAGTTCTACCTGTTTCAAGTTGTATAACTTGACCTATCCTTTTCCCCCCAAATGGCGCGCTGGAAATCCAATGAAACACGTCTTGAATAGTCATGAGTTCCCCTCTGTTTAAGTGTTTGAAGCGTCTGTAGCTGTAATGTGATCACAGCCCTGCTGGTGTTTAGTAGACACACTGTGAACGTCCTCGCAGCGCCACATGTCAATGCCTCGTTTATATTTCAAACACAGCTAGAGACCAAATGAATGAGAGCAGTGTACCGGCCACTCTGCACTTTGGACTTTCCTCTGATTGCATCAGTAGTGAAGGCAAAGAAGAAGGAACAAGTGTTGGATCTTAAGATTTCACAGAACAAGTGATTGTGCTTTTTTGAGTTATAGCTGTCTGTGATGGAACATTCACTTCTCTACTGCGGGTGTCCTGAGATTAAATGATCCGGATTCATAAATATGAATCCAGATATGGGTGTTTGTGTCTGCCACTGGAGAAAGTACAGCCTCTTCCTTTGGATGTTCCTCTGGATGAAGACAACGGGTTCATCTTCAAAAGCATAAAAGTAATTTGTGAATGTGGCAATCAATATTCTGTATATATGTAGACAATGAAAGGGAGCAATCGATGAAGATTATTTAATGTCAGAAAGGAAAGATCGAGGGTGAAACATGAAGATTAATGGTTTATGTCCCAAAAAAGGTATACTGGACAACTATTGTAGAAATGTATGAGGAAACTGAGAAACAAAGCATCCATACTGGGGTTCTTCAGTATATTTTGCATTACACTGCACAGCAGACTCCCACCTAGCAAGGGTATTGCATCACTGCAGATATTTCAGAAAGTGGCAAGTCAAGCTCAGGCGGGAGAGAAACCTTGTTTCTTATCTACACCAGCCATAGTTTTAAAGAGATGGAGGAAGTAAATACAAAATTAACCAGAAAATACTGTGGCTCGTGTGTCGGATGCAGCATAGTTCACCTCAAGGGAGTCTTTGCTCCCCCGTTTGACCTCCCAGTTAAGCTTCTTTCTTTGTCTTTAACCAGTTTATCCTTTTGCTGTGTGGAAGAAGGCGTCTAAGACCCCGGTGTGATCGAAACTTTGATGTCCGGTAACACAGGGTGACCCCCGTTTCTCGGTTCCAGTCATGGATTACAGAAAATGTGCACAATCCCATTTGTTGCAACAAATACCAGCTCAGCCTCTGTTGCCGTGAAGCATCTATCACCCGTCACTGTCAGCCTGAGCCTCTGCAGCGCTCCTGACCGTCGCTGTGCCTCCCCCACACTGCTGCGATGCAACTCCGGGCGGCAGTTGTGTCTTGCCTCTGCTGCAAAATCCCCTCAGCGGTGCGTTGTGGTTCACATGGCCGAGTGTGGAAATGTATTTCATTGCCAACAGTGTCGGATATCTGTGACGGCGTATTAGGGCCATTGTAGGTAAAAAATAGAAAAGAAAATGACAGAGCAGCACAAGAGGAATAATAACTATAACCTTTTTAATGTCAGCCAGTGTCTGAATTTCATTATTTTGAAGGTAGTGTTATTATGGTGAGGATGGTCTCCAGGTGAGGCAAAGGCCCTGAAAGATACATATAAGCCTTTTCTCTTATGTCCTTCGTGTGATATTGTATGAACACAATGGTGACGTCGGCATGCATGGTATCAAATCCTCATGGACTATTTGTCGATGTTTTATTTTGCCAATGGATTATCAGATGAATCCAAAAGGTTTCTGCTTCCGATGGCTTCGGTCCTGAAAGCTACATATACCAATGCCTCTCACGTTCTTAGTTCATAAATCAATACAAATATGGTAGGAAAGCAGAGGGTCCTATCTTCTGACAAAAAAAAAACAATCGTTTAGACGTTACTCATACCATGTTACCATAGTTACCAACTGTCACTTTGTCAGTGTGAAGGGAAAACGGCACAATAAAGGTGCATGAAATGACTGCTGGTGTTGAACTACATATTATGGTGAATTAAACCTCCAGAGTTTGCTGAGGAGTGTCAAGGTTCGAGACAAGACGTGGACTCGAAAAAGGAGGTGAGGACCCAAATGCAGTTAAAAGGTTTTATTTCAATAACAAACTTAATACAAAACCAAAAACTAAGTCAAAAAACAAAGTACCAAACCAGGGAGACCTCAGGGGCAAAAACACCAGTCAAAGAAACACTTACGAAAAAGGATCAAAAACACGACGAGACACGGGAGGCAGAAACGAATAAATCCATGGACATGACGCGGTGCAGCAGACAGGGAGTGACAGACAGCAACAGCGACAAACGACAATGATCCAACCACGAGATAGGGGCAACACACACACACACACACACACACACTGAGGACAAAATAAAACAGGGAATCAAAAACCAAGGAAACACAACATGACACAAACACAGATCATGACAGTACCCCCCCCCTCAAGGGACGGATCCCAGACGTCCCCAAGGTTCATGCTACGTAGGGCGGGTGGAGGGGGTCTGGGGGCAGGGCTCAGGCGGCCGGGCATGAGGGCGACCTAGCGGGCGGGGTCGCTCAGGAGGCCGGGCAGGAGGGCGACCTAGCGGGCGGGACCGCTCAGGAGGCTGGGCAGGAGGGCGACCTAGCGGGCGGGACCGCTCAGGAGGCCGGGCAGGAGGGCGACCTAGCGGGCGGGACCGCTCAGGAGGCTGGGCAGGAGGGCGACCTCCGGTCGGAACAGGAACGGGTGACGAGCGGACCTCCCGAAGGCTGCGTGGAGCAGGTGTAGGCCGGCCCCCCGTCGGAACAGGAACGGGTAACGAGCGGACCTCCCAAAGGCTGCGTGGAGCAGGCGTGGGACGGCCCCCCGTCGGAACAGGAACGGGTGACGAGCGGACCTCCCGAAGGCTGCGTGGAGCAGGCTTGGGACGGCCCCCCGTCGGAACAGGAACGGGTGACGAGCGGACCTCCCGAAGGCTGCCTGGAGCAGGCGTGGGGCGGCCCCGTCGAAGAGTGACAGCGCCCTGTCGGACAGGCATGGGACGGCCCCGTCGAACGGAGTGACGAGCGGACCTCCCAAAGGCTGCGTGGAGCAGGCGTGGGACGGCCCCCCGTCGGAACAGGAACGGGTGACGAGCGGACCTCCCAAAGGCTGCGTGGAGCAGGCATGGGACGGCCCCCCGTCGGAACAGGAACGGGTGACGAGCGGACCTCCCAAAGGCTGCGTGGAGCAGGCGTGGGACGGCCCCCCGTCGGAACAGGAACAGGTGACGAGCGGACCTCCCGAAGGCTGCGTGGAGCAGGCTTGGGACGGCCCCCCGTCGGAACAGGAACGGGTGACGAGCGGACCTCCCGAAGGCTGCCTGGAGCAGGCGTGGGACGGTCCCCCGTCGGAAAAGAACGGGTGACAGGCGAACCCCCAATAGGCTGCGAGGAGCAGGTGTGGGACGGTCCCCTGTCTGGGCTGGTGCCGGACGATCCTCCGCCGGGACTGGTGACGGACGGGCCGCCGACTGAAGACCACTGGAGAGTGTCGACCGGGCCGCCGACTGAAGACCACTGGAGAGTGTCGACCGGGCCGCCGACTGAAGACCACTGGAGAGTGTCGACCGGGCCGCCGACTGAAGACCACTGGAGAGTGTCGACCGGGCCGCCGACTGAAGACCACTGGAGAGTGTCGACCGGGCCGCCGACTGAAGACCACTGGCAGGTGTCGACTGGACCGCCGACTGAAGACCACTGGCAGGTGTCGACCGGACCGCCGACTGAAGACCACTGGCAGGTGTCGACCGGGCCGCCGACT
The DNA here is from genome assembly GCA_029853015.1 of Chelidonichthys spinosus. NCBI lineage: Eukaryota > Metazoa > Chordata > Actinopteri > Perciformes > Triglidae > Chelidonichthys > Chelidonichthys spinosus. Next base: position 4,225,341 of record CM056825.1, on the reverse strand, counting down.
GAAGACCACTGGCAGGTGTCGACCGGGCCGCCGACTGAAGACCACTGGCAGGTGTCGACCGTGCCGCCGACTGAAGGCCAGTGACCGAGGCGTGGGCTGGTTGCTTGGCTGTGGCCTGGGCTGGATGCATGGCTGGAGCTGAGGCCTGGGCTGGTAGCATGGCTGGAACTGTGGCATGGGCTGGTAGCTTGGAAGGGGGGGGCCTCCGCTGGAACTGGTGACGGACGGACCCCTGTCAGAACCGATGTGAGCAGCTTCGGGGAGGCTCGCTTCCTCGTGCCGCCCCTCCTCGAGGCCGGCAACCGACGAGCCAACTGCCGGTTAGCCAGCTGGACGCTCCTTGGCCCTCCCAGGGCCAGGCGAGTACCCCGAAACGGGTTGGGGCCTGAGCTGGGAAGCTGTGCGGTGGCTGAGACATGGGCTGGTGGCTTAGCTGCGGCTTCAAAAAAAAGTTTGCTTGCAGCAATTTGGCGAGCCCTGCTAGCAGGATTTGTCATAAAATCCACATACCATTGTATGGTTTTAAGTCCATTGACTGCTGGGTCCTCTTGTGGTTGGATCATTCTGTCAGGTTCGGGGCAAGACGTGGACTCGAAAACAGGAGGTGAGGACTCAAATGCAGAAAAAAGGGATTTATTTCAATAATAAACCAAATACAAAACAAAAACTAAGACCAAAAACAAAGTACCAAACCAGGAAGACCACAAGGCAAAAACACGACCGTCAAAAGAAACACTTACGAAAGAAAACCAGAACACAAAAGGACACGGAAGGCAGGACGCAGGTACAGAGACAAATCCAGAGACATGACGGGGTGCATGACAGCGACAGCGACAAACGACAATGATCCAACCACGAGACAGGGGCAACACACAGACTATATACACACACAGGGAGGCAGGGAGCTGACGAGGGACAGGTGAAACACATTAGGGCAGGCCAGGTAATCAACACGAGAGGGTGGGGGAGTCAAGACAGCGGAAACAACAAGGACCAGGAAGTACGAGACAGGGAATCACACTGAGGACAAAATAAAACAGGGAATCAAAAACCAAGGAAACACAACATGACACAAACACAGATCATGACAAGGAGATGGACGTCTTAAACATCTACACTAACTGAGTAATATATAGGTTGTTTAATTGACGTACTTGTTTGGCAGCTAGCCTGTATAGCTACGACTAAACAGCCCAGAAAAAGAACATACATGAAGTTCAACATCACTCTGCTGAGACCCGAGAAAAAAACTAGGTTTCTATTTCGTAAAATAAATACTATACATCTATGAATCTATACTACAGACAGTCATGTAACCTACCTACAGAATTTAGTCTGTGTTGTTTTGTCATTCACGCTCATTAATCCTGAGGCGAGGTAGAGACAAGGATGTTCCACACCACTTCACATCGATACACCGTGGTGTCCTTCTTCAGATGTGGTCGACTTCTTTATGCTTGCCCAAGCAGCATCGCACTTAGTGTGTGTGTGTGTGTGTGTGTGTGTGTGTGTGTGCAAAAGTAAAATCGTATTCATTCTAAAAAACATGAGTAGAACATTGTGTATATGTTAAACTGCCTCTCCGGCTTCCCTTTCTGGCTTCTGATTATAACTCAACAAACTTCCACTTATCTCAGTGTCGACGCAGTGACGGCGTTTCAATCATGGCTGAAGATAACCACGACTACTGCTGTGTACCTGCTGGGGAAGTTTATACAGCTTCAATCAGTCTTTGTACTACCATGGCGTACTAGCCTAGAGACCACAGACTACTACAATATTGTTTTCCCTCCAGTTGTGACTCATCAGTGTCAACGCATGCATTGACATGCCGTTGTCTACCTTCACCATCTCATCAAAATATGTCTTGATCAGTATATTCTTAGAGCTCCTTGATGTAATGTCTGACGACAGTAACGCTGCCTCCACTTTCAAACAGACAATGCTTTGATGGAATTAAAACCTCAATTTGTCTTCTTTGATTGTTGAAGGACTCCAAGTTGTGTGACGGGCACTAAAATTCAACAGTGTCCCACAAACTTCAAAGCAGCCTTTTTTTTCTCCATGGCATCACTCCTCTGTGACTCACAGGGATAAATAAATACACTGTGCATCATTCACCACTCCGTAGCCAGGAGCAATACCTCCGAGCATCCATCAGAGCAACACGGAGCAGCTTGACAAGTTAAAGGTCAGACTGAAAGATTTCTGCCCAGAATCAGGCCCTCGAGTCATCGTTTTTAAACATCCCTTTTTTTCAACAACAATATCCCCAAAAGAAAGAAACACTCACAATTGAATTCTACCTTGTAACCTCTCTGGTTCTATGTTATTGTTTTGAGCTTTTGGTTCAATGCCTGAAATAAGGTATTTTTGCCTTTAATGATTTGTTCTACAACATAAAATGAATTAGTAAATACTAGGGATGCAACAATATTCGGTATTTTACCGAACCGTTCAATACGCCCTGTTCGGTTCAATGCACAACGGCAAACAACGGTATTTTCGGTACGTTTCCCTGGCAAAAAACTTTCAAAACATTGTGCAGCCGCGCATGCTGTGTCTGTCCCTCGGGAGCAGTGACTGAGAGCAGCCACAGCACATTGTTCAGGCCAAAGCAGGCTCAGTGCCATGCACTGGTCATGCCGCCTCAGAGCCAATCAGAACGTCCCTGAATTCCCTAGGAGCCAATCAGCGCTCTGCATGCAAATGTTGAACGCTGAGGAGCGCTGACTGGCTCCTGGGACCTTCTGATTGGCTCTTATGGTACAGACACACCAACTACGGCAGCGACGGATACGGACGGAACGGATGGTCGAACACACCGGCGAGTGGGCGCTTCTGTGTTCAAGTTGGATCAATTGGATAGACGTCCTGGGAAGTGGGCGGGACTTGAGTTTCGCTCTGCCGTTTCCAACATGGCGGCCGGGCCACAAACGATCTCATTTTACAGTTAAACTACACGCTAAAGCATGTTTCTGAAAACATTTGAGGCAGGAAATGTGTAGTGCAGTAACAGAATCTGGATTCATATTTGATCAACACTGCCTAGTTTGATAGTTTGAACGAAGTTTCTGGAGCCGGCGGCATTGCGTTGGACGGACGGCATTTGCATCAAGTTCAAACTATCGAACTTTATGAAATTCACATACGGCGACAGGGCCGTCAACTCGACGTGCCGTATCCATCATGTGGAGCTCCTGCTCTACAATTTTTCATGTTTACATTTAATTGTATTTGTAGTGTTTAGTACTTAACTTAATATTTAATTTGTGTGGTTTTATGTTTAATTTGATCTGATCACTGTTTTTTAATAAAGTTTGTGGTTTGATTATATCTGTGCTGCTTTTAATTATTTTTACATTGCAATATTGCCTTTGCTAGTCTGAGTAGTTGTATATTAAAATATCGAAACCGTATCGTTATCGTAGCCCAAAAACCGTGATGCATACCGAACCGTGGGAAAACTGTACCGTTGCATCCCTAGTAAATACTCCACTTGCACCCTGAATACAGGATAAGCGGTAGACAATGGATGGATGGATGGATGGATGGATGGATGGATGGATGGATACTCCACTTGCAAATTTTGAAGCTTTTAATACTTTTTTAAAAAGTGTTGTTGCTACCGAGCAGCTGAATGAGACTAGAAGGGTTATCTGGTACATCATCACCAAACCCAGAGACTCGTCAACTATTCAAACCAGGATGTATGCTAAGAGAAAAGGCTTTTATAGAACAAGTAAGAGTGCAATATCAAACGTTGTGACCTCTGTCGCATGAAGTCATGACAACATGGTGTTGATTAGTGTTGTTTTTGTAGAATCTCATTAGTTGTTTACTTGTGATTGCATTTACGCTTCAAAAGTCCCAAAAGTGGTGTTCATTTGTGGAGATTACCTTGTATAACTATTGATTGTTTGCACCAGAGCTTATTGGATTATAATTCAAAATCCAATGGAAAAAGAAAAAACAAACAAAAATCAGCTTTTTGTTGAAGGAACCAGTGCGAGGCTAACTTCCTGGTTGGGGTGAAAGAAATCCGTCATCCCTGCAGGACACACAGTCTCTGGACAGTATGAAATATGACCAATCCCAGCCAGCATGTCCATGTGGGGCCCATAAGGTTTAAATTTGGGCTGCAGAAAAGGGTCCCAAGTGGGTTTGTCCACAGTTTCCATGGTGGCCCCACCTGTGTTTGCCCATATAAGGACCCATTTAAGGTCCAGTCTGATCCCTCTACATGCCCATGTGGTCACAGATATGGGGCCTACATGGGTCCTGTGCAACTCACCAATTTGGGCCCCACCTGAAACCCAGTCAGAACCAACTTGAAACCCATACGGGCAAACACAGGTGGGGCCACCATGGAAACTGCGGACAAACCCACTTGGGACCCTTATCTGCAGCCCAAATTTAAACCTTATGGGCCCCACATGGACATGCTGGCTGGGATACAACAGCACTGTCTGTGAATGTCCAGCTTGTGTTATGTTGTTAAGATAATGACATATTGTGTATAAACACAGCCAGCGTGACCATCAGGTCAGACACGCCCAACAAGTCTCACAGATCACACAAAAAGTGTTTTCTGATCTCACATTGAGTCCCGAGCAGCTTTTCTGCAAAGCATTTTCAGGGTTTCAGTCCTAAAAAGTGTCTGCTGTCTAATAGGCTGCTGTATCATCATCCAGTTAGTGTGGGAGCGCTGCTAGATCTGTGAACGCGGTGAATGGTCATGATCATAACCCTCCAAGTCAAGGACGAACAAATAGCAGCGGAGCACAAGCAATCTGTTGCTTTTAGCCTGCAACTGCAACTACAGGTAGTCTGACGAACGGACCCAAGGACAGACCGGGAGAGTCGGAGTGATGTTGTCCGTACAAAATGCTTCATCACGTTTTGATTGTTTTGGTGTCATTGATTGTGTCGCTTCAGGAACGATGGGAGAGCAAAATATTGTTCAAACAGCAACTCGACCTTCAGACCCCATGAATCATTGCTGCTCTGTGCTTTCTTACTTGTATGAATGCAACGATTTCAAAGGGCTGAACATTCCAAGTGACATAATAAGACCCATGCTTCTCCCCAGTTTTCAGTATATTTCATCTAATATCATTATTATATTAGAGTAGCACCTCCATGCATGATCTGCTCTCTCTTAAACCCTCTTTCTCACTGCTGCTAATGTATTAAACTAACATGGTTAGCATTAGCCATCATGTTAGCATTACCCCCTCGTACCTCTACAGCAGCTGTTGGTACTCAGACTCAATCCCCCCCCCTGTCCCTCTAACCGGCTGTACAGTAGCTAGCTGCTCCGCACTGATTGCCTCTCTTTTCCTGGCTCAGATCAGATGAATGCCCTCTAATAGGTTTGCAGTTTTATTCACTGAGCCGCTGGTACAGAATTACAGAATTAGAGGGATTTTCCGGGGGTAATTAATTGAAGTGTCCTTTTAAAAGGGAAGTATCTTTTGTCTTGATTTAGTGAGTGGAGTCATTAGCTTGGAACCTCAATGGTGGAAGAGCAAAGAGATTATGGATCGGATGAATCACACGTTCTCCGCTGAGTTACGGGGGCCGTTTGGGGAATTATTACAGAGGGTTATCATCCCGGGGAGTCACACGAGTGCATGAGGACATCATTGTTAATCCTACATTTCACTGATATGAGTACATTCATTTATCTACAGCCATATCTCCCACGTTCAACACCATAACTGTAATGCAGGATATCTCTTTGATGCTTTCGGGAAGCAAAGCGGCGCACGGAGGGTCAAATGTGTGAAGGCGGAATTTGGCAGCTCCACATGTTGCGTGTTTCATCTGTGTTTAGTCACGCGTGTCTGCACGTGTGCAGCTGTGTGTGTGGTTTAGCGTGTGGATGTGACACAGAGGTGTCACTACGGCAACAATGAGCTGTACTGCAGATGTTCCTTGCATGTGTCTCTTCAGGTTGCCTTGGTAACGCTTCCAAGTGACCGGCGATCGTTTACTTCTTCTTTGTGCGTTGTTTTTCCACGTTCTGCGATCATTTCAGAAGGTGCTTCCTGATCTGACGAGTAACTCATATCGTCTCACTAACGTATGAACAGCTGGCTGACTGACTAACAAGCTCAATGGGAGAGTTGTGACCTCATTACGCTACAAACCCTCATTAGCACCTCTTCAAATCTTCTTCCTTGCAAACTACCTTGAATAATTGCTTTCTCTGATATCATTTAGCCGTACAACGCCTAGTAAAGCTGATAAACTAAGGAAATATAAAATATAATCTGAGAGGTGTGGCTTTGCATGGAATAATCTACTTTATTATGTTTTGCTAAGCGTGTTGAAACCTCTGCCTCTCCTTCTGCACACCAACCATTGTCTCACTCTTCTGTGTAATCTGTCTCTTAAAAGTTGGCGCACTTCCTGCATAACAATCCTGTGTGAGAGGTTGTGATCTTTCATTCAAATAGCTCCCCCGGGTCCGGGGCATTTTAATCAGTTGCCTTGAGCCTTCAGTCTATTTTCCAAAGTCTAGTTAAGATGGAAGTCTCACCTTCCCATATCAACCTTGGCTCAGAAACCAGCCAGTAAAGCCAAGTGGGAAGCCAGTGAGGGATGCAGACAGAGATAGAGAAGACAGTGATGTTTCTCGTGTCTCCACCAGCGGTTTTTTTGGAATGGCATTTATAGAAAAAAGGGGAAATTATTAGTCGGACATCACTGCAAATGAATGATATATAATTTGCTTTTCTCATATGACAACCCACTCCAGCTCTTTCTCTCCGCCCACCTCCTAGCAATAACATGGTATCCATCATGTGTCCCAGCTGTCTGGGTAGAGACATCCTCCGCTCCTCCAGAGTGTCTTTGGGAGCTTCAGCCGGACAAGCGTGAGCTCCATCAGACGGGATCCGCTGTCTTAATTGCAAACACACACGGAGATGATTAATTAAGCTGGAGAAAACAAAAGCAATGTTCTGTCACTTCCCTGCCTCCTCAGATTAATGACTTGCTTTTTAAAATGATAATCTTTTGGAGGGGGGGGGGGGGTGGAAGAGAAGAGTTGGCGTGAAACATTTGGACATGTCTGGTGGCATCACAGCCCCGGAGTAATTCGATTCCCTTTAATGATGATGGCGTCATGTGGCGCGGCTTCTCAAGTTTCCCCCTTAATCAATACACCCAAGGTTGCTATTGAGTTTGCTGATAACTGTAGCAAATGGAAACTGTGCACAGCTAAGTCAACAGCTTTGGTACATTCTGGAAATATCACCAGGCATCAGCCCCCGAACCAAACGATTCCTCCCTCCATCTTCTACACGCCGCTGTCCAACATCCACCACTTGTTTGATCGTTTCCTCCTCGTTTATACCGACCTATTCCAACTCTGCTCGCCATTTTTATCTCGCCTCCTCTTGGGTCTTCTCGGGGTCACCAGAGGGGGTCGGTTCAGCCGGTCATTATGCTCGGCGGACTGTCTGCCAGCCTCCGGGTCTGACATTCGGCTCCACAATGGGACTTGTAGTCATTATGCCGGTGGGAGAGGACGGAACAGGAGGACATATGCAAATACAGGAGGGTCGGCTACGAATAAAATCCCAAGTGAGGTGGTTGTGTAGTACGTCCATGTGAGATCTTCAACAGGCGTCTCCAAAATGATTTGATCCCAAGTTTATTTCTTCCAAAAATGTCCAAAAATGCACGTTAACATGAATACAACCTATAATAAGCTAATACATTTATAATAATATAAATCTTCCTATTTATTCAATGTTATGAGGTGAAATTGCAGAATGTAGAAATGCCAATTATAGAATTCAAATCTCTGGCTGATATGTTGTTGGTCCTGAGATAAAAAAATAAAAAAATAAATTGAAGATAAAAGAAAATACTTTACACTTTACATCTTACCAAATAGTTTTGAATGGTGTTTTGTAAAATGCACTATTTTTCTGACTTTCAACAGCACGATGGCTCCGTTTGCACGTGTTTCTGTTTCTGCAGCTCTGACACTAAAAATGCCCAAAAGCATTGTCTCTGCACGCTGGCTCAAATAATAAATAGATGGATGACTGATGAATGAATAATGAAAAACTCAGCGGAAATGAAATTACTGGAGGCAAGGTGACACTCCAGCTTAAAATATAAATGTTTGGCCTTTGGCATTCAACATTTATGGATACCAATAGCAAAACAACAAACACCAGAGCAGGTGCATGCTTTTTAAAATATTTAATCAGTGACTCACAAAACCAACTTCATGGATGCGGTGAAGTACAACGGGAAGTTTATCTTCTCACTGAGATCCAACCAAATCAGCATGAAAGGGCCGATGATTGGCTTGATGAAAAGCCATATAGTAACACGGGTTAAATATGTATGTATTGTATTTAAATCTACTATAGAGCGTCTTCCACATGAGAGAATAGAGCGTGTTGACACGGTGTCATTCTGTGTGGAGTGCTCTTGATTTGAACCATTTGAAGTGGTCCATTGTGGGGAAATCATATTTCATTCCGATCAATAGCTAACAGACGGTGCGGTCTGGTGTTAGTTTAACCGGGTCGAGCCGTGTGTGTGTGTGTGTGTGTGTGTGTGTGTCGGGAACACAATGAGCATCTAAAAATACATGCGTACACACCTGGAATGTGAATCCAACGAGTTTCCTCTCCGCTCTCCCTTTCAAACAACTCAATTATGTTTTCAATTATCAGGTTAAAATGTGATTTCATTACCCGGCTCCGACTGCCGTCGTTTAGATGGAGGACTTGTTTTCCAGCTTCTTCCGTTCATTAGCTCGTGCGTCATTTATATTCTCATTAGCCGCTTGTTTATATTCCCGTGAGCGTCATGAAAGTGAAACTCCGTCAGTCCGTCTGTCCGTCTGCGTGAACCGCCGTGGCACAAATGCATCATCATCGTCGTATCATATGTGGATTAAATCGTGTTTCTTTGTCTTTTGCCCGGCTTTGGTCTGAGCAGAGAGCGTCTGAATAGATAGAATGCAGAAAGAGGCCGGAAAGGGCCGCATTATTTATGATTTGGCTGTCGGCTCGTGATATCAGATTACGTTTCCGTGCAGCAGGAAGGAAGCAACAGTTCTCCACATCTACGGCATCTAAATGAATTTATTAGGAGTCTTACGACCGGCTGAATGGTGAAACTTTCTCAACAACAGCGTGTTCTTCAGCCCTGAGCTGTAAATATAGATTCTTCTCTGTGTTGGAAAAATATCACAATTAGAATCACGGAGCAGATTGATCTGGAAGCCGTGTTGAAAACGAACCAGAATGCACTGGGGTAACATTCCAAGGGTAGAGTAAATAAGTTTGACGTTTAAGGAAATCATTGAAAAGGCGTTCACAGTAATGTTACAGCTCACGGAGGCTAAAGGGAGGCGTCATGAATCTCCAGCTTCTGATGTAAGGTCATGTGACAAAATGTACGACTTTTTAACAAGAAAGAAAGTCCCACGTTTTATTAAGGCTCTTTTTTAAAGGTGGTGTCACACAAAATAGTGCCAGAGACAAGTTTCCATCAAACGCAGACTTCATCAGTGTAACATACAGTCACATGACCCGTCTCCAAAGAGCTGCTCAGTCATTGGTTTCCTGTCTGAATTGATTTCTTGTCCGGTAATGATCTTCTAGAAGATTAAATCTTCCTTCCATCATAATCTTTGTCGAGACTTCAGCGGTTGTTTGTGTAAAAAAAAAACAAAAAAAAGCACATCATATTAAGTCATATAGTTAACGTAACAGTGAGTTTTGTTCATTTACATACTTTTCAATCTGTTCTTAATGATGAACAAGCAATTTCACACTTATTTGGAGTTATAATATAAACGCACTTAATGCACACATAAAACCGCCGTGCACAGTTAAAAAACAGTTTTTCTTTTCCCTTTTTTTTCATATTGCCAAAATCGTCCTATTTGTTTACGGAGTGCACATCGTTGACAGGAGCAGGTAGGATAGTGCAGATGGCAGGCAGACAGGCAGACAGGCAGACAGACAGGCGAGGAGGTCCGTCCAATGGGACGAGGGGATATCTACGTAAACGCTGAAAGTGGCTGAAAAAGACGGCGGAGCATGAATCAGTTTAATGGCCTGGAGAAATGTAATGTGTTCGGACAGGTAAGCAGCGGGCTGCAAGGGAAGCGTGGAGCAGAGCGACGCTGTGGTGTGGAGGCAATAACAGGCAGACAGGTGGAGCAGACAGGTGGAGCAGACAGGTGGAGCAGACAGGTGGAGCACGATGCAGCATCCAGTCACGCGGCTGCATGTGTTCACAGAGACCCGCTCTGCTTACGTAACTCTGGAAGAGTTCTTTCATCAACAATGCGTTGGGATGAAAGTTGCACTGAAGCTTCTTCTGTTGTCATTAATTAATTATTCTCTTTCATGTAAATGTATGTCCCTGTTTATGTGGAAGATCCGGCCGACGGCTCCGAGACACAAGAGTTTCATCTCCGCTGCTCGCTACAGAATCTAAATGTACAGTTAATGTTTAAAAAAACAAGCCGGGATGATACCAATCGTTTTACCTCAAACACACCATTTGTTACATTTCCATCGTCATCTCGTACATATGGACAGATAGATTTCATGAACCTGGTTTTTCCGGCGTCTATCACCGCTCTCCTCCTCTTATGAATATGCGGGCTGTAATTCATCGGCGTGTCCGTCGGTGGATGATCATTCATCTTCTGAACTGGCTTTGATCTCATTCACACCTGAGAACAGAACGGGTCAGCTCGCCCTCGTCCTCCGTCGTGTCAGCCTGATTAGAAATGAATCCCATTTCAGCTTTTTGAGGATCTTTTGAATAATTTAAAATAAGATTATTAAAAAAAAGCAGACATGTGGACACACTGTAGACGTGGTGTGTGTGTGTGTGTGTGTGTGTGTGCGCGTACTACTAGCATCACATTTACCATTTAAAAAAAACCTGGCTCTTGCCTCATCTTGGTTTTTCACACCGGTTCAGTTCCCCGGTGGCACCCACAGATCCGCCGCCCCCTCCCCGCTGATTTCCCCTGGTGTTTGACAGAGATATAGGACAGAGATATAGGAGTCGGCTGTAGACCTTGTCCCCCCAGCCTACGTGACGGGATCAATGTGTGCTCTGTCTCTCGGCCATGTTTTGCCCCGTAGATCTGCCCTCTTTATTTCCACGGACGGTGTGTTTGCACTCTCTCCGTCTTTAGTGTATCGCTGTCCTCCTCATCCGGCCTGAGCCGGCGGCGTCCAGCAGCCGGGGGCCGATGGGTCAGAGAGATAGCGAGGTAATGGCGGTCCATCCCACCGTGTAACCATCAGAGTTGAGATTGATTGAGCCTCGGCTGCTGCCGGTAGGATGGAGCTGATAGGATGTTGTGGGGGGGGGTTGTCACCTTATGATTGAACACAACAGACATCCGTGGTTGGAGTCATACCCGGACCTCCTCATTGTCCCATTACAGGACGCTAGATGTTTATCCCGTCCACGCTGTATCCTGATTGCTCATTGGTCACATGACATCCCTTGTGAGTGTACGTGTGGTATCTGATGGAGACAGTGATGATGGAGAGGCTCTCTGTACATCACATACAACACGTAATGTGATCGCGTGGCGTTCAGGAGACCCCCGGTCCGCCGGCGGAATGAGAACATAATTCACTGAGATCTGTTCAAGATAACCAACTTAGTCATCGTCCTGTTGAACGCTAATTTGCCGCCGGTTCGGCGTCCGTGTGCAAAACGGTGTGTGTTTGCGCGCGTGTGTGTGTTCCGAGGTGTGAAGTGGAACAGAGTGTAGGTAATGAAGGAGATGGGACTGTGTAATTATTCTGCAGAGGAAGGATTACTGGTTTACTTAACCATTAGTGGTTCACCTTGAAGTGCAAATGCCAAGGGGATAAAAAAAGCCGACACCTCTCTGCCCCTCATTACCTTCAACCGGACTGGAGACGTTTCTGCTACTTAGCCATTACTATTTAATGTAGACTTTGCATATATTATTTTTTTTTTTTTTTCCAGTAGCCCGCTTTTGTGTCTTATTTGAACAGTTTGGCTAATGCACTGTGGCAAAGTACCGCCGGGTATTAAGGAGGAGCATGAAAAGAGATTGATGTTTATGAGCCATGCTTAGTAGCGCTGTTATTTGGTGCTTAGGAGAATGTTTCGTTAAGTATGTGGGTCAAGTCAGAAATCACGAGGGGGGGGCGTCAAACTTCAGTGGGCTTACTCCTTTTCTCAAGGAGAGAATCAGCGTCATGCTGGAAAACCCAGACAGGACTTCCACAAAGCAAACAGCAGCTACAACAAAACCGAAAGCAGGGTCATTATTAGCATTATTATGAGCAAATCTAGTGATTATAAGTTGCTGATGTTTATTTAAATGCATCAGTAATCACACATTACATTATGTGTCCCAATCACAAAGGCAAGACATGTGCAAATGATTCCAACTGTATGGGCGACTCAACAACACCCCACCTTTCAAATCAATCACACACACACACACACACACACACACACACACTCGTCCGTGTCTCATCAGAATGCCGTCCCGCTCCTCTCGGAGAACGAGTCAAACAAATTGAGGTCGTACTCGTCTGGTGATATTTTAACCAGCACTGTCTGACAGAAAGGACATGAAGCGCTGGATGGAGCTGCAGTTCATAGACACGTCCGCCCGTACCAGAGAAATGGAAGACACTACTCAGAAGTGACACGACCTAACCGCGTGTGTGTGTGTGTGTATCTGCATGTACGTGTGGATCCAGCCTGTGTGAGTGTATCTCATCACCGACAGCAGAGAGAGATTGAGGGTCGAGGGTGTGTCATGGATCGCCATCTCGCCGCTTCAGCTCAGCTGCAGCGGGAAGGATTTCCATTTTGGTTCCCATTACCAAATCAAATACACGGAGCCGTGAGAGCCGGCACCAGGGACACAACACATAACCGGGGGAGGCTAACTTTTTTAACCGCCATCAGTGAAATGGAAATGCACTTTTCGTACATCTGCTGCTATGATTGCAATCATTTAGAGACCCCCCCCCCCCCAACACACGCGCACACACACACACACACACACACTTATGTATATTATACACCGTTGCCCATAAAGTTGGAATATTGTGTTTTCAGACTCAGAATCCTCTCTTTATTCCTATTTAAATGCATCAGGCATCACTTTTGACAGGATGCAATGATTCCACTGTGTTCCAATTAACCAGGTAAAAATAAATCATTTATAACATTTGTTTGGCGCTTTAAAAACCAACCCATTTGCAGATTATTCCAACTTTGTGAGAATTAGTAGACTAAAAGTAGACTCAAATGAAATAGCTGAAAATAGGCACTGATTCCATTTCATTCGTAAATCTTCTGAGAGTCTGGTATGAAGACCTGTTCCATTCCTTTCATTAGCTCCGTTTCTGATATTTATTTTGGAGCTTCTTTCCTTCATGCTTTGATTACACAGTAGACATCTGTCATCGATCGCCAGAGTTAAAAAAAACAACAACAACTCCTTCTGAATCCTATTAAAATGTGTTTTTTATTCCTCTCAAAATGATGGATTCACCCTCACACCCTCTCTCATAAATACACGAGTATTTGAGCTCACCCTCGTCGTTCTCCGTCTCCTCCAGGAACCACGGTGATGACGATGACGGCGTTCGACGCCGACGACCCCGGCACGGACAACGCGGCGCTGCGCTACAACATCATCAGGCAGTCGCCGGACAAGCCGTCCCCCAACATGTTCTACATCGACGCCGAGCGGGGGGACATCGTCACCGTCATCTCCCACAAGCTACTCGACAGAGAGGTACGTGTGTGTGTGTGTGTGTGTGTGTGTGTGTGTGTGTGTTGCTTTGCAATGACTGATGGTCCTTTCCCCCAAGGGGAACGGAGTGTGACTCCCCTCTGGACAGGTCCGTCACACGTGTCGCTGCCACTTTTGAGCTGCAGCTCGTGGCGAAGCTGCTCTTTCAGGAAGCGTGACCATACAGTACATGTGTGTGTGTGTGTGCACGTGTGTGTACATGTACACATGGTGCATCCCAATGAGCAAGCCAGATGAGGGTCTGTGTCCATCCCTCCCCCCCCCCCCCCCCCGACTCCTCCGTCTAAGCGGAGCGAGACAACGGGATGATTGCTTTTTCAGCAGAGTGACGAATGCCAGAACATCGATTGGGTTCGCTGGTGGAAGTGGAATATTAGCTGTTGTCAGACACTTAGCGCATAGTTTAATTGAGGTGATACACACTCATCCGCCCGGCTCTCGCGGTGTCCAACAAGCCCCGGCTGGAAAAACCCTCCCATCCGGAACTGCTGGAACCACGGCGGCTAAACGGCCCCGATGAGCCGGGCTACGGTAAACTGGTTAAAGAGGCGTAATTGATTAAAAAGGAGAGTGAAATGAGATTGAATCTGTGTCGATGAGCTCTGTGGATGTTGCTTTTTGTGAGGCCATTGAGAGATTGAATGTTGGTCTTTCTCCTCCGTGACGGTGAGGCTTTTAAACTATATCTTCTTCATAAAAAAACAGATTTCTCCTCCACGAGGCTGGGGTTCGTACAAGCAGCCGATTGCCTTTAAAGAAAGGCACGTTGCCAAATTGCCGGCCGGGTTTGCGGCCTCCATAAATCCCCCGTCACTTTATTCTCCATCGGCGACAAACTCCCGAAGTTATTAGTAAGTCCTTCAAAGTCAACAAGACCCGAGAAACCGCGTCAGCCGTCGCTTTATGTGGGCAGAGTCAACTTCGATTACTTCTCTTACGCCGCTGATTTAATGAGCTCGTCAGGTGGCAGCCACACTCAGTTTGTCCGGACACGTTATTCTGGGCTGATTCTCATTGGGAGCTGTCTGGACCGGAGAGATTGCACACCTGTTCCTGTCAGACTTCCATCTGTGAGGCTGCATGGAGCTGGAGAGCCTTTTTTTTTATTATCTATTCAACCTGTGGGAGTTTGTAGAGACTTGTAGCTTACTTGTAAAAGGATTCTCTATCCATGTTACACATTTGTTTCACGGCTCTTGGGGAAATATGTAAAGGGTTATGAAGCCTTTTGTTGCTGCGTGAAGTCATCCAGCTGAAGACTATGAGATCTATGATTTTTTTTATATTTTCTTTTAAAAAAAGGAAGTTAGTGTTAGAGGAGTGGAAAGCTATTCTACTCTTTTAATGCGTCGTATCTTCCCACACAAAAAAGATTATCATGATTATATTGAGTTTTATCTTCTCTTTCGCTGCTGCGATGAAGAGCTTCCCGACATCCGTGTGTCCTCCACGTCGTTCCCCTGCTGTGTTCAACTCATCTACACCTTTCTGTCAGTGTGCCCTCTGAAGTATCAGTCCTTTAAGACGTAGCCACCCGTAGTCTTTATGTTTGCATCTACGAGCGTCTATCCCCTCCCCGAGCCTCGACACCACCATCATTCATTAGCGTGCTGGATTTTTCTAAAAACGTCCTCCGGGATTTAAGCAGTAGTCCAGCCGCAGTGCAGCATCTCTGTAAAAAAAAAAGAAAAAGTAAAGTACTACAGAAGGAGAGTCAGTCAGCAGAGCCAGATGGAAGTGCAGAAGGCATGAGTGTTAAACTTTCCCTCCTCTAGGTCTGGAGAGATTTAAATCCAGCCTCTTCAGCACATTCCCATAAATATGGCTCCCGCATGACATCCCCTAGATTCCATCTGACATGCAGATTAAAGTTTTTTGGAGACGGCGTGTCCAGCATATGTGTGCTGTGTATGTTTGACAGAGAGGGAGAGGGAGACAGAACGGGTGAGGAAACCACAGCTTCACTGTTGTCCGAAACCAAAACTCGGGTGGAGCTCTGAGCGTATTTGCATGGACACCATCACCTTCCCTGGGGAGGCAGGAGGCAATCCGGAGAAAATTGGAAAAATCAATTTTGTCACATTGAAATTGGTTTGATTTTCCCTCATGTGCTTTTCTCTTTGGCGTAAAATCCTGTCTTCGTATGTACATTCACTCCACCGCTCGGTGTTTTCTCCTCGCTCCGCTCACGTCGCCCCTCACCGCCTTGTATTATTCTGACACACGACGCTGTCGGATCAACGTGATGTTTGACAGCTCTTACTGCTGTGTGTGTGTGTGTGTGTGTGTGTGTGTGTGTGTGTCGGGGGGTGATGAGGCCATTTTCTAAAGTCTGAAAAGACCAAGTTCTTATCTTTCACTGAGTACATAGAAATCTCTCTTAATCACCCAAACATTGCTAGCAGAAATCAATCTGCTTTGAAAATTGCACCTTTTTTATTCTCAGAACATTTCAAAGTGTCCACTTATGATCTTAGACTGTGGCGTGCAGCTACACTTGAATTTAAATTTTCCAACTTTTTTTTTTTGCAAATGTCAAAAAATGTAAAATTGGATGAGAAAAGTCGATGTAATGTAGGAAGCAGAGGGTTTCTAGTCTTACATGCATTTGATCGGTAATGAGAGAGGGGCGAGGGTTGAAATCCCTCACCCTATCTGGTCAGCTGTAAGGCAAGCAGGAATTATGTTTGTCTAAGCTTAAATTAATAAATCAGCTTCCCCGAGAAAGAAACAACATCACAGATGTTATTCCAGGAGGGACTTCCATCCTCGAGGCTGAAGACATCGTCCCGCATAATCAGTCGGCAGCACGTTTATTTAAAAAAAAAAAAAAAAAACTCCCATGGGGGCAAAGAGAGAAAGTCGCCATTACGAGTCAGTGCTGCTTCAGCACCACGGACAGCGTCGTGGATTTATCACCACGCAGCAGATTCAGGCTCCTGACATGTCATGAGCCACGGTCGGATCCTTCCGTTCTAACCAACACGGACCTCAGTCAGGTTAGGGATCAGTTAGTCAGGTGGACTCCACCAACATATTCTGACTCTATGCCACTAGGGGGCACCAGGTTAACGAGGTCCGTGCTTTTTTTTTGCTCATTTTGCTAACGAATTGAATGGAAAACAGAATTCCAATTCGACTGCCGGCTCGTTTATCAGTCAAAGCCCACATTTCCTCAGTCAGCTGTCAGCTGAGTGAGGAGAAAATCCGCTCTTTATTTTGTCATTAATGTCTAGAAAAGACTCATAAAGCTTATCTTCTCATTCATATATTCTGATTCATACTGACGACATGATGAATACCAATTTACCTGCTCACACAGACACACGTAGACAATATATGGAAACAAATAGAGGAGGACTGAGAAGTAATAACACTCTAAATAAGGTTATTGGCTTGAATATATTTAAAGCTACAGTGATAGAGTGATCACATTTCCTAGTCATGCACACAGACATCTGTGGGTGCCACACACACACACACACACACACACACACATGCATCATGATCTATTCCCGTCTATGGCGTGTCCGTGTGCAGGCTGTAAGCAGAGAGGACAGACTGCTAATGGCAGTGTGACTTTCTGACTCTCTAATGCTCTCTGGCCAATCTGGGAGCTGTCACTGCTAAGGATAGCCAATCGATGGAGTCGGCCGACCCCTCCGTCCCCTTCCATGTTCTACAAAGGTGAATTACATGGAGATAAAATGGATGTCTGTGTGTGTGTGTGTGGGTGTGTGTGATGTTTATATTCGAATAGGTATTTTGAATGTTTTTACCTCTGACCCTTCCATCTGTGGAGATGAGCTGTGAACGCTTGTTAAATCCATTTTCTCCCTGTCAGACAGGAAGCACATCTTAACGGCATAGGCGGTCCAACAACATGTTTTTATTTATATATACAGTATGCACTATATATCTATCTATATATACACACACCTGGAGGTAATTCTCCAATATAATAGTGGTGCTAAACAATGATTATTGTGAAAATCCTGACAAAAACACTATACTTGAATGTCGACAGCCTGTTTTTTTCTGTATATATTAAACATAATCAGGACGGGTTGTATTCTTTCACGCGTCGTCCGTCAGCAGAGGTCGTGTGTCGCGTACACCGACTTCCTCTCCCGCCGCCTGCACTGTAAACTTGTTTACTTTGCATCACCTGCTCCGTTATGCTTAACGAGTACAAATCCAGAGTGGCGGGTGGATGAACGAATGTACACAATTATGTCTGATCGGCAGTCTCCCGTTGTGACGGCGCCTGTGAGTAAAGTGACCCGGCGTTTGTTTGGCGCGACCTTGGACGTGGGCTTCCTGACGGCGTTCGGCTGATAAGAAAGCTTATCCCGTCTAATGGCTTATTTGGCCGCGGTGGCCAGAGAGCTTCATGCCTGTGATGAATGACACCTAAAGCTCCGGTGATTCTTCCCCGCGTCTTTGCTCCTCTCTCTCCCTTCGCCGCTCATCACATTGTTCTCCCACTTATTTTCATTTTGTGTTATTTTCCCTCGTCGTCTCGCTGCCTCGCCGTCCATCGTTTCGTTGTTGTTGTTGTTTTGTTTCTGTCATCCTCGCCTCCCCTTCCCTGTCAACGCTTCACTCTGGACATCCAATTACTCGCAGGTCATAGCGTAGTGGTTCCATTCAAAGCGGATCCATTCAGCGCCGGCCTCAAACCAGCCATTCAAATTACATCCCCGGCTGCCTTTCGGAGTTGCCACTCAGCAAAATGTTGTTTTCAAACATTTCCGAGGGGCACCACCTAATCTGATCCCCCCCCCCCCCATAAAAAAAACATAATTGAATGTCAGTCGTCAAATAAAGATGCTTTCGTCTCTTCAATTAGCGTCTCGTTTCCTGGTGTCACGGCAACGAGACAAAGCAGACAGAGAGATATTTACTCCTCCCAGGTAGAGGCCAGAGAGAGTTATTATATTATGTCATTTATATGCAAATAATACAGCACGGGGAACACATTGATAGGATTTCATTACAGCAGATCTGATGTGCACTTCAGTTTATAAACTCCCTTTCATTCCCCTATTATGATTCAGAGATTGGAAAGGTGTGAGTAGATGAGCTGTGTGGAGAGAGATGCAGGGGGAAGTTTGGTCAGAGGGCCCGGAAGGCTTCGGGTGGATGAGGAGGGAAGTGAAGCCGACGTGAAGAGGCGCACCACTGCTTGCGGGATGGCCGAGGAGAAGGACGGCCGATAGAGTGTGAAGTGTCGGTGCGTATCCGCGAAGACACGCAGCCTTCAGTCGGCGGCTTAATGGAGAAGTGAGACCAGGGGGAGGTTTCTTACGTGCTGGCGAGGACGGATAACCATTTTTTAGCAGCGGCATAGTGATTTCATTCAAAAGAATCAACAAAGGAGCCGGCGGACTTTGTATCCGCCGCCCAGCGAGATGTTTTCCAGCCATATCTGTAGCCACAAGCCTCAGAGTTGTGCGGAAGTAATTTAAAGATACAGAAGTGTATATCTGCAAGAACTGAGAGCGTCGAGACACAGAGTGTATAAATGAACTAAAACCGGTTTGGACTACAAGTAGTGTGAAATATATTCATAGGTCTTTTTGCCCTTCAGAAATAGTCGATGCAGAATATGTTTTTCTATACCCTGCTGCTCCTATATGAAGGTTTTAGTAGGAGTTTTGATAGTTTTGCTGATGATTCACACAATTTGGAATGAATGTGGGTTTCTGTTTCAATGCATTCATATCGGAAATACTTCAATGGAGATCTGAAAGGGTCCAAATACTTTATTTGATACATACATGTGATGCATTGGAGGGAGAACAGATTCACATGATGAAAGTAACAGTCTTTGCAGCGTCTGATGTCTAATTCAAGACCGTGTTTACACACCACCCGGATATGTTGAATGCTTAAAAGATTACTTTTTTTTTAGCTCTTTGATTCGACTACAGTCAGACAACGAGTCAAGGTGTAATCTTGGTTAAACAGGGACGGTATGCACATCCACGGCCGTACCCTTCAATTTCATTCTCTGTCACTCGAGATCCGTGCAAACGACTTCTAAACGAGTTAAATTTACACTCTTTTGTTTGTAGCGCAGCGAGAAAGACGCTTCCTCACACACACAGACACACACACACACACACACACACACAATGCCGCTATGGATGAGAACAGAAGTCCAGGAAAGAAAGTGAAACACTTGAGTACATTACCAAGAGATCCCATTATAAAGAGTGTTACTGCAGTGTCTCCTTATGTGATGGCCGGCAGCCAGCTCTGGCAGCTGTGATCAATACAGTGTAGTTGGTGTGAACCCAACCACCTCCTGCTCTCTTGTTCTTCCCTGAAATGAACAAGGTGGACACCGTTCACAGGCATTGATGAAATACAGTCTCCCCCTCCTCCCTCCCCCTTTCCATCTGAATCCTCCCTCTCCTTCCTCCTCTCCCTCTTCTATCATGCCTCTGTCCAGTTGCATTAGTGAGGAAATGAGATTCCCCCTAATTAATTAGATCTCTGAGTGCTAAAGATGAAGATTACATCCCAATGAAGGTTAGAGGTGTCAATCACAGTTTTTTAAAAGCCGCGCATTCCTCAGGATAAATTGAGCCCCCTGGGCATTGTGGGTAAAAGTGTGTGTTGTTAATTGTATCCCCCCCCACCCTGCTTTAATTGAGTCTCACTGACAGTAGTCAATGGAAGCCGGGGACCAGAACAACAAGGTAGATGCCCCGCGTAGATGAGACCAGTCGGGGGGGAGAAAAAAAAAGGAGGGTAACATTTTTAAAAAATGTGATCGTTCAGACACTAACAGGATGAAACAGAAATGTGAAAATGGAGAAGTTGAAGTCCATCTGAGACAAATCATTCCATGATTGATATTAGAAGAATTGTCTTTCTGCATTATGACAAAACGTCCTGATGCACACATTCATTCTGGCCAATTGCGTAGGTCTGTAAGAGAGGGATTAATCGGAAAAAAAAATAATGATTTAGTGCTGATGTAGGTCAAAAAGTGCAGATATTTTTCATTCTCTGTCTGTGACACATAGTTACAGTTAGATGAAATTGGGAGCATTTCTATTGATTCTCAACATGGTAGCCTGCAGGTAACGGTGCCGTATGAGCGCAGTGCAGAATCCAAGATGCACTAAAAGCATGTAAAAAAAAGCCAGGAGACATTACACATTATCTTAACATAGCAGTTTGCTGCTGTTAATCCTCTGAATCCCAAATATTGCACCTTAAATCTGCTCTGAACATTCACAATTTTACCCGAATCTGACTTCTTACTTTCTCTTTGGAGATACATTAACATGGTTTAATAAAAGGGCAACATTAGATTTATTTATGAGCAAAACAGACCGTTTAGTCACCTCTTCCCTTCGTGGTTAGCACAGTGCGTTTCTGCTGTGTACATTTGGTAACCTGCTTGGCATCCCAGAGCACCGTAATGACTTTTTAAACATCTATTATTTATGTCCAGGTGGCACCGGGGCAGAGACGCTGCAGCAACACAATCTGTTCAAAGTCGAGAACTAAAATAAGATGGTGGAGAATACAGCAAGAAGAAGAAGAAGGTGGTAGAGTCCATAATAATATAGCTTTGTATTCTGCAACACTTATCATCGAAGGGTTTTAAAATTAAAACCTGTGAATTTTAAAAACTATCAACAAACTAACAAATCTAAAGTGGCAAAATATATTAAATATTGGCTCATTTAAATGACTATGCACAGGTGCGGGCACAAGACCTTTTTAAAATTCAGAGGTAATCTACGAGAATGGAGAGCTCTGACTTTCCCCGTGTCCTAAGGAGGTATTGAAAGGGCAGCGGAGAGAAGGAGGGAGGAGAGGACAGGAGGGTGAGACCTGAGAAGAGAGAGTTGAAGGAGAATGACAAGCGGAGGGAGGCGTTCGGGTCGAGAGGGGGATAATTAGCGTGAGGCAACCGCTCGGAGGGAAACGCTCCATGCTAAGTGGAAGCGAGGGCTTCAGGAGTGTCACGGAGGTCCCGGTGACGCCACGCCGTCACGAGGCTTCGAGAGCTTCAACGCTCTTATCTCCATCTCTCATTCTGACTCTCCATCTCTGTCCCCTCCATCTCAATGTGTCATTCTTCACAAGACTTCCCTCTGCTGTCTGCTCTCATTCCCTTTCATCCTCTGTTTTCCCCCCCCCTCCATCCTCATTGACCTGAGGATAAAGAGTGTTTGTCAACAGCTCTTACTCTCCGGTGAACCTCCCCCTACAAAAGCCCTTCAGGCGAGAATTAATTTCATCCTGTCGCCATGAGAAAGAGCATTGATTGAAAAAGTTTTTGTTTTATTTGTATAGTTCCCCTTCTCATGCCACGTTCCCTTTGCTGATGGAATTCAGCCGGGCTCATTGGCTCAGCTAAGGCAGACGATGTGATTGGCAGGGGGTCTATCTCACTTTAGGTGGGCATATTTAATGACCGCGGTGTATCGAGCCCTCCAAATAGCCATCTTCAGTTGAGATATACATCAGTTGTCCGCAGCTTCGATTTGTGTTGATAGTTGTATTATAAAAGAGAAAATGAGAAGAGGAAGTTGGCATTAACACAAATTGCAGCATATGTGGGGAGGTCATACACTAATTCCCCTTGTGGAGCCCGGCAGTGGGGTTCTCCAAATTGGCTTTTAGTTTGTTAAGTCCGATGCCCGCTGGCCTTTTGTCATGCCACTTTCAGTTTAATCTAGTTTATTCTATTTGTGAGCAGTCAGAGTTGGATTGAATGCACTCAAACTCATCTTCCTACTGCTCTCTCTCTCTCTCTCTCTCTCTCTGTATACTATTCTCCCTGGACATGCATACAAAGAAATCATTGGTTTATTTTTCCATCTTAGATGTCGGCTTGCAATGTTTTCGGCGGGGTCCCTCAGGAAGCTGCCAATGACGAGGAAATAACACCACAATAACAGTGTGCAACATAAATAGATAGTGAAAGATCAATATTGACTGTCAGCTATGTTTGTAGTTTTGAAAGCTCTATATTATCCGAAAGAATGCCTGAATCGACCCAATAATAATAAATCGTTCCACATAAAGCTAAAAGAAATGTGATTTTTTTTTAGGAAATATACAAGTTTGAAGACAATCAAAGCCTCATTTAAGTTCCACTGTTGCTGCATGTCGTGAGCTAATACAATGAAAGAAAGAAGTTCACCTTTTGGAGAGGTAGATGAGAGCATCAACACCTACCTCACATCTAGAGTTAATACGAAGGTACTGTGAGAAGTTAGCAGAACAGATATTAACACTGGAAACAGGGTTAGCTAGCCGCATGCTATCTCAGAGGAAACAAACACCTGAAGCTCACGGATCATCGAGGCGTATCGCGTTGTTTCGTCCACTATTCCACCAACAGTCTGGTCTTCAGCTAAGTCGGTTCTAACTTGGCATTTTAAGCCCTGATCCGGTATTCATGCCGTTTGCATTTGGATGGTGTGAAACCGCAAAAAAAAGGCAACGTCTGTGGTCATTCGATGCAGCAAAGGCTCGACTATACAACTAAATATGAAACATGAACAGATGATGATAACTTTACATCATATTCTTGTGCTGGATTTAACTAATCACGACTCTAAAAATATCTGACTGGACTTAACAAAGACCGACTGAGCAGTTAGAACCAGGCCTAGTAAAGACCAGCTGGCGCAACTGAATCCTGGAGTCTGTGCTGGTTTCTTGGCATCGGGCCAACGAGTATCCGGATACATAACCTCAAGTAAAACTAGGACTGTTGTTTTTGCACAGAATAACCAAACACCAACAAGATGTAATGTGTTAATTAGTGAGCTTAAGAGGTGCTGGTGGGCAGATTGTGTTCCATTTTTTCTCTCCAGTCTTCATGCTAAGCTAACCAGCTACGTATCTATACAGTTGTGAGGGTGGTATCATTCTTCTCATCGCTCAGAAGCGAATAAACACATTTTCCTTGAATGACTTCCACAGCGACAGGTCAACCACTGTACACTCTGTGGCATGAACCCCATCCATTGTATGTTTCAGTGCATTCAAAACTAAATGCACGCCCACCGTGGGTCCATTCTGAATACTGTGAATATAAAAGCAGCTGTTCAAAGAGCAAGCGAGGCCAGAGGCACCGAGCAAGAGAGAAACTTCCTGGTCCCTCTGAAAGTTGTAGATACAGTGTTTCTGCAGTTCTGGTGTGTTAGACAACATCCTCCCTGTGAGACGGTCAACACACAAAAACTTTCTCTGAAGTTTGTTCAGTGGGATGGAGTCAATATTTGACTGTTTTTTTTTTCTTTTTACAAACCTGAGGACGGAGGATTGTGTGGAACGCCGTAGCCTGGCTGTCATGGAGCCGCTCTGGGTTTTGCCGGTGACCTGCATGGATGAATGTTTGCCTGATAAGTCCTGTGGCCTCTGGGCCACGAAGATAAGAGGCGAACCCTGATAGAGAAGGAAAAAAGGGAACCGGGTCACTCACAAACTCACTGGTACAAATGTAAGGTCTACCAGAACAAACACAAGCACACACACATAGTATACATAAACACATAAACACCTGTAGCCACCCCCTGAGATTTTGGTTGAAATACATGTGTTATCACTAAATTGGAAACTATAAATATGTAAATAAGTGAAGGAATATAGTACAATCTAGTAAGGGGGGGTTTAGCAAAAGAGAAAGGCCCAGTAAATTCCTGAGATGCTGACAAAGGACCTTGCAGGCAATGCAGCTGATTAGCTTACCGCTAACACGCTAACCAGCCGTGAACTAGCTTGAGACGGATGGTTTCAAGGGAATTGCATTACTCAACAACCGCTCGGGTCCATGATCACTTCCTGTCTTCAGGAAACATTTGCAATAATAACATTCACAAATAATCTACAGTGGATCACAATTCGTCCAAACAAGGAGATTTCTCTTTCACTGCTCTCTGGCATTTTGTTCTGGAGGTTGTAGATCATTTAGTCCCATGAAGACTCGAAAGAAGCTCTTATGAGGTTGCTCACCTGCTAGCTCGCTGCGTAGCCGCGACCACAGCAGACACATCAGTTAACTGGGTGACCTGTTAGCTTGTCTGACCTGTAACGGACAACAAGTTTTCTCTGAGTCTCAGAAACTGTGAATCTTCTGATTGTGACGATTCCACTGGAATTAATCAACGTCACTGGAGACGTTTTAAATTCTTTTCACCGGGCCTCCTCACTGCGGTATGCAACATACACAGTGACATAAACGGTGCTTTGGAATGAATATTAATGGTTGTTTACAAGAAAGGAATGAAGAATTATGACGTTGCCTTTTCCATTATTTACCTAGAGATTATAGATACATTATTCATTACACATAAACGTGTAGAAAATCGGCAAGTACCCGATCTGATTGAAAAAACAGTCATCTTATTATTTATGAACACTACGACGACCACGGCATAAACAATCTACAACACTGAGATATTTCGTCCTAACCGCGCTGACTGATTGGCTTGTCAATAGAAACATTAGGGATCGTGCTGCTGCACACCCTCTCTATAAGTTTAGGAAATATGTGATCTATTAATCACCTCATTACTGTACCAAGTGGCCGCCTGAAGAATGGCTAGGTCGGTAACATATCTCAGGATCGCATGTCTCTGTGAAAACTAGGCCACAGGGAAAACACATATCTCCAGTGTGTCGCCGTGAGGAATCCTTATCTCCCATCTTCACATTCATCCAGGTGAGTGCTGAACAATATGGAAAAAGTGCCATTCAACAAGGAGAAGATGGTGTTTTTATGAGAGTGATAATGTATGATGGTGAGAAGAGTCATTCCCCCCCTCGATTCATGTATCATGGCAACAAGTCCCAACAATCGCTTGTATCAGTCTGTGTGCTTGCCAGTGTACAGAGGAATATATATATATATATAAATATATATTTATTCAGAGACACATTTAGCTGGAATTACTGTACACCTCTCCAAAGTGTCAGGTCTGTGACAATACAACTGGCAGGATTTTACTCTGGTGTGGTGGCATTTTTTTTGTTATATCCTCCCTTGTGCGGGTCTGTCTGACTGAAGTGGGAGGAGAGGCTGGAAGGGAGTGTGTCTTCAGTGATCAAACAGTGCAGTTTAATTTCAGTGTCGAGGATTATGGAGATTTGAACAGTTCTTATTCAAAAGCTTACAAACTCTTTGTGGTATGACGCATTGCCCAATTTTAATTTTATATAAATCCCTCAAAGAGAAAAAAAAGAAAATTACAACATTTTATTTGAACTATATTACACTTGTGTAGCTGCTGTCTGAGCAATTGTCAGCCAATATTGAGCTGTCGGTGTAGTTCCAAAGCTGTCAGAAATGTGAAGACGTTTGAATCCCGCCTGATGTAGGAGGCAGGTCCATGTTGTACTCCCCAACAACCCGGCTTTACTGCCAACTCATCAAATAACAACACACCTCGCTTTCAACTGACACCAATCAAAACCCAGCTGTGTCATTATTGGACGGTCAGAAAACAACTAGCGCAACTACAGCAAGATAGTCAAACAAACATAGGACTTTCACCCAGGAGACCAATGTCAGTGTACTGTGCAAAACTAAAAGTAAACATTGCCTTATTGTCATTTTGTTCTCCATGTGACTCGTGGTTAGACCCATGGTTCGTTTAGAAGTCGTAGTCACGTGAGTCGTAAGTTAGGTTTAGTAAAAGGCTGTGTTGTTGCCTAAACCTCACTTCCTGTGAAGTGTAGTTTGAAAGGAAGCTAGTGCGTCATGGTTTGAAGTTTGCACCCACTGACCAAGCATCGTGTTTTTGCCTTGGCAGCAAATCTCCTACCAAGGTCAGGCAGGCAACAGATGGATAAGATAAGCTTGAATAAAATTAGTGCCCTGTAGAATTTTGGACTTAAGTAGTTTAGGAGGGTGATGAAGAAAACGGAAGAAAAAAAAGAATAATTGATTTTGGTTAAACCCATTATAAAGTTACTTATTGCAACAAATACAATCAACATGAGTCTTTGCACACAAGATTGTCATTGATCCTTATAAGGACAATGCCAAACAATTTGGCTACTGTCTTAGACACTTAATGGGCGAATTAGGCCTGCTGCAGGATATGATGTTGGCTGCAATCGCTCTAATTAAGAAACAGAAAAGCATCATTATGTGCCGTGAACCTGAACCCATTAGAAAGCCCTTATTTTTCACTTCCCCTGCACTCTAGGAGGTATTAGAATTTATCATGTAGATGTAAATGTCACCTAAGTTGAGGCAAGTTTGTGAATGCAGGATACCATAAAGTGAGACCTCATGAAATAACAGACTCAAAAGAAAATAATGCATCGTTTCTATGGATTATTGTACAGTTCTACATGGTGATGTTGGATCAATTTGGCTCGATGACCAATGGGAAGCAAATGTGTTTACAAAAGCAGAATATTCACTTGTGCATCTACTGGAGCATCTTTTTCTTTGTAGCAGAAGCTATTGTTATACATCTGTGATCCTGAATAATTCACAGCCTGTAAAACTGTTGCACCGTGCAGCAGGAACATTTGCCGTATGGGCGTTACCGTGCCGTCAACTGCAATTAATGCAGCGCACCATCGATTCAAATCATTTTCATTTGAATATGATGATCAACATAGTAGGATGGTCCAAGGGATTGCCTTTTTGTGTCTTGTGTGTGTTACTATCTTGAATTTATCTATGAATGAAATTAGTTTTGCAGTACTGACATAAACAAGAAGTGGAGTACTGACGTTACGAAGCATAGAGAGACGGAAACATGTTTTAATAATTAACAACATTGTGCTTCATCCACACACCTTTGTAGCACATTGCTCCAGATGAGTGACAACCTTGTTCGGCTCATTTTCCGTATTCAGTGTAGCATAAAAGCATGATTAGACTCTCTCTGTTGGAGGACAAGCTACCGAGCTAACTAGCCTCCAGAGCTGCGACAACACTTCACTGCCCCGCCAACGTGTTATCACCATAGCAACTGACAACAATCACCATTTCTTTTGTTGTGTCAGAGGACCACGGAGAGCAGTTCGCTGTCAGTTCTACTCCTGTTCTAGTTCTACGATCCAGAATCACACTGAACCCTAAAGATCACATCTGCTGTCATTTGAGCTTCAAAAGTTTTCAGCATCGACTGAAAATCTATATTTCCATGCTTTCATGGGACTGGAGGATTTCTGACAAGGCTCTTAAGTGAACTGGATGAGAATGGAACAGAATTCTGAGGATTACAGCTAAGTGTCTCGGGAGTTTCATTGTCTGCAGGATTCAAGAGAAAAAGACTTTCTGTTTGATGAGCTGGGCCATCATGTCGACAATTGCATGATGATGCAATCCTCACAATTTCGAGACTATGAAGCAACAAAACAGATGAGCACATATTTTTGCATAACGGTTTGAGAGTTTATTGTAGACTTATACTGTATAAGTACCCAGCCTGCTGGGAAGTAGGAATGCAGAGAGCTTCTAGCGGTAGAATGAAGGAGTTACCGAGCTGTTTTACGAGAGAACAATTTAATGTTACAAGACGGCCAAAAATATGGACAAATGACAAAAATCAATACGGTGAAACATTCATAAAACTCGTAGTTAAAGTAAAACAAAAGCAATCTTAAAACCAGGCCATCGGTGAAATAATAATACCACCCCAAGTGTACCCAGATCACTCTTAAGTCCCGTTCTCCTCAAATGATTTGAGTTTTGAATGCTTTTGCTGACTCAGCAGTTTTAAACAGTTCAAACTTTGTGTTTAATACCTCCAGTTTTGCACTCGCACCATCCCACACTCTCTCATGACTCCTTGTTTCGGAGTCGTGGGGTCAACAGCTGCAGCTGCTCAGCAGAAAAACAACATTGTGTAATATTTGTATCATACACTCGACGCAACAGATGAGTGGATTCTTGCCGTGATTAGAAAGTGTTTGAGAAGAAAACGGATCACTCGATTGCCCTCTTTTCACACTGCAGCCAATGGATTTGGCTCGCTCTTCCTTATCCTTGATCCTAATCACAGCACTCCACTTACAGGGTTAAATTCCCGAGGCTGGAGCTATTTTGGAGGCAGTGCGATTCTGAATATTGATGAGTCAGATTGCCAGTGGTGGGTGAGAATCAATCCAGTTGAAGAATGGCAGTGCCGGAGCTGCTGTGGCCAAGTCATTGTGCTGCTTCTTAGTAGGCGGGGACGTGAGGAGCCTTCCTAAGTACCGACCCGCCTGCATCTGTATTCCCTGCCTGGCACCCAGCAGATGCTGATGGACCCGCTGAGTCGGGCACATTTACATATCGGTGAATCCAAACAGGTGCATGTGGAATAACGCGTGGCAGGTCAACAGCTTGTTGTTGGGGAACGTCGCGCTGAGAGGGGACGACTATCAAGGAAGTGGACAACCGACGCGGGCCGTCTTAATCAAATTACTTCATCAAGGTTGTGTGTCCGAGCCCAGGAACTCATGTCAGCATGGTAACATCCATCGTGTCCTCTACTATAAGCAAAAATCATAAACCAAGACGTCCTCGCCGTGACCAGAATCCCTTTGTGCGCCAAGTCTCCGTTTCATTGGAGTCTCAGACGAGGTCCTGGTCCAGTCCAGCAACGTCTCCCTGCAAACACCAGCATCCAAATTCAGCTCCATTTTTATACTCACTCCCAAGATGAAACCGCTACTCATCATTTACTCATTTTATTACCAGGAAGCTTAATGACTGAGTCAAGTGGCCTTTCTATTCGTCTATTTCTCACCAGAAATAAGGAATTCTTTTTCTTGCTTCAAGCAAATGTTAGGGGAGTGCATTTCCCTCTGTTTGATTTCTTTTTCCTGTTTTGTATGTATTAGTTTAATCACTTCAAGAAAACACACACCTCTCCTAAGAAATGATCATTTCTAACGATGTCCATGCACGTTTCAGCTGAATGTCCTTGATGCAGTGCACAGGGCATAACTTTAATTCAGGATATATTCAGAGCACTTTCAATCTTGTGTGAGCACTCTGTGTAAACTTACATCTGCATGTCTTCATCTTTAAAATGCAATGATGGAGCATTTTCTGACAGCTGGAAGTCCAAAAACCACCATAAATCCACATTGACCACTTAGCTGAGATAATGACAGATTATATTTGTATGTCATTCATTAAGACGACTTCCTATGTTTTTCACCGACTCGCGCCACAAATTTGCATGTGTTTATGTGGGGAAATAGAGCGGAATGAGATGCCTACATTAGTATGCATGAGCCTCATTAAATATGCACTCATCAACTCTACTTTTTTATTTGGATTCCCTTTGCAGTAGTGCAAATCACTGGTAATCAACTGTGGTGACATTTTCCAGCAATTATAAGCAAGCCGTCCCCGTTTCGGCGGGAGCTGGAGGGGACGGATTACTCCATTTCCGCCCCCAAGTGCCGCTTTGACAACATATCACTCCCCTGAGAGATGAGGACTTTTCACACGAGGAAAGGATGGGACAAATAGTGTTTTCGCTGTGGAGTGGATCATTAGTTCCGAGGAATTTGTTAGAAAAGCATAAGAATGTCACTGCTAATTTCAGATGAAATTGCCTCAAAAGAACCATGACATTGTATTATTGTTACCGAAAATAGACAAAGACTTCAGTGGATGGATTTGATTAAATCTTTTCAAAAGGTTGCTGGCAAATCGGGAATTAATTTGCGTGAGGGAGCAGAGGTCAATCCAGTTACCAAATGAATTATTCACTTTTTTTTCTTTTTTTTAAAAGTTTTTTGTTCATAGTTGTTTCCATTCAACAGACTTGCTCAACAAACTCTTTTTTGAGGGTTCACGGTTCATGTTGTGAAAATAATGAATTAAATAAACGGACGGCCATGTTGCCAGAAAAATTATATTTGGGAGAATATAAGAAGATAATAGGAGAATACAAGGATTCAAAAAGATTTCTCAAAAAGTTCAAATTCAACCGTCTGTTTGTGCTTATATAAATGTATTCAAAAATGTGTTTCATGCTACCCTTTATATGTATACATGGTGTGTGTGTGTTGGTGTATTTATACATCCTTTATTGTGCCGGTGCCAGACTCTTTTTCTTCCCTCCCGCTGAAAACAACCTCCTTGGAGAGATGCGGTGAAAAAGACTTCAGTCGACAGACAGACTTAAGCTCTCGCTATGTGGTCCTGCCACTGTATACCTTTTTCCCTGATGAAAGAGCACTTCAGTGGTGAGGAGAAGACAAAAAAGAAAACAGCGAGCTCCCAGGATGCCTAGCAGCACACTTAAAGGCGCTCTGCTTTTGTGATGCAAGTACAATATAATTGGCTCTGATGTTGTATGCATTATTTCCATGATGGCTTGGGATCCATTTAAAGGAACGCACACGGCAAACTCTTTTCTATGCGGATCATTTCGTTCCCATGAAAAAAAAATATTATATTATGTACTCAGGTTTGCTGTTCACTAAGATTGCCAAGACTTTGTTTTGGAACAAAAAAACAAACTACAGCCGAGACAAAGATAGAACAACACAGAGGAATCTTCACTGAGGCTGTTTGCTTTGGATGATGATGATGATGATTCTCTATGTGCCGATAACTTCCAGTAAATAATAAGATACTTCATGATCACTACCTGACAGCACATCTCAGTCCAATCCAGTCAAACTGCAACACACACGTTGCTTTCACCGCAACTGACACAACTTCTTTCACCACCTTCACTTCACCTGAGACCGCCACTCCTTTAAAACACTTTTAATACTTCAATTTCATTGTTCCACTTATTTTCCTGTCAGTGCTTCTGTTTCCCCTGTCACTCACCTCCTCAACACCAGCTCCTGCTTATTTTATTTTTCAGCGCCTCAGCTTTACCGATTGTAAAATTTCATTTTAACAAGTTCCAAATAAAACATTTGAAGAGAATTTTTCAGTGGAAGCTGAACCTAATGTAAATCTAACCAATTCTTATTGTGCTTTTGGGAGTTTCTCATCTCGACTCGGAGCCTGTAAACACCACAGCGACGTCACAGACAATATCTCTTTGGCTTTTACAGGATATTGAATGTGATATTGGGCGGTGCAGATAAACCAGAATTCATACTTGGCAATACATCATTTATATTACTGAGGTCTTACGGGTGATGTGAAATACCTTCATGGTGCTCAGTGTATAAGTATGTGAGCTCTAAGCATCCATTAGTTTGTTATTTGAACATCAGTATGTTCAATATAATATCAATAACTTCAATACCTTAATGTTGGCAGTACATAACCAAGTACATCTCAGATTTGTTCCTTTTTTATTTGACTTGTTCAGGTCTGCTCTTTGTTGCACAGCCCGGTTATTGTTTTGGTAGTTTTAAGGTCTAGAAGAAGCCCAGAATGATTTGTCATCTTAAAAAGTGACACGTTTTGAGATGTTTCAGCTGCATTTAATTACATTTCAGACTCGCACAACAAATGGTAAAACAACAGTCATATGTCATCCACATTACATGTCACTTGAAACTAAATTCATCCCAGTTTTCTACGTTGAAACTGACTTTATAAAGTGATACGAAGGAGGACAGGAGCAGTGAACCTTTCTTATCGACAAGAGATATTTGTGTATTTATCACGTTTGTCATTTGCCATATGAGTCATTGTGTGTTTTTTAAGGTCATAAACACATTATTCGTACATAGACTGTGTCATTGTCAAATTAATTCATTGATATTTATTGATAGAATAATTGTTTGTGGTTATGACCTTGACTGGATAATGTTCTGATTTCATGCACAATACAGTGATACTGAGTTTGTATGCAAAGGCATCTGCAGCAACAATAATGCACAATGTGCTTTAAAATGCTGTTAATTTAGTGCCTGCTGGTAAATCTGTCATCGGTCATCATTAAATTCCACTTCCTCATTTTAATTTCCTTCCACAAGAAGTTGGCAAACACTTGGAGACTTCGGTTCCGAGGGGCGAGGCCCCGTTTAGTTTACATTTTAAATCCCTCAGTAGTGTGTAGCCTTGCATTAAGTCCTCCAGATTAGTGACAGGTGAAGGATGGCAGCGATGTGTCGACGTTACCTCGTCTATCTGATTCCAGTGCAGCTTGTGAGTGCGGCTTGAGTGGCTGTCAGTCAATACGAGCCTGTCAAAAGCTTGCGTGAGTGAATGAGCTCGGAGGCGAAATCCAAACGGGGAATTGTGATGAGGAAAAGTTTGTGGAGGTTTTTTTCTCCTCAGAACGAACCAACGTTGTCGAAGCTCCTCAAGGTGCTCCGTCTTCTCCACCCATCTGCTTCCGTGTTGGAAATGTTCTATTTGGATGGAAAGCAAACACTTCTGACACTCTAATGTGTGACTTGTTTTTTTGTTTCAGTTCAGTTTATTTATTTTGAACCCCATGACAAGTTATCATATTAACAATGATACAAAAATATATATAAAATACAACAAAAAACAATCAAAATATAATTCACACAGACTTTCACACAGACTTCAAATCTTAGAATTACACAAACACATTGTCAAAGACAATTACACAGAATAGAATCATTATGAAGTGGATGCATAAGTAGGACTTTTATATCCATTTGTTTTATATCCATCCAACAAAGCATGAAATAAAATGTAGTGAAAGCAGAAATCTGTCTCCTGACAGATCGTCTTAGATGTTGTCATATGTTCACAACAAACAGGTAATTAGGAGATTTGATTAGCTGCCAATGGAGAAAGCTTTGAGTATGCAAGAGAAAATATAGATTAAGATGACAGACTTGCTCACTTAGTGTCAATGTAGATAAATATAATTTTAAAAAAATAGATGTGTATCTGATCCATGAGATGGAGGAGAGATTGAAAAAGCTTCAGAAATGATTTACTAAATCACTGGCAGTCGCCTTTCGCCAAATCAAGTCAATATTGTCCAAAGTTAATAGATCTAAGCTGGAGGTTCCCTCTATGTATTTGCCAGAACTATGCTCATCGCTGAGTTAGAGCAAAGGTTTCTCACTTGTACTCACAGAACCACAGTGTTCCCAGCAACGGCCCCTCCAGGGATCTTCTCTCCGTGGTGGAGTCCCAACATGTTCTGTTGTCATTCCCTGTAGTAGTCCGATGCAGACGAATCCACATCAGTAGCTGCCTCTTGATGTGGAAATTGATGTGTGCTACCAACTGGTGTTTCTTCGTGTTGCTGGTCCTCGGTCCTTCACTTACAGTAGCTGGGTTTGTTTGTGAAATGTTTCAGGATAAAGGTTTACCTGGGGTGTGTCTGTCTGTGGAGTATGCTAAAACCTTACAGAAGCCCAGTTTGTCCCTGTAAACAGTGATTCAGCTTCAGCTTTATTGATCACGTTGGTGTATTTTGGAATAGAATCTGCACCATGTTCTTGCAGCAAAATGTATTTCTTATATAAACAATACTATTCCATGCTGACTATCCAGCACAACCCCCCCACCACCACCTGCTGACCCCCACCTTGACAGAGTCCATATGGCTCTAAAATGAACAAGATAGCAACGTGGCAGAAGACAAAGCACTGTGCTAAAGGGGAAGCATCAGGGAGGGGTTGGCCGGGTTGCCTTGCTTTATAAATGGAGCTTTAAATGCTCCATCATCGCAGACTTTAAGCCACTTTTCAACTCCTTCCCTTTTGTTTCAAGAAGAAAACCTCCTTCTCTGTGCTTGATATAGACTACTTATATTTATAATCCCTCTTTTATTAGTGATTTTGCCAAATTTCCATCCTTGACTCGGCCTACTGCTCCTCAGAGACTTTAATATCCATGTCTGCTGCCCTGAAGACCGCTTAGGCCTGAAGTTCTTTAACCTTATTGAGTCTTTTAACTTATAACATGCTCTGATTGGACCCGCTCGTTCAAAGGGTCACAGTAGCCTCAGTCTTATTTCATCGCAGAGTCCTGATTCCAAATGATGAAAGTACAGATGCCTCTATCTCTGGCCACCAATGCCTCATGATTAACATGGTTTCGCCTTGTATTTTCAGAAAGTAGATCTAGAACTTTTCTTCCATCTTAGTTGCATCTTGATGCCCCGGATAACCGAAAAACATTCAGGAGCTAAAAGGCCATTCCACAAGGTGAAACGGTTGTGGAAATCATCAAAACTCACAGTTTACCTGCACCTGCTCAGGTCTCCACACAAGCCTCACAAATTCTAGATCCAGATTTTACTCCCTGATCGACAACAATCAGTCCAATGACATCCGATATGCAGTCATAATATCAGGTTTAATTTTTTGGATCCATCAACACTATGACCTTGCAAACAATGTACTTGCCTATCATGGAAATATACCGTTAAATCTGGAAAAGTAAGGCCACTCTTTTGTTTAGGGTGGGTTAGCAAACTATCTTTTTACCTTGTCTTTTTTAATTCCAGATTTAATCCTTTAAAACTATAGATTGTGTTGGTAAATAAGAACAAACCATGTGGCAGAATCATCGTCCTGGTGATTGTCCTCACTGTATCACAACATTTCCACTCCTTTCCAGAAATCTGTATACTTCCCTAACCGGGTCACTGTGCAGTTCAAGAGAACCGGATGAGTCCCGTTGATGATACATTCATCCTCCTCGGCGGATGGCGGTTATTATTTGGAAGCGGCGCCCCTGCGGGATGGCCCCGCCACCTCTAGTCCCCCGCGAATGCCACCCCCCGTTTGATCTGCACTAATCTAATTAACACTTTAACAGGAACACCTGGGCTCTCCACTGAAGGATCTGTGACTGCTGTCACACACGTGCACACCGAAGCGCGCACACGCCTCCCAGATGGGCCTTTGATAGCTCTGATGGTGACGGGCGCAGGATGGTGATTGCACTTAACTCTCCCTCACCCGCAGACGCACACTCACCGGCGCTCGCACACATGCAGGAACTGTACGTACGGTCCTGAGTGCGGGGGCTACATGGTAATAGGGGCCTATTTCCATCCCCCGGTATACATCTAACTGCTGGCTAAATGGCGTGATTAGACTGTGGTCTGATGGTGCACCTGATTAGATTAGCCCCAGCTTGCGCTTTCTGCTCCAACACACCGCAGCCTTAAACCCAACCTTGACCCCAATTAGCCCCGCACTCATCAGCGAGAGCTGGGGGACACCGGTGCTGCAGCAGCTTATCATCCTGCCTACTAATTGGCCTGATGAGGTGGGATAAATATGGTCAACATTGCGATGTGATCCCCGCCCCCATCCCATCCTAATCAATATGTATATATGTCTAATAATAAAGGGGGAGGCAGTGTGAGAGAGAGGACAGATGTGCATTTTTGATGTGTTTTGTTTTAATGCATCACAATCACATTAAATAATGATCAGTCCTGTTTATCCGGCACTACAGGGTTTATTGTAGTCAATAAAAGCATATTAAATATTAAATCCAATCAGACCAACATGAGGGTTAAAGACAGCCAACTGTCCTCATGTCTGGTATTCTGTCCTCGTGTCTGGTATTCTGTCCTCGTGTCTGCTATTCTGTCCTCGTGTCTGGTATTCTGTCCTCATGTCTGGTATTCTGTCCTCGTGTCTGCTATTCTGTCCTTGTGTCTGGTATTCTGTCCTCGTGTCTGGTATTCTGTCCTCGTGTCTGGTATTCTGTCCTCGTGTCTGGTATTCTGTCCTCGTGTCTGCTATTCTGTCCTCGTGTCTGGTATTCTGTCCTCGTGTCTGGTATTCTGTCCTCGTGTCTGCTATTCTGTCCTCGTGTCTGGTATTCTGTCCTCGTGTCTGGTATTCTGTCCTCGTGTCTGGTATTCTGTCCTCATGTCTGGTATTCTGTCCTCGTGTCTGATATTCTGTCCTCGGGTCTGGTATTCTGTCCTCATGTCTGGTATTCTGTCCTCATGTCTGGTATTCTGTCCTCGTGTCTGGTATTCTGTCCTCGTGTATGGTATTCTGGCCTTGTGTCTGGTATTCTGTCCTCGTGTCTGGTATTCTGGCCTTGTGTATGGTATTCTGTCCTCGTGTCTGCTATTCTATCCTCGTGTCTGCTATTCTGTCCTCGTGTCTGGTATTCTGTCCTCGTGTCTGGTATTCTGTCCTCGTGTCTGGTATTCTGTCCTCGTGTCTGGTATTCTGTCCTCTTGTCTGGTATTCTGGCCTCCTGTCTGGTATTCTGTCCTTGTGTCTGGTATTCTGTCCTTGTGTCTGGTATTCTATCCTTGTGTCTGGTATTCTGTCCTCGTGTCTGGTATTCTGTCCTCTTGTCTGGTATTCTGGCCTCCTGTCTGGTATTCTGTCCTTGTGTCTGGTATTCTGTCCTCGTGTCTGGTATTCTGGCCTTGTGTCTGATATTCTGTCCTCTTGTCTGGTATTCTGTCCTCGTGTCTGATATTCTGGCCTCTTGTCTGGTATTCTGGCCTTGTGTCTGGTATTCTGTCCTTGTGTCTGGTATTCTGTCCTCTTGTCTGGTATTCTGTCCTCGTGTCTGGTATTCTGTCCTCGTGTCTGGTATTCTGTACTCTTGTCTAGTATTCTGGCCTCGTGTCTGATATTCTGTCCTCTTGTCTGGTATTCTGTCCTTGTGTCTGGTATTCTGTCCTCGTGTCTGGTATTCTGTCCTCTTGTCTGGTATTCTGTCCTCGTGTCTGGTATTCTGTCCTCGTGTCTGGTATTCTGTACTCTTGTCTAGTATTCTGGCCTTGTGTCTGATATTCTGTCCTCTTGTCTGGTATTCTGTCCTTGTGTCTGGTATTCTGTCCTCGTGTCTGGTATTCTGTCCTCTTGTCTGGTATTCTGTCCTCGTGTCTGGTATTCTGTCCTCGTGTCTGGTATTCTGTACTCTTGTCTAGTATTCTGGCCTCGTGTCTGATATTCTGTCCTCTTGTCTGGTATTCTGTCCTTGTGTCTGGTATTCTGTCCTCGTGTCTGGTATTCTGTCCTCTTGTCTGGTATTCTGTCCTCGTGTCTGGTATTCTGTCCTCGTGTCTGGTATTCTGTACTCTTGTCTAGTATTCTGGCCTTGTGTCTGATATTCTGTCCTCTTGTCTGGTATTCTGTCCTTGTGTCTGGTATTCTGTCCTCGTGTCTGGTATTCTGTCCTCTTGTCTGGTATTCTGTCCCCGTGTCTGGTATTCTGTCCTCGTGTCTGGTATTCTGTACTCTTGTCTAGTATTCTGGCCTTGTGTCTGATATTCTGTCCTCTTGTCTGGTATTCTGTCCTCGTGTCTGGTATTCTGTCCTTGTGTCTGATATTCTGTCCTCGTGTCTGGTATTCTGTCCTCGTGTCTGGTATTCTGTCCTCGTGTATGGTATTCTGTCCTCGTGTCTGGTATTCTGGCCTTGGTTGAGCAGAGAACACATGTAGGGCTTTTGTATAAAAGGAATAGTTTGATGATTTGGGAAATGCCTTTTTTTTGCTTTTTTATCGAGAGTAGATGAAGAGATTGATGCCCCTCTCGTGTCTGTTCAGATAATATATAGCTGGAGCCAGTAGCTTAGCATAAAGACTGGAAACAGGTAGCTGTCGTAAGGTCATATAGTCAGCTTACCAGCACCTACAATATATCCATACAAAAACAAGTCTTGTATGGGTTGAACTAAACAAACAGTATGACATATTAATGAATGAACTTCCAAGGTGTTGGAAGGTGAATGAGCAGCTGCAAAAGTGAGCGTGACATCAATCTTATAAATAAGAAAGTTCCTAAAATGGCTTTCCTTTCAAGGTGCAAGATTTGAGTAAGTAGGAATTTCTCTCGAAGGCTCCCAACACGGCGAACTTTTCACCTTTGCACATCCAACATTTCGTAACTACACGGATGGGCAGAGGAAATTGAACTTTAAGAATGTAGATTTGCCGCTAGGAAAAACCTGCAGGGAGGATAAAAGATCCAAACGTTTCCTTGTCAGCTAATGTCCATGCGACTGTCCTTGCAGAAAGGTTAATCGCGGCTTCATCTGCTGTAACCATGTATGAGAGCAGTGGCCGTGAGCTAGCAAGCCAGCTAGAAATGGTCCGTAATAGGCATAGAGTGAGACCTCAAGAGAGGATTTGTAAAAAGCGATCAGACAGGCTTTAGAAGTTCAAGTGATCCACTAAAATGTAAAATGTGTGATTGTACTTGTTACTGGATCTCCCAAACAGTCCAGTTACAGCCTCTATTGTCTACCAAGGTTTACGAAAAAAAACAAAGCACAAGTCAGCTGCAGCCCTGGGAAGAAAAAAAGTCCCCATTTTTGAGAGGAAGACTCGCTCAAAACAAACAGCAAACAAACAGCTCAGATGTAATTCCCCTCAACTCGACAACACAACTTGTCAAATGTTGAAGAAGATGGCCTACAGCAGAGGAAACTTCAACTCCTGTCAAAAACGTGGAAGATGAGAAAACCAAAGTGAGCACATAAACACCAAAGTGGATGATTTGCAAGAGGCACAAGGTTGGATCCGAGTTTTCTTTTTCTCACTCGCTCACGAAAAAATAGTCAGAGTTTGGCTGGAATGTTTTTACGGAGACATCATGCCTGTTGTCAACAGCAAAGTGGAAGTATAATGGAGTCTGAAAGCTTTTCTACCAACATGGGAAATTCTTTTGTTTTCCTGATTGTCTTCCTTAGTCAGAATCTTATTTTGCCTTTAGACACTAGCATTTCTTAAAAGTTATGATTCTGGAAGTCGCCACTATTTATCGTAAGATTCTGTCCAAAATATATGTATATACTAACTCACAGGCACACCTCGCAACAATCAGTGGCTCCCACACTTCTTATCGGCCTCTCCACATGTTTGTAGTGCAGGATGAAGCTTCACTGATGTTGCAGGTGTTACTTTTGCCTCGTTGATCCGTACTGAAGCCCGGCGTTGACATCACGATAAGCTGAACTTCGGGATCGTCTCAGAAACTTTTGAATCCCTAATGCAAAGCTGATCGGCAACATGTTGGCAGAATGGGCAATCGTCCAATTTAATTCAATCCACACAGTTTTTGTTCCCAGCATGAGAAAAAAAAGCAAAACACATGGCTGTATGCCATCTGTGTCCGGCCATATGGTTCTGGATGATTCCTCCGATGTTGTTTAAGCTCCTGAAACCATCCGTCCATCCATCACTCCCCCGTGCCAGCGTTGTCCTTGTCGGGGTGTTCAGGGACCGGATACCATCCCAGCATACTTATTTATTTATTTATTTATTTATTTATTTATTTATTTGTTTATTTCGGGCATGTCAGTTAAATCATCATCACACATCATTTTCACATAGTAACAAGAAAAATACACATGGCCGAAAGGGAAAGCGGGAGAAGCCAAGGCTTATCCAGTCCCGCCCCCATTACACACAGGATAGAATCAGAATCCGAATCTTTTCTTTTCATTGCATCTTTCATTTGACATAACTTTTCCTTTTCCTAGTGACATTTGACATAACATGTTACAGCAGTAGGTGGTACAGAGAGCTGAAGTCCAGTGCATACAGATTACGTGTGTGTCTGCACACATGTCCATATTGTTCATCACAATAGAGCAACAGTCTCAACATGTAGACAAGGTCCGAGGGAAAAGAGAAGTAAAAATTTAAAAATAGAAAAGTAAAAATAAAGATAATACATACATTTTGGTCTTTGGCAGGAAAAAATACTCCACAGGTTGCCGAGTCTGTTTACTGTATGTTTGCAGGGAGCTGAATGTGATCAAA
This sequence comes from Chelidonichthys spinosus, assembly GCA_029853015.1. NCBI lineage: Eukaryota > Metazoa > Chordata > Actinopteri > Perciformes > Triglidae > Chelidonichthys > Chelidonichthys spinosus. The sequence continues at coordinate 4,184,893 of CM056825.1, read as the reverse complement.
TCCAGCCAGAGATGTGCCCTGTATGTGAGATAAATATGTCAGATTTTGGGGGGATTGATTGGGTGGAGATGCTGCACCATCATCCTCCAATGTCCCAGCATAATATTTCACATTGGCCTGGATGTTGGCAGCATTGAGGGACAATACAGTATTAATCGCACATGAAAAAGCCATCTAGCTTGCTACCCTGGAGTAAAAATAGAGCCTGATTTAAAAAAAAAAAATACAGGGTACACAGAACAATTTTTAAATGTGTTATATTCAGGGAGACCTTATGATTGATGATCATCATATTAACATTGATTGATTGATGTGTGTCAATACAAATATTTGTTTCTGAACTAAATGTAAAGTGATTACATTACGTTTTAGTGCCATTTTAAGAGTTTTAAACTAATTTTGAGGAATACTATTATACTATTTTGGGAGGATAATGTTGATTGAAATTTTCCATTCCTGCCATGCCTCGTGGTTTTGTTAATGTTACATTCCAAAAACTACAAGAAATGGTGGTAATAATATCAATGAATCCACATGGATCATAATCTCTTAGAGCATTTCTGGCATTCTGTTCAATACATGCTTTGAAGAATTCAAACTCTTCTCAAGGCAAAACGAAATCCAATTGCATATTTCTCTAGAATGAAAGGACAACAATGAGTAAGAAAGAAAAGACATAATCTGACCAACGACAACAAAAGAAGAAACTCAGTGCTGTTGTTGTTGTCACTAAATCTTAGGTTAGAAGAGGAGGATGAAAGAGGGACAGAAATATGGAACTACAGAGCCCACTTGACACTCCTTTGAGCATCAGCTGAAGAAAATTGGGACTTGTTTCACTTGAATGCATGCTCTCGGTTTTGTGGAGTTTCTCTCCAGCTGAAACATTTGAACTATTCATTTTGTTCTTTGCGGAGGAGAGCCGGAATGACGGCAGCCTGACACTTGTACTCGTCAAGTCTATACTTCTGTTGTACAAGTGAGGCAGATACGCTGTAATCCTGCCACAGTGGCTCATTACATTTCCTTTTATTGCATGTGTGTGATGCTGTGTGTTGTGGCTGTATGGAATCCAGATGAAAACATCACAAACAGAGCTTTGGTTTAAGCAAACGCTGGCGCGATTAGATTTAAATTCTTTCAGCAAACATTTGCTCAATGAAGTGACGACAACAGCTCTATCAATCCAGATTTTATAGCGATTAAACTGATTCAACACATTAGAGATGAATCCCACCCTACTCTAAATGCAGCAATTCAAAGGTTTGCTCTTAATGTCACATATTAGCTTTAAATGTCAGCATCTAAAGAGGTCTATGTGATATTTTCAACAATATTCAACATGCATTATACCACATATAAATTGAAATAGTACAACAACAGATACAGCAGCAGAGGATCCGCCTTATATAAAATGAGTCATACCATTATTAACTTCTTACTTTGATTCTTCTATCAGTCAAGATATGTTTTTAAATGATTTCTGGCCATTACTGTGTCAGGTCATTTATTCCACCTCTGAAGAGCCTGATAACAGAATGTTTTCCTGCCTTGCTCAAACTTTGACTTTGAAGAAACGTAGTTTGTTCTTGCAGTGATGGATTGTCTGTCTGTACGTTAATACATAATTACTCAAGAGGCTTTTGTGTCAAAGGTGTCATTGACAGTCAAGTTGATTTTCAAATCAACCCTTTGGAAAAAAAAAATAAGCCTCATACGCACACATTATCACAACTCTACCGGCCTTATTGCCTTTAGGAGCCTCACTAGGAGCTGTATTGGCCCAAATTAGGATAAAGTCTATCCTTCTATAATCTGCAGTATCCTTCCTAAACAACACAGTGTAGCTTTTCAAAGAAAAAGGTTCAACTCATTTTTTAATTCTAATTTGCCTCCCAAAATCAATGAATGGAACTTTGCACTGGAGTCAAACTTTCTGATTGCAGCATTCACTTCTGATCATTTATGTTCAGTGTACCCAGATATTAAAAGGGAACATTTTAATCCTCTCATTACTCAACAAAGAACAGGACAGGAAAAATGGTGGCCAGCGTGGTATCCGAGCAGATCGCTGCAAAATTGAACGAGGTGTTATTTCCCAACTAAAAGCTGAAAGTGGAGCACATTTGTGTTTTCAAGCCTTCCCACCCACATGTGCTCGAGGAGGTCATTCAGCAAAGTGGGCTCCGCTACTTCCAGTGAAGAGTAAAACTTGAGGAAGGCCGATTGTATGAAGACAATCAGCGACTGCTCCCTCTGATATCTCCGAAGAGCAAGATAATGGAGAACCACGTTGTTTTGGAGTGTGTGCCAGACTCTCCAGATGAAGCTTCATTCTAGTTCGCCTGGTGTTATCCAACAACATGTGAATGACTCCCCGATGTGAGCGCAGCTTTGGTTGTGAACCCTGGTCTGAAGTCAGCACATCAGAGAGCTGTGCTGACGGTCTGTTGTGTTTCTGTTATTAAGTTAAATATCATATACACACTGTATGAATGCTTCAAAGCTGCTAGCATTGCTGACGTAATGCACCATCCGAGTGGTGAGAGTTTAACTCCACTTTGTGCAGGCGGATGAAGAGAGACAGAAAAGTAGAGAGCAATATAGTTTACATATAGCTCATATATCTCTGTGATATATTCATTTGTATATATATATATATACAACTCAAAATAATAACAAAAGAAAATGATAAAACAATTAACAAAACCTCTAGATTACTTTAAATCTCCAACTCCATTCCTTTATCATCCATGAATAACTGTTTATAACTGCGTCTAAATGTTTAAATCCTTCAACCATAGATGTGTGTTTAATTATATAAAATTTAATTCAGTAACTCCCAGCAGCCTGAATGAGTTGTTTGACCTTTTTCTGAACGATAAGAGATGCTGATTCGTCCACTTGTCTGGTCTCATTGTCTTCATGTCATCGGAGGGACCAGGATGTGATCTAAACTGTAATGACCAACATTTAAGAACACTGTACCGTTTACACTCACTATATTTACCTTTCCACATCACACACACTGTTTATTATGCACACCATTTGCTGATATACTTGCTGAATAATTATACAATAGGAGACAATTATTTAATTTGCTCAAGTATAATAATAATATAATTTTTGGTGATTACACTTGAGAGATTGTCTGGTGTTTATATGTGGACAGTTTTCTAATTAGGAGATGATGACGTCATCATAAATAAATGTTCACTTACTTACCTTTAGTTTAGGAGATGTCACATGCAGAAATTGAAGACAATTCAAGTAAATCTTTATTAAATACCATATTTTAACAATTTTACTTAAGTACATTGTTTTTTTTCTGAGCTGGATTTTTATCAAAAGAAGTTCGAGTGGTTCACAGATAGCGTGTTTCCATTATGAGTAGAAGACAAACAGCAGCCAAATATATGCTTCAAATCATTTGGAGGTTTCTTATCGTGCCAAACAATAGTGTTTTGTTTTACTTTGTGGTGCTGCTGTAGTGAGTTTTACTGCTGGCTCACACAGAAACGCCAGTCATGCCTTCTTTGCAATCACTATGATATAGTGGGACTGGCAGCAGTCTCCAAACCTGCCTGTTTGTGTCACTGCTCTGATTACTGGACAGTGACTCCATCAGATAAATCTCACTGAATCGCTACAGGAGACAACGCGTGGAAGGATTTGTAGCTTTCCGTAGTTTTACAGCACTGCTTTACAAAATTTGAAAGGCATTTAACTTGATTCATGTGTGTCTTAAAGCCTCGGGGTCTCTTCCTGAATGAATATTTGAAATTGCGCTCCTGTCAAATCCTTGAAATTATGCTTTAGTCATTTTGGACCGCGGCCCATTTACATCTTCCACGCAGTAACTTTTTATGCAGAAAATGTAGAACTGTGGTGCTTTTTAGCAGATGAATGAGGTGACGCGAGGACTCCCTCTAACCATGCGATTCTTCATTTTCAAGTTTCAACTCACACACATCCCACGCTGCACAAGACTGATGAGATCCACTAGATGTAGCTAACTGACTCCTTGCATTGTTTATGCAAAGGAAATAATTTATGAGTGATTTAACAGTTGCATTAATAACAGGTCTTTTAAAGAAAAGCAGCTGAGAGTGTCAGTTTTTACAGCGTAAAACAAAGTGCAGGAATTTATTGAGATCAAGAGTTGTTATCTTGAAGTCAGCGTTTAAATTTTAGTGATTTAAAGTGAATTCTTCTTTTGTTTGAACTTGACATGTTAAGTTGAATTAATCAATTACATTACTGAAAGTTCTCCAGATTAGCATATTAGCAGACTCCCAGGGTGTGTTGTTGGGTTTAAAACACTCACGTTTCATAGTTTGTACATGAAAACTTTCTGTGTCATTGTTTCTTCATAACCAAATTGCTATGATGGAGGTGAACTCTGTAATTAACAAATTCTGCATTCATATGCAGAAAACAGGGCAAGGTTTTGTATTGCTTACATTATAGTCTGAGTAGTTTTGACCAATCACATTCGAGCATGCTTTGGTTGAAATCAGGTCAACAGTGTGGAGACCAAAACGGTGGAACATCTCGGCTGAAATGTGATTATTTAGCTTTTTATTGGTTTGAAATTAGTTTGTAAACTGTCAACTTGTGAAACCTCCAACTCCGATCTTGCATCTCAAGTTGCTCATCGAACTGAAAACAGTGCCAGAGTCAAGAACCGTCTTTTCATACTGAGAAAATGGAAAGTAAATAAATTATATTTGTTATTTGTTATTCAACTTTCTCGAGGCAACTTTGAACTAATTATTCAACCTCAATTCACTTAGCTCACTTATTTTCTTTTCATTTGACCATGTCAAACAGTTTTACAGGTGTTTGTGTTTGAAAGGGAAAGTTGAAGAAGTTTAGCTGAGATTTGGGGATTTGTACTCCCTAGCTTCACCTGTCCTCATTTAATTACGGCTGTGTGCTCTCTGAGATTCATTTTATGCTTGCATATTCTTTTTTATTATTTCTGTGTGGAAACCAGATCTTCTGAAACATAAATGTGTTTTAAAAAAGAAATAACCTGAGAGAAATTTAATTAAACTGGTTTGAAGCTCAATCAGTGTTGCGAGTTCAAGATTCCCAAAAGCGTGCGTCAACTTCAAATCTTACTCTACAGCCGGGAGTTGACGTTGATCCAGACATTTAAATCAAGTTGACGTAAACGGTAGGCTTTTTGTACGAACCAGTTTCATGGCTAAGTGCGTTTTTGTGTTAATCCATTGAAAACGCAGTGAGGCCTAACTGTGTGTGAAACTAAAATTGCATATTTTAATGTAGTTATCTTATTTTTGTCTAGGAGAGTCTGAATTAAAGCAGAGCTGTGTTTTAAATCATTAATGTAGTATTTGAGAGATGCCTCCATCTCCTCCAGGTGATATTAATGCTACAGCATCTGCTCTTTGATTTAAGTAACCTTTATACACTGTTCTAATCTGCTGGACCTGAACTTTTCTTCTTGTTCTCTGTGTTTGTAATTGTTTTTAAATGATGTTCCATTCACCAGCTAACTAAAGTGATTGTTTGTTGGGCTTGCTGTCAAAACCCAGGTGACCTACACTCAGCACTGTCCCTGAATGCATCGTGTAGACGCAGGACTCGAGCTGCTAGCATGCTGCCATGTAGACGGTGATCTATATAAGGGATGTGGAAGGATGTATCAGTGATGATCTCCCCGTTGTGGCAGTGATAGGCTACGAATTACAAGGAGGGAACCACGAGGGGGACAACATTGACCAGTCCTCCCTCATGTATCAATCGTGTTTTGGCATGGTGATGTCCCGTGGGGCGGGGGGGTTGTGAGGTGATGGCGATGGCATATCTCTGGTTCTGTGTGAAAAATGCTTTTACGAGTGCGGAGAAATCAGAATCAAGCCGTAGTGATTGATTCCTCCAGTGTAACGATGCATCATCAAGGCCGGATCAGACTCACGCTCATGGTTCTCTCGTGTGTATGTGGACTGAAGTCAAGATAAAAGCCTGCATCCACCTACGAGATGTCAAGTAAAGCCTGAGCAGTAAACTGTCTCGTGTTATACCCTAGACGTGGTTAAACAGGTGTAGTTTCACACACGTATTATTGCTTATTAAACAGGTGTAGTTTCACACACGTATTATTGCTTATTAAACAGGTGTAGTTTCACACACGTATTATTGCTTATATTAAACAGGTGTAGTTTCACACACGTATTATTGCTTATTAAACAGGTGTAGTTTCACACACGTATTATTGCTTATTAAACAGGTGTAGTTTCACACACGTATTATTGCTTATATTAAACAGGTGTAGTTTCACACACGTATTATTGCTTATTAAACAGGTGTAGTTTCACACACGTATTATTGCTTATATTAAACAGGTGTAGTTTCACACACGTATTATTGCTTATTAAACAGGTGTAGTTTCACACACGTATTATTGCTTATTAAACAGGTGTAGTTTCACACACGTATTATTGCTTATATTAAACAGGTGTAGTTTCACACACGTATTATTACAGAGCATCTCGATACTCAGAATGTTAATCTTTTAGTCAGTGGAAACATGGTGGAAGGACTTGATACCTGCAAGCTGGGTGCAAATAAAATAGGAATTCAAAACAAAAAAACAAACATTAAGGGCCCTAGTTTCGTGGCGCAGCGCAGGGCGGCGCAGGGTGGCGGAGCCGGCGCAATGCAAGTTTCGACCCGTGCAGCCTTGCGCACGGTCAGTTTGGCAGTTTGGTGGATCGCCTGCTCCAAGATGGGTGTGGCGGCGCAGCAGGGGGAGGCGTCACAGATTCAGCTTGGCGTAACGGAAGTTTCGTGGCAAAAAGCCTCGCCGAGACTGCGCTGAAAGCTCGTCAGCTCCGACCTGGTCTACTTTCGGCGCAAGGCGTAAATAAAGTCCATTCATTCAATGCGAATCACAGCTGGCGCAGTGGAAGTTTGGCTGAAGGCGCGCAGTGCGCACACGTCACCGAGACCTCACAGGCAGGTTTCCACAGTTCCAGGCACATTTAAATGCAATAAATAATCACAACAAACACTATTTAATGCAACTAATTGAATCAACACGTGAATTTATATCTATATAGATTGTCCCGTCACATTTGACGTCAGATCAAAGGCGGATGGCACTCGTAACGGAAACTCAGCCTCTCGGACCAAAACATCTCCCTCTCTCTCTCCTGTTTTTTATAATATCGGCATTGTTATTATTATGATACGCACGCACAGCGCGTGATGCGCGTGGTGGGAGCAGCGCCGCTGCTTCCTTCATCGGGTTGTCAAGTGACGGAACTTGCACTAACGCAGAACGCGGAACCTCCCCTAACGCATTAAAGGTGAGGAGAGGAGCTCATTTGATTGGTGAAGATCTGAATCGGCTGTATTAATCCCAGTCCACGCCTCGTCTCCTCCTCGTCTCCAACTCACGCCTTCTTCTCCTCCCTCTTTCCCACTTGCGCCGGTGGGCGAGACGGGAGGTGTGCCTGCGCAAGCCTGTGCGGTGCACGAAACTTGCAAAGTCCAGGCGGACACACCCCGTCGGCGCGGCGCAGGTGCGCTGAAAGCTGACTGCGCCTGGTCTACGAAACTAGGGCCCTCCATCTTAAAATCACACCATCCAGGGGCGTAAAGTGGGGGAGTCAGTGACTCCTTTCCCACCTCCTTTTTACGAGGTAGACTCTTATCTTAACCAACACCTGCTCCAGAGAAAGTTAGGTGTGCACCATATTAGTTACCATGGCGATCTACTCCAGTCACAAATTAATCACTGTTGTAGGACTGAAAACCCAGAGTTAAACCGGAAAGTTACCTCCCAAACCCCTCATCCTACTCCGTAGTCCAGGATACATGGACTATAGTTCAGTGGACCCCATGTTGCCACGACAACACAGGCAAACACTTATAAGGGGAAAACAATCCCAGCATCAAACATCGCCACTGTTAAATACAACCATTTCAAATAGTAGGAGCCCCATTTGAGAGATGATCATAGAAATAAAAAAAACGTGTCAGTCATCACACACGGAAAATTATTTTTTAATGTGAGGTGTGGACAGGGACCTTTGGGCGTTTCACACTCGACAACCTTTTACATCATGCTCCTTCTGTTCCGCACATGTAAGACATAAAAATAATGAATGTGCCGTCATTAATTTTCCATGTAATATTTCTGTGAGTTCGGTGTGACGGCTCGGTGCCGAAATGAAAAACTGCAGCTGAAGTCACTTGGACTGACTTTTTTTTCCCACTCATTAATGTTATCTTACCATAGAAATGCTGCTTAATATCCTAGTTGAACCATTACAAAGTTTCTTTCTCTGCATTTTTCATGAAGCAGAGGTGTTTTGAATACCGGAGAGGTGACTGCTATCTGCGCTCAAGAGGCTGATGAAAATAATAGATCACTGGCGTAGGTTGCAGTGGCCCAGATAAGGGTCTCACGTGGCTGCCTTCCTACTGTAATTAAGTTTTGTCAAAGTGATTAATCATATGTCTATAGAGGTGGAGTGCGGGAGGCTGTCGCTGACCTGGGTGGGGAAGTGGAGCTTAAATGTCTGAGAGAGAGTTTGGAATGTAATTATTGGTAAAAAGCAGTGCATTTATACATATGGATTACTAAATGAAACCTTGTGTTTTACACATCTGTACAACACGCGTCCCGTCACCTTGACTTGGTGTTATTAAAGCTCCACCCACACACATACATACACATACACACAGTGCTGTGTATTGAAGTGGAGGCAAAGTACCTGAAAGTCAAAGCAAACTTGCAATACCAGCTTGAGATGTGATACGGTAAACTGGTTTCACTCCAGTTGAGCTGTGATCTGCAGCTTTCTCTGACACATCTTTGAGCACAGCAGCATCGTCAGCTGCATGGGGGATATATATATATATATATATATATATATATATATATATATTTAACCAAAGAAAATTGTGTATCAGCAGTCAATCAAGATTTATTTAGCCGTGCTAGTGGAACTTCACCAGACTGAAATATGTCACCAACTACTGGATGGATTGACATTTTTTACAGACTTCAATGTCCCCAGAGGATGAATCCTAGTTACTTTGGGGATCCCATAACTCGATTCCTCTGGCGCCACCAGTGTTTCACTTTTCCTCTGAATCTAAACAGATGTTGCGTAAACATTTGGTCCAGACGTTCCTGGTTTCCAGATGATGCATCGTTCTGTCTTTAGTGATGAACTCCCCTCTAGCGCCACCGTGAGGTTGACATTTGTGGTTTGGAGGGAAACATCTCAATGAGTGAAATGTGGTACTCAAGATAAGAAGCTGATCCCCTAACTTAATTGATTGCCCCTGCTAAATGTCAGCATGTTAGCATTATCATTGTGACCATGTTAGCATGCAGGCTTAGTATGGACTAATGGGCATGGCTGCAGACCCCTTGTTTAAAGGCAAAGTTTCCACTTCTGTCTTAAAACAAGCTTCATGAAATGCCCTGCCTGGAGGGATAGTACCAGAAAAAGAGAGAGAACAGTTCAGCTGTGGAAGAAACACTTAATTTGATGAACTCAGACTGCTGGGTTTACAATTTACAGATTAACTCTGGAATATGTCTTTGTTTGGACTGTGGGTCTTGGAAAAAATGTGAATCTGTCCTGGGAGTGATGCTGACAGAGTTGGAGTGACAGTTTTCAGTCCGGATACTTCATAAATATTAGTGCAACAGTTCCCACAGACCACTGCAATATGAGCATGAAGGGTTTTGAATATAATAGAAGGAATGCGAGAAACAATATCAAGAGATTCATAAAGGCAAAGTGAATTATATCCCGAAAACTCATATCAATATGTGTGTGTGTGTGTGTATCTTTATTCTCATAAAACAAAAGGCCACCAAGAAAAGCAGAAAATAAAACTTGATTAAAGAATGAAAACACCATTTTTTTTAGGCTTACAAACACAGAGTTTTGAAATCATAATGATGTCTTCTCAATGCCAAGGAGAAAAGAAAATGTATGAAGTTTGTAGGGGAAGAAAAAGAGCTTTCCGGCAGAATAATACAAAAAAAGTAAGTGAAGATAAGTGGAAAAATGAAGCAGTTGAAGGCCTAAAGGTGAGAGGAATATTTCAGCTCTTTTAGAAATACTCTCACTCGTGGGTTTCCATGGAACTCCGTTTTTTGGGTGTTTTTTGTTTGTGTTTTTGTTATAAGCCTTTTCACGTCTGGCATCATTTCTCTAAGGATTTGAAAAGATACCTTAAAGAATAGCCAGTGGTTTGGTGCTGAGAGGTAGGACTAGTGAAGGACCAGAGGAGAACAAAGAACCCACTGCCAATTGTATAATATCACACCTATTCAGAGACCTAATGCGGTGTCTCTGAGATGTCAGGCCGCCGTCTCTCTCTCTCTCTCTCTCTCTCTCCTTCCCTCGCTCATCCCCCTCCATTCCCCTCCTTTCTCGATCAGCCTTTCCTCGAGGGGGCTTTGTGAAATCCTTTCAAGGCAGGATTTGACGGTCTGAAATGCCATTCTCCGATCCTGATGTCCGATGTCTCTTGAACAAGGCCTGTCATAGCGTTTGGTACGCTCGCTTTTATTGGGCCTTTGTTCACTTTTTTCTACGTCAGCTTTCACAAACACAATCATTCAATGAAATCACTTGTGGCTTCCTGTTTTCTTTCTCTCCCACTTAGCTTTTACAAAGAAAATTATACGGTAAATCAGTGCTTTTCTTCAAGAGGATACGGTGATTTCTTTCAGGCTGATTTTCCCTCTGATAGTACACCGAGAGTTCACCACAGTTGTTTTCAATGACGCAGGCTTTGACTATTTATTATTTGTTGTTCTGCCTCCAGCCAGTCACAGAGCAGGAACAGTAGAACCAGTAGACATTGTTTTCTACTCCATGCAGCAGCAAAATGTGTTGTCGGACTGGGAACTCTGGTTGGATTGGGATCGCTGTAGGAATAAGAAGGTCCAGACTTTAGTCCAGACTGACATATTTCAACACCTATTCCAAAGTTTTATGTAGTAGAAAATAATTTCAAAGACTTAGGGGATTCCTTGTTTTTTTCCCCTCACCATTACATTGGCATTTTTGCATCAATGATGAATCTGACTTTCCATCAAGCACCATTATCATGTTTAAATGAGTAATTTGAATAATATTTTTGGTTAATATCCATCGAGAGAAGTTAAACTTGTGACCATATTAATAATTAAGTAAATCAGCCTGGAAAACATGCAAAACAAATCCAAAGGGAGGGAAGAGATGTTCCAGCTTTATGTTAAACATTTATGTTGTTAGATTTCATGTGGCTCGGAGGTATAGCGAGTCGGTGGTTTGATCCCCGGCTCCTCCAATCAATTTCAAATAACTTCAAAGCATTAATGCACATGCAACAACATGATGTGATCGTGATCATGATATCTTTATGATGTGACAATTAGGGGTGTAACGGTACATGTATTTGTATTGAACCGTTTCGGTACGGGGTGCTCGGTTCGGAACGGAGGCGTACCGAACGAGTTTCCATACGGACATATTAAGTAGAGGACAGCCGCACATGCAGCTACTTTATGCTAATCAGAGGCGCCGGGGTCGACTCGCCGCCTCGGGAACGCTCGCGAACGCTCGCAAAAATGTGTTGTTTGAAGAAGAGTGCCTGTCAATCATCCTCTAGTGGCAGCCCAGCAAGCGTGCGATGCTGGGAAGTGGCGCGTCCACTCGCATTTAAAATCGCCCCTGTGGACACGTACCTTAATGCCACTAGCGTTGGCAACAAGCCAGAGTTGGAGGACCCTCCCGCGACATTAAGGTCTCCCGTTTGGGAACACTTCAGCTTCCCGGTGAGATACAAACAGGGACAAAGAGAGGTTGATAAACGGTTTGCCGACATTGTTCATGTGAGGTCGGGTATATTTCTGGCAACACATCAAACCTGTTGACGCATTTGAAACGGCACCACCCCCACGTGAACATCGCTACAACGAGGAGAAAGACGAGCGTAACGTTAGTGCAAACATAGCTCCACACCGCGTTTAAACCGCCTCTCCCTGCCCTGTTCAATTTTGCACCATCAGATGGAGAAAATATTTGTCTGTTATTTGTATTTATTTTTAGTCTGAGCCTTATTCATGTTATTTAATCTGAGCAACAACTTGAAACTGTTTAGTGTTGCAACTGTTCAATTTTGCACATCAGATGGAGAAAATATATTTTTTAAAGAAACAGTCTGTTATTTTTATTTTTTAAATAAATATTTTAAATACTTGTATTTATATTTTTGAGCAGCATTCTAGCTCCAGTGCATGTTCCTACTGTTAAAAGCACAAAAGTAATAAACAACTAGCACATTTATATTTTGCATTTTGTTTTCTTACTGTACCGAAAATGAACCGAACCGTGACCTCAAAACCGAGGTACGTACCGAACCGAGATTTTTGTGTACCGTTACACCCCTAGTGACAATATAGGTCTTAAAAGGAATTACTCGGAGCCAGTTAGCTGAAAAACATGTAATAGCTACAGGATGAGACAGAGAATTCATACATGCTGTATAGATTACTGTACATTGGCCACCAAAGCTGAAATCATTATGAACATGTCTGAAAAATGGCCTTAAAAAGTCACTTTTTTCCCTAATTGACACTTTGCTGCTCACCAAAGTTTAATCAAGTCTTTCCAGACAAATTAGCAAGGAGCTGAGAAATGAAGGACGGGTCTGACTAACAGAAGTATCTCAATCAACACCAGTAGAAGTTTTCTGACACCTGGAGGGAAAATTCCCCCGCCGCTCTAACTTTGTATCTCTGGTGAATTTGAACAGATTTTCTCAGGCCGGCTTCTTCCAGGGAGTTTATAATTGAGTTGAGACTCAGGAAATACTCATTAAGACGTTGTCAGTCGCCAGAGGAGGCCGTGCTCGATGTGTTTAGACACCACTGAGAGAGAGACTGCAGGTATTCCTGAGCCCGTCTCTTCTCCAGCTGGAGGGCAACGGTGTACTTCTGTGTGCAGGTGTGTGTGATTTACAGTCAGCATATGTGTGTGTGTGTGCGTTCACATGTGTTTGTGTGCATGGGTTTAATAAACTCCTAGGTCCACGGAGCACCATCTGCCAGCTCGATGTTTGATGGAGCAGGAGCTGGTTGTGAGGGACACCCCTGTCACCCGCTATGTGCACAAACTATTGATAGAAACACCTGTTTATTGTCTAGCTCTTCCCACACTCTCCCCTGGAGCATCTGCTCCGACGAGGAAGTTTTGCTCACCTCTCCGCTGGTCATTTCTTCTCGATGTGAAGCTGCCCGTAAATAAACACCAGACAGTTAAAAGCAGTGGAGTTGCATCCTGTTTTGAGTTAATTTGTCATCTCTGTGAATCATTTATCACTGTGCTTAAAACGGGGCTGAAGGCGTCTGCCCATTGATTGTTTGAGTCTCCCTGTGCTTGCCTCAGATCAGATTGATTAGGGGACTAGTTTGGATGATACAATAGTGGAACACACACACACACTGACAGTTTGACACTGAGCAGAGCCGAGGGTTCGTGTACAATGTGAGGCGATGTTGGGTCGCGGCTCTATTGTTGGGAAACAGTATCATGAACAATAATCAGGCTGACCGTCCATGAGTATAAAGATGAGGGACATGATGAGGCAGGCACAATGATGTAGACACTCTGGTGGGTAAAGGGCATGAATGAAAGCATTAAAATAGACATGAAATCACAAATAATCGAATAAAAAATACATCTATAGCATTATTTTACTGCCGCCGCTTCAATCCGACCATGTAATGCTGTGAAAACAGAGAGAAATTGACATCTTTCACTAAGAAAACACTTTAACAAGGAGCTCAAACACTTGCATAATTTAACTACTCTGTAAAACTGGAGCAGCAGTGGCCTTCAGCTGGACCATAAACGTCTCTTATAGCCATTTAAGATGTTAAATGACGGCCTAATGAAAAAGCTGCTCTGATGAACAGAACACGGAAAACCGAGAGCAAAAATGACAAAATTCCTCTCATCATAGGTTAGGTAAAACTATCATATTAAACAACCAATGAAAGCCGGGTTTTGTAAGAAGTATACATTCCCTCAGAGGGGCAAGTATGATGCGGGGGAGAGCTCCAGCTGCATTTACAGTGTGGCTGAAGGGAGACGTTTATTAAGCATGTGACAGTTTACGTCACAAAACACTGCAGCAGATAAATAAATGTTGGCTTTGCCAGCCCCCGCCTCCTCCTGTTATTTATACGCCACAGTCAACATTTCTATTAGGCATGAATTATGGCAACAAATGATCATCCCGGCCATGATCGTTACGAATGCCTCCACCCCTTGCTCTATATATATGTATATAAATAACAATATATCTCCAGTTATTATAAAGGTTACAAATGCTGGCGCGGCCGGTAAATGACTTACATATCTAATTTGGACGTTTGTATCCTTGTCCCCGGTTTGATCATCACACTGAATTTGTATCGTAAAGTTGAATGACACGAGTACAATTTTAGGTATTATTAATCCCCATTCTTTCAATTCAACAACAGAAATAACTATAAATAGGTATGAAGATACTAAAAACCTTGCAAAGGACACACCATCCCCGAACAAGTGCTATGATGTTGGAGATTATGTAGAGAAAAGTAGTTTTTAAAGTCCTTTCAGGCAGGGCTGAGAACTCTTGATCTCCGACAACCCCAAAGCATTGTGGGGGATGTGTGTACAAACCTCTCAGCCTCATGGGAATCTTTAAAATGGATGAGTACAACCATGCGTAGTATACTTATACTTTGATCCCGTACTGAATAGCTTTAGGGACCCTTTTGTCGCTTTCTTTTACTTCTCTATCTATCTGTTCTTAAATGTAAGATTTTTAAATTGCGGATTCCTGAACTCCCCCTTCCCTTTTCCCAAGAGATGCCGCAAGTGTTTACTGGAGCTTTTAACGCTGGCGTGCAAGCGTGAGCCTGCATATTTACACTCCGATGACTTTTAAAGCCGCTATCCAGGCGGTTGGATGCTAGATTCAAGCCTCTATCGTAGGTCAGCATTACCAGCATCAGTTCTGTCTACAAGTACAATTCAAAACCTGAATAGCAGGCATTTGGCCACAATAATTCCCTCATTTCCTCATGCAGCTACAAAAACATGCATAACTGATAACGTTGCAACATGAAAAGATGTTTTTCCACAACTATGATCCGTCAGAGATCCAGCGGTCTGACACGGACGGACAAGTCGAACAGCAGGAAGTTATTCAGACCATCAGGGTAAAAGTGAGAAATCAACTCAAATCGATCATATTGTCATGAATTCCCATGTTGAGTGATCATAGTCTCTAGCTCTCCTCTTCACCTGTGCATACGTATGCAGCAGTGACAGTTAGTTACTATGGTTACGGACCCGCTCTGTTTCTCTGTCGCTCCGAGTCTTTCTGTCCATTAACCATTCTTGATGCATACTTTTTTTTCATAGCAGCCTCAACCTGACTGATCAAGATGAGTGAAGGTGGCTGTTTAATCAGAAGTTAAAGTGGTGGAGAATTCCAGGAAATGTGTTTGAAATAACAGTTTTTTTTAGTATTCCCCATATTTGGTACCCCGATTTTGAAAGGTGCCCCGAGTGAGGCACACAGCTTTTTCATTATTTTGAGTGTTTTTAAAAAAAATATGTCCAACATCTGGAGTGTTTTTCAGAAATTGTACCCATAAACACAAATTAAAAAAAAAAGTGTTAATTCCTGAGGGGTCGAGTGGGTCAGGGGAAATGTGCAGCCCCCTGTACAATTGTGGAGTGTAATAGCCCTGCTCTAGTGGACTATTAGAACAGCTTCCGAGCTTCGTCAAAGGGATTTACAGCAATGTGTTCAAACATGGGTTGCGTTTTGCAAGTGTGTATGTACATCTGTATCTCGTTTTTATAACTCTGAATCTCTCATATTATTCTACAGACGCTGCCGACCACGACATACGAGTTGGAGATTGTGGCCAAGGACATGGCAGGAAGTGAGGTGGGCCTTACAGGAACCGCCACGGCAACCATCACCATCACAGACAAGAACGACCATGCCCCCGAGTTCACACATCCGCTGGTGAGAAACATCCCCCTTTTTTCTGTCTCTACTTCTTTTAAAGGTTGAATATTCTTTCGTTCAAATTGTATTTTTCCATGTACCTTATACAAACATTACGTTGACAAAGAAATGTTTGTTTACCCCTCCGGGGAGGTCAGATGTTTTGGTCAGTTGGAGCTGATAGATTCCTCAAGGATGCGGGTCACAATGGGGCAGATGCTTCCAAATAACACGGTTGAACCAAGCTCTACTGGTGGAGGAAGGTCCCTCTATCCAATTTCTTTGATTATCGAGGCATGTGCTGAATCCTTTTAATCACAAATGTCAGGTCTACTTTAAATCATTTTATAAACAACTCAAGTGGAGAATTTGAAGGCAAGGAAAGTCAAGGCAAGGCAATTTTATTTATAAAGCACCTTTCAATAACAGGGCAATGCAAAGTACTTTATGATGTGCAGATTACAAGTAAATGTATTCAGTCGTCAAGCACAATACAATAATAATTACCAGACATTCTCAAGTAGAGCTACATGATGTGTCAATCCCTGTGGCACATCGGCAATCTCAGTGTTGATCATCAGGTGATCAACTCCTTCTTCGTCTAAGGTTTCTTTGATAAGCCTGATATTATCTGCTGCTAGTATAAATGGTGTGAGGGTACCATTTCCTGCTGTCTGTGATTGTTGGCCTCTACTCAACAATTTGGTTTAAACTATGGCGAGGTTTCTCTATTTAACAGAAATATTAATTTGCTATTCATTTAATTCCTTCTGCTTTGCCATTCTGTCAATACCTCCTACAGTTGTCTGATGTTTAATGCTGTGTAACTGATACTTTTAATGTGAAACAACTGCACAGGAAGTGTTGCGTTTCATCAAAATTGGTATCACTGGTCAGAAGAATGGTCAAAAATGATGCAGTTGATGTTTTTTTTTATTATTAGTGACTTGTGGTAATGAGAAAGCCAGAGCAACAGATGGATGGGTATGACATGCTGTGGTTCAGATGGAGTTAATGCTGTGGAAATGTGCTTGATTCTGAATACACCAAGAACACAGCTAAACACAGAGGACGTGGACACAGTTCCATTACCACACAAACAAATACCACCAGAAAATTGCAATAAGAGCAGCAAGTCACCAGCACCATGCACAGATACATCCACCTACACGTCACCCACTCAAGGACTTATGTGACCTGGTACAAAGAATAGTTCTGTCCTCGTAAAAGTAAAGCTCAGAAAATATCCAGCGCAGATGACAGAGTGTGTAAAGAATATAGTGCCACGTATCAGTGGAACTGGGTGGTATGTGTGCAGAGGACAGATAAGGGGATCTGGGCGAAGGAGTGGGAGTTGATGTGTTGTGGTTCAGTGAGGGTTTGTTTAGTCAGCAAGGCCTTAAGGCATTAGTGAAACCGGTACCAGGCAATCACACTATAAAATGAAACATACATGTACCAAAAAAAGAAAAACAAATCACACCTATTGCCTCATGGTGAATTTGTCAATAGCCGCTGCTGTGGCTGTTTTCTTTTCCTTCGTCATTCCTGCGTCTCAGAAAACAGAAAAAAAGAATGACGTGTGCCTGAAGGTGAGGTAGTAACACTGACTCGTGTTGTTCTTAATGGAAACGCCCACAGCTGTTGTCAGGTTTTAAGACACATCTCACATCCCCCCTCCAACCAGACCATCCCTGCAGCCCTCCCATGATGCATCAGGGTGTCAGGGGAGCTTGTAAGGAGCACAGCTCAGATGTGAAATGTTACAGCTCAGAGGGCTCGGCAGGGCCGTGGAGAGTGCACCATGTCCATGTCCCAGTTAATGTTCTCATTTCTCACTGGGAAGAGATCCGTTTAGCGGCGTAGAGAAATTGAGCTTTTAAAAAACAAGTGTTTGAAGGCGCTAAGCTCCCCGATATGAATCCTCTACCCTCCCCTCTCCCTGACCGCCTTAGACCCGGCTCATGAATCATCTCTGTGTATCGGTGCTGGGTTTGGCTCTGCAGCAGCTTTGTCAAGCGTTCACCTTGTTATTTAATTTGATTCCCGGGTCGGGTTCAGGTTCCTTCTGTGTGGAGTTTGCATGTTCTCCCCGTGTAAGCGTGGGTTCTCTCCAGGTTCTCCTGCTTCCTCCCACAGTCCAAAGGATGGGGATAGGTTAATTGATAACTCTAAATTGCCCGTAGGTGTGAATGTGAGAGTGAACGGTTGTCTGTCTCTACATGTCGGCCCTGTGATAGACTGGCGACCTGTCCAGGGTGTACCCTGCCTTCGCCCAATGACAGCTGGGATCAGCTCCAGCCCCCCTGCGACCCTGAATATAGGATAAGCAGTAGACGATGGATGGATGAATTCAAGTTTTTTTTTAATAGAATCCTCTTCCTTCAGAAGAATCTCGAGTTGTCTTTTTCTCAAGACGCTGCCTCCTGCTGACGAGATGTAAGCTGTGAAAGCTCATCATCCAGTTTGTGTGCTGGACTCAAGCTGAGAAAGATAGGAAGGATAAAAAAAGATGAGTAGAAAGAGTCTAACGTAGGAAGATACAGAGGGAGAGCAAAGGAAGAAAAACCAAGCAAACGAATGTTCGGTGTTCCTTCCTGTTATTATTCATTAAATCCAGTCGAGCTGGGTTTTATGAGTTGACATTTTGTTTGAATTCAGCAAACATAATCCCCCTGTCGGGTGCCTCTGTTTTTCCTCAGTCCCACCTACCGCAGCTCAATGTGGAGACACAGCTATTCATAACTTGTGAAGTCAGACCACCACTCCACTCTGGCGTATGTCCTCTGATCAGCCAGCAGGGAATATTCTGCTCTTCCTCCCCCATTCATCCCTCTGCATTGAAGTTGTTGAAGTCAAACTTAATGTAAAAGAATCGTAAAACAAGTGAGATCAGTTCCGTGCGTTGAAAAGGAATAATGATCATCTTCCTGAATATGGCTTACAGTAGATATACTGTGATTAGCTAAAGCTAGTCTTCATTCACCTAAAGAGACCCACACATGTTTGTCTTTGTGAGGGAGGGACAGCACATTTGTCAGGGGGAGTATGGATAAAAAATAATCAAATATCCCTCCAAATACCACATAAGGATATCAAGACCTTGAGCAACACCATGGGAAAAATGCCATGCTTTGATTTGGTATGGAAGACTTTTCCAAAACATTTCCAGATTTCTGTTCTGGCAACTGCTCAGAAACTCTCCTCTTGTCAGTATACTCAGGAAAGCCACATTTCATCTGAATGCAATAGGTCTCTATTATAGATTATTATCCTGGATGTCACAACTGGTTATTTGAGACAATGATGTCCAATTTCTAAAAATAAACTGCAAGAGTTTCAGCTTTCAGCTATTATAGCCTACATCGCATAACACGGTCGGCACCAATGGATGACTTGGGTCATCTCGTCATATCTTCACTTGAGCTCTGAAACCGAGTCCGCTACAGTTTCTGAGCTCTTCTAGTTAGGAGACATGCTGTTAACTCCAATTGAAGACATTGGTCATGCTCCATTTACAACATTAAACATTTGGCTTCGTAGCGTCCACATGCAAGCTCATTCCCCAAACTTGCTAATTCAGCACAGACTCCTTTTCCTTCATGCTATTTCAACACCTTCTGAGTCATAGGCAGATCCTGCATATTCAGCACATTGTAGGAAGGAGGGGGTCTAGCTAGCAGTCTTTGTGTAATGGGTCCAGAGTTTAAATCACAGATGGGACTAAGCATTGGACGACAGAATCTGCCTCCATGCTGCTTTACTGCTTGTGTCCTTGTCTGCGTTGCCTGAAAGAATTGCTGGATTATGTCACATGCTAGTTTCTGTAGCATCTACGTCTAAAATCTCTCCTGTAGGCTCAAATTATATAGAAGAAAATGCTTCCCAGGAAAATAATGGGAGCTTGTGATTAGTCGTTAGTTACATTTACATCTCACTTTTCTCTCTGGCTGCTGATTGGTCGACTTCATGTGCTTCTGCTCTCCCCCGCTCAAATTATATATAAATGCCTTCTTCTTGGCATTTATAACTTTGAGAGAATTAAAGTAGACTTCTCAAGTCAGAACAAACACAAAGCATATATTATGATTTCTGGAAAAGGAGAAAAAAGAATTTGAATCTCAGTTGGACTTTAAAGCAGCTCCTCAGATGTAAAGATCTGCCTTCGGTGCAGTACGACCTTCACTGATAATCACCGATGCAATATTGAAATATGAACATATAGAGAATACTTAAAACCTTTCATAAAAGATGTAAGAATTAGCCGAACAGCACGCCGAGCTCCCAGTCCTTTTTACGGATGGATGATTCAGGAATCCATCTTCCATTTCTAATCATCTTAAGCTAAGGTATCCTTTCTTACTCTGAAATATATTACATTTTGTTTCTGTAGGGGATTGGGCTCTGACCTGATTAATTTTCATAGCGAGGCTCTAATCCTGTTTTCATGAGGAGGACAAAAAAATGATATGGAATCCCTCGATAGCTCTGTCGTCTGAAAGGCCAGATATGTACAGTATGGATATTTCTCTTGGTGAATTTCATCTGTCAATCAAAATACATATTATCTCCATACGTTTGTTCTTAGTCTCAGGCCCATTGTATTGCATTTGATCTTACACCGTCTCGCTCACACTGGGGGGAACATTGTTGAACTTTTGTACAGGTGGATGGTATCAAAGCTGACACCAGTCTTCCTCAACACCGAGGACCTTTTGCCCTTCACGTCTCATCTCCTTCTCCATTATATCATTCTCCCTCCGATATACTGATCCTCCCTTCGATTTCTTCCTCTGTGCTTGCACTTCTCATCCCTCCTCCTCCTCTGCTCTGCTAATTCATCGCCATGTTAGACTATTTCCCCCCAGTTCCTCATAACAAGGCCATGATGGACCTTATCACTCCTGTCACTCAAACTCCCCGACAGCTAGTTCGTGTTTTTTTTTCTCACTCAATTTTGGGATCTTTCTCTGTGCCGGACTGTCTTTCAGTCTGCTTCCCCTTTCTCCTCTCTTCTTCTTCCCCTCGCCTGCCTGCTCCGTGATGACCAGGAGAATATGCCCGCCTGCAATCCATCTGTCGCGCTGATAAAGACGTTAGCAGTGATGGGTGTAGCACCAGGCACAGGGCAGCAGGGTGCTGTCAGAGCTGGTCTGTCTCTGGGGGTGGGAGGGGGGGGCTAACGGGTGTCACGGATTAGTCCAAGCCTTGCATGATTGCTTCACTAGCTCTGAGATACACACAGCGCTTACCCTGAGTGATACGGTGGCCAGGACTCACAAAGAGGAAGAGATGGGAAAGGATTTGTGCGCCGTTATGTTAGGTGAACGCCACGTTACCAAGGACGAAGTTATGAGTGTGACACACACACACACACACACACACACACAGAATATAGATTCAAGGATCAGGTTAGAGTGAGATGTGCTGAGATATTATTTGTCCTTGAAACTTTTGGAGAAAAGAAATGTATTTTGTGGTCAGAACTCACTTTTCTTGAGAAAGAATCAAATTTAGAGAATAAGAAAAAGGTATCTTGCAGAAGCATTTCTGATCCATATTAACATATATTTGCAATTTTGAGTTATTTCATTATCTGGGTTAAAGGCGACCGCTAGTTTGTCTCGCTAAAGCTTGTGGTTCTATGCGGAACGTTTGGAACCTGGACCGAGGTGCAGCCAAAATAAATAAGATACATACAAATGTTTGCGAGAATATTCTAACTTGTAACAAACTGAACACAACGCTTTAGCTAATGAGTGAAGAAGCTCTGGAACTGAGTGTGAAATAGCATCTGGTGTGCTGGAGAAGTTCCGTTATAAGAGTGTTGTTGAACGTGTCGGCAGCTGGCCTTGTGATTTCTGATTCCACACAAGCTCGCAATGGGCTCCTTTGAAAAGGACTTGTCTGTTTTCTCAGAGGAACCTGAGTTTTTGGTGCAACATCAAAGAAATTATTAAATTTGTAATGTTTGTTGGATTGTATTAGATTTAATATCATCATAGTTGTTCCATCCAACAAGAGAGATTGCAGAATGGACTCGCACACACACACACTGTCCCAGAGACCTGGTTCAGGTTCCTGTAGTAGTAGTCCTGCTTGTCGGCCTTGTTTGTGGGTGGGAAGCTAGATGGGGATCATGCCCTTGTGGCCACAGGAGCTATTCCTCATGAGAGGTAGTGACTAAGGATGGGACAATATCGGATTTGATTGATGTCCATTAAAAAAAGATGTGTTTATGGCCCAGTAGAGCTTTCAGACATTAAAAAATGTCAAGACATACAATGCATCAGTTGTTTTGTACAAATGTATAATATCTCGGTTGTGTGTGCGCAAAAGAAAAACCCCACATCTGTCGTTTACATCTTTGTTCAACAGCAGCTGTGCATTAGAATTTAAGAAAGGGAGCATTTCCAAGGGGCTTGTCCTCAGACAGAGTTATGGCGAGCGTCTACTTGGGGGTCGATGTGTTCAAATGAACAAACTGTCTATGACTTGGAAGCACACTCGGGCCGAATGCAGCATGAAAGCAGGTGTGGACCGTCAGATTGTTGGGTTTTTTTAAACAAAACTCCTGGAAGCAGTTTACTCTGTCCGATAGAACGCAGAAGCTGTAACACTTAAATGACTTGAAGTGGTTATTAAATTATTTAATACACTGTGTGCCTTTATCCGTTGAAGTTTTTTTTTCTCCTCGACTGCATTGACGGCTGTCATGTTCCGCAAAAGGTAGTAAAGCTGCTTTTCTGAATGTCAGATTCATCGAAAAACTATCTTTAGAAGCAGCCTGAGCAGCGGCTGTTAAAATTGAATAAAGACACAAGTAAGCTCATTAACTCTCCAGGCACACTTACTGTACGCAGGATTAAACATAGGGGGAAGGGGAAAAGAACGGTAAGGGGGGGTTGAGATATCGAGGTGTGAATCCAATACACAGACACGTCGTATCCTATACACACTGTCTGTGTATTGGATTGTGTGGGAAGACGAGTGATGGCGCCCGGTTTCATTTCACCCGCATGCTGGTACTGTATAATGAAAACGGTGCCTTTTCACAGCTCCTCCGTCTGTCTACACCTTGCTTTGCTCGGTTAAGCTGCTTTTGAAAGGCGGCTTGGAAATATACATGATTCCTGTTCAAGTCGGGTGAGGAGGGGATTTCTTTCTGAATGCCATTTTTATCTATCGGCATATATGTTGTTATTACAATAGGAAATCGTTAATGAATGCACGGCAGCATCGTGCACACTTTGAACATTTGATGGGATCTTATAGAGTATTTGAGATTTGTCATTTCTTTATAGCGTGTGAGGATTTATCTGCCCACGGTGTAAAGCTTACACGGCTTTCTAAGAATTGCCTCAGACGGATAAAAAAAAGTGTCACATGAGAACAGATGGACTTCAAAACACTTTGCATCACACAAAAAAATTGCGAAGAGAGATACAGGCCAACGGGCACAGGAGCACAAACTTAAAACGCTCTGATGCCCCGCTGTGACGCCGTGGCAACGAACGCTGCTCGGAGGCAAAACAGTCTTAATGTGGCGGGTAAGAGTTGTGTGCGTCGCCTTCAGGGGTAAATCTTTGGGGCAGTGGGGACGTGTCACAAAGTCCTTTCTATTAGGACAAACACACAGCTGCTCAACTGTCTGTCTGCCTGTCTGTCAGTGCAGCCCGGCTAACTGCCATCTGTATTCATAACACAATGTGACAGATGTCCAGGAATTAAATAAGTGGATCTCCATCCGTCTTTTGTGTAAAATATGACGGGTGTGTTTGCTTTGTAATTACCTGCATGTGTTAACTTGGAGCAGAAGATGGTAACGTCATACTGATGAACATGATGCTTTATGGCAGTCAGTATGAAAACAAGCCCTTTCTGTTTTAAACTTTACACAAAATTGTACTTGTTTTTTGCCCGACCCATATCTCTCTCTGTCTTCTTCCATCTTGTTCCCCGTCTTTCTCCTTGTATCGACCATGACACGGCACACAGCAGCCAGGACGGAAGAAAAAGGTCTTAGTCAGTGGTTTGTTGCAAGCAAACAATGCCAGCTGGCAAGGAAAAGACGAATTAAAAGCCTGTATAAGAAATAGGAGGCAATTTCCATAGTCGCGTTAATGAGGCAGAGAGCATTTAGTGTTAGTCGGTAAAGCTGACAGATGTGGAAGGCCTTTACTTTTTCAGGGCTTCACATCTCTTTCTCTGGCCCTCTGCCAGACTTGTAGTCTTTCCTTTTGCGACCCCCCCATCTGTTGGAGAGGAGCTGCCTTTACTGTTGCTGACGGTGTCGAGATGAAGGTTTTGGTGTCACGACTGCAGGACTCTTGCTTTGGCTGCAGATGTTCACTATCTTAGGTTCTGGGTCGGACCGAACATTGTGGGAAATAATACAATTGTCTTTTCTTTTTTTTATAGACCAATATTGCAATTTGGGTAACACTTTAGATTAGGGAACACATATTAATGGGGAACTAGTTTCTTATTAGCTCATTCTTATTAAATGGTTTACAACTCCCTAACTCACTATCAATAAGCAGTGATTTGGAAATTATTGATGGAAAACTCTCACAGTAGTTAATGGCCTAGTAGATCATGCAGAATAAGGCATTAGTAAGTGATTTATAATGGCTTAAAAACAGCCAGTATGCTACTTATATGCACGCTAATAAGAAACTAGTTCATGGTTAATATGTGTTCCCTAATCTAAAGTCTTACCACAATTTGTGATTCAGTATGAATCCAATTGTTGTCGAGATATTTCAGTCTGGTAAACCAACCGACTGATTTTTTTTATTCCTAGAGCCACAATATTAGAAAGGCTAAAGTATATTGGCTTCTCAGCCTTACATCACATCAGCATCTTGACTACTTCAGTAAAATGGCAGTAAGTACAGGTGATGATGGTATTTTTCGTGAACGATTGATACAATAATCGCAGGTCAAATTCCAAGTAAATACCCGGCAAATACTGCACTCTTTGACTAAGTGTTGCATCCTTTTTGTTCTTTGTTTTTTTCTTTGTTTCTCATTCAAACTAATCGTGCAGCAGCGGAAGCTCGCCGTCTTCATTACAGTCTGGTAACACGGCTGGCAATCAGCACCTCCTCCTCTCACCTCAAAGGCAAAGTGAGGAGATGTGACTCACATTCGCCGATGACGGTCTGACTGGCGAGGTCACAGATATGACTGAACATAAAATGAAATGTTTAAGCTGTATTCTAGTACCAGTCGGATCGCGAAAGGTCAGGTCGCGAAGCGAGGCGGCGACGAGTTGTATTCAGTTATAATGCAGAAGGAGCATTCCACCTTGTTTCAAGCTCTTTAACGACAGATACTTGAATGTGTGATAAACAGTTTCAGACAGGCACTGGTTTCCTTTTAGTTTGGCACGGAAGGAAAATCAATTATTAAACGTGTGTCACATGCTGATGTTGTGTCATCCGACTCTCAAGGAGGTCTGCATCGGTTGATGCCTAGAAGTCATTGCTGTATGGAAATGCAGTTTAAGACACATCTCATCATAATAACAACTTGTTACAACAAAAAAATGCATGCAGATTGATGATCCCTATGATGGACGTGCTGATTTGTATTCCACAGGAATCAAGGGATGTTTAGAATATGTAAAATAGAACGATATTTCGCAAAATGGTTAATTGTGTTGTTTTTGTAACATGTTCTAGTAATTAGTTTTAATTTATATTGCATGTATTTTTAAGAACAGTGCAATTCGTGGGTCAGCACACGATGCTGTGTAGCATCATGTTTCTACAGCAGGTTCACAGAAGAAGAAAAAATATAACAATATGAGCATAGGACAGGCTGTAATAAAGAAAACCACCAACAAACAAAAGTCACCATCGCAATCATAGGTATAAATAGTGCAATCAAGAAATTACAGCGCTCTGAAATAAAACTTGACATTATCCATTTATTTGTCTTTTCTTCTTAAGTTGTTGTGCCTCAAATCACCCAATTATCTTTTGGCAGCATGACATTACCTTGAAGATTTATGGGACAGATTATTGAAAAAGTCAGAAGGAGACGGCGAGCAGGAAATCAATGCCACACTGTAGCTTTCACTGGAATCTTAAACATCTAAAGTGTAGGGCTCTGTGGTGTACGGCCTCAGTCACCTGTCTGTCTGCCTGTCTGTCTGTCTGTGTACATCTTACACTGTGAGATATAAACTTTGTAAAGCATGTATGCAAGCTCCCATCTGTGTTCCCATCCGCCCGTTTCAGCTTCCTGGTACCAAAATAACGTTGGCATTTTGCAGCTATATGAACAGAAATATATTAAGGAAATTTAAAAAAAAAAGCTTTACATAAGATTTCTCTCCCATAAATCAATAATATCCAAGATGAGGCTGATAATGAAATATATGAAGATAAAGAAGACGTAAAGGTGCCAAACTCAAGTAATGTTTACATTCTGTGTTTCTCATGAATAAAAAGTTGAGTTTCCATCCTCATAAAACACCAGCAAAGACAATTGTTTTTAATGATGCACTCTTTGGGCCCTAGTTTCGTGGCGCAGCGCAGGGCGGCGCAGGGTGGCGGAGCCGGCGCAATGCAAGTTTCGACCCGCGCAGCCTTGTCCACGGTCAGTTTGGCAGTTTGGTGGGTGTGGCGGCGCAGCAGGGGGAGGCGTCACAGATTCAGCTTGGCGTAGCGGAAGTTTCGTGGCAAAAAGCCTCGCCGAGACTGCGCTGAAAGCTCGCCAGCTCCAACCTGGTCTACTTTCGGCGTAAGGCGTAAATAAAGTCCATTCATTCAAGGCGAATCACAGCTGGCGCAGTGGAAGTTTGGCGGACCGGCGCGCAGTGCGTACACGTCACCGAGACCTCACAGGCAGGTTTCCACAGTTCCAGGCACATTTAAATGCAATAAATAATCACAACAAACACTATTTAATGCAACTAATTGAATCAACACGTGAATTTATATCTATATAGATTGTCCCGTCACATCTGACGTCAGATCAAAGGCGGATGGCACGCGTAACGGAAACTCAGCCTCTCGGACCAAAACATCTCCCTCTCTCTCTCCTGTTTTTTATAATATCGGCATTGTTATTATTATGATACGCGCACAGCGCGTGATGCGCGTGGTAGGAGCAGCGGCGTTGCTTCTGTCATCGGGTTGTCAAGTGACGGATCTTGCACTGAACCTCCCCTAACGCATTTAAGGAGAGGAGAGGAGCTCATTTGATTGGTGAAGATCTGAATCGGCTGTATTAATCCCAGTCCACGCCTCGTCTCCTCCTCGTCTCCCACTCACGCCTTCTTCTCCTCCCTCTTTCCCAGTTGCGCCGGTGGGCGAGACGGGAGGTGTGCCTGCACGAGCGGTGCACAGAACTTGCAAAGTCCAGGCGGACACACCCCGTCGGCGCGGCGCTGAAAGCTGACTGCGCCTGGTCTACGAAACTAGGGCCGTTTATATTCATAGTTTGCCTGCTTGGAAGGGGAGGGGCTTTAATCTGTTTACAGTCACACTGTAGGGACTCGCCTGTTTGGACACAAAATAAGGACAATTGTCCCTTTAATGTAAATCATCACATTTTATGGTGAAGACTTGTAAGTCAATGTCAAGAAACATGATGGTGTGTGTATATATTTATTTATTATATAACCAGACAAGTTGAAGTTGAAGAAAATGTGCTTGAGGCCATTGTTATGGCCAAAGGCATTTAGCAAACTGTCTGTCCTTCAAAAAATAGAAGCGCCTGAATGGATTCAAAGAAAGTTGTTAAAAGGAAAGATGTTGAAGAAATATGAAAAAGGAATACAGATGAGTGAAGTCTGATCTTTATCTGCAACTGTGCAGGAATGTCAGTTTAAACAAAATAACAGACATGCAAAAGAATCCTCCATTCAAATGTTGCTTCTGAAAGCGAAAGTCAACGTTGTGAACGACATACTTTAAACATACTTTAATAAAACATTCCATTTGTGAAAGTAGGGAGACCAGGGACAGTTGTAACAGGGGACGGTTGTAACACCTTGAATTCCTCAATCAGAAACAAGCTAGAGTGATGACACTCACTGTGCTCAAGCTCAGTTCGTTTCCCTCCAGTCTTGCTAGCAAAGGGGCCACATTTGGAACTTCCTGACGGAGTTATCCACGAAAGATCGTTTTTGAGGTAAAAAAATTACTTTTCTTTCCGATGTACTTTTTTGGATACTGTTATAAGATCAAATGTCTATGAATTCAAACAAGTATTATTAGAATCACTGTGTTGTAAGCTGAAAATAGAAATGGCTAACAAGTGTCAAAGTAGCAATCAAGCTAGCTCACATGAGGTGAAAAAATGCTTGGTCATACTGGGAAGGTTGTAACGCCCCGTTACAACCTTCCCAGGATCACCAACCAAGTTTATTTTATATTTTAAAAACAAGCTAAGGTTAGGGATAGAATTGCAGATATCAGTATTAAAGGGAAACTATGCAGTTTTGGCAATTTATTTGATGTTTTCTCGCTAGCCCAAAGTTGCATGGCTGTTTATTGCGCTCACAGACGCCAGGGGGAAGCGAGACGGCCACCATTCACCATTCAAGTTAGGATAAATTAACAAAAAAAAACTGCATAGTGTAGCCTACCTAATGAAAATGAATGAAATGAAAATGTTCTACCCATTAAATAATTTTCTTGCATTGTAATGTGACGGCTTCACCTCTTTTTTGTCATGTAGTAAGAAAAAAAGGTCATCATTTCTTAAAAGCATGAAATTAATAGTCACAATAACATTACTGATAAATAATATTTTCCATTTTGACTATATGATTGATTCATTATGTATATTTTAGACATGTTACAACCGTCCCTGACCCCAGTGTACAGGGACGGTTGTAACAGTGGACAGACTGTATTAAAATCAATTTTGCAACCTGTACATATTTCATAAAATCACTTAAATACATTATTTCAGCAGTTGACAGATTGAAGTTTATAATATAACAAATTGGTTATTCCAGTGTAAATGGTTTTTCATATATTGCTAAAAATTGCAAAAAGTGTTACAACTGTCCCTGGTCTCCCTACATTTTCATGAGACTGTAAATAATGTTGTCTGTAGAATTAGATTCAGCTGCATATAACACACTAACTCCAGAGCTTTTAAAAGTCACAAGTTATTGACAAAAGAGAAATATTATTAATTTACAAATTTCATAACATCATTTTATGTTAGAAAATATTCTGCTTCAATCCATGTTTTTGGTGCGTGACCTTTAAAACCCTCTTGCTGCAAAAAGGGAGGCAGCAATGAAGAGGAATGTTCATGAAAACATGTTGATTTAATAATCAAAACAATAACTCGAACCGATGGATGCTTTATTCGTGTCGGATGGGAGATATTCTCAGAATTTGGCAAAAGATGGGATTTATGTCTTGTGATTGATTGCACATTTGGAGTCACACGTGCACACTCGCACACGTGCACACTCACACACATGCAGTGTGAGGAGTCACGCGTGTGCACAAAGTGTTGTTATGGCTACGTATTAGTTATTACACACACACATCCTTCTCCACCCCCACAGACGTGTGTGTGTGTGTGTGTGTGTGTGTGACAGAGAGAGAGAGAGAGAGAGGGAGAGAGACTCTTGGCCTGCATTAGCCCGGTCCTGTGGTCATCTTTTTCCTGAGTTGAGTGAGCAAGAGCCACAACTGTAATTGGTTCTCCGTCTGGGGCTGGAAGTCTCAGATAGAAAACAGCCAACATAAACAAACACACACACACACACACACACACACACACACACAGGGTTAAAGCAAAGCACTCTCTCTCTCTTAATGTGTTTAAAGTCATTTCGGGCTAGAATCTCTGCCCCGTAGTTAGTCATTTCCTTCTAGTCTTTCAGGTGACGGCTTGCTTTGTGCTCCAGGTGGAATTGAGGTCTTATCAGCAGCAGGGCAGGAGCCCAGTGGCCACATCACACAGAATACAGCCTTTTTTGGTCCGACCGCATGACTGCCCCACATGATTAAACCCAATCTGACCGGCTGTTGTCCGTGTGTCCGTACTGTGTGTGTGTGTGTGTGTGTGTCAGGGGAAGAGCTTGCAAATGTTGCATTTGAGGCTTCTGCAGTTTGGAGTCCAGGCGAGCATGCAATGATGTGTTTTTGCCTCCGATCACAGCGCTTCCGTCTTTGAGTGAAAGTCGGTAATGTTTGCAAAATGTCATCCACTGCTTCGGGGATCTTCGCTCCAGCTAAGGCAATCGCTGTTCAAATTTAAAATCCAGTACGTCCCACTTGTTTAAAAAGGAGAGTTGGGCTTCTTTTTTTCCCCCCAACAGTCTCCTCATTCTCACTCGATGCTTTAGTACCAGACCGCCGCAGGCTTTCAGGACAGAAAGAGGGTCCAACAATGCACATGTAGGCACAAACATAACCTATTTCTTTAAAGAACATTGTGTTCCCATCCTCTGTGGCCTAAATGACTGCTCTAACGGTTTAATGTGTGTGTGTTTTTTTTAAACAAGCATTGGGTGAATAAAAAAAGGGAGAAAAAGAAAGGGAGGAGGAGAAATCAATGTTTGTGTCTCTTCAGATGAATGCACGGAGCCAGGTAGTGTAAGGCGGTAAGAGGGTAATCTGTGAAACAACAATACCGTGGGCTGACAGGGGATGCAGTAATCTAGGCTGGACCAATCCTTAAACAGAGTGTTCTGTGTCTGAAAGATTACACTGTAAGCTCTGACACCGTAAAGGTCCTGACACACACACACACACACACACACACACACACACACAAGCCTGGAGCTTCTTCAGGCCAACAGTGTAGAGGATGAAGTCTTTAGCGAGGGCCTTGCTGGCAGAAAACATCGATAGGCATCTGATGGAGGGCCGCTGCCAACAGTGAGCGGGGAGGCGGGGAGTGATTGACATGCACTGTGGGGAATCAACAATGGACGCCATGAACGGTGTTTATTCTCACACGTGTGACCCCCCGACGTCTTTATGACGCCTGCACACTTTCTTTTCATGCATCTTTATTTCTTTCCCCCGCTTTCAGCTTCGGAGTTTAAAAAATAGCTTTGGCATTTCAACCAGCAAAAAAAAATAAAATAAGGAGAGAAAAAAGCATGATGAGGAAGCTTATGTGTATTTTGATAATGAGGATGATGATGGAACACGGAGGAAGAAGACTTAGAGCTGCCCATTTCTTTACATTGTGTATTACATCACCGTCCATTATTCAAATCCTGCTTTCTTTCCATCCATGGATCTCTTGTCGTCTTTCTTTCTTCTCGTCTTCGTTGACTCCTACCCCTCTTTGTGCTTTACTGCCTCCGGTGGAGGAGCAAAGAAACACCGGCAAATATACATGTCACACATCTGCACATTGTTTTGTAAAAACGTTACTGGTGTTTAGAAACTCTACAGGAACCTTCGATCTCACAGAATATCCCACTGGTCTGTTTGTGCTCATTAGCTATAAATGTATTGAACAGATATTAGCTTGTACGTGCCAACAGTGTGTGTGTGTATGTGTGTGTGTGTGTGTGTGTGTCTGATTAGAAAACTCAGCAGGTACTCATGTCTAGATTCATGGTATGGAGATTTGGGATGAGCATGAATTCATGAATTTAAATACCTACTGTAATTCCAGCCCGAATAGAAAGTCTGCATCGTCCTCTGAGTCTGATTTGTGCTGTTAGCTGCTGGCCTCTCCTTGCTCTCTAACGCCGGTTCCGTCCGTCTCCTCTAACAGTTCGAGGCGTTCGTGTACGAGGGCTCGACGGGCGTCGTGGTCAACCTGACGGTGGACGACCGGGACGACCCCGACACGGGCGCGTGGAGAGCCATCTACTCCATCGTTACGGGAAACCCCACCCTGAGCTTCGACATCCAAACCAACCCGGACAACAACGAGGGAATGCTGTCTGTTGTCAAGGTAACGTATATATATATATCAAACTGTCGCATGCCTTCATTGCCGCGGTAACATGAACTCACAACCGTCTCCGCCCCTTCAGCCTCTGGACTACGAGGCCTCGCCGTTCCACACGCTGCTCATCAAAGTGGAGAACGAGGACCCTCTGGTCCCCGACGTGGGCTACGGGCCCAGCTCCACGGCAACCGTCCACGTCACGGTCCTGGACATCAACGAGGGCCCCGTCTTCTTCCCCGACCCCCTGGTGGTCACCAAGATGGAGAACATCCCGGTGGGCAGCTTCGTGGCCTCGCTCAACGCCACGGATCCGGACATCTTACAGAGACAGAGCATCAAGTAAGGAGATGGATTACTGATCTTCATTCACGTTCACTCGGTTCAAGCGATGGTTCGGAGTAAAATGCACCGTCTGTCATTTCCACCATGACAACTCCTGGTGTACTTACAAACTTTAAAATGGCTTGTTTTGTGAGTACAGACCCTATGTGTACTACTGCAGAAGTTTGGTAACAGCCATGCATTATTAGTGGGGTCATTTACGAGATATGCAAGATGTACCATAAAGCGCCAGTACTAAGCCATTCGCTGATAGCCCTATTTTGACCAATGCTGACCATCGCTAAAAATGCTTCTGAGGGGGTGTTTGGCTGGATGTCATGGTGGAAATGACCTAGGGTGCATTTTACTCCGAACCATCGCTTCCAGTTGTGCAACAGAACCGAATGCTACTTCTAAAGTTTGAAGAAGCACAGAAGGGCAGTGCTCTTATGTCAGTGAGCTTTCAGATAATTTCATCCCTCTCGTCTGCTCCATCTCCTCCATCTCCTCCTCCGTCGTTTTACTGCTTTACCCGTCTGTGTTGTACAAACAGGCAATCTGCAATTTACAGGCCCGGGTCAAACCGTTTACCCCGGTCAACGGAAGAGTCACAGAGCGGGACCGCTCGTTAACTTTAACTATGTCACGGGAAAAAAATCCCTCGCTCACATAACATCATCATAACAGAAAGGCTATTAGCTTCACTATGTGCTACGATAAAAAAAAGTATTCCTCGTGTTTCTACAGGGAGGGAGACCCCACAGCGCGTGATGCATTTCCTTTTTTACAGGATGGAAAACTCATCATTGCGTTTATTGGCTTTCAGGCCTAATTTTTATTTGATTTAGGTTGCTCTCTTCCTGCACCGTGGGGGTTATATATACGATGTAAAAAAGGAAAAAGGATAGCGTTAAGTAGACACGCGGCGCTAGTAATGACCCAGGGAAATAAAACTCACCACCTTGTAACTTTAATGCTCAAATTATTGATGCAGCTTTATGTGCTGTAAATGTAGTCGCCATGTCGGCATCAAATGCTACATAACGCCGAGTCGTTATGTAGCATTTATAGATATAGATTAACCCATCGAGAAACGACACACACACACACACACTTTTAGCTACTTATATAATTATGTTATTATTATCATTGTTGTTATCTATCTATCTATCTATCTATCTATCTATCTATCTGTCTGTCTGTCTGTCTGTCTGTCTGACACTGAAATGCTGAAGCTTGAAAGGATCTTGGATCATTAGCGCCTCATAGCTTCAGTCTAAACAGAGTGGCTTCCAGGAACAGTCCCAATGATTTCTCTCCGTCGAGGGAACAAAAAGTTTTCTCCAGACAAATTGCGAAGTGGGAAACAGTTTCATATTCTTTCTATAAATGCTGCATTCAGTCTTGACAGCTTGTCCTTCGGCAGCTGTTGAGCTCGATGAACCCGTTTACCACAATTCAGCGCTCCTGAATAGCACTCCCACGGACAGACTTCCTGCCGATGCAGGACGTGCGGTTCAATGGTACGTTGTCGCTGAACAACAGCATGAAAAGAATGAATCCTTGTGGATATGACTCACTCGAGCTAGGTCGGGGTAAGTCAGGATGTTGACTTGTTTGTCGTCTGCGTGTGTTTTTTTTTTTCTCTGACACGCTGACTATTTTCATTAGCATTTTTTTATTTTTAAGCTATATTGATAACTCAAGAAGCCTCCTCCAAAGACATTTTGATGACATTTCATCTATGTATAGCCACGGAGGGCTCTGTGTTTATGACGCCTCCTTTGCATCGCCGACTGATCTTCGAGGCGTATATACCGGCTTCGCTCTGACTTCATCCTCGCCGCTCCGCTCCTCTCATCTTCACCGTACATTCCTCTATTTATTCCATGGCCTCTTGCGTTTGTTGTCATTTCATCAGCTGACATTTTGCGAGTAACAGTGACTTTGAAGTGTCATGACTGTGACCCGCAGACAGGTTGAGTACACTGTGGCAGACAGACAGGGGGGGCAGAGCAGAGTGTGCACAGAAACAGCAAAGAGATCATAAAAATAGGTGGAAATCTGTTTGCCTTCTTTTCTCTCCTCCCCATCTGTCTCTGCATAACTGTGCCAGTATGTGTGTGTGTGTGTGTGTGTGTGTGTGTGTGTGTGCCTCTTGGGATGCATAGGTCAAATGCATTTGACATGGAGCACAATCGGCGTGACTCACCATGTCAGTAGCACACACACACACACACACACACACACACACACACACACATTTGTGATAGTTTTTTTTAGGAACATTTAATTCTTTATCAACAACAATGAGGTGCATCCACTGAACATGTTGATGCGGTATTATTACGTGGGGCTCTGCTGTGATTTATTATAATAATTACCACGCTCAAGTGAAGCGTTTTAAGTTCCTATATCAGCTTTCACAAACCAGCCTGGTCATCACATCCAGAATAAACTCCTGTGTTTCTCAAGGAAACTTATGAAAGTGTTTACAGAGGAGCAATAGAAGCATCCTGACTGGAAACTTTACAAACTGGCCTGAGAGGCACAAAGCAGGTGATTGAAATCAGCCAGAACATGGTTGGTGGCGATCTAGCGACCATCAGCGATGTTGGCGACAAGAAGCCCACAGCCGTTCACCCCGCTGCCCTTTGGCAAGAGATAAAGAAGTGTGTTGAACCACCAGACTTCAGATCAGCCTCCTTCCTCAGGCTGGTTAGACTCCCAAACCCATCCTCCAGCCGACCACATCGCTGCAACACACTGATGGAAAAGGGTTACACTTTATTGTCATTGCACTAAGCTGTTTGACCGCATTCACACAGGTTTAATGGGGGATGAAATATTTACCGCGCTGCTTTGGCAAAATTCACATTTGCGAGTGTCATTTTAGTCGATGCCAAAATTGTTGGCTCATCACATTTAGCAGGAAAATCCTCTAACTGAGCTGATTGGACTCAGCCATCAATTTGCGGCTGTGGCTCCGAGGAAGTTGAGCATGTTGTCAATTGGAAGATCGGTCGGTTCGATTCCCGGCTCCTCAGGCCAGCATGCCGAAGTGTCTTTGGGCAAGATACCGAACCCCTAATTGCCTCTGGAGGCGGTGTGAGGGAATGGCACGGATCACAATGAATGTATTTATTCATTTGTGAAAATACACCAAACTTATACTGTACTATATATATATATATATATATATATATATATATATATATATATATCTCATATGTTAGACCGTGCTGTGAAGCCTCTCATTAACCTGCTCACAGCTGAGAAGAACATGGTGGGGTTAATCGGGGCTATCTCATTATGCAGGTTATTAGACAGCTTTCCTTAACCTTTTTTTTTTCTTTCTTAATATTGTCGACAAACCAGTTATTTGCCTGCAGGGTGCAACATTCCAGCGGATAAATAAATTAAATCTGTTACACTTTGACAACGAGCTCTTTGAAGTCTGGAGCCCCGGATGCTCTCGTTTCAGTGTCGACGACGTGAAGCAAAAAGAGTTTTTCTGCAGGTGATGTAATTAAATCTTTATCTAATGATAAAAGAAACGTTTCACATGACTCTTACACTTCACATGAATCCGTTAATAAGTGTTTTTTTGTAAATGTTAAATAGCATTTATTAAAACGCCGCTCGGGGGCGGAGAGAGTTATGTTTTTGATTCTACTTTATTTGACACAGTGCTGAAAAGAATCATTAAAAATGACAACAAAGCCATTTTACTTTCGTGAAACTCTGCAATGACCTTAAAAAAACGGATACGTTACATAATCACATTGCTGGAGAATTTGGCTGGAACTCGTTTCACGACATCGCTGGAGAAAAAAGCCACATCACACAGAGAGAAACGACAGCGTTGGCGGGAGACTCAAACTTGCTTTGACAAAAGTTTCCTGTATTTCTGGTGAACCTCTGACACCCAGAAGTGTTCTGCCTGACGCGTGGGCACTTGACATTCAGTAAACATCACTTCAGGGTAGTTTTGTACACGGAAATTTGGAAGAAAAGTTTAGTCGGAAAGTCTACTCTGATATTTACTTAAAACCAAATCTTGAAAATTGACTCTTCATGCTGCTCCAGTGCCAATCCAGTAGGCTGTGAAGAGGGGAGCAAATAATCTAAAGTGTCATTAAGAAAGTTTGGCTAATTCAATTACGTCTCATTTGCAGCGATAAGAGGTTGTCAAATATCCGCTGATGCTTGATGGTCTTTCTAACAGGAGGTAACTTGAACACAGTCTTTGCAGAGTTGAGCTTTGTTTTTCTTCATATTTCCCATCCACAGCGTATGGTTGGTGCATTTGTTTCTCCTTGAAGTGATCAGAGTAAATATTTGAGGCTTTTTTTGCCCCAAAACCAGACAACAGGTCAAAATAAAGCAGACGTTTCCTCAGATTCCCCCACCACATGGAGATGCTGCAGACAGATGAAACCCAACGCTTTGACAACAGATGGATAGAGAGTCTGAAGGAGAAAACGGTCGATTGCATCAAAACAAAAAGATTTCCTGTGTGTTTCTCATAGCATTTGTTGTCACAATACACTAAACTATACATGGCAGTTTAACCAACTCCACTTCGACTTCTACATCTCCTCCAAAATACATGTTTTTTTTTTCTTCTTCTTCTTCTTCTTCTTCTCGTGGCTTTTTGAAAGTGGAGAGAATCTCAAACAGTGGGGTTGTCTATTATTCAGGAGCTTTTTCCACATTCACTTCTCACTCCGGTCATATCGGAGTTAAAAGGGACGGGACTTAAAGGGATATGGGATGGGAAGCCGGAACGTCAGGCAACGAACGCTGGCAGGTTTCTTTTGAGGAGCCGAGGTAAGCGAGAGAGACAGTGAGACAGATCAACGGGCGGACAGACAGGCTGGGAGGATGACAGAGTCTGTGTGAAGGAGAGAGGTGTCGAGCGCTACAAAGGCTGACCTTTGAGGGGGTCAGACGGCGTGATCGCCTTAAGATCTGCCTGAAATTGTCGCTGTCTGAGCGGGATAACGAAGAGAGAGAGAGAGAGAGGATGCAGGACATGAGATAAAGATGACAGCGAGACGTACCAAGAGAGCACACAAGGGGGAGGACAGGATGTGAGGAAGGAAGAGCAATTCACCCACTGACTGTTTTTTTTTTCTTCTTCTTTTTTTTTTAATAACGCAAGTAGATTGTCATCAAAAAAGATGTGATTGGCTGAGACTGCCCGTTTCCTGCATGCGTCTGCAGTTAAAAATTCTGGCTGCATCGAGCAAGAAAACGGGGATGGAACAGGACAGCGAAGTCAAGAGGAAATCAATAATGCTCGAACATGTATTCACTAATTCTGAAAGTTGGCCCGAAGATCAAAGTGGCTCACAACGGAGCACATTTGCCTGTTTTCTGTGTCTCTCTCTCGCTCTCTCTCTCTCACTTCTCTTTCAACACACCATATAAAAAAAAAAAATCACCCTGTTAAAAACCTGCTAACTGGGTCATTCGTACAACAAATGTGTGGAGGCTGGGTGGGAATAACTTGTGCGTGACACGATCTCAGTTCAATCAACGTGCCAATAATCCTTTTTATTTGTCGGTGCTAGAAATGTATGTTGGAAGAACTTTGTCTTTTTTCTCTGACATAATGTTAGAGCGTAAGAGGGCTGTTGATGTCTCACTTCTCCAACTGATATCTACTTTATTTGTTAGCGGTGACAATAAACAGCCCACGCAGAGAACATAAATCGGCATGGGAACAGAAAGGCACACCTGCAAAATCGATTTTTGCCATAACCAAGGTTACATAACACCCTGGTTTCATTGACATATGAATTGTATGAGATATATTTCCTGCATTGTTGCTTTGTTTGTGCTTTTGGTGAAATCTCCTCTTGCACGAGTCACGTAACTAACCACAGAGAACGCAAACGCATCGGTAAAACATAAAAGTCCGGCCCCCTTCAGTCCCGGCCTGATGTTTTGATTGGACAAGGTTTTTACAGTCCTGCTTCGTCCACAGATGACTTTCTTTATTTGTTCCTTATGTCTGAGAATTGAGAACGTATCCATTGTTACGAGGATTTCACGCAATATAACAGAAAGTGTTTCTGAATAGAATCACCTTCTCAACCTTTGAGTTGCTGCTTTACTCTGCAGTCCCCCTCAATCCGGAGCGTCACCAAACCGCCACCCTAAATGGGACATGGCTGTGCAGAGCTACAGTTTCGGGGGCTTCGTTGCATCATCTCAAAGCCGGAGACAAGCTGTCTCAGGGAAAGTTTCAAGGATATGTTACCAGTTTTTAATTTTAATGCGACTCTGCAGGGAGTCATCCTGTCTCCTCGTCTTCCCCCCTCCCTTTCATCCGTCTCTCTGGGACGTGAAGGGGCTGATTACAGGCTAATCAGATGTTTAGATTTGTTTCTCGTTCCCAGCAGCCGAGTAAAGGCTCGCCAAACATGTGGTAGAGGAGGGGCGAGCGAGTGGGAGAGAAGGAGACGGAGAGAGAGAGCGGGGCAGGGAGAGGCTTTAGTCATAGCGCCGGTGTGCCAGGAAATGATTAAAACCATCATGAAAGATGCCAAGAGGAACAGGGGAGAGAGCGAGGCTGTTTGTTGAAGCAGGAGTAAATTGCTTTTCTTCCTCTTAATTACAAGGTTATGGTTTTCAACTGATGCAAAGAGGGTGCTATTATGCACCTTATTATGATAATAACTTCTCTTTTTTGGGTCCCGTGTTGTGTTCCTCGAGCTCGCTAATTTATGGAAAGCGTGTTACACTCGGTGAGGAGAGCACACTTGTGCAGGAGCCCTCGAGGAGACGGTGCCTTCGCGTGTCATGTGACCGACCTTGCACGCTCGTCTCGGCTCCTTGCCAAATATTGACAATGCAAAGCTTTCATTTTGGTCTTTGATTTGCAGCCCGCCTCGTCTCCGCTGTTGCTGTTAAGTCGACACTGTGGGTCTTTGTTGGCCGTCCTCGGTGGACCGTCTGCAGTTGTTGGAGTGGAGCCTCCACTTGATTCTACCTGGCTCACAGCGAACAACGGTTAACGGGCTGAAAAGGCCGAGGAGAGCCTTGGAGGCTTTTTTGAGGTGTGCGTGAAGCGGACGTAAAGGTTGAATAAAGGTGTTTCTTCACGCTCTCGGACCTGATTCAGGCTCGGGTAGGACCCTGGAGCAGAGAAAAGAGACTGCATGAGGAAATCAGAGTACAAAGACGAAGAAAAAGAAAGTGTCTTCTTTCACTTGAGACAGAATAATTTCTCCTCTGGCTCCCCTTTTCTTTGTTTTTCATCTTTCACAACGTCTGATCTGCTTCCTGCATTTTTGCACGACTCATCTACGATTAAGGCTGTTGGCCAGTTAGGCTCAACATTAGCTGTTTCCATGTGTTCCTACGAGCTAATCCCTGCCTTCCTGTGTGCTAAAGTCTGTCTCTGAAAGGAGACGGCTTCCAGTTGTATGTTAATGATGGTTTTTCATCACATCTTGTCACGTCGTTACATTTGTCCATGATTGCCAATTTAATCCCTCAGCCTTTTCATAATTATGCATAATAAACCAGCACTGTACACCATCCCATCTTATTCTACACCTTTTTTTGATCCACGTTCACATACTTCCCCCAGCCGACACGTAAACAGAGACCAACCTTCGACTGGTGACACATGATTGATGCGACGGGCTCGGGCGTTTACTTTCCCCCCTTTTCCAGTGCTGTCACATTTATTTCCCCCGTATGGACCTGCTGCACGGTGCTGATACAGAGCAGAAATATGAACAGGTGTGACATGGGTCATTTGTCCACATGACCTGAGCAGTGGTTGGCCTCTCAGCTCAGTTTAAGGTTGAAATCCAGCCCAGAGCTGCTTCAACGAGGCCTTTGGAGGCGACCCCCAAAGGAGTCCCTTATTTTTCAACCACAATGGCTTCAAAGTCATTTCCCCTCCGTCTGTCACTGTGTTAGAAAAGCACCACAATTTACAGGGTCGCCCATACAGTTAGAAATGTCTCGTCTTGGATAGCGCCAAAAAAAATGTTATGCATGAATTCATTGGGACACATAATGTAATCATTGCAGCTGCTCAAACGTGACTACTGGTGCATTTAAATGGGAATAAACAGAGGATTGTGTCTGAAAACAAAATATTCCGACATTATGGGCAACAACATATCAGAAAATCATGGTTCTGCATTTTTGCAGATCAAAAAGGAATTTAAATGTTTTTGAACGCTGACTTTATCTCAGTGACGTGTTGAAGGCGAAATGCAGTGGTTGTTTTTGTTGCTTTTAGCCGTGTCAAGGGGGAAGACCGTCAAGGCCTTACCACAAAAACACCATTCCTGCAACGGTCCGGATCATTCCTGGCGCTCGGTACTTTTGCAGAAGATGAATCAGACGTCTGCGGGTGATGCTTTGAATTCACATCGGCTCTGAGTCAGCTGTCCCTCCCACTTTAACGCCTCCGGCTGTGGAGGAACGCTCAACTGATCCTAAAACAAAGTTAAAGCAGGACTGTTTTTAACACTTCAACAACAAAAAGCAGAAATAAACAAACATACTAAAAGAAGTCCATATATTCAACTTCACTAGCATCATTTTATTAATCATAACAGTCCAGATATGTCTGGCCACATAAATCTCCATATGACGATGGGAGATTTGCTAACTGCTTTTTTAGCTCTAGTTTTGGTCTCCACCGACTCCTTAGGGAAATGTTTGGCAGCTACAGTAAATGCTTGACTTAATTAATTATAAATGAATTAAGATAGTGTCTGCCGACTGCTGGGTGCCAGGCAGATTGTGTGCAATCTGTTTTTACTGGTGAAGATGTTTTAGAGATGAGGGGAACTGAAGAGTCAGATGATGCTTTTAATCTGGGTATTTCACTACTAGTGACACCCGTCACGTACAAGTGGTCTTGGCATCTATTATTAACATTAAAATATTGATCGTAGCCTCTTTAATGGAGGTACCCACGCTGTTTGAGCTGAGTATATTAAATGTGACTTTGAAGAGGCGTCTGTGCCAATACGTTGGCCTGAGCACGCAGCGTAATCCATTTAAAACATGACTTCCTGCCACTGCAAGTTATTTGCATTATTTATTTATTTATTTCAGCCATTGTACATCGCGATCATACCCCGTAGAACCTCTGAGCCTTTTTAAATAAATGGGTCGAGTTGCGCCCAAATTCATCCGGAGATAATTGCGGGAAGGTCAGTTCTTTCTGGGTGCAGGTTTCCAAAACTGGGACTCTGATTGGCACCTCAGCCGTCCCCACCAGAGAAAAAATAGAGCCGGGGAGGAGTCGGCGATAAAAAAAAAAAGTGGAGAGAATTCATTGTCATTGCACACTTATTCACAGTTTGAGTCTCATGTGTCCGGGTCTTATCTCCCTTCTCGACCCCTATTCTTATCTCGCCCTTCCTGCTCCGCACCCCTCCCTCCTTCCTCCCATCCTCCTCCTCCTCCTCCTCTTGCTTTACTAGCTGCGAATTTGCACAGTTACGACCGAACACAAGTCAGCTCGACCCCTGTACTTTGCGCTCGATAGCTCTTTCCGATAGAAGCAGGCTACGAGCATCGGCTCTCCTTTTGGCTCAGTAAGTTAGACTCCAATCACGGGAGGATCTTGCCGGCGGGAGAGAGAGAATAAAGTGATCGAGAGAGGTTTAAAGATAGGAAGATAATGTAAGACGGGAAGAACAAGAGAGAGAGAAAGGGGGGGAGACGAGGGTATGAGAGAAAGACATGATGGGTTTTCCTGTAATATGCTGTCGTTGCCATGCAAGTGCACACTCGTGTTGCAGTGCACTGCAGAAAAGTGAAAAACTGACACTTAAACCAGCAGCACTGAGCTCTTATGTGCTGCCGCTGGTGTGTGTTTATCTGCATAAGGTGTTTCATAATCGACTTTCATAGGAGGACAAAAGGGTCAGCGTTTCAAGTGACCAAACAGTGCAGAGCTATTTCACCTTCTCCTCTCTTTGCGCACGCCTACTTACAGCCAATTCAAAATATGCAAATGAGACGCGGGATCTCTTTTTGCCTCAGACGGTTCAAATCATTGCACTTTTAAAGCTGAGCAGAAACACCTGGGAATCACCGGTGTTGTTTGACACTGATCTTTGTCTCATTATGCATCGCTGTCTCCCTCCTCACCGCTGGGCATTTTAATCAGCCAAACAGGAGTCGAGCTGTCAGCCTTTTGAAGAGCCCCCACCTGCACACGCCACACACACCTTTTTGAACAACTCGCAATCCCCCGGAAATGAGGTGAAGCCTGCAGCACCTGATAGGGGTGTGGGTAATTAACTGATGATTGTAAGTAAGTTAGCCCATACGCAATGATTAAAAGTAACACAGCGATATGAATACACTTCTCTTTGGATGTTTATCTTTACATGATATAAATCTCCCATTAACCTCCTAAAATCCCATCACAGCTCCCTGGACCTTGAGCTGGAAAAACCAGTGCTTCGCTGCTCCAAACCAATTTACCTCTTAAATTCAGAATATGCATGACCTGACCAGCCATCCTGGTCTGTTGCGTGAAGCTTAATGATGCACATTCATAGAGGGAGGTGAGGTGCGTAATTACCCATCGACCCCCACTGGAAACCCACTTGTGCTCTGCAGCAGCAGGTGGCTGTTGTAACAACCGTACGCAACCTGCCCGGCAACAAACAGGAGACAGATCTTGTGAATCATTGAGCACCTGAAGATGCAGATATTTCTCCAGAATTTGAAGAACAAACTAGGACTGAAAAGAGTGCCATTAGAGAGCCATCGTCCATATTAGTTTTTCCTCTATCGATGCAGTAAACCTGTGGGCATTTAAAAGTGGAATCTAGCCAGCGTGCTCCATCACTCGGTGCCAGCAACATCTCGCTTAAGAGAAAACAAACAAGCAACGATCGGCATTTATGCAAAGAGCCTTTACAGCGCTCGCCATATGTTTCCTCTCTAAATGAGCTCTTACCACGAATGATCTCTCTCTTATTTAGTGCGTCCCTCGCACCTGCTAACAGCAACAAAAAAACATCCAGATGTGCACAGTGTATCAGAGCTTTCTGGCCCTTCACTGGATAACGTGGGCGGCGAGCCTCTTTCTGTCTCCTTCTCTTCAGATCAGAGCTCACCTGCCTCACACATCCACCAGAGCAACAGTGAAACTCATTATTTACGTACTCAATACGTATTGTTGAAGTGTTTCT
This sequence comes from Chelidonichthys spinosus, assembly GCA_029853015.1. Classification (NCBI taxonomy): domain Eukaryota; kingdom Metazoa; phylum Chordata; class Actinopteri; order Perciformes; family Triglidae; genus Chelidonichthys; species Chelidonichthys spinosus. Next base: position 4,141,403 of record CM056825.1, on the reverse strand, counting down.
TTTAGGTTTTATCAAGCACCACTTTGTGCCATGTTATCGTAGCATTTGTTTATGTTTTTCTTGCCTTTGCCACATGATTAAACGCTGGTGAAATGAAAACCCCCTGCGGAATTACAAACAAAAAATTAGCAAAACACACAATAAACTTAGCGAGTGCCTGCCGTTTTGTTAAATTGTTGTATTTTCGACTGAAAAGTGGATCATTTAAATTTGCAATGCTTAAAAGAAGAGGAACACTCGGAGGCGTGTGGAAAATAATTTAAAAGAGCCTCGTAGGTTGGAATTATACTTCGCCTCTGGTTCTGTTTCACCTTGAATGAAGCACCTGACAACCAGTCAGGTGACCAGACAACTGCAAATGCTCTTATACACACACACACACACACAACCCCTGACTGGGCCCTGGGACCAGCTTCAGCAGCACCGAGTGGTCCCTAAGGGTGTAACTCTGCGCACCAGAGGAAAGACCACCATTAAGGTCACAGTGGGGGGTCGCGATATGACTGTTTTTGCCACTCGAGCATAAAATCTGGACAAATCACTTTGCTGTCTTGAGGAAATATTTCACAGTGCAAGCAAAAACACTTTTGCTTTCAGTCGTGCATTTTACTTTTTGCTTGCTTGTGTGTGTGTGTGTGTGTGTGTGTGTGTGTGTGTGTGTTTGCAGATGAATGAGGACACGTGTGATCATTGTGCTGTCTCATTTATTGACTGATTTGTTTTGGCCTTCTCTGGTTTCGGAGATAACCACCTATAACCACATGAATATTCCTAATGGCTTTTTAATGGCTTTCTAATTTGCCCTTTAAAGGACTCAAACGGACGGTCCCCCATGTTTGCACATTGAGGAGGAACCCAGTCTGTCGAATACTGCAGGGAGACATTTCCACTTCAAAGACACCATAGCCTGATATTTGACTCTTCATAGCGCCGTTGTATCTGACCGCCAGCTCGAGAATATCCGAGGCGTCTGCAGGAGGTTCCCAGAGTTTCTACTTGAGAGCGAATCTTTGACTTCATGTCGAATAAAAATGCACATTTAAGGGAAGTTTTTGAGGCCGATATCAATATTGACATTTGAGAGAAAAGAATAGACTTTCCTTTAAAGAAAGAAGAAAGAATGTTTGAGTGCCCTATGGCTATATTTGTAAGCAGAAAAACACATTCGGGGAAATATACCTGCTCACTTTCTTGCTGAAAGTTAGATGAGAAGATCAATCACGCTTTCATGTCTGTACGCTGACAGCCAGCAGCTGCTTAGCTTAGCACAAAGGACGGGGCTGCGTTCAGGATCGCATACTAACGTGTTATTACTGAGTTGATGATGTCGTTCATGATGTATACTACATGTGCAAGAATCTCTGCATGCAATGTGAACTTACTGGACATACTCAAATGCCCCACAATGCAATGCATGCTCTTCAGACTTTGTTTGTTTGAACTGTAAGGTGTCTTTGAATGTTTAGACCGGCACCCTTAACTAAAATGCAATATTATCATCATTATTTTGAGCCATACTTAAAAATGTCACCTAAAAATGTCGCCATCAGTCATGTGACTGCATCACATGTCATGCCCCCATCCCTCCTCGCTCACTATTTAGGGACCGTCACATCAAAGAGCCCACTCTCCTCGTGGTACGCTCGCCCCTTTACTCTAAAACCTATTTGTCTGACACCATGTTCGTTTTCTCACCATGAAAGGCAAAGAGGCTTGTCCTCATACATGCTTTTTACCGCTCAATCTATCAGAAACAAGAAAAGCACTCACCTCACAACATTCTGTGTCCACCAGCTCCCACAAATGGGCTTTTTGGGGTTTGGTTATGATGGTGCGTGTCTGACATAAAGCTCTTAATCGTTCATTCGGTAGGCAGTATAGACACAAATGCCTGAGTTTGTAGGAGGCAGTGCCTTAGAATGGCTTGATGTCTCCGCGTTGCCAAGCAGTAACAATATAGTTTAGTGTAGAGCAGGAATAAAAAGTCCAGTATGTAACCTTTTAAATGGAGCCAGGTAAGCTAGCTGTTTCCCCCTGTTTCTAGTCTTTGGGCTAAGCTAACAAATATACCTCCCAAACTCTCTATTTAAAGAATTAGCACCAAGATGCTGAGCAATACAGTAAGATATTAAAGATTATATCAACCCTGACACATAAAAAAATAATGTTTATATATTTGGTCCAACGTACTTTACGTCAAATATCCTAAAAACTGTGTTATGAGTGTGTGTGTGTGGTGATGAGGAAACGATGATGTAACTCAGACCGTGTGTGTGTGCGTGTGTGAGATAGTGAAGCCGGCGATGGGAGGAGCGAGACATATGGAGGTTAATAACCTGTAACCCGGCTGTTTTATTGGAGGAGTCGTCCTGATGAATCATGTGGGAAGAAAGGGAGCATGAACGACGATATGCGTGTCATTATTAACAGCACATTTAACCTCGCGGCAGCGCCTCTTTTGTTACAGTAGAACATACGTGTGGGTTAACAGTAGTAATCACTGGCAGGGAAAGTGTGTGTGAGTGAGGACGAGAGGGGAAAGGTTTGAGCAGAGGTTGATTGCAAAGCCATTTCCCAAGGCTTTGTCGCGCTCTGTTAGCTGAAGTGCTCTATTTCGAAGACAATTTGTCTGCTGCTGAGCACTTTGGCAAAGAGTGGCCTTGTGGTGAAGAAAGTCTGGAGTCCTGTGTGTGTGTGTGAAGAACTTTTAGCTTCCTGTGTGTGTGCATTTTGTGCATGTAGGAGTGATGTTTCACCGACAACCGTACACACTTAGAGTGCACGTTCCTGTATGGATATGAAGAGAAAGTAGTGCCAGAGAGCTCCTGAATCAATCACCTGTGACATTAACGCAGACGCGAGCTCCTTCCAATCACCATCCGCCGGCCATCAGCGGCCGGGCTTGAGTGGCCGCATTAGCGGGGTCGCGATCCACTCTTTGGCTCGTCGTCAAGGAGATGCCGGCTTGGCCGTTTGCCCACAATGTTTTTTCAAAGAGGTCGTCCATTATCTTCAAATAGCAGCGCTGCCGCAGTCACCTGCACATGCACTCGTTTTTTTTTAATCTGGGACAAATATGGATTATTCAAATGTCTTGTCGGTTGTTGTGTCTATGTGGGAGATGCATGGAACCTAAACATATAGGACCATAAACTTGAGACATCTCTTCTATAAGAGGTGCTGTTGTGGTGCTTATTGTCCCAGATTCTCACCTGTTTTATTTCCTTTCTCGCAGGTTCGCTGTTCTGCGAGACCCGGCGGGCTGGCTGAGCGTGAGCCCGGTGGCAGGAACTGTCAACACGTCGGCCTCGCTGGACCGCGAGTCTCCGTACGTCCGTGACAATAAATACACAGCTGTCTTCATCGCCACAGATAACGGTGAGTTGTAGATACCCTACAGTGTGAAAATCATAGAGGTCACAGAAGCACTTTGTTGTAGATTCAACAATGGCCGATGTTCCCGAGAGGAACAGAAAGGCCTCAGGAAGAGTCAGGATGTTTTATTGTTACACACACAGTAGAGACATAGTTCAAACTCAGCAATGAAATTACCTCCAATAGAAAATATGATAGTAACGAATACAAATATGAAACTAAAGGTATAAATGTGGAAAAATATGTACAAAAGAACAACAAGTATTCAGAAAAAAATCGCTGAGAAATTGGATTATTAGGAAGGCTCATAATCCAGCCAATGTGGATTTTTTTAGAAATGCAAAAAAAATCAGTTTTACACATTTAAATGCGTAAAAAACAGATGTGGAATTAAACTACCACTCAAATGAACCACTTAAGGTGTTTCTTTGTTCCAATACTTCCCACTGTAGATGAAGTCTCACTTCCATAATTATGATAACCTCCTGTGTGAATGATGACAGCAAACACGAAAAAGTAGACCCAAAACCCGCCTCTACATATAAGTACAGTTCACTCTGAGAAAGGACTCGCCCGGCCGGTTAGCTTCACCTGGCCACAGCGAAGCTGTCGTTATCCCGTGGTGATAATGGGATGGCCTGAGGTGGCACCGCTTCCAATGGCACATATGGTCGCTGGCTGGCAGCGTCGGCGGAGCTGCTGCTCGGAGACTTCTCCGTGACACAGATGAAAGTGTTGAGTGCCCCGGCGAGCCTTTTTTTTTCTCTCTCTTCGCTTCGCTCTTCCCTGTGTCTCGCTGTCTCTTTGTCCCTCTCTTTCAATGTCTCTGTCCCCTCTCCCTATCAATTTATCTGCTCGCCCATGCTCAGGGAGATTCTTGACAGATCCATTAAAGGGAACTGAGAGATTGTATTACTAGGCAGCAGAATAGCACTGTTGTGCTGGGTGAAACCCAGCAGCTTTAGAAAGATGAGCGTTGAAAGAGGAGTAATGATGGGGGCAGGGGGAGGAGGTGGACGGGTCAACGGGAGGGGAGAAAGGACGGGGACATGAGAGAAGATAACAGGGAGAGAGATATAAAGCTGGGGAAGTGGGTGAGGAAGAGGACGGTGAAGACTGTGAGTGGACGGGACAGCGAGGAAGATTAGCGGTGGTGTTCAATAAACTGATTATAAGACTGTTATGTATCTGATTTAAAGGGATCGTTTCACATTCTGGGAAAATGTCTATATGGTACCACCAGCAGCTGGTTAGCTTAGCATAAAGACTGGAAACAGCATTACAGCAAAAACACATTTCACCTTCCGACAACTCTAAAGGTCACTAATTAATACACTCATGTATAAACAAATGAGGCATTGTTTATTAACAAAAAAAACAGCCCTCCGGAGCAATGGCTCCCATTGGTCAATTTCTATGCAGGCCTCGGCTGATAGACTGAATGGATTTTTTATTCCAAATCATAGACCATAGCTTTAAGTGGGATTAATCATCTCATCTAACTAATTTCAAAACAAACTATTCAATAGTTGTCAGGACATTTGACTTAAAATAAATAAATGTCAAGTTGTTGATGGTAAAATAAAAGTCAGAACTTCACCAGGGTCAGAATTTGAGCTTAAATATCAGGCAGCCAGTGATGGTTGAGATGTGTCAGACTGGCCCTCCCTCGAGCCAAACCAGGAAACTCCAACTGTACTTCATCCTCTGTGTGTCGCACACGTACAAGATGACTAGATTTACTTTGTCCATACTTCTCCCGGTCGACTATTCTACCGATTTAAGTGAGAAGAGCCATAAAAAAATCCTGCCCAGACCTTTAACAACCCGGTGAATTGATGTGTTCCGTGCGTGTGGTCGAAATGTGAGCAGAATACTGATATCCGCTCGACCCCTGCCTCGCCTCCCTCGCAGCACGATCCGTCATTGACGGGACAAATTTGCTCCTTCGCCACAGCGATGGCCGCAATGATTGTATGACAAGCCGCAGATGTAGACTACCAACAGGATATCGATTGAGCCTTACGTCTTCATCTTTGTCTTTATGTGGAGACCTCATATGAATACCTTTCTAGCACGGGAGTGGAAGGGGGGATGAGAGTAAGAAATACACTGAAGTAACGGAACGAGACGACTGGGAAAAGATAGGAAAAATGGCTAAATGTATAGTGTCATATCACAACACAAGTCATCTGAGGACACTTAACACATTGAGCAGGACTAGAATACGCTCAAAATTTCCAGAGTCAATACAATTTCAAAGTCCCAACATCACCCAGGGGCGTTGCAGTGACAGCAAAAAAAACTGGCTTAATAGGCAGTAATTTAGGCAGAAATCTGGTGCAGCCCAGACCCTTGGGTTCTAACTGCATTTGGTGTTGGTAGTATAGTAGTATTAGCATTAACAGTGGTGGTAGTATTAACAGAAGAGATAGTATGAACAGTAGTTCATGCCAGCAGGATACTGAGGTATGTCTTCAACAGTGTTTCATTAAACAGGGTCGCCCATGAAGTTGGAATCATTTGTCTTGTCTTTTAAAGCACTAAACAAATGTTCTGAATTAATTAATTCCCCCTGGGTAATTGGGACTCATAATGTAAATCATTGCACCTGGTCAAAAGTGATTACTGCTGCATTTAAATAGGAATAAACAGAGGATTAGGTCTGAAAACCAATGAGTGTTTTTATTCAAATAGAATGTATGCTAAATTTAATTACACATGGTACTAGAAATCTGCTATCTATCCATTTGTAACCACTGAATATTTCCAACAAGAAAACAAGTCAGTATCCTTGAATCTCGCTGTGTGTAAGGGCTGAGAGTTTTTTTTTTTCCTGGAAACTCTCTCTTTTGTCGTGGGCCGCCCCACGGCCAGTTTGAGCTGATTTGACCTTGTGTTCCCGCTTGAAATGGGAAAGTATACTCTTGGTAAATGTTTTGCATGGTTAGCAACAGATTGACTGTAGCTCCTGGTTAACAGTGTGAGGGCAGGTCAAGCTGGATCAGGCCTCTAGGCCGCAACAGATGGTGAACAATGTGAGCGGACACACTCGAGGGACGCGAGATGGATAGAAGTAGGACAAACAGAAGAGAAGGCGAGATGATCTTGGGGGGGGGTTAGCGAGGCAGGGAAGTAATGATAATGGTAATGTGGAGGTCAGGGGTCATCTCGGCTGGAGAATGTACAGCAGTGAATAGTAGGTTACCCTCTGTTGCCATGGCGATCGGCTGCACTTGCAGGAGAGGCGGGCGGGGCCATTTGTCACTCCGTGATGTGTGAAGTTGTAGACTTGAACGACCGCCTGATGGTCGCTGTGTCTGTTTATCTGCATGCGCTGGTGCTTCATCCCTGCATCTGTATTTGTGCACATTGCCTCCCTCCGCCCACAATGTTTTTTTTTGTTTTGTTTAAGCCACAACCTCAGTTTTGCCCGGGCAGCGGCACCTGGCAGGCCGGCGGAGCGGGCGCTGTATTGTTTGAGGAGATATTGTTCCAACCTGAGCAGAGGGCTTGACAGGCTGTTTATATAAAGTCTCATCAGTAGCTGCTGCTTTCTGCACGCCAACAAATTCTCTTCTGCTCTTTTGATTCCCCGCCGGGACGCCAGCTGTTCCAGCATCTTACCCCCTTCTCCTTCCTTCACATTAGTGTTTTATATCCTGTGTCGGCGGATCTGTGTGTGTGTGTGTGTGGGTGATTTGTGTGTTCACCCTGGTTTTTAAAGTCTTTGTCCTGGTACATCCTGTGCCTCTCGAGCCTGCCCCTGCGTCTCCGCTGACTCGCTGTGTGTTGTGGTGCAATGTTTTCTCCTTCTCCTCATTTAAATGTTAAACTGCCTCCTGGTGGGAGCCATTTGTCATTGGGAGGCATGAATACATTATCAAAGCCCCAGCCGTGTGACACACAGCAGCCCACACACACACACAGACACACACACATGTAATCTTCAGTGTCTGCTGCCACCAAACCTCCTATTAAAAATCCTAAATTATGCACAACATAGCTGAGCAGCGTTTGCTTTGAACATGTGTACATACAGAGGTGAGACCTCCACTTAGAAGGTTCAGTGTGTGTGTGGGTGTGTATTACAGTGCGACAACCTGGAAAAAGTCAAAGAGAGCCTTGTCAATTACAGGAATATTAAGTATAGCACACACACACATTCACGCACTGAGACTGAGCGGTGTGGTTCGTCTCAGCGTTCATCACAGTCAGATCACATCTCCTCTGGTTAAAATCAAAAGGAGAGGGAGGGGAGGCTGAATCCTAATGGGTCACGAGGAAAAATAATAAATAAAAAAGTCTCTTCGGTGCTCAGATGGATGTAAAATGAAATAGGACTCTGTGTGTGTGTGTGTGTGTGTGTGTGTGTGTGTGTGTGTGTGTGTGTGTGTCTGTCCATCCTTCTGTGATGGGTCCACATAATAGGTTCATCATCTCTCCTCTGAAAAGAGAGAAAAAGAGTGACAGTGGTAGCCGGCTGTCAGGAGCGAGATACCCGCTGTGTGTGTGTGTGTGTGTGTGTGTGTGTGTGTGTGTTGGCGTGCAGGCACCCCATTCCATGTCTCTACACGTGTCCATCTTCGTGTACGACGTTGCTGCCTCATTGCCATTCTAAGTGCTGGGAACCATTGCTGTAATGGTCTGAGTAATCTCCCTGTTTCGGGGCAGACCCAGACACAATGGCTTCGCCCGCTAAGTGTCGTGTCAGCAGCACACCGAGGCGGCGCCGGCAGGCTAAATGTAGATAGATAGACTCGTGTTGTGTCTTTAGCCAGCTGTGATCGGTGCTGCCTCAAACTACAGCGGGGAAATAATAAAGCATGGTGAGCCAGCGTGTCAAGACTACAGCGCTCCGAAATCTTCCGGGAATGGAATAGAATATAAGATAGTAGTCTCTGTAAAGACGACGGTCAGCGTTTACACACAGCTCAGTCTCCAGCTACGCTTATTAAATATATAATGAAACTCCACTTTACCCAGATTTAGCTATTGATGAATCAATGTTTGATTAATAAAGGATTTTGGAGCAGAGAGGAGACATAGTAAATGCTACAAATCAGCCTTGACGGCCCCCCTCTGTATAACTTTAGAGGAGCCATTATGCTGGAGCCAAAAGAGAGCAGGAGCTAAAGAGCATGCTGTCCAGCAGAATGGGGTAAATATAGTATTGGGAAGCTTAGTGTCATGGATACAAAAACATGAAAAACATGGAAGAAAACGAGAGAAGCTAAAGAGCCAGAGGGAGAACGGTTCAAACTAGAAAGGAAATGAGTAAAAGTTGGAAGGCTTTGTCAGATGGTATTTGGCCACAACGGGGATGAATTCTGGACGTGTTTCTCACCTCTTCCCTGCCTTAAGGTCACATTCACTCCACAAATGCAATACTATACATTTATCTATATATATATATATAAACTCTTGTATCCCTTTACGGAGACAGCCACAGAGGCAGGCAGGTTAACCACCTTACAGAAGGGGGATGGGGGGGTATCAAGGCTTCTTAACCCGGGGTAATAGCAGTGTAATGGGATATACTCTCAAAAGCCCAGAAGTGTTACCTCCCCGTCTCACCCGCTGCCTCATTAACCCCAAATACAAACTGTCTTTCTCACTTTAGCACGTTAGCACTTCCAACCCTCGACCCTCCTTCTCACGCTGCCCGTCTCCTTGGTAACCGCCTCCATCTTTCACGTCTCGACTCTCGGTGAAGTCGCCAACTTGTAAATAATCTCACGTCTGTTGTCAAAGAATACCTTTTTGTCCAGCTTTGCCCGGGAAGAATCAGTCATACTAGTCAAAAACTAAGCAAAATCAATGCGATTACAATTTTAATAGTCGTCATGACAACGGTGTATTAGGGCCACTGTAGAAAAACAACAAAATGAGCCGAGAGAGGTGGACAATATTCCTAGAAAAAACGACGTTAGAAAGTGTCAAATATGCGTGTTTATGACGATGCTAACAATCGGCATTTATGCTAGCTTAAATTCCCATGAATATACGCACAACGTGTGACAACACCTCCTAAAGGTCGTTAGGGTGACGGCTGTTGATGGTTATTGTTGGTTTCATTTTTATCGACCAAATTGTCATCTTATGGGTGTTTATTGATCAGCTGGTTGGGCTAAGATGCTAGCGGTAGCTTTCACTTATTGTCATAGCAACGGCAAACATCTGGTCTTGGCGGAAGCAAGCAACTTCTTTATATGGGCTAAATTTGCAACTTTTTTTCTTGAAATATTGCCCAGCGTCGTCCCTCATCCAGCACGATTTTTTACTTTTCTTCGTCTGCAGCGATGTGAACAGCATTGGGTGTGGTTTTAATGACGGCGATCCAAATGAAATGAGATGAGTGGGTAGTAGAGATGGAGAGGCAGAGATAATGAAAGATGAAGTCAGATGATGGAATCGGGCAAACACACGGCTGATGAAGGATTTTCTTTTCGTTAATCTCGATGTGTGTGTCATTAGAACCGATACAGAAATCTGTCGGCGTCTTAGTTCCCGATGAAGAGTTGAAGGCACCATCTGTGGACGTCGGGGTGTGTTTTCATCTAATCTGGGGTCTATCTGCATGCTGGCAGGGTGTTGTTTTCATTACACGGCTTTCCTAGTCGATGTAAAGGCCGTCTCAATTAACACCTTTTCAGTTCACACCTGGAACCAAATGGTTCTGGTCTGCCTGTTGTTGCCGGATCAGATGCTTCCATTTTTAAAGTGTTCTTATATCTCTGACTGAGACAAACACAAAAAAATCTCCTCAGTAACAGATTCACTCTGTGGGTAACACCTGGCCCACTTGATGACCGTTCAGGCCTTTTTCAGTGACAGTGAGTTAATCCAGATTCCATTATTTGATCATTCCTCACGCCTGATTTGACCCAGAAATTGTTCCAGTCCATTACCACCCTTTGCATAAGTCTTTTCACCTTTTATAAAGAAGTGGAATTAACATAGAATAATATAGATTTTATTACAGATTTTATGTTCACTAACTAGATAAAGACAGTGGATAAATGCAGTAAATCATTCAGTGCGAGCAGAGCCTGTCTGGCTGATTTGTACACACATATAACTACAACTATTATTATTTCGGACAGTATACTATGTTCAAATACAAAAACCCAAACCATGGAAAGTTGCTACAGAGCTGTTAAAGCCGACTGACAGCTGATCCAGCCGTCAGAAACGACTGTCAGTGGAGGTGACAGTTCAGAGGAAAAGGCGTCTCGTTTCTGTAAAAAAGCATTTCTTATATTTCTCCTTGTATCTTCAGTGGGAGGGACTAAGAGCCGAGCAGCATGAGAGTGAGGGGGTGTAATGAAGAGAATTGGGATGTGTCCAGCATGTGATAGCAGGAAAATCACAGGTGTCAAATAGCTAATAATGTTACTCCAAAAGTCCCAGTAAACCATGAAAGTAAGACAGCAGGCCAGTATCACCAGGTCTCTGAAACCAAAGCAGCTTAATTGAATTCCGACATCATCCATCTGTATTATTCACACTTGTGCTTTGACATGTCAAAATATTTTGCTGTGAAAAATATATATGGACAATCTGGGAATTGGGAGCAGGTGTAGTCAGAGGGAGAACAGGTGCGTGGTTAGAGTCTTTAATCATTTTTCAAAGTGTAACTAATTTTGGTTTATTGTTTAGAAGGAGCTTTTTTGTTATTATTATTTCAATTACCCAATTAGATGTGACTTAAGTGCCGTGGATAGTGTGACTTTAAACAAACGTAATTAAAATTGGATGCAATTTTTTTTCTTTTCTTTTCTTTTCAATCTGCCACCAAACGCTCGAAAAATCCTGCAGCAAAGTCTTTCTGGGAGGAAACCAAAAAAAAAAAAAAATGGATATCTCCCAAGGAAAGCAATTCTGGTGTTTAATTAGCCCAAAAAGAGCTTGCCGTGTAAGCCCACTTTAAGCCGTATCAATATCCTCCTTCTCCAATCACTTGGCATAATAGCCAACAACTGATAACCCAAACTCTATTCTGAAAGTAATTTGCCAGACCAGCAGCGTTGCACCTGTCCCCAGCAACCGCCTCCCTCCCCAAAGTCATCCCTCTTAATGACTTGTGCCTATTGTAATTGTCTCTGGCTGGTTTCATTTTACACTTCTGATCAGCCAATCAGATTAGCGGTGTGTCATGCGAGAGTGTTTTGCGGAAGCCCGGAGGAGGCTGATGAGTGATGGGACGGGATGGAGTGGGTTATCTGAAGGGAGTTTTTTAACAAGGTCTGGGACTCGTGGTGTGGCGAGACAGATAGAGAGGGATTCTGGGAAAAAAAATTACAAAAACGGATACGGAATGGACGCCGTACCCTTCAGCATCGCAGCGACTGCACAGGACTGTCGAAGTGTCATGTGTGACACTTCCAATTTGAAATACTCACCATCGAACTCCATTTAACGTCCATTAAGTATCTGACCTTTTATCTTTAGGCACATTGCAATTTACTGTCTGGAGTCCATTATCTTTTAGTATTATGTTTCTAGACTATAAGCTGATAACGACTTGACTTTAGACTGAAAGAGGGAAGAAAACACAAGAAAAGAGTCTGATAAAATACTCTTATATTATGCGGTATCAATATTTGGACCCTTTTAAACACTCAAGTCTCCACTGTCTTTGTCATATTTTATTTTGTGTCAGTGAAGTTATGCTAAAATGATTTCAGAAGAAATTGAAAATGTTTCCTATCTTTCTCATCTATCTATCTTTCTTTCTTTCTGATGTTTGAATTTAGCTCAAAGCACCGCTTCCAGTGTGACTAGACTCTAATTAAACCACTTTTTTTATTTTTTAGCTTGTTTAAGCCATCAGGAAGGAGGCGGAGTTAGTTGTTTGGTCTAATGTGGTCCTGTTACACCTGGCTGACTTGACCTGATGGTTCAGGCCTTTTTCAGTGAAAGTGCATCCAGATTCCCTCATATTTGATCCTTCCTGGTTTGAGTCCGTCGGCCCGGGTTCCTTCTGTGTGGAGTTTGCATGTTCTCCCCGTGTAAGCGTGGGTTCTCCCCGGGTTCTGCGGCTTCCTCCCACAGTCCAAAGACATGCAGGATGGAGATAGGTTAATTGATAACTCTTAATGTCTCGTAGGTGTGAATGTGAGAGTGAATGGTTGTCTGTCTCTACATGTTGGCCCTGTGTTAGACTGGTTACCTGTCCAGGGTGAACCCTGCCTTCACCCAATGACAGCTGGGATCGGCTCCAGCCCCCCCGCGACCCTGAATACAGGATAAGTGGTAGACAATGGATGGATGGATGGATGGATGGTTTGATTCCAGTCCTCCGAGCATCAACATCCTTTATCAGAGTCCTTTATCAGATGGACACGCCCCCTTATTTGAAATCTGTTGGTTGAGACTGCCCTGAAACGTTAGCTTTATACGGAACAAAACCGTGAGTATTCAAACTTTTTGCAATAATATGAATGGCATTTTCATTCACTTACTTGTTGAAGGTAGTTGTTCTGTGAAATGATTCCATGTCATTTCCACTCTCTTTCCACTTTACTGTGTGACTCTGCTGGTCTGCACACCAGCATTTCCAACCGCTCGGCAAAAGCATCGCAAAGAAGTATCCGGAGCATTATAACATAATGTGCGTCTCATTGTTGGCCACAGCAGCCGGATGTGTTTGAATGGAGTCGTGGGCCACTTTTAACATGAATGGACTCAGGGAAGCTGTTGCGGCAAATGAAGAGAAATGGGACGGCTCAGTAAGAGTCAGGCATTGTGTGGTTTTGCACCGCAAAGTGATGGGAAATACAATTTCAGTCAATTTTTTTTTCTGGTATGGCATTCATTTCATGTAATCATATAATTTTCAAAATCACTCTCCTTCAAAGCCCCTTTTCCTCTCCTTCCTTTTTAGTTCTCCTTTTAGATTTTGCCTTCATTTATCTTTTCTCTTTTCTCCTCTATTACCTCGCTGTGGTCCACCTATGAATTAGTTTTCCTGACTGTTTAGCTGCAACATGATGTATTGTGACATTTTCCAATCAGCCGTTCCTCATACGCTCCTGGCTTCCTCGGGGTCCCTGCTTGTTGTTAATTCATTTCTTTCTTCATCCACTTTTATGTGGCGGTGGGAAAAAATAATCACGGTAATAAGAATGCGGAATATTTTTAAGCCAAGGGCATCATCCACCAGTTGTTTGTGTATCTGAGCTTTCTCCGGTATTTAATGGCCGTTTTAATGAGAAAAAGAAACGTAGCCAGATAGTTTGGTTTCAGCGTCGTCCTTGGTGACAAACTCCACTCCAGTTTTTAATCCTTTGAATTCATTCTCGTGGCTGGAGCCCTTCGCCAGACGTATTTCACAGCAAGAAATACTGATCAATTGTGTGACTTTGCCAAAAATGAAACAGGTAATTGCTGTACTCCCCCCCCCCCTCAAAGTTGCTCTCATAAAACTTCACAGCTACATCACAATTCCTCCCCGAGTGGAAAGACTGCAAACAGATCGCGGGTCTTATGCTCACCGCGGCGTGGAGGGCGGCCCTCCTTCTTCATCTACAACAGTGTGGAGGAAAAGACACCAGAAAGAAAAAATAAAGCAATAACAACAGAAAGTGACAGTCAGACATATTTAGACGTAAGCCAGAGGGTGTTGGGGGGGCTTAGATAGAGAGAAGGTTGGAAAGACAGTGAGATAAAGGTCAGTCGGCAGCCTGTAGCCGTGGATTAGCCCGGCGGCCGCGGTAGCCAATCAGACCTCTCCTGTCTCACTGCCAGCCACGGGCAGGTGGAGGTGTCGGGTGTAGGGGGCGGAGCCTCGAGGAGGAAGTTGGAGGTGATGAAGGTGGCCCCCTCGACGTACATCCTATCTGCATCCATCCGCAATGCTGTGATATTAAAATAAGATAATCCCTAATTAGTCCCACAACTTGGAAATGTACAGGATTACAGCAGCCAAAGAGAATACTGCAAATAATACAATAAAAAAACTGGACTATGAATATTAATATATATCTGCATATTACATATCCGATCTGTTTGGAAACACATCATGTGCACCATGAGTGGTGTAATGGGAATTTGTAATTTATAATCAGAATCTTTGTCAGGTCAGACGTTGATCCGCATCTCCTCTTTCCAGCTGTTATTCTATGACCATAATGAACGCCTCTCCGTGCGTTGGTAGGTGATATGAGCATGAGTGCCACATGACATGAGATAATTTCAGAGGACATTATGACACCTGTGTTCTGTACATCTTGTCTTTGTAAGATAGGACATGTCCGTCTTGTCTACGGTATGATTCCTCCTCCTTAAACGGGAGATTCCTGCTAGACTCAGGCTCGTTCCTGCTGTCTCTGAAGTTTTGCACGAGAAGGCAGGAGCAAACTATTTTAGTCTGCAGATGAAAATACTTTGTCGAATAAACCTCGGAGAAAAAGCCGATCCTGGTTGTTGATCTTTATTGGGCAGATTCATTTTTCCACCACAGTGGAGAAACTGCACTGTAACATTTCATATCTGTAATACTTTTACATATTTTCACATCTTTTTATTCGTCTATCAGCATTTTTAGTTCATCATAAGTCAGCAGAAACAAAGTAAGTAAGCTTCCAGCGGTCCCAAACACCTTTCTTATCGTGCCTCTTCACCACCAGCAAACGTTCACGGTTGGATCACATGACGATGTGATCCAACACAAAGGTTTCCCTCCTCGGTGAGGC
The DNA here is from genome assembly GCA_029853015.1 of Chelidonichthys spinosus. Lineage (NCBI taxonomy): Eukaryota > Metazoa > Chordata > Actinopteri > Perciformes > Triglidae > Chelidonichthys > Chelidonichthys spinosus. The sequence continues at coordinate 4,126,329 of CM056825.1, read as the reverse complement.
AAACCTAAAGCCTACAGGTGGCTGCAGGGTGGAGGCGGGGCTTGTGAAATACTTCATGAGCATCAGAAGCTTATCCAGGCGGTGTTTGAAAATGATCAGCAGCAGCACAGCGGACCTCAATCGTCTTAAATGGGCGGCCATGTTGGAGAGGTATACATGTATATGGAGTTTGTCATGTGTGAGTGCAGCTTCGCTACTGGGGTCGCCTGCCTGGACTGGCTGGAGGGCTTTGTTCCTTTAAATATAGAAGAGGGACCTTTGATGGAAACTAATCACACTCGTTAATTAGTATAATTCCTTCTCCCAAACCAATTTATCATAATCAATCCCCACTTGTGTAAAAGTTCATTTTAGTTTTGGACGGTTACATTTTTCACTGAAAATAATACATCATGAATTAACTGATTTAAGCGTATTAAGTTTTGTAACTTTCTGATTTCATCGCTGTGATCTAATTAATCCCCACATGAAGGCGGGGCTGCGCAGCGACATTTACATCTGCAATCTGCTAGCTTAACCTGTAAATGTCAGAGCTTGGAAGGTGCATTACTTAAGATTTGACTCAATGTTTGCTCTTGAAAGCACATTGGGATTAAGTTTTACAAGACGTTGTAACATCCAGGGTCAAGCACTGCTGAGGGGAGACGCTCCGTAATAAAGACAGAGACGGATGGCTTCTGCAGAGAAATAGGTCTGTTATTTACTCTGCCCTCGTTAGCAGCCTGACTCCGGGGACGTCTCAGACTCTCAACAACGAGATTTGTGTTCCCCACGACGACGCCTACTGACTTTGATGACCCCCTGATTCCCACCACAAGTTCCACCCTTTGTTTTTGTGTTATCTTTTTGAGCAATATCTCAGAAATTCATGTCAACCTCGGGATGAACTGGAACAATTAAATGGAAATGATATTATATGAGCTTAGTGTAAATCTTTTTGTATGACATATTTTATGTAAATATTCTACTTTGTATTCAAAGAAAATAAAGATCAAATCAAATTTTAATTGGGTTCAAATACTGTTAAAAACAATGGGGGTAAATAATGGTAAATATACCTGAATGAGAGCTAAAAGAAGCAAAGACGATCGACTCATCTTCATTTGTGGCTTTAGAATAACAGAACCATAAGAGAGCTTATTAATAACGGATGCAGAGACCTTCCATATTCCCTGTTTGCTGTGTTGGATTGCTCTCCTCCACCAACATCGACATTTACACTTGCTTTGGGAACATAGCGATTGCCTAAACAGACTAATTGAAGCATGAGTTGGTCGAGAAAGAGGGACAAGCCTTAAATAACAGACAAACGTGAGATTTCAGGATTACAGACTTCCTAGAAGCGGCGAGAGCAAAGACCTTTGTGCTCTTTTTAATCTAGTTTTCCTGTCGATGGGATCCCGTCTCTCCTCAGCATCATAATTTTAATGTAGATCTGCGTGGAGGCGGCGGATACGCCGTGGCGGCAAAAGATCCATAACTTTAGTGACAAAGCGGTGTGAAGCAGAGGCCAACAGACAAGCTCCATTGATGCGGAGGCAGGCCGATGATCACATAGGCATGATGCAACGCAGACGAGGGGGGAATTAGAGTGATTAGGTGTGAGGAGTGCTCATTTGGGTAGACAAACAGCTTCATTTAAAGGCAGCCGAGCACCGGGGAGGCTTCTCCCACTACAAATGGCTTCCAATGTTCATGTTTTCACTGGCGGGGATCCGAGCCTCGTCCTCGCTCTCTTGGATGCCGAGTGATAATAGATTATCTAAGGTCTCGCCTGAAGAGCTACTGTCTTTGATTTGCTTTTCATTTTCCGTCCCCCCTCTACGCTAAAGTAATTCCTCTCTTGCTCTTGATCTGCCGCTGATATTGTCACAGCCGCACTTATCTCCACTAAGGGCTGTTTGCTGTTTTGTTTCATTCCTCGGCGCCGCGCAGGGGGAAAAATAGGCGGCGATAGCAAGTCATTTCACGACTATTATACAGTAGGAAAATGCCAAAACTCGCTACCATTACATTTGATTACTCCCTATCTCTCCCAGTCACAATCTGCTGATGGCTTTACAGCCCAGAATGAAATTAAAGTTTCGGAGTTTAGTGAAAACAAACAGATGAAGATGATTATCTTCAAAACGCATAAACAGCCGCAGATGCGATTTCTCTGCAGAATGCTATGCATCATTCAGTTCATGCTCTTCTGTTCTGAATGGAAATATCGTGTTGCTGCCGAGACTTCAAACACGATCTGATGGAAGTGTATTAACTCGCTGTTATAGCTGTTTCTGGAGCTGTGTGTGTGTGTGTGTGTGTGTGTGTACTCATGCCTTTAAGGTTTTAGCTTGACATATAGTACACTCATGCATTCCCACAATAGTAAATGTTTAGCACTTGGATTCTTGCCTTCATCGCCCCGCCGGAGGGATTTAGCTTCCTGTTTAGGTTGTGAATAAAAAAATGAATAAAAAAAAAAACCTCATGGAGATGAGAAATTTTCCATCTGAATTATTTTCAGGTGTATTTGACATTTCTGTTATGTATCCTGAGGTGCTTTCTAAGGTAAGAACAGGGACTTCTAGTGTAGTTATACGCCTATTAAAGAGTGTGTTTACGCCCGTTTTATGTGTAAAAATGAAACGTATTATGATAACCTTACAGCAGGGCTTGGATCTCCATTTGGAGTCAGTGTAAAAACTGTCAAAAGGGTTTGAAATTCTCAAAGATCAGTTAGAAGATAATATGTGATGCAGCAGCGTTCATTCTGGTTGACGGGTAGCGATCGGCCAATCACAGCGTAGCAGCGGTAGTTAGACACAGTTGGCCTGTCAAGCCTTGGATGTCTGCGCACGAAAGACTCCCAAAACCAAAAACACAACAGCAAAAGTTTGTGTATATATATATATATATATATATAATTAGCATGCTCAGCTTACGACCAAGTCAAGTCTGATTTGAATCAGAAAGAGAAAGAGAAGAGAAATGGATTGAAAACCCAAAACCGATGATGGATCGCAGACCTTCATTGTATTCATCTTTTGTTAAAATGATGTTTTGTTGATGACCTAACCCGTATTTTATTAGTGGAGAAGAACATCTGAGTGATTTAGCCTCATTGGTTTGTTTTTTTCTTGTGTTTGAACATTTCCTGCTCGGTGTGCGGAGCTTTCTCTAAAACCGGGAGAAAAACAGACCGGGTTTAATTCCGGCATCACTTGACATGTATTGCACATAAATCTTGATTTGCTCGCCCCCCGTTCCCCTCTCTCTCTCTCTCTCTCTGCCCTGAATTGCCTGCAAACGTTTTTTTTTTTTTTAAACTTTGAAAAAGGTGGAGGAGGTCCTTTTTTCCAATTACAGATTTTGTCTTGAGGTGTTAATTGCTGACTGACCTCAGGAGCTTGTCTTTTTTTTTAATAACCTCTAATCACAGTGAAAGAGAGTGCACTAATAGAGCCAAGCTACTCTTAACCCAGCATCCTTCAATAAGGTGCAATCTCATACCAACATCCCACGTTCAAAACCTTCTCATGAAAAACAAAAACCACTGTGACTCATGATTTTCCTCACATTCAAATTAAAATGACCTTTTTTGTTTTGTTTGAATTCAGTCAGTGGAGTAGAAAGGTTGTACTTAAGTTATTTGGCATGTTGTTTTTTTAAAAAGCAACTGTCTTTATCTTCTCAGCTGAAGATATTATGAAACATTTAAAGGAGAATTAACTTCAGAATAATCATGAGGGCACCGTGTTTTGCTGCGTTATTGCACTTTTCAAATCTGCCGAGATCATTACGTTCACATTCTCCACACAATGACAAGTGTCCCGGCCGCGGGGTGCTACGATATTCGGGGGTTGAATCAATCAATAATCTTGTCTTTATCCTCACATGTGTTTATGTCGTGTGTGTTTCCAGGCAGCCCTCCAGCCACAGGTACCGGCTCCTTGGTCATTCACCTGGAGGACTACAACGACAACGCCCCCTACGTGGTGCCGTCGGTAGCGCGGGTGTGCGAAGACGCCCACGACATGAACGTGGCCATCGTCGGAGCGTGGGACAGGGACCTCCCGCCCAACGCCGCGCCCTTCAAGATAGAACTGGGGAAACAGCCCGATCTAGATAAAACATGGAAAATCACCAGGGTCAACTGTGAGTATTTTATTCTGAAAAGGGATGTGCATGCACTTGTACGACGGAGTATTAGGGCCAGACTAAGAATTTAAAACATTAAATTACGAGAATAAAGTCGTAACATTACGAGAAAAAAAGTCATAATATTACGAGAAAAAAGTCATAATATTAGGTCTAGGAGAATAAAGTCGTAACATTACGAGATAAAAGTCGTAACATTACGAGAAAAAAGTCGTAATATTACAAGAATAAAGTCGGAACATTACGAGAATAAAAGTCATAATATTACGAGAATAAAGTCGTAATAAGGAAATACTTAGTCTTCTGGCACATCAGCATCAAATTATCATCAGTATCAGGACTTTGAAGCGATTGTGCAAACAAGTCTGTTTGGAAGAAAGAACCACACGGACTTGGAAGAAATTGCTTCTTTTGTGGAAGAGGAGCTGTCTGGTATGTTACGACTTTATTCTCGTAGACCTAATATTACGACTTTATTCTCGTAATATTATTACTTTATTCTCGTAATTTAAAGAAATATATTTTTTTTTTCTTTTAGTCCGGCCCTAATACTCCGTCGTACACTTGAACTGGAAATTTGAACTTAACAAATGAATAATTATAATAAGAAAAAAAAACTTTTCATACATTCACAACACCACCCTCACTTCACAGAGTCACCAAAGTGCACCCTGGGAAGTGTGGAGAAAAACAAACAGAAAGAAATAATGAGACGGGTTAGAGAGAAAACAGTGCATTATTCCAGAGCCAGTACGTGAATTGTTGTATATCCATCCATGCTGAAGCCCTTAATTGTACAGATCACATGATGAGGAGTAAAATAATACACAGGAGGAGGAGGAGGAGGAGACTCGACAGACAACCAAGACATTGATTCGGGGCTTGCATGACTGGCAGAGCTGTCTGTGAGCGTTTGAGTGACAGAGCCGAGCTGAAACCTGCCCACAGGTATTATCTGTGAGTGACAGCAGGAGAGAGGAGGTGCAGACACTCCTCAATCACGCCGCTGGAGGAGGCTGATAGAACCAGCACAGGAGGAAGAGCCGGCTCCCAGTGCAACAAACTGGGACTTTGTGGAACCGCATGTAGAGCTGGTGGCGACGCCTCGACAGGATGTAGCTCTAAATCCTTGTTACAAATATTCATGAATTGGTTTTTATTCTCTTAACACAATAAATCAATCAAATATCGAGTCTAACTATTAAGACGAAATCAATAGTTTTGAGACATGCACCTATACGCTGTCTGACCTTCAGCATTGGATGAGCAGGTCTATGATAAGTATGCAGGTGCCACCCCGCTGCCAGCTTAGCTGCAAGCCTGTGAAACAAAGGGGAGAATAGCTAACCTGACTCTAAATCTCTAAAGCTAATTAACAGGTTTGGTTTAAAAGAAGCACTGAAGCTGGCCTGGGGGGGGCACGGCGGGGCAGCAACCTACCAACACTTAACACTGGGTTTCTCATTGCTTTTGTCACACGTATCACATTGAAAGTGCATGTGGCTGAAGTGTTAGGTGATAAAAATAACATCAACCTAATTGGAAATGTTCACCGCTGCCTTGTGACATTGTGTTTTGGCGCACGGCTTATTTAAATTGACATTTTTCAAATTCAACACAGAAGGAAAAGTCACCTTAGCGGATATAACAGCCGTGGCAGACGAGCCAAAATGTGCAGCTTTTGCATATTGTGACACAATTCCTGCGTGAAGTGAACCATTCCGGAGTTTTTCTTTTCGCGTCTCGTAAAGAACTTTAAAGTGTGATGCAACAAAATGTAACAATCTCACGCAACTTTAAGCGCTGGCAATTTTTGAAGAAGCGGCTTGGCAGATGACATACTGGAGGCATGTATACTTTTTCACATATTAAGTTCTGCTTTTGCATAAAAAAAAAAAAACAGGCCAGCTGTTAAAGGCAGAATAGATACACACACACACACACACACACACACACACACGTATGGGATTACTGTGCCCTCACTATGATACCCTTCTTCTTGTCTCTTGCAGCCACACACTCCCAAATCATGCTTTTGCAAAGTCTGAAGAAAGCTAACTACCAGCTCCCGTTGCTCATCACGGACTCGGGGGTCCCGCCTCTGTCCAACAACACAGAGGTCAAAGTTCAAGTGTGCGTCTGTAAGAAGAACAAGATGCACTGCAGCTCGGCCCATTCCCACCGCTGCAGCCTTCTGCCGCTGCTGGCGACACTCCTGCTCGCCCTCCTCTGTAAGTAGCATCGAACCCCCGACACAGAGTACACGAGAACCGGCTCCTTCTTAAAACTCACATTAACACTGAAGCAATATGGCTTCCAGCGTGTCATTTGGCGAGAAATCAATACAGACGAGATTTCGGATGATCCCGACTCGGGACGATTTTATGCAACAGGGGCGAATCATTGTACTCGGAGAGGTCTAGTGTTTCTGTGTGTGTGTTTGTGCACATCCTCTGATGCTTTTTTTTTCTTTTTTGGCATCTATTCTGTTAAAAGTATGTCTGTTTTTGATGCCATGCCTAAGGCACTCTCCCCGGGAAGTCAAACTTGAATTTACTCTGAATATCTCATTTAGGCCATTAGCGATAGCATGAATAATTCAGCCTCCTCCGTTCACAACGCCGACGTAATGGAGGACGTCCAACAGCTAGTTTGCCTCCCCGTCTGAGCTCGTTCTCTGTAGTTTATGGTCGGGCTTTGCTGTATGGCGGCAGCAGGAGGCATTGGTGGGGTTATGGGGGGGAGAGGATAAGGAGAGCTCTAGGAATAAGAGGAGATATGGCAAAACAAAATTTTTTTGTTGGTGTAGTCATATATTTATCAGCTTTTTTCCGACTGTAAAATGTTTCATGGGGAGATCATCTAAAACAATTCACAGTTATGCCACTTTTCCTCTTTCCAGCTCTCTTTTTGTTGTATTTATCTTAACTTTGTGGTTGTTTTTCTTCCCACTTACGGTGCTCTTTTACTTTCCCGTTTTTTAGCCAAATCAGCCAAACTCTTCCCACAATGCTTTGCTTTCAGGCAGAATCCATGTGCCTCATATTCTTGGTTCTCTCCCGGGAGCATCTGTGCATCCATGCACCCGTCTTTGACCCAATCGGTCCTCCTCTGGCTGCGGATCAATCCGTCTATCGATGCATATCATCTCTCCAAACACTCACTCATGGCAGATCACCGAGCCTCGGCGCACTCGGCTACCTGCAGCATCTGTTAAAAAGCCACGCTCCGCCGGACGCAAAGTACAAAAATTAAAGTGACAACGCGTGGCGAGCAACGCCATAAGCACCCGGCACTCGAGCGTTGACAGACCGTTCGTCTCCGTTTCAGTGCAGCGCGCTAATCACGAGCTGATGCTGAGTCAGCGTTCGCCGGCGGGCAGCCACCTCTAGGAAAAGTTTCAGCCGGCGGTGATCCTGCCAAACCGTCGGTTTGCTTTTCACGCTCCTACTCTTTAGAAGTCTTTTTTTTTTCTCCGTTATTATCCGTCGTTGCCACGGTAGCAGCCGCAGTGTGTGTGAAACTCAAAAGCATGATAATTGGGTGACATGCCGAGATGACATTAGGAGAGTCTTCTCTCCCCGCCGATGTCCTTTGACTCTGAAGGACAGAAGCGTCCATTACTCCCCTGTAAATGTGTGCTGATAGGCAGTGGCATTCATTAGCCAAATAGCTGCTCCAGACGACCGGTTTTAGTTTTTTCTTTTGTGGGGGGGGCTGCTGCCTCGGTTCTACGCTGTACTGCGTCGTCAGAAGAGAGAAAACAGTGAGCGGTGTTACCGTGGAGCTGAGGGAGGTGTGTGTGCATGTGTGTCTTCATAGTAATACAGCTGGGAAGCAGAGGTTCCACCGATTCAGACTCATCTCCCACACACACACACACACACACAAACAAGCGTCCAGAGATCATCACAGGGGCCGGTGCCGGGGGGACAGATAGAGGCGACTGATCACTGCAGTGTGTAGTCATACAGTCTGACAGAGAGGCGGAGAGGATCCTGTTTCAATTCCCTTATCTGCGAGCTTACCTTTGACCCTACAAGAGAGAGACGAAGGGGAGGAAAAATGGAAAAGAGCCAGAGGGGGAAGGATGTGGAGGAAAGGAGACGAGAATAAAAAGGTGTGGAGATTAAACCCTTCAGTTGTGTTCTGTTTTCGCCCACTGGGCTGCAGCGAGGTGTTTTGTATCGCTCTCACCTTTCCCTCCTCCTATTCTAGTTTCCTTCCCTCTCAGTGAAAAACATGTCAGTTCATGGGCTAAAAGTCTAATACCTCTTTTAATCATTATAATGTGGAAACATTTAGATTGTATTCCCAAAATGTCAGTGTATTTCATTTTGTTCCCCCCTTAATATCTACTAATGGCAACACATTTTTATAGTTATGTTCGAACATAAACATAATAGCCCTTGGTAAAGTTTAGGGAAGGATCGTAAATGAAAGTGAAGCACGAGACGAGAAAAATACTTTTTTAATGTTTAACCAAAACCAGGATGCATCCTGAACCTTTACCAAGCGTCCGACGGGTCCCTGGGGGGGCAGCACGGCACCCTGGGGGGGCAGCACGGTCAGAAGGGACACAATCACTATGAGGAGATGGTTGAAAACCAGGGAACCTGAACACAACAACATGTGGGGCTGCAGGATCCGAACCAGGGTCCCTTTGGTTTCTGTGCAGCCTTTAGACGTCACACTTCCTGGATACGGAATCCGAGCAGTTATTAAAATTAATTTGCAAACCAAATTAGTGGTATAGAGTATGAATATATTTAATATGAGACCTGTCTGAGGCACTTAGTAATGTAATACAAGAAAGTTTGCATCCTCTGTTTAAAACCCTCTAGAGGTCATTTAATCTACTGTGTGTGTGTGTGTGTGTGTGTGTGTGTGTGTGTGTGGTGTGAGAGGAGAGAGAAAATGACAACAAGCAGAGAATGCTATCTACTTTGATCACGTGATCCGTGTTCATTTATTCTCCACGAACGCAAACAAGACACAACGAGACAGTTTAGTCTGAGAGTGTCGCTAAAATGACACTCGAATCAAGAGAATTGATTAAACAAGTTGATTTTTTTTTTTGTGTGTGTGTTGAAGAGAAAGATCATCTCCGCCCCGCTGACAGATTTGCCTCTCATTGTGTGTCGCTGGAAGCCAAAAGGAATTTAAATGAAGTGTGGGTTGTGAAGCCTGCTTGTTGAAACGGTGGAGGGGTGGTGCAACACCACCACCACACCACTGTCACCAGACTCGGCTTTCCATCCTCCACACTGTTTTTTTTTTACCTGCCGGCTCCTTCAGTGGGGCTTCAGCTTCAGCAACACTATCCAAAGCATCCTCGATGGCTCTCTGTCGTCGCTCTCATCCATACAACACTCAGCTGGGGCTGCTTTTCAGACCCTTAAATAATGTATGTAACCAGAGAGTGTGTGCATGTGTGTGTGTGTGTGTGTGTGTGTGTGTGTGTGTGCGCACAGTGCCAACATATACAGTGTCTTCTGATGCTTACAAGACCTTTGTTTGCTGTTGCAGGGTTGGCTGCTAAATCCCAGGGCTTTGCAGGGGCCTACTTTCACTCCCCTCCATTGTAAGCCTTTCTTTTGTGATCAATGTGCCATAGACTCTCACACACATCCACTAAGCGCAACACACACACACACACACACACACACACACAGATTACCATAAAGTAGGGAACAATTACGGTATTAGTTCTGTAGAGGGAAATGCTTACAGATATATAAAAACACACACACACAGATGCCGGTTGTTAAATGGCCGTGCGAAGGCATCCATTGTTCACCTGAGATAAGACTTCCTAATTGGACGAACTAAGTGCAGTCGATACGAGCTTCCATAGGATGCAGACGCACAGAAAACAGGGACAGCTTCTCATAAGAGTGATTCCTATTTTTAAAAGTAATTACAAGGAGGAATGCTCCACTTTTTTCGGCGGCAGGTAGCAGAGCAACACAGATGACCACACTGCCCCCTATCAGCAAGCATGTGAACTGTGCAGCACACACACATACACACACACACACACACACACACACTATCTCCTCCTCGCAGCAGCCTCAAAATGAAATTCTTAAAAGTTGACGGTGTGTGGCCGGAGGCAATAACTGTCCACGTTGCACAGTATGTAAATAATATATTTTCTGCACGTATAGGTGGTCTTGACATCGCGGCGCTGCGGGGGGATGAATATGTTGTTGCCCACAGTTTCTGTGTGCGAACGGGGCTCATGAGGCACGTGAAGTAAGATGAAAACATGAAAAATCTCTGGGGGAGCGGATGCTGATGCTCTCACCTGTATTCCTACTCTCTCCACCCGCTTCATCCACACTGCACCGATTCACCCGCCGTGTGCTCAGTTTACAGGAAGGGATGTCTTCCACGCAGGATTACAGGCTCGGAGCTGCAGATCTGCCTGCACTTGTAATGGACTGCAGAAAACTGCTGCTGTCTGTGTTTCTCTGTAATTTCAGCAAGAGTAATAATGTAATTCCAAGAGTAAAGGAGAGAGAGAGGGCAAAGTAAAAACAGGGCATTTTCCATTAAACACAACAAACAGCTCCCAGCACAGATGCCACTAATTTACCTCCATGCTCCCGGGGGTTTTAGTCCACGCCATTCCTCCTTTCTGATCCCTCGCTTCGCTCTGACAGCCACTTTTCCTCTTCCTTCTGCGGCTCAACACTAATCCCCCACCAGCTATAGAGACAGGATGTTTAGGGGCTTATTTACTCTTGTAAAAATATGGCTTTTTTTTCACAGCTTCCTTTGAAGACACCTCGCGTCGGGGCGATGTGTTTAGCAGACGGCTTGTTTCTGCCCCCAGATCAAGCTGTCGAGGGTTATTGATCTCTGAACTGTGATATGTGTGATGGGAATTTAAAGGGGTGTATAGTCACAAGACACAAAGCCTGTAAACACTACTACTCGACACGCTAACACTGAACATGGGGAGGCCTTAGAGGGTATTTTTTTCATTCCACTGACTCAGATTGTTATTATCTGAGTGTAAGGACATTATTGAAAGGACTCAACAGAGGAATAAAAACAAATGTACGTCATTGAAGTGGGCACAATCGTTATTGTTGAGGAAAACCCAACATTTCCAGTTTTTGCTGCTTCAACATAAAAGCTTTTAAATCAATAAATAACTTTTATTTTATTTTGAGAGTTTATAGTTTCTATTAAATGCGTCACCGTGTTACTGGAGCTTTGTTAGCGTCTACTCAGCAATAAAAGTGAATCACAGTAGGGAGCAAAAATAACAGACTTTTATTGTGAAGGATTTATGCTGCTCCTTTGACCATAAAATATATCTGATCACTATGTAACATTAAAGTGTCATAGGTGGTGTTAAAACCTGGCTTAGTTACCCTTATAGCTATAGATGAAATACATAACGACAAATGAATAATTCCACTAACACTGAGCGATGGGTTTGATCTGATGAATGAAGAATCCCATTGCTATACACGATTAGCTTTACCTCGCGTTAGCACGCAAAATGTAGATTTGATCTTTTTAAGAACCCAAAAAGTTTAATTTGGACGATTATTACCAAGTGATGCTGAACGACTTCATAATTTGTTGCAATGAGGTTGTTTGCTCCAGACTGTGCTCATGTAAAACATGAGCACATGTTTTACATGAGTTTTAGATTTTGGAAATCTAAAACTCTAAAATTGTTTGATTTGGTGGAGCATAAAACAGCCCAAGTATTATATAAAGCAAGGAACTATCTGCTACCAAGAAATATTCAGAGAATGTTTCATTAAAGAGAGCAAGGTTATGATTTAAGAGAGAAATCAAATCTAAAGGTCGGCAGAGCTCGCACAACAAAGAAAAGTTTCTGTATCACCATTTGTGGAGTAAAACTGTGGAATAATATGAGTACTGAAATCAAAAACATTTCGAGTGTAATCATGTTTAAAAAGAGACATAAAGAAATGATTCTCCAGAGGTACATTGAATAATTCACACAAGGTGCTGAACTTACTATTTAGATTAAAATGTGGCAGGAAATGGTGTAATGGAGGAATAAAATAATAAATGTATGTCTTTGTGCTATGATTTTAATTAGAATATATAGTTAAAATCATAGGGGTAGGATTAGATAAGTTAATACTTCTTCCTACTCCTTTTCGCTCATGTAAACTGCGTTGCTTATGAGATGTTACTTTTTTTTTGTGTAAACATTTTTGCTGTTCACTTATTTCCTTTTTATCTTATTTATTTTATCTTTTTGCATTGTCGTTTACATGATCGAAATAAAGATATCAATCAATGTATTATGAATGATTTGTTGGTACATCTGTTAAACTGTTATGCTGGGACTTCTCAGCCTGAAATCTGACGTTGCCAAAAAAATGAAAGCCTGAAACCGTTTATAAGCTGATGTCTACGTCAGATACTTTTTAGGATTGAATCTGTCCCAAACGTTGTGACCGACTGTAAAGTTTTATTATTGTAAGTTTTACATATTATACAATTGCTAACTACAAATAGAAAGTGTGGAAGTGTGTTCTTGAGTGTAGATTATGTTCTTACCTACAAATTAATCCCAATTATGGGAACATTGGTGAATAAAGGGTTTGGAGTGTGTTCTGGATCACTGTTGAGTTGAGGTCTCTTGCCTCCACTTGCCTCCACTTTGCCTCCTTGATGCCAGATCTCAGTCTTGCTCTGGCGAAGCCATCTGATTGAAAAGGCAGCTGTTTTTTTGTTGTTGTTGCTCCGTATAGAGCCCTCACCTCTCCATTCATCCATGCTTTCCGGTTGGGCAATGGGGATTTTCTTCTCTTTGATATCACCACATCGTCAGCATATTGTCTGATATATGACGTGACTGTTGATTGATGTCGTTGAGCAGCTGTGGCTTCATCTGTCCACACTTTAACGGTCTTTTCAGAGTGTTTGGCCCTGTTTGATCAGCTGGATGTAAGTCGCCAGCACAAACACCATCCGGGTTTGTTTAGTCATGTGTCTGCTTTGAAATTGTATTTGGTTTGGCCAGTCTGGCTGAGTGATGGGAGGATTTTGTGAGAATCTAATCTCGATCCCTTTATACAATCGGGGATCCTCCCGCAGGTTTGTGAGGAGGATTTTTTTGGATTTCTGGGATCAATCAGGAAACATTTTCATTCTGATTCCCACTTTGTTCTTAGTAACGGCTTCCCCTCTCCTCATTCTCTCTGTAGCTCGCTCACCCAACGCTAACATTTTGAATGCCGTGTTTACAAACGGCAAACTGACAAAGTGAATGCATATTATATCTTTAACTAAAGTCGTTGCTCGACATCTATTCGCTAACAAGTTCTTGTTATGTTTTGCAGTTAACTCGTTCATCATTAAATTCTGCTTGGTAAGGCTCATTAACTTTCATTATAGTCGGCAGAGCCCTGACTGATCCCTGTTTTCCCCTCTAATGTTTCTTCTTCATGCTGCGGTGCCTGCGGATTTCTCCTCGCAGCCGTGACATACCTGAGCCAATCAGCTGTCGGCCCTCCTTTCCTCTCAGCAATTTGGAAAAAAAGGCTGGAAAACGGCGTCTGTTTCCTCCAGAGTGCCGTTTGATTCCTCCTCATCTCCCGCAGCTTGTTAAATGTACCCTTTCTATGCAATAAGCTTTGGCTTTTACCCGGAAAGATTTAGAATAAGTGGAGACGGTGAGATAAGTCAACATCAGTGAATCACTGCGCCGCTCCCATGAGTTCATTCATATACATGGAAAAGGAAGGTTTGAGTACAAATATATCCTTTCTGTCTAATGTTCTGGCACAAGGGACCTTTTACCAGCTGTCGACAGATGCAAGAACAGTATGTTGGATACTGCTCCCGTATGTTACATGCATATGTATTCATGTGCGTTCACCGACCATAGGAACAAACATAGTGTCAGCACAGTGTGATGCTGCAGCTAATTTAACATAAAGTGATTCATTCAAGCCAAGCTCCAGGATTGTATTCTGTTCATCGCTCTCTTTCTCACCTCGCCTCCTTCCTACATATAATTCTCCCTTTCATCTGCTCCCGACGTATGAGTTCATAGCCTGTGTCTGCGCGGGAGCTGAGGTGAATTGATTCGGCAATGTATTTTCATGTCCAGGCCTTGACTTTTTTTAGCCAGAGGGAAAGAATTGCCTCTTTTATACCCAGTTCTTCATGTGAGGTGAAACAGGGCTGCCGGAGTCTCATTAGATTTGCAAAAGCCAATATCTGAGTCTGGAGTGCCTCGGAGTGCTTCTCGACTTTTATTTCCTTTTTTGGGGGGAACACTTAGTCCTGAGCGTTATGAAACGGGGGAGCATTGGAAGAAAAACAACGGAGAAAGGAAAATCAATCCCCTCCCCCCCCTCCTGTTCCATATACCCTCCACAATATTAGATATTCACCCCCATTCAGGCACGTTTCGATCGTTTTGAAGTGTACAGTCCAATTCATTTCAGCATGTCTGGGAAAATTATAGTTCACATTCCTCAAGACCGCTCCCTAATCTCATAGAGAGAGAAAGATGTGCAGAGAGGCAGAGATGCGGGAGGATAAAGACGGAAAAAAGGGGGGGACAGAAAGACATATTGGCGTGTCAACAGTGGAAACCCGTGATGAGTTTGTCTGGCTGAAACCGACTGCCAACTTATTAAACAAAGCACACAAGAGCTGCGACCACAACAGTTCAGCCCACTCGTGTGCTCACAATACAAAATGCAACAACAACAAAAAGCATAATGCAACAGTAAACCCTTTGGAAACAAACACTGGCTATGACAAATTGCCACCTCCAAATTGGTTGTTTAACACCACATTTCCCTGCATGCATTTGGCTAGATTAGCGAGTAAAAGGCAAGGCTTAAAAGGTAAGCCTGTTAAGTAAGGAAGAACGCTCACGGTACACCTGATCCACACCTCGCAGCCACCGCTGCATCTGTGCTGAGGAGTTGTACTTATAGCACTTAAACACAGTCACAGTCATCAGTGTGCAGCAGGGAAGCGGTGTGGGATCTCTCTTTCTTCGCTACATCATTTACATTAAAATGCATATGCATAGTCACTTATTGTATCCAATGTCTCATTATGATAACAGTATGCACACTTGAATAATTACAGGCTTATTGGAATTGGAACAGAATCACAGTTATTAAACAATTTGTGCATAAATCCTTCTGAAATATTTGATTTTGCATCAAATTGGAAAAACATTTCTTAAAGGCTTTAATATTAACGTGTTATATCCGTTGCTAGGAAACATCTGTAGCACTGTCCAATCAGAAGCGATCAACTATCTAAACAGGATATCCGTGCAGCAAAACCACTGTTCCATAACTACCACTTCAAAGGAGCGAATGATGCCATTGATAACCACTAGATGTCAAACTCCCCCCCTCCCCCGTCAACCAATCAGTGGATTGAGGCGTTCATGTGATGAATCTTTCTGTGCTTGTGAGTTAAGGCCTTTTGTCTACATGGCACCTTTTCCGTCAAAAAAGCGCTTTGTATGAAAGACTAGCATCGCCCCGGTGCTTTTTACTATCTATTTGGGCCGCTATCTATTGCTCATTGTTTTGTTTCACTGTGAGCGCCGGAGGACGATGCTTCATACTTTGTACAGATGAGCTTGTCACCGCTCGATCTGACGGACGATCTGTCGGACGATCCGTCTCGGACGATCCGTCGGACGATCCGTCGGACGATCCGTCGGAGAAAACACGTTCGGTGCTAAGAACGCAACACACTGTTTGCTGCTTTTCCGGTCTTTGTTATGATTTTGTCTGACTGACAGACGCAACCAAAACAAGCTTCTCCTCCATTTTCTCCCACAGAGATAAACAAGAAATGTAAATGAATCATTCATAATCATGATCTATTTTTTTTTTTAAGTTTTATTTGGCACCTTTTATTCAGTTTTGTTATTATTATGCATCTCCCTACAGATGATATCAATAAGACTTGGCCGTCGATCACATGTATAACTATTTTATTCCTTGGGATGTATGAAGCAAACAGGTTGTTTTATAGCTCGACAGATGCAGTTACCAATAAGGGGGAGATATGCTAAGCTAAAGTGTGTTTTTTGATCATTTTCATGACTTTTACATTTATATTACTGTATTTATTTTTATTTGAATTTTGTCCACTTTGCCTTATTATTTTACTGCATTTTATCAAGTGTTGGGTAAGATGTGTTTTATATGACATCTTTTACTTCTACTACATCCAAATAGGACATCAGCAAGCTAAAGAAAAAATTGTGTTGCTACGATAATTGTAACTATGAGTTATTTTTGTTTGTGTAATGCTCGATAGAAAAAATGAATTTGTGCACCGTGTTTGACAGAACATGTTTGACAAAAGGTCATCGGCTCTGGGCTTTCCGGTGCTCTGTAAAGGATGCAGTAAATGTTGTGAAGTGCTTCCATCCAGTGAGATCGGGACTCAGTCGTGACCTTCTCCTGAACTTCTGGTAGCGACAGGATCCGTGTGTTTAATCACTTTCATACTTTTCTATGTAGTTTGACAAAAGTAGAGATGCTGTCGAAACCCGTCACATGAGAAAACCGATGAAATGCAAGAGACAAAGAGGGGAAAGAACGAGCAAAATGGCGCGAGGAGGGTTTCTGTCAAACGCTCTGCCGTCTCCAAACATGTCAGAAATAGAGAGCAGACCTGGAGAAGATGTCTGCCGGAGAGGCGATCAATACACTCTCACATTTCGTACTGCAGTGTGTGTGTGTGTGATTGTTTGTATCAAATTTAGAACCGGCTCGTCGAAAGCAATTCTACCAGGCTTATCAGACTAAGTGTCACACTACCAGGGAACATAGCCCACGTTTTAATTCATTTTCTTAAACTCAGCGGGGAAAACACACATCAGTCCACATGAACGTTCTGTGGCGCTCATAAAGGTTGCCAACGATTCTGAAATCGATTCTTCCCTTCGGAAACGTGCGGGGAGTTCAGTCCCGCCCTCCGCACGGTAAACTGAACTCATTCCGAAGTAAAAAGAGAAAGGGAAGTCTTCTACGAGTCAGTAGCCCATTAATCTTCGCTGTAGCCACTCCAAGGAAGTGACTCTTGATGGCGCGATAAATCAAAAAAAAGCCCCAGTGAAGCTTTCGGAGAGATTTGCGTGCGTTGGGTCGTATCGATCGAAGTGTTCGGGACGTTCCGGAAGGAACACGGCGACACGGTTTCAGGGTGGATTTCACATTAAAGCCAATTACTCGCTCGCCCGCTGCCAGAGAGAGAACAATTAGAAGTTCTTCGCTCCGTCCTCACCCAAGCTTTTATGACGCGATGCCGTCACCCGTCCTGCCTTATTGATTGCAATTGATCTGATTCAGTGATGACCTTTCCTTTACACTATCTCCTGTTTTTTTTCTCCTTGTCTTCCCCACACATTCCCTCCCCCGCTTCTCCTCCTCCACTTTCATCTCCTCTCCCTACAGGCCTGTAGATTCTGCTGAAACCTCCCATAGTCCTTTTTTGCAACACTGAAAAAGCAACGACTTACCCCCCCCTCCCCCTCCCACGCAACCCAGGCTTAGGAGAGGAAGACGAAGAAGACGTAAAGAGAAAAAAAAAAGATGAAGAAGAGAAAAGAAGTATTCTCGCCGCGACAAATCAAACAAGAAAATACACACAATCCCCCCACAGGCGCAACTGCTGTATAACACTCGTTTTTTAAAAAGAAATCTCTCACTTCTCCTTCTCGCCGCTGTCTCGTCTTCTTCTCTTCATCTTTACTTTCCTTGTGGCATGTGTCCTTCCCCACTTCTGTCCCCTCTCATCCCCCCTCATGTTGACTCTCTTTGTCGTATCTCCCCCCCTACACTTCCTCCCCCATCGATTATTCCAGTTCTTCTTTTCTTTCTTTTTCTTTTACAGTTTTCCATCGTATTCCGTTTTGGCAGTGCCCCGTTAACATTGGAAGACAAACGCTGGGTGTTAGCAGTGTTCATGGCAACATGCCACATCCGTAGGAGATACTTGAAACAACATGTATATTGATATTGTAACAAAACAAAAAGCTATAAATCAATTTTCGTATTGGATCGAGTCTGTTCCCACAGTTCACCCAAAACCTTCATTTTTACCTCTTTCCTCTCATTTGCTACCTCTTTTTTCTTCCTCACCCTCACCTTATTATGCATACACCCCCTCCTCTATCTATCTGCCTCGCCTTCCCCGTCTCCCCCGTTTTTCTTTCGACCTCTCTGTCTCTCGGCAGGCCAGGGAACACTGCAAAGGCTGAGCTACTGTCCTGGTCGGGGAAGAGCATTAACTTTTGATGTGTTCCTTTTTCTTTTCCTCGTCGCAGACTGTGTTTGATATTGTTTCCCTCTTTAAGCGGAGGGAACAAAAGCCTGTTTCTTGTCTGCAGTGATTGTGGTCTTTTAGGACAAGGTGGTAGCCATAAGCCTTCAAAGTCGGAAACTCTTTGGAGTCGTTTCTTCGATTTGCTTCTGTTTTTATTGCATTAGTTGTCATGGAGTGGAAAACAGTATATCTTTATAGTAACGGTGTAAACCTTAAAAAAAAAAAGTACTATTATATAAATATTTTATTTTTTACCATTGTATAAATATACAGTATTGATTAACTTATGTACTTTGATTGTAAGTTCTTTTGTCACCAACACAGTGAGTAATTAAAAAGAGAAAAGCTTTTTTTTTTCCTGTGAATTTTAGGCACTATTTCTAATGCTATTGATGTTTTTGACTATTTTATTGTAACATCTTTTTTTTTTGGTTTTGTTTGTTTTTATGTTGTTTTGAATCAGGGGTCTTGTTTTGATGGCTGCCATGTGTTTAGTTCTGTCTCTTGTCAGTTTGACCCTCTCCTGCTCTTTCAATCTGTCATTTCGAGTTTCAAGAAGATGTGTAAGAAGAAAACAAAGGCCGTTTTTTTTTTTTTTTTTGTGGATAGTTTTGCTTCTTTTGTCTCTTGCCTCATCAACAGAACGTAGTGTGTGTGGGTTTGTTTGGACGACCACCTTAAAGAAAAAGATGACATTTTGAATGAGTTATGTCTGTCTTTTGCACTAATTTAATAAAGCCGTTACTGAAAATTCCCACAACTCTTTTTTTTTTTTTTTTTTTGCAGATTGTGTTTGTTGTGTGTTTGAACGGCCATTTGATCTCTTGTGGAAGGAGTTGTTTATATATTTACCAGGAATAGTTTGATAGAAAATCAGCTTTTTTTCCCCTGCGAGTTAGATGATAAGAACTCTCATAGTTGTCTGTTGAATAAAAAGCCAGGAAAGGTTAGTTAAGTTTCACGTAACAACTAAAGGGATAGAATGGCGTCCTGTCCAGGGTGAACACTGCCTTCAGCCAATGACAGCTGGGATCGGCTCTCACCCTGAATACAGGAAAAAGCGGTAGATGATGGATGGATGGTACCAACTAAAGGGAAGAGAAAGCAGCTCGGCCGGTTAAGTCCAAATGTAAAATAAAAATACAAATCTGCCACTTGTATGATTGCTTTCTGATGGAGAGCTGCAACATCTATATTCAGCATTCAGCTATCCACTCAGTTTAATCTCCTCATACACATAAAACATGAAACAGTTCGCAATATGACACGGTTTCCGTAGCAGGTTTTTCTATCTTGTACCATAAATGTATTGTTCCAGACCGAATAATCAGACTTTGACGCTGACTTCTGCCCAAGTATGTCTACTCGTAGTCCCAAACACCACCCAAGTCTGGCAACTTCCAGTCAGATTTCCCAGTGAAATCCATGTAGTGGAGGTATTTTTTCATTCACACAATTTGAGTAGTAATGGTGAAGTACAGGCTATACGTGGTGCTCGTTCACTCCAGGGAAGTGAAGAGAGAATTATTTCCAGCATCCAGCAGCAAAAGTGAACTGCAGTCAATGGGCTGCAGCCTGTAAAGGCTCCCTGTGGACAACAAGCTGGACTTGGCTCTGCAGAGCCCTGAAGCCCTGCCCCCGCTGCTGTACTACTTGTTTGTCCAATGTTTATTAATATTGAACATGTCATGTGTCCAAATTACTCCAAAAATCAACATTCCTTTGGGTCCTAGAAGAAGAAGAAGTTCGGATGACCTTTCTGGAGATGTGTGCTGCTGTTTCTCTTCGTTGGTCGGCTGATCTCTTTTGTCTGTTCTCCGCTGTTGACAGGAAGTCACCACTCGCTGCCAAGTAATAGACCAGCACATAGCCCAGTTTAAACCACTATATTTGTTATGTGGATAAAAAAAATGCCAGAGACGGAACATTAAAATGATTTACCCTCCATTCAGAAACACAACATCTGGAGGCTGGTTACCAGCTTGATTTGTTATGATTGATCAGATAATGATTAGAAATAACCATTCATTTTATAAGTTGTTATGTTCTTGTCCTGCGTTGTTGCTGATTATTTAGCAAATCACCTCGATACCAGAATGATCTTTTCTTAAAGCTGCTTAAATCAATACTTTTATGTCAACGATGGAGAAAAAGGGCATGTGAAACGTGTACAGACTTGCAGATCCCCTCGGATCTACAGAGCATTCTTTAAGCTCATTGTTTCAGTTTTACTTTGTAGTGGACTTAAAGCTGTGGTCAGCTGTAGGCCTGCATAGAAATTGACCAATGGGAACCATTGCTCTGGAAAGCTTCCTTTGGCTCGTACCCTCCAACCAATCCCCTCGTCTCCCCTGCTCCTCGTCATCCCGCCTCGTCGAATCGTGGAACACTGAGGGGAGGGTTTTGGTTAGGGAGGCGGGATGATTTTTCAAATCTGTCTCAGAAGCTCAACTGATTTTCAGAATGTAGACATAACTTTTAAGTAGTTGAGCTTTTAGCAGTGAAAGAGCAAATTTTTGAGTCTAGACCTAAAGATTTTCTGTCCAGACACATCAGGGTGCAGTTATTGCTCGTGGCTTTAACAGGTCAGTCACGTAAACCTTGCTTATGTGTTTTTAAAGTAATCAATAAAACCTCAACACTTATTCTAAAAGGCACTTTTAACTTATGTGAAACCAGTGATGAGACACTCAAATTGGGTAGAAATGATGGGAGCAGTTGCAGGCTGAATCTTTTTTGGCTGCGCTTTTGAAACGAGCCATCATGGCGAGGACGTGTTTTGAGTGACGCCGGATTTTTGGAGAAAACAAATGCAAGGATGAGCTAAAAGCTGTGATGTTCCTGCATGAATTTCACAGCCATGCTACCCCTTGTTTGTGTTTGTCCTGCACTTGAAATGAATGTCAAACTGAACCTGTGATGGTTTAAAGAGGGTTTTGAAAAGTCTGCTCTGCATCTATTAATCTCCGGTGGCCGAGGAGTGGAAGGGTATCAGGGTTAACGGACAGTCTGGGTGCGTAGATCTGCAACACATAGCAGAAAGAAATTTATGTTTTTAGGAGTGAAGGATTAGTTGGTGACCTTGACACACTTTTTTCTTGAGATGAGATAAGGTAATTTGGGGCCATGTCATGACTTTATTCAAAACTGGACTGAGAGAGGAGACAGGAAATCAAGGAAGAGAAGGGGGTGAACAAAGGTCTGTCTTTAAAATCAAGATTAAATTACAATTTCCTTTGACCCGTTTAGATTTCTTACTATTTTTATAACAAAATCCAATCATCTTTTCAAATGAAATATGACATATACTATACTGTATGCTAGTGCCAACCATGTTAAACCAATAATATAATGACATTCATCCATCAATCAATCTGCACATTTTAGCGCTACGGAAGCCACAGCATCATAATATTCCAACCCCGCCTTCTTTTTTTTTCCAATCCAATCTTATGTAAATTGGTTTAAATCCCTCTTGCTCTGCTCAAATATTCCGTTTCACTGGGTAACATTGATAGTACAGGAGCTAAATACACTCTATCTTCCGTTTCATTGGGACGTTCAGCAAACAGGGAATCATTGTGATCACAGTATCTGCTATTCATCTTGACTGCTAGCCATCGATGCAGCTCGGTAGTTTAGCTCAGCACAATGATTATCTGCTGCTTCTCCCTCCCTGATGTAGTAAGACACAGTTCAGTATCAATAGGATCTGGGGTCCATGGGATTTAGATCACTAATGAGCTGGAGATTGTGGAGGAACATCGCCCTGAGCAGTGCCTGGTGGTGGCCTATCTGATGGGAGTTTAGCTTACTGGAGGAAATCCTTCCTACTGAATGCCTTTAACCCGAGATGCTCCAATGATGCTTTCAGGCACAAATCGGATCCTACATCACACTGATGCATTTTTGGCAGCTTTGTTTATGCAATCAGAGCAAATCAGCATACCAACACACACAAAAAAATATGTCTCTGCAGGCTGTGATTTTTGCTTATGTTGTATTTTTATCTTTGAGAAAACAAATTGTTTACCAACAGCGAGTCTTTTCTTTATTTTGATGACACTTCCACATTTTGAAATTGGATGGCTTAGAATAACAGCAGCAATGGACAGCTTTTCATAAGTCAAGTTTCCATCATAAAGCTACTTTTATGGAATATTAGGAGTTGGGCATGGAGATAAAGAGCTGCCCTGTGTCGTCGGGGTAGGGTGCCCATTCGGAGCCCATTCTCTTTTGGAGTACGCATCCATTCGAAGCGTGAGTCCGTTGGGAGCTTGAGTCCATTCGCAGCAAGCCGATTGCTCGGCTCCCAGGGGCGCTGCATGCAGACCCACTCATTGCTTGATTCCTCCAGGGAAGTGAAGCCGAGTTCAATCGGGAGTGACAAGTAAATGAAGGAAAGATAATTGTTTGTTATAAACAGATGATGACAAAGTCTTGACGGAGTCTTTGGCTCTTGACTCTACAGGGAGAGTTGTAATTGAGGGGTTGTCTGCCCTGAGCAGCAGCCAGTTAAATCCCCCCTGTGGAGTCTAGACACTTTGGGTGGAGGCAGAGACTGACGGCTGAGGAGGCTGATGAGTCTGCAAAGTGTGTAACAGCAGCACGATCATACTTAACAAGAGACAGAAAGATGATAGGACCAGTAGTTGGGAACGGCTGATGTCATGATCAAAACAGCGACTGCAAGGAAATTATGAGTGAGCATAATGATCGAAAGGCAGGAGCTTCATTTCAATCAGGAGAGTCTTCGGCACTTGACTTCTCAGGGGCTTCTGCCCTGAGCAGCAGCAAGATAAGTTGCAAAAATAACCATTTCCCCCCAAATAATTCTTACTTACCAAGCAATGATCAAACAAAGATGGCATAACCGGCAAAGAGATGAAGCATAACTATGTTTGCAACAGAAAATTGAGGTTAAGAGATAAGAATCAAGGGTGTCCCGCAGATGAATAGACTAAACGAAACCAGCTGCAATGCCTCCGTTTAGCTTAGCAAGAAATGGCTTGAGGACAGCGATGTCCTACATAGGCTTTAGCCAGCAATGGCTAATGGTCAGCAGTGACCAGAATAGCAAATACGTTTGAGCTTAGACAACATGGCTAGTGTGCAGGAATGACAGGCATAAAATAAAGATAAGGCTAAGGGTAAATCCCATTTCTCTTTTCTACCCCTATCCCCTTGAAACGGAGTGTACCTCTGGAAAATCTCTGTTTGAAGGGGTATAAAGCCCTACCACTTCCTCCTAACTCTCCTTCCTAACAGGAATTGGGACACCCCTACCCCTACACATGAACGCGCAAAATGGAAGGGTAGGGCCAAGGGGTGAAATGGGATTCAGCCTAAGTGTCCAATACCTCCCACTTTTCACATGTCTCCTATCCATAATTGGATTAATTGAAGACCTGGAATTCAGCTGTGATGGATTTGACCAGAATAGGTCAACAGTGATCAGAGAATTAGTGATACAAGGGATCTGACACCACTTTCCATATATGATGGATATGACACCACTTATCAGAATACAATGAATGTGAGCAATTGGCAGAAGCATTGAAAGTGTAATAATGTGCAGAATGCAAGACGAGGCAATTATAGAAGCAATGAAAATGAAGCAGATAGCACATGACAACATAAAGCACTTAAATATAAAGCATATGATAACACTTCCCAGATTTTATGCTATAATGCCACTTACCTGTGATGGATATGACAACACTTATCAGAATATAACGCATTTGGACAGTTGGCAGAATCCAATAAATATGAAACAATTGAAGAAGTCACGGATATGCAGCAATTAGTTAAATACAATGGATTTGAAGTAGTTAGCAGAATACATGAATATGTAGCAATAGTAGAATATGTTGAACATGAAATATTAACTATATGTGAATGTGAAGAATTAGCAGAATACATGAATATGAGCAATCAATAGAATGATATAAATTACATATTAAATATAGGCAGAAATGATTAATTAGCATGAGGATGACCTCCACATTTAGATGCTTGAGACATGATTGTAGTGAAGAAATGCTGGACAGAAATATTTATCTATCAGAAGAATTAATTCAAGACTATTCATGACATGGGTCTGTCATGAACTAGACACAAGAAGGCAAGGGACCCAATTGCACGACTCGGCGGTTGAATGTTCAAAGAAAGCAGGGTTTATTTCGAGCAGGGTTTGGTACACGGGCAAGCAGTCAGACAAGCAGAGGTATCCAGTGAGCGTTAGGCAAAAGGCAAGGTCAAAAAACAAGCAAGGTTCAAAAACACTAGTAGGCTATGATGAATCTGTGAACAAAATGCTGGGACGCGATCTAAAGAGAATCAACGAACTGGCGACGAGACAAGACACAAAGGGGGAATATATGCAGGGTTGATTGGGAGTGATGAGACAGGTGAGGGAGGCACAATCAGGGATCAGGTGCACACAGACAAGGAGGGGGCGGGGCAGACAGGAACCTGAAACAGAGACAGAAGTGAGTGATCACAAAAACACCGGAAGACAAGACATGAAATAAGAAAATAAAATACTAAACCCAGGGGACATGACAGTACCCCCCCCTCAAGGGCCGGCCCCTGAAGGCCCAGGCGCATCAGGGTGGGTGGCATGGAAGTCCTGGATGAGGGAGGGGTCCATGACGAATCTTGATGGGATCCACGAGCGCTCCTCTGGCCCATAGCCATCCCAGTCGACCAGGTACTGGATCCCCCGGCCCCGACGGCGGGCAGACAGGAGTTTCCGCACCGTGAACACCGGATCACCATCAATGAACTGGGCGGGTGGAGGGGGTCTGGCCGGAGGGACCAGAGGACTGGATCTGACCGGTTTAACGTGGCTGACATGAAATGTGGGGTGGACCCGCATTGACCTTGGGAGCTTCAGCTGGACTGTGACGGGGTTGATGACCTTAGCGATGGGGAATGGACCAACAAACCTGGGAGCGAGCTTCTTAGATTCCACCCGGAGAGGCAGGTTCTTGGTGGAAAGCCACACCCTCTGACCATTCCTGTAGTGAGGGGCCGGTGTCCTCTTGCGATCTGCGGCTGCCTTGTAGATCTTGGTCTGTCGCAGAAGATTCTGGCGGGCTCGCTCCCAGGTTCTCCTACAGCGTCTCACCAAGGCCAATGCGGAGGGAACAGAAGACTCCGAGTCTATGGTAGGGAAAAGGGAGGGTTGATGACCATGAACAATATGGAATGGAGACAAACCAGTGGAAGTGGACGGGAGATTGTTGTGCGCAAATTCGACCCAAACCAGTTTCTGTGACCAGGTGTCCGGGTTCTGGGAGGCGGTGATACGGAGTCCGGTCTCCAGTTCCTGGTTGAGGCGCTCAGACTGCCCATTGGTCTGGGGATGAAATCCGGAAGAGAGGCTGACTGTGGCACCCAGCAGGCTGCAAAACTCCTTCCAGAATCGTGAAATGAACTGAGGGCCACGGTCTGAGACAATATCCTTGGGAAAACCATGAATACGAAAAACGTTAGTCATCATGACCTCAGCCGTTTCTTTGGCTGAGGGGAGCTTGGGCAGGGCAATGAAATGTGCCATTTTGGAAAGTCTGTCCACCACGGTCAGTACCACTGTTTTACCACTAGAGGGGGGCAACCCTGTGACGAAGTCCATGGAGATGTGGGACCAGGGGCGTTGAGGAATAGGCAGAGGCCTGAGTTCTCCAGTGGGTTTCTGGTGGGAAACTTTGTTACTGGCACACACAGAACAGGCATTGATATAGTCTGTAACATCTTGAGCCATCTTTGGCCACCAAAACCTTTGCTGCAGCACAAACAGTGTTTTGTTAATACCAGGGTGACAAACAGTTTTGTTGGTGTGAGCCCAATGAATTACCTCCCCCCTGAGAGCCTGAGCAACAAAGAGCTTGCCCTCAGGACACTCTGGGGGAATGATTACTCCTTCGGCCGCTGCCTCAACCTTACCCTCGACTTCCCATGACAGCATGGCAACAAAACAGGTCTCAGGCAGGATGGTCTTGGGTTCGGGGTCGACAAGGTCACGATAAAACAAGCGGGACAAAGAATCAGGCTTAACATTCTTGGAACCAGGTCTGTATGAGAGGGTAAAGTTGAAGCGGCTAAAGAAAATAGCCCATCTAGCCTGTCTAGCATTCAACCTCTTAGCAGTCTTTAAATACTCAAGGTTCCTGTGATCAGTCCAAACCAGAAATGGGTGGGAAGCTCCCTCCAGCCAGTGCCTCCACTCCTCCAGGGCCACCTTAACAGCCAGCAGCTCGCGGTCACCAATATCATAGTTTTGCTCCGAAGGAGAGAGTTTCTTGGATAGGTAGGCGCAGGGGTGCAACTTACCATCCATGGAAGAGACTTGAGAGAGAACCGCTCCAATACCAATGTCAGAGGCGTCAACCTCCACCACAAACTGCTGGCTGGGGTCCGGGAGGATGAGAACAGGGGCGGAGGTAAAGCTCCTTTTGAGGCCCTTGAATGCAGCTTCACATGCAGGGCTCCAGACAAAAGGTCTATGAGGGGAAGTGAGGTCATGCAAAGGTGAGGCAATGGAGCTGTAATTGCGAATGAATTTACGATAGAAATTAGCAAAACCAAGAAACCTTTGGACTTCCCTGCGTGAGCTGGGGGTGGCCCAATCCGCAACTGCGGAGATCTTTTCGGGATCCATCCTGATCTCCCCCTCAGCCAACACAAACCCAAGGAATGAAACCAAGGGTTTGTGAAACTCGCATTTCTCTGCTTTGACAAAAAGCTGATTTTGAAGCAAGCGTTGGAGAACAGAGCGGACATGGAGAGTGTGGGTCTCTTCATCGGGGGAAAAGATCAGGATGTCATCTAAATAGACAAAAACAAACACATTAAGCATGTCACGGAGTACATCATTGACCAAATTCTGGAAAACAGCAGGAGCATTTGTGAGACCAAAAGGCATGACCAGATACTCATAATGACCAGTGGGAGTGTTAAAAGCAGTTTTCCATTCGTCCCCCTCCCTGATCCTCACCAAATGATAGGCATTACGGAGGTCGAGTTTGGTGAAAATGGTGGCTCCTTCTAGCAGCTCAAATGCAGTAGAGATGAGGGGGAGGGGGTACCTGTTCTTAATAGTGATGTCATTGAGACCCCGATAATCAATACAGGGCCTGAGGGTCTTATCTTTCTTGTCCACGAAGAAAAATCCTGCACCAGCAGGAGAGGAGGATGGACGGATGATTCCAGCGGCGAGAGAGTCCTTAATGTAGTTTTCCATAGCCTTGCGTTCTGGAGCAGAGAGGGAGAATAATCTGCCCCTGGGTGGGGCACTACCTGGAAACAGGTCAATGGCACAGTCATAAGGGCGATGTGGCGGTAGTGACGTGGCCTTAGCCTTGCTAAAAGCCTCAGCTAAGTCATGATAGCATGGCGGCACGTTACCCAGATCAGAGTTTGTGGGGACGGAGGCGGCCAACGAACCACTGGATCTGGGAAGACAGGTTTCGGCACATCTAGGTCCCCAGGACGTAATCCTCCCACTGAGCCAGTCGAAGTTAGGGTTGTGGTTTTTAAGCCAAGGGTGGCCTAAAATCACCTGATGCTCCTCAGAGTCAAACACATGGAAGCTTAGTTTTTCAGCATGGGAGTCAGGGAAAGTTAGCTTCACTGATTGTGCCCGATGAGTAATCAAACCCAGGGGGGTGCCATCAACGGCTTTTACTTCAAGTGGTCGTGGGAGGGCGAACCTCCTCAGCCTCAGTCTACTAACAAGAGAGGAGTTCATAATGTTAGCATCAGCACCCGAGTCAATGAAAACAGAAGCCGGCAATGAATCATAAGCTGTGTCCCAATTCAGGGTCTGCAGCCTTCGGAGGACCCAGCCTTCGCGGTCTACGGAGGCGACACCTTCGGAGACTCCTCCGAAGGCTGGGTCAACCGTCGGTAAATGGGACGGTCTAACCTACGGAGCATTTCCTGATTGCGTCGCGACGTCATCACTTCTGCCGGCCAAGCCCGAGAAAAACACCAGTCAAAACAAAAATACGACAGACGAACATGATGGAGAGTTTTTAATATATATATATATATATATATATTTTTTTTTTTTTCTTCTTTTAATTTAATTTTATTTTTATTTTTTTGAGCAAGAGGAGAGGCGGCTGCGGCGACACCGGCGGCTTGTTTATCTCCGACTGGGAGAGAGCCGTGGGGAGGTAACGTTAAAGCCGTTATTTTAACCCATATTAATGTTCATACATAGCTAGCATAGTAGGCCTACGTGGTAATGAATATACCCGTTAATAAATGATACTGCTAAGTGACAAGCCATATTAAGTATAGATTGACATGGATAATGTCATTTAACCATGAGACTTAATACAGGGTTCGTACAGGTGCTTAAAATGTAAAATCTTTGAAAATGCTGTAATTTTAATGCTGTTTTTTAAGGTCTGAAAAGTGCTTGAATTTTAGTTGAAATGCTTGGCTTATAAAGTGATTAAATTGAATAGTAAAATGTGTACGAACCCTGTAAATAACCCCGACTTAATTCAATATTTTATTCTTGCCTCTCTTTTAAACATTTTAGTGACATGGCATCGGTCGATTGCATCAGCCCTGCAAACCCCGATGATGGACGATGTGGTGGACAGTGGAGACATGCATCCTTCACCCCCCACCTTCCAGATGATGTCCCACTCAGAGCCAGAAGAGTCCAGGGTCCTTCTTGTAGCATCCCATCCAGTCCAGCAGCACCACCAGGGACTCCTGCTCAGTTAATACTGTATATATGTTCTCTGTAAATAGTTATTTCTGCTGATCTTTTGTAAATAGTTCTACATGTTAAGAACACCCACTTATCAATAGTTATTGTAACTTTGTAAATATTTGTTAATTACACAAAAAATAAATGATTTTCTTGTCACTGAAAAGCAGTTCAAAAGTTGACTTTAGTTGTAAATAAGAAATGGAACAGATAATGTTACAAGGTTATAGGATTTTTATTTAACTTTATACAATATTTGGAAAAGAAAATGGTACAATACAATATTTTTAAATAACAATTTAAATTACAAATCAACACAGAACTTCATCGAACAGAAAAAAAACATCCCCCAAAAAATCAACGCCTCTCAACCATTGTCTCCAATAAACTAAAAAAGTCTCTCCATCCCCTCCCTGCTCTCTCTTTCTCTCCTTTCCTCGCTCTCCCTCTGTAACTTCATGTCCTCCCTGATCAAATCCAGCAAGTCATCGGTTTTCCTCTTTCTTGCTGCTGTCGGTGGCCCTGTGTTCTTGGCCTCAACAGGTGGTCGTTTCCATCCCGGATCCGGAGTTTGATCAAATCCTCAGTCTGCTCCTTGCTCTCTACAACAAAACGACATGTATATTACATTTCCTGTTATGTAAACATGCAAAATGATTGTACGATATAATAACGATATTAACAGTAATAATGCTCCTAAGGTTAGCTCTGTATTCAATCCAAAGGTTTACAGTTTTACAGCCTAGAAATACAGCGGGGCTCACAACCCATCGTTAACGTTATATGTTCAGCTGCGAGAGGAGCGAACTGTAGCCTACACAACTTACGAGAACAAATTAACTTAACAGCTCCACGGTTACAATAACATAAGTTACCATCGGAGCTTGTAACATTTGAAAGTGAAGGGTTTTAGGCTTACGTTACGTTTAAAGGCTAACGTTAACTGAGCTCCTCGTATCAATAGCCTTAAGCTACATCACGTAGCTGGCCCTACAGTCCGGTGGCTACACGTATTAGCATTATTAACTTCACGCATTTTAACACTCAAATGTGATTTAAGGCCCCTTGAACGTCCGACGTTAAGCAAAACCCCGTTACTTACCGGCTGCCGGTGCCGGAGCTGCTGCCGTCTTTCGCCGCCATTGTTGGTTGAACAGCGGCGCGCAAAGCATCTTGGGATATGGGAGGCCGCGAAGGATAGTAACGGTGCATCCTCCGAATACGGGCGAAAGGAGGACACATTTGTCGGCCGCATTTGGAGGAGCCTCCGAATTTAGACGAATTGGGACAGCCTTCGCGCAGCTCTGTGACGTAAGCGGCCTTCAAATGCAGCCTCCGAAGGCTGCAGACCCTGAATTGGGACACAGCTATCATCCGAGGTGATTTCCACCTGAGGCTGAAATCGTGCAGGGTTACTAAAAACTAAACTTCTACTCACCCTGAGCGGTCTCATAGTCTGTGTGCCGGCGCCCTTGACATGACAGGCACTCACTGAATGTCCCAACTGTCCACAGTAAAAGCATCGCCCCTCTCGTTGTCGACGTAGGCGTTCCTCCAGGGACAGACGGGTACGACCCAGCTGCATAGGCTCCTCCACAGGAGGGTTACTTGGGAGTAGGCTGTCAATGGGTGGGCGGACAGGGTTCGGCCGGTCCTGAGAGCCGCTCCTCCACCCACGGTGTGGTGATGAACGAGCCCGAAGCCGTCCCCGCTCCTGGTCCCGCTCGGCGAGCCTCTTGTCGATCCTAATGGCTAGGGCGATGAGTGGATCCAGGTCCATAGGAAGATCGATGGGAACCAGCTGGTCCCTAACCGCCTCCGAGAGTCCCTGAAAAAACGCGTCCGTCAAAGCCGCCGGATTCCACTCGCTCTCAGCAGCGAGGGTGCGGAAGTCAATGGCATAGTCCGAAACCTTGCGTTTACCTTGCCTAAGCCTCAGCAGTGACCTGGCAGCTTCCCTGCCCGTCGATGTATGTTGAAAGACCTGCTCGAGGGCTCGAGTGAATCCCGCGAGGGTGGAGCAGGTTGCAGATCCGCGGCTCCACTCAGCTGTGGCCCACGCTTCTGCTCGCCCCGTGAGGTGGGAAACAATGAACGCCACCTTGGCCCGGTCCGTAGGGAAAGCAGCGGCTTGTAATTCAAAATGCAGTTCACATTGAGTCAAAAAGGGTTTCACATCACCTGACTCCCCAGAAAATCTTTCCGGACGAGAGAGCTGAAGGCAGGGCGGCGCGGCGCTGATCGAAGGCTGCGTGACTGCAGATGAACCCGGAGCAGTGGCCGGATTGGTAGCCGTCTCCGCTGGCACTTTTCGTGGTAGGTGAGCGAGCAATTCATTAAACTGTGAGCCCAGCGTTGTCATCATTGAGTCCTGGCGGGCCGCCAGTTCTCTCAGACCAGCACTCAGGGAGGCTAGCTGCTCTTGCTGTTGAGCCAGCCTTTGTTCCTGTGCATGGAGGGCTTGTTGAACCGGTTTGGAGTCGGCTGAGTCCATTCTGGCCAGTTCGTTCTGTCATGAACTAGACACAAGAAGGCAAGGGACCCAATTGCACGACTCGGCGGTTGAATGTTCAAAGAAAGCAGGGTTTATTTCGAGCAGGGTTTGGTACACGGGCAAGCAGTCAGACAAGCAGAGGTATCCAGTGAGCGTTAGGCAAAAGGCAAGGTCAAAAAACAAGCAAGGTTCAAAAACACTAGTAGGCTATGATGAATCTGTGAACAAAATGCTGGGACGCGATCTAAAGAGAATCAACGAACTGGCGACGAGACAAGACACAAAGGGGGAATATATGCAGGGTTGATTGGGAGTGATGAGACAGGTGAGGGAGGCACAATCAGGGATCAGGTGCACACAGACAAGGAGGGGGCGGGGCAGACAGGAACCTGAAACAGAGACAGAAGTGAGTGATCACAAAAACACCGGAAGACAAGACATGAAATAAGAAAATAAAATACTAAACCCAGGGGACATGACAGGGTCATTATTTTACTAAAAGGCTAAAACTGTAGAAGCACCAACGGCAGTTATAAAAACTCCAGTGATACATTTGAGCCAATGGTACTGAAAAGGTGCCGGACACATAAGCAAACAATGATTTCCATTGAGACGGGTTCAGAGAGAGTTTGCTGACAACAGTTGGGACATTTTATTTCTGGACAATAAATTAAAAAAACTATTCCGTTGGATGTAAAAAATAAAGGAGGTCTATTTATTCATGATTCAACTCTTTTATATCCCAGGCAGCTGTGACTGGAGACATGTTTTTGGGTCTCTTCAAATTTACCACAAACATCCTCCCAGGCTCAATGGTAAAGTTATTTTGGAGGTCAAAGGTCACTGTTGCCTCAACTCAACTCAACGCTAATTATGACAAACACTTCCCAAACATGCTAGGATAAAGTGACATGGATGTAAACTGCAGCTTGACAGGTTGGAGGAGGCGTACAACTATAATTCTAGTTTTAATACTCGACTCCGAAGCAACACAGATATGCAACCCAGCCTGTGAACCCCGGGTTGTGTTTCCATGACAGCTCTCTACACAGGTACAGGAGCTGTCAACTTTAATGAATGTAATCAGCTTTCATCAAAAAACAACTCTAACGAACGGTGAGACTTAACACCCCGGCTGTCTTCCTTTATTCTTTGTGCATCACTTCAACATCTCGGATTATTATTATTTTGATTTTTTTTTTTTATCTTTGAATTATTTTTATTGCCTTCTATTATTCTGTGTGATTTCTGGCTTTGACGTGTATGAATGTGAACACTTCACTGTCAAGCCGTCTTGGTCCGTCAGTGCTGCTTCCACTTGAGACAACCTTTTATTTGGTCTATACTGTATTGAATTTGGTGCTGATGGAGGTTTTAAAAGACAACCTTTTGAAAGGAATTGAACCTTCAACTGACAGGTATTCTTAAAAACCTGTTTAACTGCTGAGTGTTGTGTTGCTATGGGTGAAATAGGTGCTTGCAAATTCATAGCGTAATGCTTTTAAAGCTGGTGCTGGATTGTCACGAGAAAATGATGGTTTACATTACACAACATCACAGCAGTTTCTATTCAATGCACCACCTTTAAAACCCACCTCCCATTTAGAAATAACCATGTGATGCATCGGCACATATTTGCATCAATGGACTTCATTTTTTTCCCTTGTGTTTCATATCACACACTGGTAAAAGAAATATGGCACGATATGCAAGAGATGACAAAGTAGGACAAGGTGAGTAGTGAAAGGAAGGACAAGCGGGAATCTTAATGGTTACAAAGTGGCTACCAAGTTGAAAACAAACTTTTATGAGTTTTTAAGTGGCAGGGGGAGAGAGAAAAAAGGGTTGCGGAGGAAAGGCAGGGTGACTTTTCCTCCGCGCCTCTTAGCGGCTTCAATAACAAAACCATCCATTGGTCGAGCATTTTAAAATTCACTACCTAATTAGAAGACCTTGCTTTATAGCTTGGCCAGTGTCACTCCTCACAGCTTTCCATAACTTTAATGCTGGAAATGCCAATAGCAACCATACTATCTAATAATAATGATACAAATATCCTTCATCCACCATCTCCCACTCAGCCATCCAGACTCATTTATTCCCTCCTGGATGATCATTTAGCACCTATTAACACAAGATCCTCGTCTGTAATGGCCACTCAATTATCATCTTCACTCTTGTTCTACTTAGGCTTCGCAAGGTTAAGTAACGCCCTGAACTTGTGACAAACGTTGAATGGGCCATTGGCAGATATTGGTGGTAATTACGTTATAGCGATACATTCAACCAGGCCTAAAGGGATCTCTTTATTCTCTCCTTCATCCATCCACTGTTATTTTCCCTCAATCATCGCTCTTTAATCTGCCGGCCATGTCACCCTGATCCCAGAAGAGAAAAAGTGGCACCTTTTTATCTGGATGTCCAGTCAGCGCTGATGGTAAATAGAGTCAGCGAAGCAGTGAATTCCTCAGCGTGTGCTATGCAGGTGTTGCCTACATGTACCAGGATTCATTGCGTTCAAACTTTGGTCCAACGTCGCCTCCACATGCCCCTCGTCACTCAACTCAGCAGCCGGGGAAACAAAAGGAAACTTCTGATTGTCTTGAGACATCTCACACACACACACACACACACACACACATATATATATATATATACTCTGGTCTGATTGGCTGAATCCAAGTCCGCCAAATAACAGTTTTAAATGTATCCGTGTCCAAAATTTGGATAACATGCTTTTTTTTTATCTTTTTTAATCCCCTGATTTGGTCCCTGACAATTCAAGCATCCCCAGCTGTACTTATTAATGAATTAGCAATGTTAGCATGCTAATATGATAAACATTTCCTGCTGAATATCCTGCTAATATCAGCATGTTGGCTCTAAATGCATGCTAGGCCATTTTTCACCATCCCTACTTGTGCAAAATAAAAATGGAAACAACTCTTAGCTCCAACCCTAATCAGTCATGTAAGGGTATGTGGCAAATCCGTTCTGTAAATATAAGCCCACCTGACTCTGTCACGCTGTGCTACAAGCTCCAGATGAAAGAGGTGAAAAGAGAGCGAGAGCCAACATCGACCTTGATCCTCGTCGAGATGAGCATTTACAGTCCTCCAGCGTGTTTCTGTAACGTGTTTTGATTAAGACACGGCAATGAGAAGCAGATTTTTTTTCCCCCTCCCAAGGTTTTGCCTTCCATAGAGCCTAATGTAGACACACGGTCCCTCACTGCTATTTCATTCCATCATGTCTTGAATAGACATCGGGGTTATTTATCAACTCAATGGGAGATTTGCCTGGCAACCGCTTAACAATCAATGACTATGGATCCTCTTGAGCTATACATTTGTGATTACTGTATTGACATACTGTCTCCTACGTCAAAACAAAACATACCACAGTTGTGACATGAATGAAGACATTTTAAAAGGATTGGTATTGTGGATGTAATGTGATGTAAAAAAATCAGACAAGGATGAATTGCTGCAGGAGAGTCTTGTTCAGGTTTTGATATTCCAGTTTTGAACAGATTTTCTGTTGGTGTGGTTCATGAGAGAGCTCTGATGGAGACACATTCTTAAAATATAAATAATCTCACGTTAACAATTTTATATCAGCCTTCTCGTCTTACAGTCTCTGTAATACACTCAAACTTCCTGGGTTTTAAGAGTCACTTCCTGTTGGGAGTTTTCTCCTCTGCAATTGGCTGGTAGGTCTGATCACAACTGCTGTCTATCATTCAATCAAGACTCACCTGCTGCCACAGTATTTAAGCACCAGCCCCACAACCACTATTCATCAAATCATCCGTAAATGACTCACTTGTGTTTTGTGTGTGGTTTATGGTGGCTTACATGTAATCCTGACTCCTTCTTTCTCTCGTGTGGCTCAGGTTCGTACCCAGCGGCTGCTGCAGCTGTGTCCTGAGTGAGTTTGTCTGGATCTGGATCCCTTACCTGCCTGTCTGCTCTCAGCCTGTTCCCCAAGCCTTTTGTTGGATCACCTGGATTCTTCTGTTGTACATTTACCTCGCATTAAATCGTTGTTGGACTTTTATCCTGCCTCCGTGTCTGAGTTCGGCGTTTGGGTCCAGTGTTCATTGTAAAACATAACGCTACCAAATTGTCCAATGCATTTGAAATATTAATAATATTCAACTTATTTTCAGCACTTACATAGTTTATCATGTTCTGAGAGACTTTTTATTAACAAACTCAATATGAAACCAGTGAAGCATGTGTGTCAATGTGTCATCAAGGCTCTTGCTATGACGCTCAGTACGCCAATGGTTAGCTGTGATGCTCCAGGAGGCTAATGCCTTCCCACGCAACGAAAATGCTGCGTTTGTCACACGCTGCAAGAGAACAGTTTGGTCATCCACGGTGGAAATGCCGACATACAAAATCACATGAAGACAGCCAGATTGCAAAATACAATATCTGGCGATGAATGTGTGGCGGTCTGTTTAGCTTTAAATGGTATCTGACAATTATGTTACTAACAATGCAATCCATGTGTTTTGTGTTTACTAAAGTTTTGGTGGATTTTCAGAGACAAAACATTTTTTTGTCCGCTGTTCATGACGTTTAAACGTTGGCCAAGTGGCGATGTTATTGTCCCCAATCCCCTGAAAACGGTTACGTTATGTGTTAGCTACAGCGTTAGCATAGCCTAGCTCTGATCGATCTGAACGTTCTTGAGAAAACAAGTATTTTAAAAGTTGTTTGCTTTTCGTCTTTCGGACCTAACAAACCACAACATTGTTTATTGCAATTAAATCACAACAAAATAGTTTATTCTTGGGTCATACCGCTGTAGTAAACCAGCCGATGTGTGGCTTGCTATTAACAGTGAATACAGCTGGAGCCACTCTGGATGATGTCATGAACTCAGTTTGTTTTCCCCAGCGTATCTGAGACTTCCACAACAGGTACAAAACAATAGAAATGATCCCTTGAACTGATCCTGCCGTAAAACTTAAGTGAGTCACGCTTCACGTTTTATGTGAATGTACTTTTTAAAGTGTGAACTTGTTTTTAACACAAGCAGATGGAAAAAAAGCAGATCTCTCCCTCATTATGCATCCTCATTTGGAGGATAAAGTGCACGACTAATATTTTGTAAATATTGCACACAATTGCCTCTCCGAGTCAGACACCCACGTTGTTGAGTCAACACGAGTACACAAAAACGGCATATTAAGTCTCCACTGAAATTCTCCAGTGACTTTGTCATTGATGTATTTCATGGTCGCTAACGCGGCGCTCTATCATTTTCTGTTGTCTTATGCACAGAAAGGTGTTGAACAGGAGGCCTTGATATGCAAATGAGGAAATACAAGCTAGATGGGGTTGTGCAATGTCAGTATGTGACATCAACAACGCAGCACCTGCCTTGGTGTGATATCCTGTCATATATAACTGGCTGAATGAACAAAAAACGGGATCCCTGTGGATAACATTCATCAACGAGCTCCATACCTTTTTCTTTTTTCAACTTTCGCTAGACTTCTTATTTCCTGTGTGAATAAAATATGGCTACAGGGAGTGGGTGTTGGGATTTTTTGTACTTCTCATGTTTACATAAAAGGGCTTGCTTTTTGTTTGTTTTGTACGGCTTTTTAGGCCATTCGGGGGAATTTGTCCCGTAGGCTAATAATGTGGTGCCTCACAGGCTTTATCGCTAAGCTACTTTAGTAATTGCTGGGATTTAGAAAGCGTTGGCACATGACACCATGCTTTACTGCCAGTTCCTCTGGGACCCGTTTCAGGCCCTGTGGTCCTTTTTTGAAATCACATGTTGATTTAAGTCATATTAGCATTGTAGCCCCGGGATGAAACACGTCTCTCTATAAACTGTGTGAACAAAAGAATGGAAAAGTTAGATTGTTGTTTGGATGGGAGCATCTGGCTGTGTGCTTTCATGCACCATACAGAGTATAATACCATTTAGTGTCCCCGGGGGGACGATGAATACACCCGTGAAATCAGTCAACATCAGGATTTCTAGTACGACGCATATCAGCCTGACCTTTGCATGTTTTTAATACCAGAAAGAAAATGTGCGAGACATCACGCTGAGCTGCTGGTTGTCTTATTGTTTTCACTCCCAACACACACACACACACACACACACAGGACCAACCTCCACCAGCAGTAGCTGTAAGTATTTTATTATGTTGTTTCGCCAAACGCGCCAGGTAGCGGGAAAAAAAGAGGCATCAGAGCTCCCCAGTGTACCAATTCGTCGTCACCGTTCCCAGATAACTGTGAGGAGCATCGCCCCGACTCAGCACATTCCCCAACCACCATAGATCCAGAGCTCAGTGGAGGTCCGCGTGGTCACAGTAACACGTTAGGGGGCAAATTTAATAGATGACGCTTTGATGAGTACTGATGGGAATAAATCAACAGAAACAACGTGGGAACTGGATTTCTTTTTTCTGCCACATGAGTGAAATGATTTCATCAGCACCTATGAGTGACAGTTTGGCTCTCTGTTCTCTCAGCATGTGTCTGTCCAGGTGTTAATATGCATTTTAGTCTCCACTTAGCCTTTCAGTCAACAATCATATTATTATCCATGATCTTGGTCCCAGCAGCTCCATTATATTGATTAAAAATTAAAAAGCAAGTGGGGGTTAAATAAAGCGGAACCATAGTGCGCTTTCAGTTTCCATAAGCAAAATTGTGTAGTTATGATGTGATTGCAGGATTTCTTTTTAAATTTAGATATCGTTAACACGCTTGTAAATATGTAGATCATCTCACAGAATTAGAGCCGTTTACCAAGGATTTAGCGTAAATGTACAAATAAAGTCAATTTGCATTACAATTAAAGGAATTTGCTCGGAGATTAACGGCACCCAGGGGGTGAATTCCCTATCCGATTAGCTGTTTAAAAAAAAAAAAAACACCACAGTGTTAAAATGACAAAGCAAATTCCTTTCGTTGTGCATATATGTTATCGGCTGTGGCAGAAATCAAAGTGAGTTAAGAGATGATCTCACCTTCACAGCTTTGTGAAAAATAGAAATACCTGACTTCTTTAATGAGCTAAGAGGAAAATCTCCATGTAAGTGTAATTGTTGCCACCAGTGTCACTAATAGCTTTAGCTGTCTATCCTTTTCCTCTCCTACCTTATTAACTGTGGAGGCAAAGTCAATTAAAAGAAGTCTTTACCACCCCAGCCGCTTTAGTTTCTCGGAATTGAATAATAAGCATGCTGTCGAAGCCCAGACTGAACCTGGCCATGCTTGTAAAACTCAAATATACCATTTTAAATTAGCAAAAAGGCCCACACTAGCTGTAAAATAGATGAACAAGGTAATGTAAGTGGGATGCCGCTGAACACACTCTGCTGTGTCCACTTACCTGGTCGATGGGGTTGTTCATTAAGTCATGTCACTGTTAAATAACAAAAATCTCAACCTTCCCTCTAATTTCTCCACGTGAATTTGAATACATTAACCGCATAAGCACAAGTCCCTCTTTGTGAGGAACCGCAAATGGACATAAGGATGTTCTTTCTGTGCTCGAGGGTGAAATAGCGATTTTACTATTTGTTGTAACCGAGGCTGCTTGGTCGCAAATCTGAATCAATTCACTATTTCTGTCTGCCGCCAGTTAAAGATGGTTCAATATCAACGCCAGCACTGTGTGAACCCATTTGGACACATCAGACAATTAATGACAGACAGCCTGAGGAGTGTCGGCATCTGGATGTGGATCCTAGGAACTCAAACTGTGCTCATGCTAATGTTTATGTAGCTTGGCAGTGAAATGTTTTAGTACTCAGATTTACGTCTAGTGGTGTTATAAAAACAGTGTTTCTGTGCACAAAATAGAACCTTGCCGGTTTATGTAATGTCCTCCGGCCGTAATTCCACAAACCTACCTCACATTTTTCCACCTGCCTCAATCAGCTGATCATGTCACCAAAGTATCCCACAAATAATCAACACTAACATTGAGCTAAAGCCAAAATGTTGTGGGTAGAAAATAATATTAAATGAGAATAGAGTGCATTAGAACACAAAGTACTTTTTAATTTATTTATTATTGGGTGGAAATATGGCAGAATATGCTGCTCCTTTCATTCTTTCCTTTCAGAATAAAAGCCCTAGACATAGATGTTGCATTATGGTTTACCTGGGGAACTCACATTACAACAAATTAAAGTTTATTTCATCTTTATCAGGGATGGTCCACCAGCTGCGGTTCATCTGGTAAGTTTTCATTGAGACAGCAGAGAAAATTACCCAAATAGTGTCAAAAAGAGTTTTTTATTTGTTTTTCAATTTGCCAATCAGCTCACTATATAGTCCTCTATATATAGAACAGCCTGGATAGGGAGGAGTGAATAAGGAGGAGGGTTCCTACTTCCCCTCCAGTCCCAGTCACATGACCTTCCCACCTGCTCACCTGTTTCCACTTCCCCTCGTCAGCCCTGCAGTATATAACTGACCCACTTTCACTTGATCCCTGCCAGATCGTCAAGGCTGCCATGTTGCTTTGAGCCTTTGCTTTCAAGCCGCCAGCCACCCTGCACCTGCCCGTTAGCCTAGAAATACCTTCACTTTGGTAATAAATCACTGAACGGTCCCTGGTGCTCTCACCTGCCTGACACTTAAAAGCTGAACTCATTATTTATTTGTTTTTCACCATTTGGACTCTAAAGAAGCTGTAAACGTGATATCAATGTATTATTCAGTAAGTTATGTTATTAAAGCAAATATTAAACTTAAGTTATCTGAATACATCACATTAAGTTACCATCCAGCGGACACAGAGCATTTTGTCTGATGAAACCAAGTCATTTTAACTTTTGTTTTGTCACCAAATCCTGGGGGAAATATGTGGCTGTTTGGCTACTAATTGCTTCACTGTGTTCACTGGCTAGTTGCTAACTTTGGGCTGAACTTTGTGTTGAGACGTGCATGCATAGGGTTGCACGTGATAAATAAAACAATTAACTAAAAGAATGTCCGTAGACCCTCAGCTCGATCTCCCAGAAATGCGTGAAATAATATTTAATAATATTATCTTTTACGGCAACAAAACCACTTCTATAATGTTCTGGGAAACGTCAAAGAAACATTGATTCATGCAGCTTTAACTCCCTTTTAATGCCATTGTCGCTTCCTTGAACCACTCCTCCCCTCTACTGCGACTCTTTCTTCTCTAATCGGTTTAATTATAGATTATGGAACTTAATCAAACCAAGTAATCAAATGTGACTATAGAACATTTCCTGATGAGAACATGTGTTGATTTCCAATTATTCTCATATCACTGGCAATCCGTTTGACCTTGATCTCACACAAACACACAGATTCATGCAAAACGTCTTTCTTAGGGTCTTTTCAGAGCAAAACTATTGCACCAAAATGAGAAGCATCTTCTTAATTTCAATGACCAAAAAATGGTGATTACCTGGCTT
The DNA here is from genome assembly GCA_029853015.1 of Chelidonichthys spinosus. Lineage (NCBI taxonomy): Eukaryota > Metazoa > Chordata > Actinopteri > Perciformes > Triglidae > Chelidonichthys > Chelidonichthys spinosus. The sequence continues at coordinate 4,085,184 of CM056825.1, read as the reverse complement.
GACTTTTAGTACAGAACAACACAACTTGTAGAATTGTGCTATAATGTGACAAGCCGGGTTGGAAACCCGGTCCGGATCAGCCTTCTGTTCGGATTTTAAGGGTTCTCTCCATTTCGGTGCAGGTTCTCTACCTTCCTCCCACGATCCGAAGATATGCCGGTTAATTGATGACTCTAAGGCTACGTTCACACCGCAGTTACAAGTGACCTGAATCTGATTTTTTCGCTCATATGTGACCCATATCTGATTTGCTTTTGACAATGTGAACAGCACAAGTCGCATTGAATCTGACATTTTCTAATCAGATTCAGGCCACATTTAAATGTGGTACTGAATCGGATACGTATCGGATTTTTTTGAATGCGACCGCAGTCTGAACAGCCAGGTCGCATTTAATGCGACTTTGACGTCATTCTGACCCGCGCTGCACTGTTTTGTAAATGAATGACAAATAAAGTTGATTGAAAAGCGGGCGGGAGCCAAAACAAACATGGAGGACAGCAGCGAAGCAGGCGGCCAGTGGATGTTGCCGCTATTGCTCCGCATAGAGCCATCATTAAAATGTGAATTTTCTTTCTCCTCTTCCTCCTTCGTGCAATCACCCGCTCACAAATTTGCCGGCTGCCGCCACACACTGTTTTTAGCATGAAGCCATACAGTCCCACGTTACCGGTTGCCGTTGCCATGGTCGCTTCCGTAAACACCGCTGTGGCGTGATGTCATCAATGATCAACTGCGCATGCGGGTCACTTCAGGAGCGTGAGCTGTTCACACAGCGATCCGTAGACATGCCGCATTTAAAGAGGTAATGTGAACAGCCAAACAAAAAATCGGATTTGAGCCATAAATCGGAATTGTGCATTAAGACCTGTGGTGTGAACGTAGCCTAAATGACCCGTAGGTGTGAATGGTTGCCTGCCTCGGTGTGTCAGCCCTGTGATAGACTGGCGACCTCTCCAATGTCAGCTGGGATTGGCTCCGACACCCCGGCGACCCTGAGTAGTGGTTACAGATAATGGATGGAGGGATGGAAAACCCAGCACATTCAATAAACCTAACTGGACTTCATGGTTGATATTTCATGTCCATAGCATGTGTGCACTAACACGGAAATAGTTGTCAAAGACATAGGCCAACACCGACAACTGCCTCGCTGTATTGAATTATGCAGCCCAGCAAATTAAAAGACAAACACTGACTACCAATTGGAAAATAGACTGTGCACACACACTAATTGCAACAATTTTTCAAACCCAATCTTGCATCACCGAGGGGCTTTAATATCAAACCTCTGCCTGTTAATGCCTGAATTTGATTTGACACAAGAAGCCCTGAAGTTGAGGCTGAGGATTTGGGAGACCAGTTAAGAGGTTGTGTGTGTGTCAGCAAAGTGGTTAGCTAAGCTACTTATCGTATTATACAGAGTTATTGTCATGTTTGGCTTGGTTCTGTCTGAGAAGCTTTCATTGCGAGCACTTTGCTGTCTTCCCTGAAGGAATATTGGAGATAAATAAGAAAAGAAACACAAAAACAAGAGGACAACAAAAAAAAAGATAATTCCATGATTCCTCAGCAATGCGGTGAAAGGAAAATTGCAAAAGAAAAGCGACAAGATTAAGCTTTACTTCTTTTTTTAATGCACTGTGGAAAGAAAAGTTCAAATCCAGGGCAGTGTATGCCAGCAGCAGCACAGTCTGCATCAAGGTCACATTGAGAGTGTTTTACATGTTGCCTTCCCATTTTTAATTTACAGTCTGGAAATTTTTCACACGCTGTTGTTTACAGCACTTTTCCTCTTCAGCCAGTGTCAAGTACAAATAATAGTCTGAGAGTTTTTGTGAGTAATGTTAATGACACTGAAAAAAACAATGTCGTGCCCATTGATGGCACTTCTTACAGGCACAATAGGCAGCTGCCAAGAGCCTCACGCATCTGATTTCCCTTTTTCTATTAAACAATGGAAGACAAAGGATTTCAGCCCTGACTGGCTCCTCACAGCAGAAAGTATCAAAACATGCACAAGAGACAGGAAGCAACTACAAAACACTGCTAAAAGATACAAAAATCACCACAAAGGGACAAAAAACTATTCAAGACAAAACTTGACGACAACTACGACTATATGTCAGAGTGGGAGATGAAGAAGATTGACCTGCATGAAGTACAGGCATTTTTATTTAAAACAGTGACTTTATGTTTACAGGTATATTTGTTGCAGGCTGGAGGGGGGTTGGACCCGGAAGCACAGATGAGCAGGCTGAGTATAGTTTACACAGTTTATTAAACAGCGAAAGTTGAAAAAACTAGAACAGAAATATAGGCCGTCGGTCCGACAGCGCGGCGTCCTCTGGACCAACCAAAAATCTCAGGCACCAAGGCGAAAAAACGAAACTCAGGAATCTCAACCGAGGCAGGCAGGCGAGGGAGAACAAACTGAAAACAAGAAAGAGGAGCACGTCAAACTCACGAAGGAATAACCACTGAGATGCTGCTACGAAAAGCGGGAAGTGTCAGCTCTACCGATGAGACGGAATTATCTGGCAGAGTAGTAGTGGGTGAGCCAGAGGTTATATGTGAAGCGGTGATGAGAGATTGAGAACCGGTGTGCCTCGTCAGCCCCGCCTGCTGCACCCTGTAGGGGAGAAAAAGAGGCGGGGAAGGAGAAACAGCAGGCACACACACAAACAACCCTCACAGTACCCCCCCCTCAAGGAACGCCACCTAGCGGTCTACCAGGCTTCCCAGGGAACAGAGAGTAAAAGTCAACAAGCAGAGTAGGGTCCAGGATGAGAGAACGCTTAACCCAGGAGCGCTCCTCCGGACCATATCCCTCCCAGTCCACCAGATACTGGTAACCACGACCCCGCCTCCGTACATCCAACAGCCGCCGGACAGTGTAGACAGGATGGTCATCAATAATCCGGGGGGGTGGAGGGGTCTCGGCCGGAGGGGACAGAGGGCTGGTGACTACTGGCTTCAGGAGAGAGACATGGAAAGAAGCTTCAGTCTCACCACCGCGGGATTAATCACCCGGTCGACCTCAAAGGGTCCGATGTATCTGGGCGCTAGTTTCCGGGATTCAGTCTGCAGCGGGAGATCCCGAGAAGATAACCAAACCCTTTGTCCGGGCTGGTAGACAGGTGCAGGAGCCCGGTGGAGGTCCGCCAGCCTCTTGTTCCGAGCCGCCGTGCGGGAAAGGGCTGCCCGAGTCTCCCGCCAGACCCGGCGGGCGCGCCGGAGATGACCCTGCACCGAGGGAACCGCCGACTCCGTCTCCTGAGAGGGAAATAATGGAGGCTGGAAACCGTTAGCTGCCATAAAAGGAGACACACCTGTGGCGGAGCAGACCAGGGAGTTGTGGGCATATTCCACCCAGGGGAGGTGGGTGGACCAGGAGGCCGGGTGGCGGGCGGTAACACAACGAAGAGCCGTCTCAAGGTCCTGGTTAGCCCGCTCCGTCTGGCCGTTGGTCTGTGGATGGTATCCCGAGGAGAGGCTGGCCGAAGCCCCCATCGCTCGGCAAAAGGCTCGCCAAACCTGCGACGAGAACTGGGGTCCACGGTCCGAGACAATATCCTGGGGAATGCCGTGCAGCCGGAACACGTGTAGGACCAGCAGGTTGGCAGTCTCCAGGGCTGAGGGGAGCTTGGGTAGAGGAACAAAGTGCACCGCTTTAGAAAATCGATCCACAACAGTCAATATGGCAGAGTTACCTTCGGACGGGGGCAGGCCAGTGACGAAATCCACCACGATGTGGGACCAAGGTCTGTGCGGGATGGGGAGAGGACGGAGAAGTCCAGCGGGCGGGCGGTGAGAAGCCTTACTGCGGGCACAGACGGAGCAGGCGGCGACGAACCTCTTAGTGTCAGCGGACATGGAGGGCCGCCAAAAACGCTGCTGTAAAAGGGTCAGAGTGCGGTGGAAACCGGGGTGGCAAGCCACCTTGGAGGCGTGTCCCCACTGAAGCACTGGACCCCGGACGGGCGCAGGCACAAACAACCGTCCTGGTGGACAGCACTCAGGATCCGGACGGTCCTCCCTAGCCTCCTGGACCAACCTTTCGACCTCCCACCTGGCAGCTCCAACCACACACGTCGAGGGTAAGATGGTCTCCCCACTCGGCTCCTTCTCCAGAGAGTCAAACTGGCGGGACAGGGCATCCGGCTTGGTGTTCTTGGACCCAGGCCGGTAGGTGAGGGTGAAATTAAACCGGCCCAGGAACAAGGCCCACCGGGCCTGGCGAGGGTTCAACCTGCGAGCAGAGCGGAGATAAGAGAGGTTTTTATGGTCCGTCCAAACAACAAAAGGAAAAGTAGTTCCTTCCAGCAGGTGTCTCCACTCCTGAAGAGCCAGAATGACTGCCAGAAGCTCACGGTTACCAACGTCATAATTTCTCTCAGCAGAAGAAAGTCGGCGGGAGAAGTAGGCACAGGGATGCAGCTTCTGGTCCGAGGTGGATCGTTGAGAGAGGACCGCTCCTACACCTGTGTCCGAGGCGTCGACCTCCACCACAAACTGAGCGGAGTGATCTGGGTGTATGAGCACAGGAGCAGAGGAAAACAACATCTTCAATTTACTGAAGGCAGCTTCTGCTGCAGGGGACCACAAAAAGGGAGTCTTAACAGAGGTCAACTTGGTTAGAGGGGAGGCGACAGAACTATAGCCCCTGATGAACCTGCGGTAAAAGTTAGCGAATCCCAGAAACCTCTGTAACTGCTTCCTGGATGCGGGAATGGGCCAGTTGGCCACTGCCTGTACCTTGGCTGGGTCAGTTCGGATCTGGCCCCTCTCCACCACAAAGCCCAGAAACTGCACGGAGGAAACATGAAAATCGCATTTCTCAGCCTTCACGTACAGCCTGTTCTCCAAGAGCCTCTGTAACACGATCTTGACGTGCTGAACATGGTCCTCCAAAGACTGTGAAAAAATGAGAATGTCATCGATGTACACAAACACAAATTTGTTCAACATGTCACGTAATACATCATTCACAAGAGCCTGGAATACAGCAGGAGCATTAGTTAGTCCAAAAGGCATAACACAATATTCAAAATGTCCCAGTGGCGTGTTGAAGGCAGTCTTCCATTCGTCCCCCTCCCTAATGCGTACCAGGTGGTACGCGTTCCTTAGGTCCAGCTTGGTAAAGATGGTAGCTTCGTGTAGGGAGCTGAAAGCAGAGTCAATGAGTGGCAGAGGGTACTTATTGCAGACAGTAATTTCATTTAAACCCCTGTAATCAATACAGGGATGTAGAGACTTGTCCTTCTTGGCCACAAAGAAAAACCGCCACTGGAGAGGATGAGGCGAATAAGACCTGCTGCCAGGGAGTCCGAGATGTAGGTCTCCATGGCTGTCTCCGGTCTGGAGAGATTATATAGCTTGCTGGAAGGTAAAGGGGCACCAGGAAGTAGATCAATGCCGCAGTCATAGGGTCTGTGGCGGCAAGGACTTGGCACGGTCCTTATTAAAAACCTCTTGGAGGTCGTGGTAATGACTGGGACATCAGTAAGGTCAACAGGTTGAGGAGGAGGTGGCGCAGGTGAACCAGTGGCTGGAATAGCGGAGTGTAGGCAATGAGAGTGACAAAAAATGCTCCAGTTAGTGATAGAGGAGGTGGACCAATCAATGTGAGGATTGTGCAAACTCAACCAGGGGAGACCTAACACTAGCGGAGCACTGGGTGAGGAGATAATAAAAAAAGAAATGGACTCATGGTGGTTACCGGAGAGGAGCAGAGACAGATTAGCTGTACGGTGAGTGACCCGGCCCAGCAGTCTCCCGTCGAGGGCAACCACGTCCTTAGCTGAAGGTAAGAGCTCAGAGGGGAGACTCAACAGGGAGACAATATCAGCGTCAATAAAGTTCTCATCAGCACCAGAATCCACTAGAACTTGCAGAGGGTAAGACATACAATGCCAGGAAACAGTACCTTTAAGCTGAAGGCGGCGAGGTGAGGAGGACGGGATAGATGTATGGCTCACCAGTGCCCCTCCTGAGACTGGTGAGCCTACCCTTTTGGCAGGATCGGGCACTGGAGGAGAAGGTGACCGGGCTGGCCACAGTAGCCACACAACCCCAGGCGCCGACGTCGAAGACGCTCGACCTGGGATAGCCTGGTCCCGCCCAGCTGCATGGGTTCCTCGGTGCTGGAGAGCGTAGGCGCCGTGGAGGAAGGGTCTCCGGTAGCCGGCGGAGCAGGAGGGGGAGATGAAGACGACACAGGTGGCCGCGCAGACCAGGGACGGGCTGGGGGAAAAGGGAAACTGTGCCTGGCTGTCTTCTCCCTGCGCCTCTCACGGAGGCGATTGTCTAAACGGGTGGCTAGTGCTATGAGCTCGTCTAGGGAAGATGTTTCGTCCCTAGCTGCTAACTCGATCCTTAATTTCGTCACTAAGCCCCCTGCGAAAAGCCCCCTGTAACGCTGTCTCATCCCACCCGCTCTCCGTCGCAAGAATGCGGAAGTCAATCGAGTAATGAGCGACGGTACCGGAGCCCTGCTGTAAGGCGAGAAGCCGGCTACTAGCTTCCCTGCCTTTAACAGGATGATCAAAAATCTTCCTCAACTCAGCAGTAAAAGAGGAAAACGAGTCACATACGGGAGAACTGCTCTCAGACACGGCCAAAGCCCAGGCCGCAGCCTTATCAGTTAGCAGGCTCATGATAAAGGCTATCTTAGCTTGATCAGTAGCGTAAGTGAGTGGCTGTTGATCGAAAACTAAAGAGCACTGATGCAAAAACTGGCTACATGTCCCTAACACCCCTGAGTACCTGGCTGGTGTGGGTATGAATGGCTCACGGGGATGGTTGGATGGTGGAGAGGAAGCGGAGTGAGGAGCCGGGGTCGGAGCCGCAGTAGGAGCCGGAGCAGGCGCAGAGAGCAGGTGAGAGGCCATCTGGTCCAAACGAGCCTCGAATTGGGTAAATCCGGAAGATAGGCGTTTGAGGGTGTCCGTGATTTGTTTGAGGGCCTCCTCGTGTTGCCCCATTAGTGTTCCTTGACTCATCAAAGCTTGTCGGAGCGCTGAAGACTCTCCGGAGTCCATCTTGGCCAGATAATTCTGTTGCAGGCTGGAGGGGGGGTTGGACCCGGAAGCACAGATGAGCAGGCTGAGTATAGTTTACACAGTTTATTAAACAGCGAAAGTTGAAAAAACTAGAACAGAAATAAAGGCCGTCGGTCCGACAGCGCGGCGTCCTCTGGACCAACCAAAAATCTCAGGCACCAAGGCGAAAAAACGAAACTCAGGAATCTCAACCGAGGCAGGCAGGCGAGGGAGAACAAACTGAAAACAAGAAAGAGGAGCACGTCAAACTCACGAAGGAATAACCACTGAGATGCTGCTACGAAAAGCGGGAAGTGTCAGCTCTACCGATGAGACGGAATTATCTGGCAGAGTAGTAGTGGGTGAGCCAGAGGTTATATGTGAAGCGGTGATGAGAGATTGAGAACCGGTGTGCCTCGTCAGCCCCGCCTGCTGCACCCTGTAGGGGAGAAAAAGAGGCGGGGAAGGAGAAACAGCAGGCACACACACAAACAACCCTCACAATATTGATTTAAAACAGTGACTCTATGTTTATTTCAAATATCTACATTTACTTTTGAAATTGTCTTAACCCCTTTTATCCTATCCCAGTCATCAAGGCTTTTTTTTTTACATATTAATTTATTTTATTATACACTACACTTGAATGTGTCTGATTGTTTAAAAAAAAGAACGGATTTTTGAATATATGAATAGCAATTTTTTTTCTCCCTGGGCACAAAATGTGACCGTAACCTAAGAACCGAGGTACGTATTGAACTGTGGGCTAACTGTATTGTTGCATCTCTAGCACATTAATGGGAAGCTAGCATAAATGACGGTTGTTAGCATTGTAATAAACGCAAACTAATAAACTCGCAAATTTGCCGCTTTTTTCTCTGTAGATTGCCCACCTCTCTCAGCTCCATTTTTCTTCAGTGGCCCTAATACGCCATTGTACAGGTGACCAATTTGGCCATTTTTGGGTTAACAAAGACATGCACAAAGATATGACCACAACCATGAGGGTCATTGTGTCTAGTTCTGTTCAGGTATCTTGCTGCTGTGACAGGAGACCATTTACTGGAGATGTCTGTGGACACTTTTGTCTCATCATGTGCTGACGTGGAGCTGGACCTCCTATAAAATCAGAGTTCTCGGGCCCACTTGTCTGTCACGGTGTTCTGCCGTATTAGTTTTCTGTCAGGATGCCAGCTTGCTAGTTTCTACTCGCCTTCATATCACTGACCCTGGAGGTTCAGCTGGAGAGAAGTTTTGTTTTTTTGTGGAAAAATAACCAACTCAGTAATTGGTCGACTGGGAAATACTCACGTTGATTCAGATTTGACAGAACTAATTGTATTTCACTGGTTTTTGGAGGGAAGATGACTTAATCCACATGGAAATCAGATAAAATTATAATTATTTAGATAAAACACTGCTTTCACATTATTTGTGATAAATAGTTGAGCTGAAGCTGAGATTCTTGCATTTTGGTGCAACACTCTACTACTTAGTGACTGCAGACAGCATCTTCATTGGGTCATTTAGTCCTTGTTTTTCTTTTGTTGATCCTTGTTTTTAAAGTTTTTTTAATGAACAAAAGTTCAAATTATTCGGTGTTATTTGACACAATGAAACCAACAGAGAGCAATCACCAAACTCTGCAACCTTGTATTGGTTTTATGACCCACACATGTTCTGTATTGGTTCACGCACTGCTCTTATGAAGCTAAATTTACAGGCTGCTGTTTCCAACAAACATCTCTAAAAGCCACTCTACTTTTTTGGGGGGTGTAAAATACTGACAGCTGGTGAACACAGTGGAGAGTTTTGCAGCAAAATATATTCATAACTGGTCGGTGGAGACCAAATATGAGCTAAAAGTAAAGTGACTTACATTTGTGAGGTGGCCAGCAACACAACTCAATTCACAATAGTAGAAGAACATACACAAAAATGTTCAGATTAACTTAAAATATCGATTTTAACACGTTCAGCACAATTCAGAGAAATAACAAACAAAAAAACACCAGCGGGCTCTCAAATTGTCAGATTAGAATAAAGTAACGTGGACTACCCTCAAAATTGTTTAACAGGGGACATGTTAAACACTACAGCACTTTTCCTCCTGAATATCAAAAGCTATTAAAGGTGTTAACACTTCTGTTAACATGCAGATACATTGCAAGTCATTTACACATTTTTCTCATTCATTGCTGCCCGGCTCTGGTGACAGATAAGCCCTGGTGTCAGTTCAAACATTGTTTAAAGTCTGCATAATTGGGTGTGTAATTTTATGGCCTGTTTTAATCACATGGGTGATTGTGTGTGTGTGTGTGTGTGTGTGTGTGTGCTCCCAAATGCTTGCGTGACTCATGATTAACTGTTGTATCGCCTTCATTTATTGATCTTGCCTTTGGAAGACAGATCGTCTAACAACATAGACAGAAAAATCAACCGCGGATCACTCTCGCTCTCCCGTTCTCGCCTCCAGCTCACTCACTCAGGTTTTTTTTTCTTTTTTGCTGCATTTAATTAACATGGGATTATCTCTGGCATTCAGCCTCTCCAGCCCATTAGCAACATTACCAACTGCTCTACTAACTGCACAAACCTGTGAAACTATTGGCTTCCTTCATTAGGACGTGAGGACGAAGAAATGTCATGATCTACAGCATATCTGAGGCCTTTGTGTTGGATACATAAAACTCTGTAATATAACCAATGAATCTAGTGTGTCTGGTATGTGTTTCATTGACATTTTCTTTGCCCCAGGAGGAATTATTTTCTCAGTAAACAGGTACACATTGGTGGAGAAAGAGAGATGTGAGTGGTGAACTTCTCTTTCCAACACTATTGGCATTATTGTGCATCTACAACAGACTCTGCTTTTCTGGGGAGGCTTTCAACGAGTTTTTAAATTCTGATTCAAATCGTGATTTGCTCCCATGCAGCCACAAATAGTGAAATAGTGATGATGTTGGGTGATAAGTCCTGGCTCCTGGTCTGAGGTGTTGGGTGGGCTTGAGGTCAGGAATCACTGCAGACCACCACGCTACAAGTCTGAAGCACAAAAGTGTGGATTTGCATATAATCACTTATTAGTTATAGTTTGTTTATATAGTGTGGTGTGAAAGTTGCCGATCCAACTCTGATACTGACTAAACAAACCCAACAAAGTGGACACAAAAGTGGAACTAGAGTGTTTACTATTTAGTGTACGCAGCATCATAGTTAGGTCCAGATCCATTACATCCCTTTCTTTTCAATACCCCCCTTCCCTTATTCAGCATTTCCATAATAACATGTGTAACTAGAGGAAGAACATAATTAATCAACTCCACAGACAAAGAGCTTATGAAGTTGGTGCATTTGTTAGGGAAACAAATGCACAATATATGAGCAGCCATTCATGAGTACGTCTGAGCAGAGAAGAAATAGGTTGATGGAAAGAAACGAGAAAATACAAGACGGAAAGCCCTCAGTGGCCTCGAAGATGGCTGAAGGGCAGCTCCGTGAGCGGCGGTGCAGTTGGGAGATACAAGGAAGTCAGCTGTTTAAGTGATTCGAGTGGGATCTAATTAGAATGAATGTTTGCCTTTTATAGCCTCGCTCCCTCACTCTCCCTGCTGGCCTCCACAGATAGACCACACTACATTTATCTCCTCACACTGACACCTTTTTAACAAAATGTTAGGTCGAGCAGAGTGAGTGGAATAAAAGGAGGGGAAACAGCATTGTGAGAAACAAACATGTAGTAGGTTCAGGCCTCACCTCCCGATGGCCTTTTCTCTTCTTTATTTGTGCTCAGAAGGAAGATGGAGAAAGACGGAGAGAGCGATTAGATCGCCGTGTTGGGTCGGTCTAAATGCTGGGTGTATTCGGTGTCTTTTGATAAGAGAGGCAACAGTTGGGGAGATAGTGACTTTAAATATACAGACACCCACGGCAAGCTGTTATCTCCAGTGGAACAGCGCTAAGAGACCGACCTAAAGGTTGTGGTCTCACCTACGGAAATACTGAATAACGTAATGTGGCCTACATCTAATTAAACCCATTACAATAACTATTCAATTGTCAAATGTGGACGGGAGAACAAAGTGGTGTAAAAATACCTTTTTAGCGCAAGCAGCCAGATTAGCGTGGAAAATCCTGAGAGTAACAACTTGCTAAGAGCTTTGTATTGTAAAAACCACGTCAACGAGCACTTGAGCAACACTTCAACAGCAACTCTCTGACAATGTATTTGGCCATGTGAGTTGCTTTTGTAGCACGTAGTGAGAACAAAGCATTAGCCTGTATTCAGGCTGCAGGCAAATCTAATACGTTTCTCAAATCCAATCTTTAAAAGGGAAATCCGATCATTTTTGACCCCATTTTCGTTGTCCCCAGGGTCATCCCAACTTATTAAAGGAAAAACAGACAAAAATTGACTTGTTCTAGCCCGAGATGTGTACCTGCCTGCCAGCCTTTCAGAATAGCTCCAATGCTAAAACAAAAACAAAAGCGAAATGATCAGATCGGATTTGTGTCCAGACATCACCGACCTATCCCCATTGGTCGCTGTGGTAATCACGAAGGACTCCTAGCTACGTTGATGCAGCTTGCCAACGCAGAAGCGTGAGAAATTAAAGTCCGTCGTTGACTCCAAACAACCAGCCGGTGCAGAACTCCTCTGACAAACACAGCTACGGAGCTACGGAGATGGCTGGTTTACATCGCCAAGCTCCGTACTGCAGTCGTGGCTGGCGTGAGAGGTGTGATCGCCATCCGCAAAGTAATACATGCGTCGTGTTGGGATTGATGCAAAGACACTTTAAAATCCTCTTTGAATGGCCAGAGTGTCCGCACCGAGGCACATCTGTAGAAATCCAATTAAAGTCGCATTCAAACCTCCAAGCGGAGTTTGGATCTGCAAAAAAAATCACATCGTTTTTTATTTTCTTTTTTGCTGCCCTGACTTTCTGAAAATCAATTTGGATACAATCTTTGTGTGCGCAAAAAAAAAATTGACTTTGCTTGCAGTCTGGGCTAAGAGGGAGAGTGATAAATGGAAGCTAAAAGATGGAGAGAGCCGGAAATAGTGGAGCAGAGTGAGAGATGAAGCAGGTGCTTCTTTATTTATTTTGTTTAAATCTGAATTGCATCTGTACATGAGCATAGATCTAAATCATTATGAAGTAAAAACATTGAAATGGCTGTGAATGGGCTAGAGGTGGTCTTTCTCACGGTGTTACTAATCTGGTGGCTCTGTCCTATCCAAGTGTCCCAGTAAGCCATGGCTGCCAGCATGTACAATACCAGGACCCTAAATGCTAAATTAGCTTCTCCTACTGCGTCGTCTGTTAAGCCTTCAAATGTCACTGCTTTATTATCAAAGCAGCAGCCCAAACGCCCACGCAGACCCTCGTGGGTGTTCTTTCAAACGCGGTGTGTTTTTTTTTTTTATTATTCTGAACACCCACTAAGATTCACAAAGGCAATGTAGTGTTTTCACACCAAATCTACTTTTGGCTGCGAGTATAGAAGGTGTTTTGAATAATCTCATTAGTGCTCAAAAAGGTGGCAGAACATTTTGGTGTGAGTCGGGTTTTTATACCCCTTTTGTCGTCTTCATTAAAAACGTTTCCTAAGCGTTTGTGAATAAGCACAAATAAAACGGAAACATGAAGATCACAAAACAACCACAAACGGTGCAAAACGTGTTTCTGATTCTGCGGTAGTATAAAACACTCGGAGGCATTTCCAGTTCCATTCCAACCTTTTTTAAGACGTATGAAGGCAGAGCAACGCGTTTCCACCATGAGTCACTAACAAAGAATGTACTCCCCTCTGGATATGGAGCAGCAAACCTTGAACCTTTTTTTGCAAAAGTAAATTAAACTTGAGGCAAAACAACAGTGACCAGGCTGTGGGCCTCTGGTTAGAAAACCAAGACAGTGGGTGAAATATCTCATTTAGAAGCCCTTTTCAGAACAGGGGGGGCCAATCAATAGCGAGTATGATGTATCTGTGCTGTGACGCAGACGCCGGGGCAAGTAAAATGTAATATATGGATTAACATCTTTCTGTCCCACTAGACCTGTGAGACTTGGCATTTATCTCTTTGGCTGAAGGGACCAGAGACAGTGCAGGGACTTCCTGCTGCCCTATTACCACATTTATTAAAATCAGTTCTGGGATATACGGCGAAAGACGCAAGAGCAAATCCTCCGTCATCTATCTCCGCGTACAATAGTCTCCTCTTCCTCTATCTGTGGCGGCGGCAGGGTGATGGATGACATTACCCAGCAGGGATTCAGCTATCGGTATTAGCATGGAGCAGGTATTAGCAGGGAGCCTCTCGGTCCCTGCTCGTCCCATCGATTTGGAGCGCTGCCTGACCCTAACCTCCTAAAGGGACCTTCAAGCTGGAGGAGCAGAGCCCTGGTACAAGCCCCGGGGATAATCTTTGCTCTGGTTCTGGTCCTTCATCATCCTTATTCATCCCTCGGTGCCCCCTCTCCACCTCCTCCCTCCCTTCTGTACTCTTTTATCTTCTGCACTATCTTCCGTCTACCTCTTTCCTCTTCCACTTTAAGGGTAATTGCCAAATATTAATGCCTCAGAAATGGCCGAGTGCTGCAAAGCCAAAGCTGAAAACAATTGCCAATTCTTTCCCAAATAAGTTTATCCCTGAGATGTGTTTTACTGTTGTTTTTTTAATTGTAATGGAAAGCAGGATGTCATCAGCGCGTTGATTATAGAGATCAACAAAAACTGAAGTGCCTTTCTTTCTTTCTTTCTTTCTTTCTTTCTGTGAAGTGGTAAAAAAATGTAAGCGTTATGCCACATATTTTTTGATTTACACACACACACGCACACACATTGCAGCATTGTTTTCAGCGGCGCTGCATAGCTGCTGTTTCTAAGGCGATTAGAGAGTTAGGAATCCCCAACATCATTTGCGGGCGGTACGGTTCCATTCACCGTCGACAACCGCGACCCTGTAATCCACTAATTGTTTAGGTTGGGAATGAAAAGACCCACACCACATGTGACAAGACATGAAGCTTAGTACGACTTCTCCTGTGTTTCCCCTTTTTTTGACACGTTTCTATCTAATTGCCAAATTAAATGAATCAAAAACATACATTTTTCCCTCTGAGTTTTATCTCATGGGGGAGCTCTCCTGCATCCCTTTCATACACTGTCTGATTGATTTTTATGTACAATGTATGAACATACTCAAAAGCATTGCCTTTACATAGGTCATTTAAAGCAGTTTGTCTTGTGGTCCAGCACAGAGCATCAGCTTGACCTATTGCATGCCATTTTGACCTGTCTGTAAACTAAGCTAATAAATAAATATGGAGGGGGCCACCTGCCATGCTGATAATAGCTAATAGCTATTGATTGTATGTTGTGTCAGTGCATATGTTCCCAAAACAGTAGGCTACCTCGACCAAAGTAACTTAGTACATTGATCAAGTCCTGTACTACTAAATTAGAGGTATTTTTCTTGAGAATTTTTATTTTTATATCAATTATCAAGTATTTATTGGTCCCCAGGGGGGAATTTAACTCTGTATTGCCAGCTGCAACATTAAAACGATGAACCCAAATGCATCAATAATTATAATCCAATGGTATAATATACTGTATATTATCACAGAATCGGACATCGGCATTATGACACTTTTACTTTTGACACTTAATGCATATTTTGATGCTTGCTACAGATTTTTTTTTTTTTTTTTTTTATGATTTTGTCATAGAAATAAATCAGTTGTTTTGGGTGATGTTTGGCTGCAGTCCAAGGCGTAAACTTTCATGAATATATGAGTCATCAATTGAATCATCCTTCTGTTTCAATTCCTCGGGGCGCTCACCCACTAATGTGGTTCCCAGTGGAGTTTCCCCGATCCACCTGTGCATCCACAACACTCCAGGCGATTCTATTCCCAAGAGCCATGAAATATGTAACCTACTAACAAGTATGTGTCTGGGGAACGCGTGCCATAATACACCACCGTTAATACAGACCTTTCTGTGTGTGGGTGTGGAAGACGTGGAGGTGTTTTGGCTTGTGAAAGTGAAATCTCGAACCCTCTCTTGAGATCTCTGTGAAATTTTCGGGGTTGATATAAAGTCGGGGCTTATCGTGTCATCCTCTTGTTCCGCCGTTAATGATACACACCACGCAGTGAGAAGACACACTTAAACAAAGGCTTCCTGCTTTGGGAAGGAAAGAGAGGGAAACGGCGAATGGTTTTAAGAAAGCGCTATCTGTTATTTTCCTGCTCGACACGGAGCATGAACAAACACACCCACACACACCCACACACACACACACACACACACACCGCTTAATTCCTGCAGGTCGGTAACCTATCCTTTAACCCTTAAGTGTGACTTCATCTCAGCTAGTGAGAAAACAGCAGTGCTAAACGTGCCAACTTGTAATCACACTTTAATTTGAGAGGTAGATTTATTCATATTGATCCGACCCATATATAGAATAAATGGAGAACAATGCGGATATCAAGCAGAAAATATGATGCGTGGAGAAATGAGCGATGATAAGGCGTCAAACCCACCCGACCGTCTCCGATTGGATTTTTTTTTTTTTTTCTAATTCTTTTGAATAGGAAGAAAGAACGCAATTATGAGAAGACAATGGCCTTTCTTCTAGAAATTCAACACTTTGCACCTCCTGCTTTCATTTGATCACATGTAGCCACATGTGATTGGACAAATAAAGCACAGTGGGCCGTTATTACACAGCTCCTAAGCAGACAAACACGTAAATACACACAGTCTCACGTCGTGATCACACATCCGATTTCTGCATTTGATTTATCGATTGTTGTCTTGATGAAAATTGTGAATTCCAACAAAGATAACAATATTTTTATGAATTAGCCTTTATAGTAATTATAGTAAGTGTGACAGACTTCCAGAAAAGCCCAAACGTCTGTCTTTGATTTGATTCCCGGTGTTGTGTGAATGTATTATAGCGTTTAAATAATGCAAAAGTTCAATTTCAAGCATTCTCAAAGCAGCCAGCCGTGATTAAACA
Source organism: Chelidonichthys spinosus (assembly GCA_029853015.1). Lineage (NCBI taxonomy): Eukaryota > Metazoa > Chordata > Actinopteri > Perciformes > Triglidae > Chelidonichthys > Chelidonichthys spinosus. The sequence continues at coordinate 4,069,098 of CM056825.1, read as the reverse complement.
CTTCTCATGACGCATCACGACTCTCATGAGCAGGTCATGGTGTCTCTTCCGTGTTCATTACACATTCAGAGTTGTATCCAAAAAAAATGCTCCCAAAACAGAGAGGTGTTTATACATAATTAATACATCATGAAATATCACTTTGCTTTTCACAGAAGAAGTGTCAACACCATTCTTGATATGAATCATATTCATTTCCTATTCATTTCCTAATCATATTCATATTTACTTCCTTTTGCTGCTGACAAACCTTCCATTCTCATAAACAACAACAGTTCACAATGATTGCAGCTGCCATTTCGTGGTGGTTTTGCAAACATTGTAATCCCTAATTTCAGACGGAGGTACACAAACATTCTCATTTCCATGCCTGGCCATTTTAAGTGGAGTGATGAAAGAATGATTCACAGGAAAGTCGACGCAGAGCTGCATGCCAGAAATTCACCAAAAGAGAGTCACCTGGAACCATCTCATCAGAAATGATGGCTGTCCTCGGTCCTGGTCTCGCTCCCTCCTTTCTCATGTCTTTCTCATATCTTGGCATCCAAAACAGAAGAGCTCGCCTGTGTTCCCTTTATTGCAAAAGCCCATTCTGAAATTGAACAGTTGGGCAACATTTAGTTGCACGTGAGAGGAGCCGTTAGGAGTGGTTAGTAAGAAGGAAAAAAACGTTGGCATTTTGAGCCATAGGGTGTTCCATGTGAACACGAGAGATCTCATTAATGAAAGTTGTGTTTAACGTTGTGAAAAGAAGTGTGGTTTAGAACTGCAATCGGAGCGCAAAAACAGGAAATGATTAGTTTCTAAACAGTTGAGGGCAAAGTGTAAAAAATAAATAAATATTTGTAGTATTTCTTCCTTTATGAATCAGTAGTCCAGCATGTTTCGGCCTTCGTCGGGGAGCATCTGTGCATATCCAGGCAGTGTAATAACCTCACCCATCTTAATCAATGACACGACAACCACACACTGATTGTCTGTTGCCGTATCAAAAACGCTAACCCCAGTGCCTGTCTGTGTGTGTGTGTGTCTCCCAGTATGCAGGCAATCTGACGAAGGGGGGGTTGTTACGGTGAGACAGGGGCTCGACAGATGCTGTGGGATCCCTCACAAAACAAGTGAAGAAAAAGGCAACGTTCCCGCGTTCTGATTAGAGCGGCCACGGGGGAGCGCGGCGAGCAGACTTAATTAAAACTCATCTGGATGGAAAACGCGGTGAAAAAAAATGGCATTTAGTCCGGGCTGGTGGCGGCTCCAGGGTTATATAGAAGATATGTGCACCTAATCACGCCGTCAGCGGGGTGGAGGGCTTCGAGATGAACTCGCTAGCCAACTGAGTAATGTGGATTGAAAAATGATCACAATTAGCATGTGCTGTGGCGGTCTGGGCTACAGCTAGACGCAAACACTGTTACTCTTCAGCGGACAACAGATTTCTCTCTATTTCTTATTTCCTTTCTTTATTTCATATTTCTTACTTCTCCCTCTCCCTGTCAGCACGACGCTGATCAAAGTAAACACACATTAACACACATGGATGCAACAATGGTTAAAGCGCATCTCCACCACATCCGGAAAAAGTCTCTTTCCCCTTGCACCTCATCCATTTTTCCTTTTCATCCCCGCGCTTCCCAGGCATCTAAATGACAGTGCACCGCTGCAACGGAGCCTCATCTCAAACGCCCATTAAAAATAATGAGATGGCCATTTTCACTGCCTGTTAAAACAAGCCGTATCACAGAGGGAGCCCCCTGGCAGAGACTGAGGGGGAGCCACGTGGAAGGCGACGATTGCTAGTAGATTTACTTAATAACCTCTTGTTGCCCTTGGTTGGACTGCTGGGCTGGTTCTCCTGCTGTAAACCTATCCGAGAGACGACGGGCTGCCAGGTACACTGAACATCCCACATACTACTGGAAGATGCTGAAACCACACATTGGACATCCACCCGGAGAAGCATTTGGCATGTTTATGTTGGTTATTCCCCCCAATTATAGAGACAGTATGTGACACTGTTCAGCATATCCTCTTAAAATAGTTTGTATGATAGCTTATAGAAAGTTATTTGTCATTTTTTATGCTTTTCCCCAATAAACGTGTGGCAACACAAGCAATCAGCACAAACTCCTGCAGTGTAGAGCCTATTAAGGCAACAAAACTACCTGGTTGGGTAAATAAATACATGGCATGAGCTAAGCATGAATGTTACCTACCCAATTTGTCCAGGACACAAACATTGGCCTCCTGGGTGAAAGTCCTATGTTTGCTTCCAAATCTCCTCTTTACACAGAATTTGTCATATGTGAGTTTGTCGTAGGTGTAAGTATACAAACGGTGAATGGGAACAGCCTGCTGTGTTTGAAATGGCCTCTTTTCAGATCCATATTCATAATACAGTATTTAAATGAAACATATGGTGTTTATAATGGCGAGAACACAAAATGTAGCATTAATGCAAATGAGACTTACTTTCAAGGGTTGTGTTTTTTTATGATAAGTAAAGCCATATGTCTTTGACAGCCTGAAATTACAATGGCTGTCTACATGCACAGCAGCACATCACAATAAAGAAATTGTTTACTAATCACTTGCTTTCTTTTTTTTATTCTCTGGGAAAATGACAGTGTTTTATAATGGAAATGAAAGACATCTCCAATTATTTCTTCCGTGCTCAAATACAAGGAGTCATGTGATTAACATCTGTGTGTGTGTGTGTGTGTGTGTGTGTGTGTGTGTGTGTGTGTGTGTGTGTGTTTGATGCATTGCCAAGGGGAACTTGTCAACTCCCCAAGTCTATGAATAACTAACAGGATTTTTGTGTATTTTCACAATTGCCTCCTGACTTCAGTAACATTAACCCGTTTGTTGGACCATCATTTAAAAGCCTTCATCTCACCAGCAGTAACACCTCTCTCTGGAGGCATCGCGTTGTTTACTCTTTAGATGTATGTGGGGATTAATTTGAATCTGAGTCTCATGGGCACACACAAAGAGAAGTTAATTTACTTCCTGACCTCCGCACACCTGGCCAATTGCGTGTGGCCATTTTAAATTTACTCCCGGTAAAACAACAATTTGTCTTCTTTAAATTTTCTGCTTATGTAACAAACACATTTGACACAAAGTAGTAATTTGTGAGCTTTAGACGTACTGAGAATTTGTTTAAGAATGTGCCAGACGAGCAGTTTTCCCTTGCTTCCAGTCTTTCTGCTAAGCTAAGCTAAGCTAAGCTAATCATCCCCTGGTGGGTTCTAAGTAACTCTCTGCAAGAAAGCGAATAAGACAGAATAAACATTGCATCTGCCTCATTTTCAAACATCATAAAAAGTAAAGGAATGTCTCTGACACCTGGTCCAAGAGTTAAACTTTTACGGCCTGTCTGCATTTTTGTCCACATTTGGATAAAAAAAAGACTTCCATGTTTACCCGTCAACACTCGTGGGTCACTTCTTCACCAGCTCATCAGCCTCACACTGAAGTTCTTCCATTTCTCAGACTGCATAAACAAACCACTGATCACAAGATACTTCAGTGACCTGCAGCTTTACAAGAATTCATAACGGGGGATGGACACCGATGTAAGTGTGAATAGCAATGAGACATTTCATCTCCCCAGTCCCTATGTAAGAGCCTTTGAAGTCATACTGATTACAGAGGCAGATGGTTGGTGTAGGGGTGTAGGCGTGGGGCTCCAGTAAGACCAGATAAAGTCTCCACCGAAGGAACTACAAGGATGACCTGATGAGCATCCACCAAACTGCAGCTTGTGATTAATGAATACATTGATGAGCTGATGGTCTGATGGTCTGAGAGAAGGAGGATTGTTCCAAATCAACCAGCATGTCAATCAAGAAATTGGTAGGGTTGCTACTATTTGTGGAAACCAACACTAGAAGAAGCAGAGGAAGTTAGTACACAACCCATCTGTAACAGTCCTGAGGAGTAGGTCGTCCTTTGTGAGGAACAAAATATCCTCGTTGTTCATATAGCATGATGTTCTGAACAACTGATTATCTGACAAAAGTGACTGTAGCCAATAAACCTGCAGAAGTGCCCTTTATGCCAGCATTAAACCAGGAACTGCTTTGATTCTTAAAGTATTCTCCGATCTCTTTTTGTGAGAATGTGGAGAGAGATATGTAGGTGTTAAAAAGGACCATTTTTGTAGTTTTGTTGAAAGTTGGGGGTTTAGCTCAGGAGGTAGAGCGGGTTGGCTGGCAACCGCAAGATTGCCGGTTCGATCCCCGGCTCCTCCTAGCTGAGTGCCTGGTGTCCCTGAGCAAGACACCTCACCCCAATTGCAACTGACGAGCTGGCTGTCGCCCTGCGTGGTTGACTCTGCTGTCGGTGTGTGAATGTGTGAGTGAATGGGTGAATGTCAGTCATTCCTGTAAAGCACTTTGGACAAAAACGCTATATAAATGAGGTTATTTACCATTTGTCAGGAATGCTATTCACTCCTTCCGGCCGTGACACATTCGTCACAAACCATGAAACCTTTATCAGCCCTATTGAGAAAACAAAGATCAGACTAACATATATTGAAGAAAATATCATTTTAGAGGCCATATGTGTGAATGAAGAGAATGGTACGGGGGCAGGGGCAATCCCCCTCTGTTTACCACCACAGAGCTGCACTTGTCGGTGCCTGAAGCTTTGTTTATTACCCCGAGAATGCACATGGCACAGAGCTCCACAGGTTGGTTGCTTTTATCAGTGTAAGTGGCAGTCGTTTCTGAAAAGACCCGCAGGACGGCAACACGACATAATCTGTCAAAATAATGTCTTAGGCAAAGCAAATACGTGCAAGCACACCTGGTGGATTACCATGAACATTGTTTACCTCACAGTCACTGCAATCAGACGTAAAGTATCACCTTGACAACGGTGTTTTCGATAGGCCTAGGTCAACTGTTGCTCAAACTGAGACTCCGGTGGATTGTCTGTCTGCATTCGTGCATTGGATTTCTCTTAAAACACAGTCACTGTTCTGAGGACAGTATTTCAAACACGTTGCTTAAAGGCAGTTGGCAGAGGCATTTCTCGACATGAAAAGCTTGCTGAACGCTGAGCCCAGCCCATCAGTCAGGTTGGACTGACTTGGATCCCACGTGTTCACAATTACAGAGCTGTATTTATGCTGCCGCATTTAGCCGGGGAACTGTACCTTTGATGAATATTTCATTCAGGCTTTAGAGGTATTCACAGAGAGAGACAGAGCAGCTACTAACAACCAGCTTGCTAGTGATGGAGGTGTTGTTCCTCCATAACATTTGACATGTTGTTATGATTATTATTATTATTATAATTTAAATTTGAATTCCCTTTCTTATGATAAGAGCAAACAAACATGTGAAAATGAAGCTGCGAGGGAGGAATGCCAAAAAACCGGTGGAGGGAAAATCCATGTGTAAGTTTGTGTTGAATTGTGCAAACAGCTGTGCCTGGCTGAACAAAAAAGGAAGGAATACCCCCTGTCTTTAACAAAATGAAAGCAATTCCCAGCACATTTCCCCTGGGTTTTCCCTGAGACACTGCTGTTCTGAACAACTTGACTTTGCATCTGTATTTTGCCTGAGAGAGAGTCGAGGTAGAGGGGGGGAAATAGAGGGGCTGGAGGAGGAGGAGGAGGAGGAAGGCAAGGCTAACAGTGTTGACTGGCTAAAACAAAGAGGAGGAAAACCAACTAAATGAGCAACTGTCCAGATATGATAGCGACTCGCTGAAATGTTTTCCATAAATTCGGCGTGGTGCTCCTTTGGTCAATATGGCTGCAGTGTCGTTGGTGTAGTGCCTCTTCAACAAGTGATTTAAGCCCGTCTGCCCCCTACAGGGCAGCAGAGCAGCCTCGTGTCTACAGTCGGACGGAGCCTCGATGCGACGTCAGCGTGTTTGTGTGCTCAAGTGTGTCTGACGAAGCACTAAAACGGGGGAGATGCCCAGTTGGCACCGGACTGCTCCAACAAATTAACCACAACAGGCTGAAGTCCTACCAGCTGGCCTCATCACACACACACACACACACACACACACACACACACACAGTTTGTGAACAGATAAGCCCCCTTTTTGCAATCTCCCACGCAAGACTGATAAACTGCAGCATTGCCGTGACCACGCCGTCGAGGCTATTATGCAGCCGCCTGGTCATTGTCGCTGCGTGACATCGTGGGGGGAAATTGTCACTCGGCAATGTGCTTTTCATTTGTTTATTTCGAGAAAAGCCTGTTTTGAATTTGATGGAAACAGTGTGAAATTGCAGATTGAGTGAGAATCAAACCACCGTTTGGATGAAAAAGATAGACACCCCTTCTGCCAAAGGGAACAAAGGCAACATTCATGCATCATATCGGGAGCTTGATGCTGTTCTGTAGTGTACATTTTAGACAGTGTTGTATGTGCATAAACATACAGCTGGAGCAACCTGATGTTTTAATAAACAGTGAGAGTTTTCCCACCAGGATCTTCCCATCATTTAACATTGAAATGAAGTTGTTGGCAACTTTGCGTACGGTAACTTAGGGGGCAATTTGGCCTTGTGTGCTCTGATTAATTTGGCATGCAAGTTAACACGTTTCTCAATTATATTTCATCAGAACATAATTTTGTTTTGATGAAATTCAAGCGTTTTCTCCCGTTGCTCTTTATAGGCTTTCGTGATGACCTTGAAGTGAGTCTCACTTTGTGAAACGTCGATAGGACAAGCACACACTTGTGTGTCCTACGTCGATAGGACACACAAGTGTGTGTGTGTGTGTGTGTGTGTGTGTGTGTGTGTGTGTGTGTGTATGCATGTAGCTTTATATGAGAGAGTAATCACTTGATGGTGTAATCACTTGTGGTGCCTCTAATGCTGCTTCATGGCTGTAGAAAAGTGAAATTTGCAAAAGTCACACATAAATATTTCATATTCAAGTGTAACATAATTTAGTGAGGTTTAATTGTGTTAACTTGTGTTGCTTCTAATCCACATTTTCATTTCATTGTCCCTTTTTAGTCTGATATCTACATCGACAGCTAACAGGTACTAACCGCTTAACATTTTACATACAAAACTAAGATCTAATCAAATAATTGATCACCTGTACTATAAATCCAGTGGAGGTCAGCCAGGACTGTCCCTGAGGCCTGAGCTTGTAGACAAGGCTCTTGATTTGTTCCTCACCTACAGTTTGGCCATGAGTTCTGACAAATGACCATCAGCAGCCAGATGAGTTGACTTCCCAGTCCGGCTTCACCCTTTGGCACTCGCTGGAGGAGCTTTGATATCTGGAAGGAGCTCAAAGCGGAAGTGAAGTTGAACTGATTTGGTTTTCTGATCTGGATTCCCTTCTGGTCACCTCCCCCGTGAAGGTATTCTGGGCACGTCCAGCCAAGGAGGAGACCCCAAGGCGGACCCGAAACATGCTGGAGGGATTACATATCCCATCTGGCCTGGGAACGCCTCAGGCTGCCCCCCTGAAGTGCTTGAGGATGTGACTGGAGAGGCAAACATCTGGGCTTGAGTAGCCCCACTGCCACAGCAGGTCGGACTATTTCCTGTTAACATCTGTGTTATGAAGCGAGGGAGAGTGTGAGTCATGTTCATGTATTCATGCATGGTTATTTATATGTTTAAAATAGGTAATGTGGAGAAAGTGTCGACAAAAGCTGGAAAGAAAGCTTGAAATTAATTCAAAAGAGCGTGGAAGACAAAGAAAGTTTCTTATTTCTCTGCCAGTATTTCATTTGAGATGAGTGCAACATCTATAATTTAATATTTAGTCAGGTCCACTTTGTAAAAATAAAACTTTGTTTTCCGTTTGCAGTAATACTTAATATATATAATAATAATAATAATAATATAATATACATGGCGGCATGGCTCCGTCCTTGGACCCCGCTGCCCTTCCCATAGAAAGCCCAAAGCAGAGACGAGCAGCAGACTAGAGCAGTTGGTGAAGGTGTGAAGGCAAGTAAATGAAGAAGTTCTCTATTTGCAACCGCCTCCTGCATTTTCCTCATGACATTTCTGACGCAATTTCTTTTTTTGGAGAGGCTTGCATCAGGTTGCCGTCTAAGGTGTTTCCTAGAAATACAAAAAACTTTTTTTTACCATGTAGTGGAAGTATATTTGAGGGCAAAGATGCATCGATTTCTGGTTTTGAATTTGGATTCTGCTATGAAGCACAAAAGGAAGCAGTTATGTTAGATAATCTAGGAAATTGCTTCTGACAAAATATCACATATAAGGCTGCTATGACTACCAAAGGTATACGGCTAACATATAGTTTATCTCTACAGTTAACACCAAATAGATGTCACTACAGGTGTAAAGGCATCACCTTGAACATGTCTGCCTTGTAGCGAAATGCCCCACCTGCTTTCACAATGAACTGAATATGACCTTGTTGCCTGAACTAACACTATGCTCAGTTTGTCACATTAAAAGGTGACTGTTAATGAAAAAATTCCTACAGCATTCCTCCTCAAAGGAGAATTCAAATCATTCTCCATGAACTAGCGGTCAGTGACGATGTACTATAATATGACAACGTGTGGCGACACGGTGATTTTCTGGAAACAGAAGAGTAAGGAAGGTCAGAGGCCCACGACCGTTGTGATTGGTTGAAAGAAATACTATTAAAAAAAAAACCCTATTGTGTCCCTTAATAGTGTACACATTACTTCCAAATCACACAATCCCATGAGAACAACAGAGCTGTACAAGATACAGGAAAGAAGCAGATTTACTTAATGTATATATTAGGAAATATATCGCAAAATGAATTGCTAATAGTCTCGGCGACGGTGCAGATGGAGTCAAGACTTGCTCAGAACTTTGTCCGGTGATTAACGGTGCTGATGCTGACAGGGCGAATGAATAACAGGGCAATTTAAAGCTGATGGACGGAGAGGTGAGATGCTGCAGCAGACAGGTGAGGTGTGGGGAGCAGTTCTCCGAGGTTAAACGCTCTGTGCAGAATCGTGGGCCGCTCCGCCTTGTCACACCGCACGGGATAATTGTCCGAGCCCGGCAATTATTATTTCCAATATCATTAAGCTGAGTGACCAAAACTGTGAGATCACGCCGGTGTAGTGGAGGAGTCAAATTCCTCCTGGAGTTTTTTTGTTATGATGTCCATCATTTTGAAGATCATTTAAAGCGGCGAGGATCTGAATGTGAATCAGCTTCTCAGCGTGAGTAGCTTAACGTGCATCGTGTGTTAAGTAGTTTGGAGTCTTTGAAGACAAGACTTTTTAAAAAGGGTCATTTGATGGTGAAGAAGTGATCTGTTAAATCGCGCTTATATTCATTTAGCATGTCAGCGATTGCACCAATTAGCTTTCAACTGTCTTCTTCTGGGGGGGAATGCAACAGACGGCGTGAGAGACCGGAGCAACAAATGTCCACTTAATGGATTTATTGACCGATCGTGTTGTTTATTTGTTCATTAATTTGCGTGTAATTGTGTAACTCTTGCTGAGACCTTATTTTAATACCGTGAACACAGTGATTTGTGGCGACGGAGCATAAAACAAAACAATTTAACGTCCATGATTTGTCATGACTCATCATTTTAAGACAGTAATCTTTAAGGGGAGCTTCAGGCAAAATGTAAATGTGGAATTACATTTATAATGTCAAATAAAAGTGTTGCAACCTTGTGGACTGGATGCTACATGCAAACCTGCAGGAGGCCGGACCTTCTATAATTCCCCTCGCTCTTCCTGTCGCCATCTCTTCTCCCGGCGCTTCGTGTTCTGTAAAACATTCCATCAAGTTAATTATAACTCAATAACTGTGTATGCAACTGCCTAAACGCCTATTTCCCCATTTAATATCTTAAAGGACTGTCCCAGATTACCCAAAGCAGGCCGTCCCACATTATCACTCATATAAATAAAGTGGGAGGACTTAAGAATCAAACGCTTATAATGCATATTTTGTTAAATTCGATAACAATAAGCAACATTGTCTTATTTATGAGGGATTCATCCATAATCCTGTTGTTGGCCTTGAGTACACCCCGAGTCTCTTATTTGATCTGTTATTGTAGATCTGAACAACAAAAACAACCACAAATATTTATAGTTTATGAGAAGATTTCTCTTTTCACGATCTGCTATTTCCCCCCATTAACTTTTATTAGAGATAGAATTAAAGTCAGCAAAAACATGTTTTATATTTAATTTCTATTTCCTACTCCTGGGCGTAAAGTTTTAAATAATAATTTAAATCCCCCCCGAAACACTTATACTTATATTTCCAGTGTTAAAAAGACATGGTAATCAAATTCTGAATAAATAATATAAATGCATTCTGCCAGTAGAAATACAGAATGCAGGTTGTTATTCATGTGCAGGTGTTTGTTAAGCAGGAAACAGTTTACAGCTTTGTTTTCATTAGAACAGTGTATACACACTCTCTGCAGCTGAATGATGCTGATCCAGCTGTGATCAGCTGCTCCAGCTTTGGGGAAAGGACGTCTCATGTTTGTCAAAACATATTTAGTCCCCCAGACGGACTAGGACACAAGGAAAAGACGCAAGTGAAGGAAACCATTTCACAGACAATGTGGGGCTTCCTGATTGACAAGTGTCCCGCCCCTTTCTGAGACATCACCCCATGAAGTCATGTGATTTCAGTCACATGACATTCATGCTGAACCTTTAGTCTTGTTGAATAGATTTCGTTCGAACAGGAACTAATTCCCTCATCATTCAGTGATCGTGGTGTTGCGTATTCTGATGTCTGACTTGTTACTTGCTGTTGTTTTAGATTCATTCAACCAAATCCATGAAACAGCATTGAAACATAGAAAACAAGACTAGTCCATTTATAGATTTGCATTGACAGTGGAAACAAATTGTCCAAGACAAACACTTAAATACCCTTTAGGTTGTTTAATGAACTAGCTAGCAAATCGGCCACATGTTGAATGCTACGTCCGCTAGCTTTGTCTGCTGCTGCTGCCCTGATACTGTATCTACCACAGATGATATATTTCAGTGCGTGTGAATCCCCACTATAATAATCTGGCACTTCTCTGGAGCAGAAGATTTTATATAAATACATAAATCTGAGCTCCGTCGTCTGTAAGATGTCACTTGGTGAACCGGCGTCCATGAACGTGTTTCCTTTGACGCCTCTGAAATTCACTTTTGTCCGATTTGAGCTCACCTCTGAACGCATAACATCCAAGTGTGATGTCCTTGATCTGAATGGCTGGGCATGTATTATCCTCTCTGTCCTCTTTTTGCCTCTCACCTTCCTTTTTTCTTTTTTTTTTACACTTTGCGGTAATTGGAGCGAGTGTGAAGTGAGCCCAGAAACGAACGTTGCAGTCACTGATTTAGATTGTTGGCTATGGATCTGCACTGTAAGTTGATGTTCGGCCAAATTCTGCTATTTCCAATGATCCCCTTACAGTTTTGTGTCACACCTTTTCTGAATATGCAATGTAATTCAGAATTTAGCCACAGTTGTACTACTTGTTTTAACCGCTTTTTGTATCCCATCACATTATCAGCTTCATTAGATTTCAGAGGGCAGCGCTCCACTCAAATTCCTCTTGTTTTTTTTTTTTTTTATGGACCTAATGATTTTACATGTTAAAATGATTCATAAAAACAAAAAAAAGGAGAAATAAGACATCCCTACATCTGGTTCAGAATTAAGGTGTTATTATGAAGTTACTTTTAAATGAATTTGACTCTCAAAATGACTCCGCTATAATGGCTTAACTGGTTTGAACTCATTATTTTACCCCCAAATTGACTGTGATTTCACGATTAGTCATTTTATTTATTTAAACAGGGACAGAGCACAAACATTGGCCTTATATAAAACAAGGAGAGACGCATTGCACCAGGTTTTAGCACACTTGCTATTTTCCACCTGTAGACACTTGGGTCATTTAGTGTCAACACATTGTCGTGTCCAACTGGTGGTTATAAAAACAGTCTGTCCTTTCTGTCCTGAAACCAGAAAGAAGGGTTTGTTAAGATGACGTCAAGGAGAGTTAAAGGTGGAGATAAAACTCCCCGCAAACATTTCCGTCAGACCGAGCACACCCAAAGAGCACCTGTGTGAACAGCATCCCTATTCCCCTCCAACACCGCAGCTTGCAGAGTGCATGTGCCGTACCCCATAGTCCAAAACCATGTCCAAGCCCTCATTCTACAAATAGCCTCTCTCTCAGTTTGAGTTTGAGGATTCACACCGGCAGAAGGGAGCGCGAGCGGCAATTACACAATTCCATCATCGGTTACACTCGCGGTTCTGACCTCCCTCATGCACAAATCTAATTCGGCTCTTTCCCGAAAGGTTGCCTTGCAGACTGAGTAGTGCTTTGATTTGTTTTGTGCTCTCTCGAATCTGTTGTCATCAATATGCTCCCATAGTTTCTCTGCATAATGTATGATGGGGCGGTGTAGACTACATGACATACATCGAGACGTGGAACAGCTAGCGGCTTCTGGCATCGATCAGATGAGTATTATACATCATACGGTGTACTTACAGTCAGTGTACCTGTAAACGCGATGCATCACTGTTCGTACAAATGGCCTGTAGGCATTCAGAAGAAGAATCCCGTCTCCTCTGCATGAGTTTACAATGCATTCTCTTCGTCTCTCCAACACACCCTTCACCACATCTACGGGAAGGAAAACAAGCGAGAATGAAATGTGACTTGTTGTATCTATTGTATGAAAAGCGTGGGGGCTTGAAAAACACTTCAAGACTGCGATGTTGTTGTGTAGACTAGACGTACTGAAAAGGAAAGACTTCGTTGCTAAGAGACATTTGTTGGGTGTTTCAAAGATGAAGCTGCACATCTACATATAGAGGTCGGCGCCCATGCTGTGAGGAGACCTGCTTTTTACAAGGCATAGCTGTGACTTTTAATAAGCATCAGCGTCTATGCACAAGACGCATTGAAATCTGGGCAGTTAAGAGCACAGAACCTTGAGCTCTTTCTAAACTCACCACACGGATATGTCTTCTTCTTGCACACAGGAATGACATCCTCATAATAGTAATAGTGAATGGTTGTCACAGTTATGTAAATACATCCTTTCTTCCTGAGCATTTAGCAGCCTCTATAGTAGTCGTTTCCAGTAAATATCACAATATATGATGTCTGTTTTTGTTTAAAAGTGGTAACTCTGCCTCCTCTGAAAAGTTGAAAGAATAAAAGATTCCACAGAGAACATTGGGGAGACAGGCGTTCACACCTGAAACAGATGGCAAATACATGAAGAACAAAATGCAAACAAGAGCATCTGGTGGAGGAGACTTAAGAAAACCTTTGGGAAGCTCGTCTTTTGCTCTGCAGGAGATAAACGACATGGGGAAGAGACCCCTGAAACGCTGACAGCAGCCAGATCACAACGGCCTTTTAATCACAGAGTACATGAAAGAGGATCCCACCCACGAGTTCAAGGAGGAGCAAGCAGGAAGAGGTGACCCCCTTCAGCAGGGATCGACCCGATGACAGAGAGGGAACCACAGACTTAAACAACTTAACTAACTGAAAGGGCATTTACAGAAGTGATAATCCAGGATTAAAGTCCTGTACAGCTTCTACTGATCAATTTGCCTTGTCAGAACATTTCAGTGGATTCTCAAAGGTCTCTCACCTCGACATGTAACCCTACACCCTTCTGCTCCCATCACCCAACCAAACCTCTTCTACATCCTTTCCCTCCTTGTCCATATTATTCATAATTTATTGTTGGCATCGCACTGGAAAAAAGTGTGTCATTTTTGGCTGGAGCCGATAGATACCATTAAAGACTGTAGGGTCGTCCAGGTAATGAATGCAGTTGTAGCTTTTCCCACTGAAAACAAAAGCCAGATGTAAGTTGGGGGTTGTTCAATGGGAACAGGGCTCTACAGTGGGAAAGAAGGTTGAAAACTTAAGTATAAAATTAAATGAAATATCATATTCGGTTGCTTAAAATGTGACTACTCGGCTAGTCATGAAGGTAACCATTTTAGAAAACCGCGTCTTCCGTTTTAATTCCTGAGAGTAAGGTTTAACGACCTCGGCCATGGCTAATTTATTGAAATGCATACTGTACATACCAGAGCCACAGTCATTTGAATGGATATTGGATATTGAAAGCGTTCGCATTCCCCGTTCCCTGGATACAAGGCAAAATCACGTTGGCAGAAGGATGGATGAGCTGTCTCATTTTCATTTTAATGAAAACAGATGGAAAGTATCAGTAGCAGCACAAACACAGTTTCCGGAGCTTGATTTGATACCATTATGATTTTTGTAACAACTCAATAGTTTGCTAATGGCTTCGCTGGTGTTAGAAAGGAGAAGTGGGAAGATTTGAGGCGTGAAGTCTGCAGGTTTCCTGCTTTCCTTCTCTAATTCTGACATGCTAACGTATTTGTGCCCCCCCAGCCTTCAACTCAAGGGCAGCTCAGCACTACTGTGATTTAATATGCTAATGCTGGATGTCATGCATGGACATTATAATGATTAATTTAGTGCCTGACTTCTCCCGTTTCTATTGACATGACTGATACACCCCGGTCTCCCTAACTCATCATACATGGATCCACCATCGACGAACTGGATCCGTCTCACATTTTAAGGGAGAAGACGAAGGTGTGATAGACATTTCATATTTTTCACTGGTGAAGATTTGGTGCATTTTAGCCGGAGACAGAAGAACAGATGGGAGTAATATATCCCACCAAACTGTCTGGCTGAATGCATCATTTCCTTTCCATCTTGTTTCCCTCAAGTAGCACCTGAAGGTTTGATATTTTTGCACTTGTCAAATTGAACAATGATGTCTATGTCCAGAAGCAACATCCTGATTCTTCAACAGAATAAACTGACCTCGCTGTGAACTTTTTTCTTTATCTTTAGAAAATAGTTGCCGATGAAAGTGAGATCTGTGGATCTTTCTTCGTAAAACGCGTTGTTTAGCGTTAGCATCAAATGCTATACCGAAGTGAAAGAACCGTGTGAGAAGTGGGCTGTAATAAAAAAAGACACATTTCAGAACTATTGGGTGAAGACTAAGAGCGAGAAAGTGAGATAAAAGGTTAATAAATAAGAGAAGGCAAAAAAGTTTTATATTTTATTCAGTTATATTTAGATGAATATAGGCTATAATAATGAGTTGAGGAGGGAAGGAAAAATGGAAAATGCCTGTAAGGCAGTACTTTAAGAAATACAATCGAATGCAGTAATAATAAATCCCAAAACACAGTAGTGTGTGTGTGTGTGTGTGTGTGTGTGTGTGTGTGTGTGTGTGTGTGTGTGTGTGAGTAGAGAGAGAGAGAGAGAGAGAGAGAGATAGACTTGGAATATAGAATAGAATAATTTGGTTTGAATTGACAGATGGTCCTTCAAAGGCCTGGGCTTTAGAAATTATTTTATCATACTATTTTTCAGGCATGTTGCTGACTATGGTATGATGGACAGATTTGATATGGATACTTATGTCAGTAAAAAAAATTGGTGGGACCAGAGAAAGGCTGTCACATTTTTATTTCTATTATCCTCCTACAAAGGGAAACTGCTGTGCTTCTGTAGTTCCAAACATGAATCCATGGATACAAATAGCTGTAGATGTGTTTTGAAGACAACCTTATTATCTCATCAAACCACAGTCTTACACTAATCCTCGGTAACATATGCAATACTGGATCCATAATGGGATAACATTAAACTGTTCTGTGGGAGGAAGAAAAAATGCATAGCATCAGAACGTTGTCAGGAACCAGGGATTTCCTGACAACTAGCTCAGAAGTATTAAACGCAGACTCTGTCCTCTGGGTTTTGTAAACAATATTTATCTAACGTCGGTGTAATCTACATCTAATAGTGGAATGTCAATCGGATGCAAAGCCACGGATGCACTCTGGGCATGAGGAGAGGATATAAAGACGGAGGGAGATAGGCAGAGGAGTTGGGGGAAGGCGGTGTGATGCTAAGTAGGTGAAATATGGCAGAGGTAGTAAGAGGTCTGGATGGAAAGCCAAGACAAGGACTAGACCCACAGAAGGGGAGCAAATAAAGATCCTCTTCATTGCTAGTATTTCACAGCAAAATCTGTATAAAAGAAGTATAAGAGTTGAATGTTTTATTGACATGCATTAATGGTACATTCAGCAGTCTCTCAGCTGGAATTGACTGGAGGCCTTCTGACTTCCCTGCACGGACAAATATACATTTAGTTTTGTTGTCAACATGTTTTTATATAACGCATGAATAAAATGGTTGTTGAAGGTGCTGGCTGCTTGATTGTAAAGTGATATAAAGTGGGTGCTCGTGCTAAAACAGTCCCCGTTTAAAGGTTCCCGGGAGATACCATGTGTTGATAATTGATGGGTGTGGGTGTACTTTAATCTCCTGTTCCGGTTTTCTATGATTGGTATAATGTGGAGCTTTTAGTGTAGTAGAAATGGATATGAACGTGTTTGCTGTTTGTGGCAGAGTTCCTATAGTGAGGTTATATACTGTAGGCTATATAAGGCTGCCAGTCCCCAGTGCTGCTGCCTGTCAGAACCACCAGCTGCCTGTGGGCCGGTGCCTGTTGTGTAAGAAGCTGATTGGCATGGTGGTGTGTACAGTAAACACCTGGTTGGTCTGCACTTAACCTCTGTCTCGAGCCTCCTGCTGTGAAAGTCCCGGCCAACGGTGATTTAAAATACCTGCACACTGTGACAACATTTAATTTGAGCTCCTTACCTGGTGTCATGGCTGACTGACTCATCACATGATTGAGTTCATTTTTAAGGTACCCAACTGCCCTTGAGCAGCTATTCTGAACCACGGGGCCAGGGCCCATTTATGGACCTGAGACCTAGTGCGCCACGGAGGTCCTGACAAATGGCTAGATTCCAATTATAGCGGTCATTTACAGAGCTAGTTATTTGTATATGAAAATATGCTCTAGAATGCACCCAATTTCAAATGACCAGTTTTGTTGGAATATCATCACGCCAATCATGACATCATCATGGCGACGATCGTTTTCACTGTATGCTTAACGCTCCCCAGATGCAGTGACATGGATTGTTTTTTAAATGAAAATGTGATGTGAGAGAGAACACTGCGCCAGTAAATGCTTCATAGTGTGTGGTGAGGAAATATGACCCCAACTACATTAAATTTGTATTCATAATGGCAGGCAGTGACGGGTAAGGCTAAGCAGAATATTTATATAGGTCATTCCAGCTGACAGCGGCATAACACATATTGTATATACAACCCAGTTTGTTTTCTACCTATTGTTTTTTACCCTCTCATTTATCTGGTAAGATGGCCCTCTGTTTTTCTTTCACAATCTGAAATGGGCTTTAAATTATGAGAGGTTAAGAACCCCTACACTTGAGTGCCACATATTCTGGTACCAGGCAGAAACCTCTGGATCTGAAAAGTAAAGCCAATCCAGATGTGCTTTAAACTTGCATTCCCTCTACTGGCCTTCAGGGGGCGGCGACTCTGGCTGCACAAAGGAGTCCGATTGCATGCAAGTCTATGAGAAAATGACTACTTCTCATTTGATTTCCTGTTGTTTGGTTTATGGTCTCAATCGCTAGTTTCAAGCCTTCACTTCAGTGATGTCCATTTTGTAAATGATGGTCCCGTTAAAATAGAAGATAACGCAGGGTATGCTTTAGGGCGTGGCTACCTTGTCATTGATTGGTCACTATGATAGCGTCGCTGCTGTGGCCGGTACCAGTTACATATGAGAGGCAGAAATGAGCTATGATTGGTCCACCATACTGCCACTGTTATGCTTGTTGTGCTTTAGGGGGCTCAACGTATACAAAACGGACCTCGGCTCTGAGTCTAATTGAAGATACTCAAACTCAAAGATGCTGCATTATATGCTCTGCGAATGGATTGAAGTGCAACACATCGCTCTTTGCCTCCCGGAGGCTGATGCATTGTCAGAGCAGTAGGAGATGGGTTCCAAGATTGATTATATGGAGACTGAGCTTCAGGTTGGGTCAATTAGACAGTTGGGAAGAGCTCATCAGGGACAAAGTGTTTGGGTTCAACTTGTTGGGGCTGAATAGAAAGAAAAAAAAACACATTTCCATTAGAGCAAATGCACAACAATGTTGCTTAAAACCATCAATGTTCTTTCTATTTATATACATCTCATTGCTTTGAGGCTGCTCCCCTCTTCCTTTCCTGCTCTCTCCTCTCTGCTGCAGACTTGTTTATTCCACTGCTTTGCCTCAAATTGGTTAAGCTGTCCATGGTGGAGCAGCAACAAGGTTGTTTGTGATGTCTCTATGGTTGGAAGGAGGACGGCAAGAGGCATGATAGATCCATTAATGTTCCTTTGGTCTTCCATTTCAAGGCTGCGCAAACACTCTTATGTGCTTTCTGTGTGTGTCTGTGCATGGGGTTTGTCTTTCTTGAAAATTGAGAGAAAAATTGTGCGGCTAAAAAATCTATGTGTGTGTGTGTGTGTGTGTGTGTGTGTGTGTGTGTCTGCGTGTTCGGCATAAGGTTTAACCTCATTACAATTCTGATGTAAAATCCCCCAAGATATCTTAACAACAGTTCTTAATCCACTATTTCAAGCCCACCATGGAGGTGGTCTCAGATGTCTTAAGTCACATCAAAGTGAAAACACATCATTTCCAAACCGTGTGAAGCCTTCATTTCATGGTAGAGATCAGTCGAGGCTGGTGTCTGAAAAACAATGAAGACGACGGGAGGAAATGTTATTTTATTTAGTTATTTCTCCTATTTTGCACCTGCACCTCCATTAAGATGGAAACATAAAGGAAAATGATACTCAGTTATTCTATAAAGGCCGAACTGAAGTCCTGTTAAAATAAAGTATGGTTAAGTAAGGTGTGTTTAAATATGCACATAATTATTTATTCTCGCTTTACCTTTGGCTTCAGACTTTACCAAAGATGCTCTAGCAAAGATGCTGCATTACAAGCTTCCTGCCTCCTCAATATTGTATTCTGATTGTTGATTGGTAAACATCTCTACGTCTGTGTTAAGGTGTTTTGGCCAACCACAGATTAGCATGATAACATCCTCCTTTGCCTGCTGCTTCCTTCCTTTCCTGCAGGCATCACTGTTAAAGCATTTCAATCAGAATGTCCATTATAGAGAGATTTTTTTTTAAATAAATGTTACTGATATTTGTTAATGGTTTATTTCAACCTTTAACCTTCCACTTGCTTCTCAAAAATGGTGGAAGAGAAACCTCCACTGCCTCTTGGAGGGATGTTGTTGTGTGCAGGAAACATGATGTCGTGCCGGTGAGTGAATCATTAAATATTTGACACTTCTCTGACGGCAGCGGACCATCAGGCCACCTGGAGGTCTGCTCGGCACAAAGTCAGAGAGAAGCCGTGGCAGACTTCCTGGTGGAGGAGCTGGACTGTGGTGCTGCTGTGGAGTCCCACTTATTTAGAGACCACACATGATCACATACGGTGTTTTTTGTGTTAAAGAAAACAGTCCTGCCATTGCTATTATTTACGATAAACCTTTTTGATACCATGAAAACAGGTCTAATAATCACCTGTGAACGACATTTTACTGTATCCACAAAATAAAGTCACATCCTCACCATTTAGCATCGATCCCACACTGCAATGCTACCCTCACGCCTCTGTTCCAACCAAACAGACCATCTGTGCAAACGACCATAAAAAAAAACAGCCTTCCCTCTGCCGGGTATCTGCCACAGAGAACGTTGTGTCTTCCTGTCTTTAACATCGGGTCACGGCCAGAAGCAACATCCACATCCTCCCTCGTTGCTGTGGTTCAACATGTCTACTGGAGAAGTTAAAGAAGGTCAAAGAATGAAGGTCAAACTTCTTCAGCTCCTGCTCCAGTCTCATGACTCTCCCCATTCCTTAATTAGCCTATTTAGGCATTCTCTGTGTCGACCCGTCAGCTCCCTCTACATGCTCCATCCCTCGGCTGGCGAAGTCTCTCACCTGGAGCAGGGAAGTGCATCGCATTGGACACATTTTTTGCCGCCTCAGTTTGCAGCAGTGATCATTAGTGGCGTGAAATGGGCCCACCTGTGTGGGATACTGGTACCTTTTTTTTTGTCTATGTGTGATGCGTGACATTATTATTTATTGTAAGCTGCCACTTGGCACATACGTTTCATCAAGCATGAGGCTTGAATTCCTTTTTTTTTTCGAGCCCAAAAACAAGTCTGGAGGAGCATTAAAGTGCCAGCGCTGCTCTTGGCTACCTGAGCTGCATATTAGCGCTCAGCGGGGGAACGCTGCTGGATCCAAGCCTCCTGCTCTCCTCTCCAAAAGCTCAGACTTGATGTCTACATAATTACAGTTTCTTTAGCATATGAATTTTGATTTGTTTCCATGCAGACAGCTAACATGCATATGGAGGGCTGCATGGAGGAGGATCGGCTCCACAGCACTTGAGTAGTTTCATGAAAATACTGTTTAACCCATTTTGTAAGGATTATACAAATGGGGTTTTCACATGTGTGGCTGAGATCTGATGAGCCCACATTCCCTGCACACACTGTTGCCCATAACGCTGGGATGACACAATCCTCTGTTTATTCCTATTTAAATACATCAGTCATCACTTTTGACCAAGTGCAATGATTACAATATGTGTCCCAATTACCCAGGTGAAAAATAAATTCATGCAAAGCATTTGTTTGGCGTTATAAAAGACGAGACATTTGCAGATTATTTCAACTTCACGTAGCATGCAGCCAGTAAGATGCCAACGAGTGCATCATCAAACCCTAAAACATAGATGAATGACTCACATTGATTTTATAATGCAATAAGTATGTCTTTAGAGCTGCCACTTCAGCTCACATGCTCTTAGCAACAGTTTGCTCAGACCTCCGGTGATTTGGTTCTCCTTTGTTCTGTTTGTCAGTGAAGAACTCCGAGACGTGCCTGTCATCAGGGTCCCGACACCCCGCCAGTCTGTCAAAATTCACCGGAATGCCTCGCCACAAATCAAAGGCTGCTTGATATCATTCACAAACGCCATGAATAACAACACGCAGAGAGGCGAGGGGAGGGGGCAACAAGCCACGAGGAGATGGTAACAGATGCTTGATGGTGAATAAGCAGCGATGTCGAGTACAACGCATGAATATGCTCCGCTGAATCCATCCATCTGTTTGCTTCCTCGTCTCTCTACTAGTGTTGATTTAATCAAGTTCCCGACATCAGTTGACTTCCGTGTGTGTGTGTGTGTGTGTGTGAGACACTTTGCATGTATGAAGTGAGCAAACGGGTTTCATTAAGTGCAAGAGTCTATAGTGATCAATGGCCCCGCTCATTGGTTACCTGGAGCGGCTTAACTCACCACAGCATCAAGAAACCCAGAAAACCCACAAGGGGCTTGACATGTAGGGTTCCCTACAATTATTCAACATTATTTATCAAGAAGGAAAAATAAAAATATACAGTATACTGTATATACATACACATACATACACATACATACACATACACAACATTACTCACACACATTCATGGATACAGTAAAAAAAAATGTTCACAGATTTTTTAAAAGCTAAGGGAGAAAGAGGGGGGACAAGTTCCAGATCTTGGAGCCTCTGTAATTGATGCTAAATTGGGATAAGGTGGTTTCGTAATTGGGGGCGCGAAGCTGAGCTACTTTTCTAGTGAGATCATTGTGAAATAGGTTGTTGGGGCTTAACAGATTCCAAAAGAAAAGAGGTAGCGTTTTGTTGAGAGAACCATGGACGAATTGAGCAACTTGAAGATGGTTGATTTGATAAATGTTAAGTTTGCTAAATTGAGGTAATGAATGACTCTTAGGAGCCATTTGCTTTTGTAGTCGAAGAATCGGTTGCAGCTTAGTTTTGTGAATGCTATAGCCCAAGCAATATTGCAATAACTAATAACTAATAAAAGGAGAAATCATAGAAAAATGGAGATCGAGGGTAACTTTAGGGTTAAGGAGATGACGAATTATTTCAAATATTCCAATGTTTTTTCCAATTGTTGTTGTGGTAGGTGAAATATGAGGTTTCCAAGATAGCTTTTCATCAATAAGAATGATGGGACGAGAATGGAGAATTGAGTGGAAATGGAGAGATCACATTGACTTCACAGTCAAGGCGGTGGTTATGGCGAAATGGCTTCAATCGTAAAAATGAGAGACACTTGCGGATTGAATGCATGGCTTTTGTAACTGCGCGGCCACATGCCATGCAAAGACACAACAAGATAATTTAGCGTCTATTGTGTGAAGGCAATTATGTGCACAAGCCAGTGTTTTTAAAGTGCCGCCTCTTCACTTTAAAGGAGCAGAGCACACTGCTCGTATTACAGTTTTGAATCCATTTCTGTAATTACACAAAGAGTGTACTTAAGAAAACTGCTTTCCAATGTTTCTGATTCTCTTTTTTTCTTTTTTTTCTTTTTGAGTGACTGCTCGTCTTCAAGGGAGCTATTTTGCATCCCTGTTATGTATGTGTGTTAGTACTCTGCTTATGTGTTGCTCATTTTATCATGGTTACCATCCCCAACAATAGTCCGAGACATACATATCACCGTCGGTTTAACAAAGCAAAAGGCTACAGCCAACAATGTTTCATGTGATCTATGGGGTCAATAACGTAGTGGAGACATTTGAAGGCGGTGCCTCCACCCAGACGCTGTATAACCACCCCGGGAAGAAGAGCTGTCTCCAGGACAACCTCAAGGAAACCTGTTGTCATCCTTTAACCTGCATGAGCGTCATGGGAAGGGACAGCACGTTATTAAAACCCCAGTCAAGGAAAATAACCGAGTACATTTACTCAACAGCACGTACAATCATGAGGAGCTTTAGTATTATTGAGTGTAATATCTCTATTTTCTGCTACGTTATGGGCTTTACATCCTTCTCTCCTACATTTACATGACAGGCTACTAAACAGGGTGTGTGGGTGCATCCTTTTAGTCAATAAACATGATCTGATGATGATCAACGATTTAATAAAGAATGATGTTCAAGGATAAATTGCATTTTAAATTATAAGTCCAGGTATCTAAGCACACTGACATCATCCTCAACTGCTGGTGAGGTATAACCATGTTTCTCCATGCACACATTATAACCCCTAACATACTAGCATGTTAGTATGCACATAAATACACTATGATTCTCAGTCATTTCACTTTGAACATCAACAAACTTGCAGAGCCTTCTAAAAAATTGCAGGAGACAGGCAATCCATCACAGCGAACATCCCCTTCCCCCCTTCTTTTTTGTGTCCAGTCCTGCTATCATTCCCTGGAAATGCAAATCAACTCGGCTTTCTGGTGGCGTGCGGTATCAGTCTGACCCAGAGTAATTGAATAGCGTGAAAGGTGCCGGCGTCTCAATGAAAGTTTCCATGTGGAAAGTCTCTTTTTTTTTTTATCGGCGTGCCGCCGAGATAAAGAGGCCTCTTGGTGGGAGAAGATTTCAGATTATGTGAAAACAGCAGAGGGTAAGCAGGTGGGCATCCAGAGAAAATTGAGAAAATTGTCACCCCCCCATCTTAGCACCGCTATCGTCACTATCCAGCCTCCAAAAGACACAGCAAGGCTAATTAACCTCCCTCATTAGCGCCGCTATAGGCCTTCCGCTCCAAAGGAGGGAGCGAGATGGGGAAACAGGATGGGGGAGTGGCTGAATAAAGGTGTGGGGGTGCGGGGTAGCTGGGTGTTGATGGGTGGCGGCGCGGCGGAGGGAAGGTATAAATCAGTGGAATGAAAATAAGAAAACGCAATTTGTCACACACGTTGTCGTCTTCCGCCCTCTCTCCCCTCTCGGCTTCTGCGGGAGGATTCACGAGGCGAGGCTTGGCGTGTCAGCCCAGCTGCTGCCTCCATTTAAATGAGACTCACGGCTTCATGAAGTGCGACCACGTAGCCTTTCAATATGCAGCTCTGGATGAAGGGAGGTAGACGCCGAGTCGAGACTGTGGGGGGGAGAAATAGAGTAAAGCGATTCTTCTTTTTTTTCCAAAAATAACTGCAGATGCATGAGCAAGGCTGAAAGTGCGTAGAGGAGGTCTATGGTCTTAATGGGCCTCCGGGACGCACGCAGCGACTGTAAAAGACAAACAGGAAAAAGCCATTGAGTCATCCTTGGTTTGTCTGCGGAAGAGAGGAAGAGTTGGATGAAAAAAGTCTCTCTCTCTCTCTCTCTCGCTGCGAGTGTTGTATATTTCATCAGATAAAGGAATCTTTTGAGAAGCTGACGTTCATTAAAAGATGCTCGTCTCCGTTGCTATTCGGAGGTTTCGACTCTGGATGGAGTGTGAATAACACACCTGTGAGCCTTTGAGTGAAATATTAATCGGCGGCATGAATTCATATCACTAATGTGAATAAGGGGAAAGAATTTCGGATCTTTTTTTTGTATAATCGCTTCTGTAGCCGTGCGGGAGATTTGTCAAGTCAGAGGATAAAACCCCGCTGACGTTGCAGATTCCAGCGTTGGTTTTGAAAGATGTGGCCATTAGCGAGGCAGAGAAGGTCTGTTGGTTGCAAGAAGGTAAGAATCCCACTTGAACTTGAGCTATAATAGAAGTCTGGATATCTTCATCAAATTTGACCAGTTATTTCAGTGAGTCTACCACTGAAGTCCAGACGGAAGTATTGCATGGTTTCCATTCATGTTTCCCAACTAACTTCCATTGATTGTTATGAAAACCTCAAAAAAAGTATGAATCTACATGAAGTAGCTGGTTGTTATTACATTGTGGGATAATGGCAACAATTTCAATACACACGTTTGACAGTATTTATGCTCGATGGATGGAAATCGCTCCACTGAATTCCCAGCGCCGTTGTGTCGGAAATTGCAATCATTCAGCTGTACATCTTCATCTCGTCGAGATTTTATTCTAGAAGAAAGGAAGAGTTCTGCTTTTGTCTTTGCTTAAGGTTGACACGGAGCAACTACAAACCCGTGTGTGTCAGAACATCTGTTTCGCTACATCTCCCGACATCTGCTTTGTTTCATCAACTGTCAAAAGTTTTGGGTGCAAATTTGACTCGTGCACACAGCAGGAGGCACTTTATGTTAGCGGCAAGAAGGACAGAAAGGTGTTTTTTCTCCCCCCCCCCCCCGGAAATTTTCCAGATGGTCCAGATATCCGGGGCAAAAAGGACAGACGAAGGGTAATTTGGGAGGGATCATCACCTCTGGGTCTGGGACTGTTTACCTGATCAATGAGCGTCTCCGACTGAGTATACGTGTTTAGATTCATTCATCGATCACTGTATAATTTGCACTCCCAACATTTGTTTCTAGTCCCATTTGTTACATAAGAATACACAAACGATATGATATTATGGAGGATGAATTAAGGAGTGCCTGAGGACAGACGCTGCTCTGAAGTCTCGCAGTGCGGCAGCTGATGCTTGTGTATCTCTTGCCAGACGGCAGCCGGGTGAACCGGCTGTGGCTTTGGTGCCTTTTGTGTCTTTTTAATATCCTTTGGGCTCATAGGCACCTCCAGTCACCCCTTGTTGTACGAGAATGCTCTTTAACTGCTGTTTAACTTTTCTTTTCTTTTTAAACTGTCTGAGGGATCCAAGGAACTGCCAGAATTAATTGACATTGAGCGCATATGTCAGACAGGGAGAGTTTTTCACACTCATTTCAATCTGTCTGGCGACTGTATCATGCCTGGAGTGGCTTTCACCCTAGGGTGATGCCCTCCTCCCCCACTTCCTCTGCCTGTTTACCTCTTTTTCATTCAATAACCCCGTCTGATACAAGACGTCAGGTCATCTAATACTGACTAATTGCAGTGGATGAAAGGGAGGAAGGGGGTGTCATCAGCAAGCCAAATTAGTTTTAATTACAGCCTATAACCAGATATGGCAGATCTGTCAATCTCCAACTCACTCCTCAACTGGGACAGTATGGGTGAGTGGCGGGCGAGCTGACAGGAATAACAGAGAGAAGGTATAGGAGTTGTGGGGAATTTAGAAAAGCAAGGGCGAGGAGGGTTGTTGGGCTTCGGGGGAAGCGTTGTTCCAACTACTGTACATCCAATTCACTCTGAGTGAATCTCTGCTGCCCCCTAAAGGTTACATCTTGTAAGAATATAGGCTTTTAGTGTGTATCCCCCCCCCCCCCCCCCCCCCCCTTTGGCTGTGAGAGCAGTGTGGCTGCGCACATGCGTGTGTCCTGATTGTTCGCAGAAAACCGTGAAGCCCTTTGAAGACAAGACCAAGGGGTTGGATGGGCTGCAGGGTCGGATACCAAGAAGGAGGAGGAGGAGGAAGAGGAGGAGGATGCTGATGATGTGAGGTGAGAAGCATGAAGGTGGGCCAGCGACGGCAACCAGGAAGAATGGATTAACACACTCGGATGGACTGTGTAACACACACACACATGCATGCGTGTCAATGACCTGCAGGTGAAGCCAGCCTTTATGACTTCTTCTTTTTTTGCCCTCTCAGTTTTAACTGAACCCCCCCCCACCATCACTTACCTGTGAGTACTGCTGTGAATAGACCACACAATGACATTTAGAGCATGTCTGCAAAAGTCCTCATCATAAAAAAAATTACTCGGCGAAGAAGCATTGATTTCTTTCAAATGTCAGGAATACAAGTGTTATAAAACGCCATACCCTATGCAATTTCACAGGACACTCTTCAGCCTGATTTGATGCACTTAAAGGAAAAAAAAACACATCAAAAAGCATGGAATGCACACAAATGGCTTTTATTTTAACACTTAGCTGACTTTTCTTTACCATAGATTACGGCCCTTTAGTTAGTTGGATTTTTTGGGGGTTCTAAAATGTTCAGAAGTTGGAGCCGTTTTGGTAAATTCACATGAGAGATTTCTGCTTTGTTCATTCTTTCTTTTCTTACCTCTCCGAAATGGGCGGGGCTCCGTTGGTAAAAAGATGATGTCACATACATTTGTTCACCAATCAGAATTTAGCAACAATTTAATCTAAATCTAAACCACACAGTCCCAATTAAGAGGACGACCATTTTGAAATATTAAATCAATAATACCAAAGTGTGTGTTTTCTTTAACCTTTAAGTTAGAAAATACACATTTTGAACCAGGTTTTAAAGGGCTTTAAGTTTGGTTGTGGTTCGGTGGATTTTGTAGCGTAATAAAAATAAACAACAATGAAGTTATGAGTTCACCGTACGCTGGCTGGGACAACAAGTCGATAGTTCCAAGAAAACACAACTGACATGGAAGGTTCAGTCACTTTTTTCCATCATGTTGCAGCTCAGCAAGTAATTACATTTGTGCGTTTCGCTCTCCGTCATGAAATTTCATTTGGCTTTGATGACGGCTCTCGGTGGATTGAATCTGACTTGGCACGTTTGGGTCCGCTCCGTGTTTTCCCCGCGGTGATCACAAGACAACGCAGGACCGAGTCTGAAATGGTTTGTGGTTCGGTGCCAGAGCCGGTGTTGATTCTCTATATACCATTTCATGTCATCACAATGAGCCCTCCAGTGAAGTGACACGCGAACTAAAGCGTTCCGCTGGGAGAAAGACACCACCGGTGGTTTGGAGCTCTTTGATTAGCAGCTTTATGAAATCATTTCCAATGAAAATTCATTTCAATCAACTGTTTTCTGTCAATCCCCTAATATTGTATTATATTCTAAAATACAACATATGAGAGTTAAAGGCATACTTCACCGGTGGAAACAGGAATCTGTATTGAAAATAAGATATAAGTGTAGACGAAATGGAAAATACATTAAGAATTTGGTGCCTTCTTGACTGTGAAAAGGCAGACAGTGCCTTCTTGGCGCATGTGGATGGAAGACAACAACTCCCACAATGCGCAGCTCCGCAGGCCAAGCAAGATGGCAGACATTGCTTGTAGTTTCCGCAAGTTTCACCACTGGTTTGTAACGGGTCTGTAGTCTCAGTGGGTCCCACCACCGGTCTGTAACAGGTCTGTAGTCTCAGTGCAGTGCTGCCCCCTATAGGCCGGTTGAAATCATGAGGAACTAGTGTTGAAGTCTCACCTCCGATGACACAACATGATGATATTTGCATCGTCGGAGGCTCTTTTTCAGAATAGAAACACAAGATCTCTGTCTCCAGGGAAAATGAGCAAATGATGAACGACCATTCAAACTAACTACCGGGTTTCTAACGATACAAAGCTTAATGCAAACGGGTGAAGTATCCCTTTAAGCTCGTATTTCAGTTGTTGTACTTCAAACTTGCTGTAGAGATGAGAAATCCTTTTTTTAAATCTCAGACCAGAATAAATTAGAACATGGAAAATGCCACGGCCGCCAATCTGCCATCAACTCTCTGACTTTTCCCACTGTGGACTGTAAAAAATGGATTAGCTTCATTTGTAAGGCAATTTTCCTCCAAATGAGGGACAAGAAATGAAACGCACCACCGCCACGTACTCCCCCCCGTCTTAAAATAAATGAATGGATTGTCTGAATTACTGAATTATTTTTAGATGAGGCGTGAATTTCCACAGCAGACAGTTTCTAATCAATTGTAATCAGGTCTTCCGCTGTTTTTTTTTTTTTTGGAAAAGTCTCTGAGACGTGTCAGACTGCGGAGCGGGACAATATTGAACTTGGCTTTGACTGTGAATCCATTACCGACATGTGCTGGGCTGGAAATGTGACAAAACTGAATCTCATTAGGGCGCAAATGAAGACCGGTCTAAGTACACATGGCTCCGATATGAAAACTGCCAGTGATCTGAATACCTGCTGTGACATTTGTCTTCAACAAATGTAGCTATCCAATTTCACCGCCGTTTGATCACGGGTTCCCGTTTTAAATAATTATGCAGATTCCATTCAATTGAACAGCCATTTTCAAATTAGCTCCATTTAGACGTGTAGAGTGGAGCCCCGTCCCCCTTAAACCTCCACCGAAGAGGGTTTGTATCATTTCATTTACGGGGACCCGATGTGGCCATAAATCAGAGCTCAGTGCCGTAACTGCTCTTCGTGTGAAGCAATTTGTCTTCTCGGTCCAACAGGAAATACCTGACTGACTACTATGAAAAAGTAATCACTTTCACTGTATGACACAATATACTTTTTAAAAGTTCATTATTAAAAGCTGCTGGACTTTTAAACCACACGCTGCTCTTGCGGCCACTGTCGCCGTTCGTTCCAGCAGCAGGTGTGGACGATGACATCGTTGTTTCCCTGGCAACCCTCATCACCGTGCAGCGTGCTCGCGATGGCGTGACGTAGCCGGTCTTCTCTGTGGAGGTACGAGTCCCTCATTGTCTCACAAGCTACAGTCCGTCAAGGGCATCCTTTTAAAGCTTCTTCTCCTCCCTCTCCCTTCACAACTGAACACCATCAATCTGGCCATTTACTTTAACTTTATTTCCCACTCCATTAGTTTCTAGGACACCGAGCTGCACAGGGAGAGGAGGAGGGGGGAGTGTGGAGGGAAAAAAAGAAAAGAAAGTTTGGCTCCTCGGAGAGATAAAATGTAATTTCACAGTCAACTTGCTGTGATATATTATTTCACAACAATGGAGTATGGGCTGATATGAGCCCTGCTTGGCACCTGTACAGAGCAGTTAGAACACCAGTGATGGCTCTCTGGGGAGAGGTGTGTGTGTGTGTGTGTGTGTGTGTGTGTGTGTGTGTGTGTGTGTGTGTGTGTGTGTGTGTGTGTGAGTGTGTGTGTGTGTACCAGGAGGGACCGGTCCAATGGATCAAGCAGAGGGGAGGGGGGAAAAAAATTGTTAAGTTATTTAAAATGAAATAATATTTCTCGCAATTGTTTTCATGCCTTTTGTGTATTGAGCTTTCGTGGGAATAAGCAGGCGTATACAAACAAAAGAGAAAAAAAAAGAAAAAAGGAGACACAATCCAATACTTCATTCATCAGCGTGTTTGCAGTGAGAGAGTTCAGCCCAGATGAAAGAATCCAAACATCATTTATTCCAGTAGCTGCGCTCCCTCATTGCTCCGGCTCCACCATTACACACACTGTTATCCAGGAACATGGTAAAGCATTGATGGATGCCTCGTGCTTCATTAGCCGCGCTCTCTCAGCCTGGGAAGCACTCACACAATATCAAACAGCTCCAGCCAGAAAACCCAATGAGGCAAGAAGCCTAACCTATGCACGACATGCAGAAGACGGGATGAGACACGTCGTTACTGTTCTACTTTCAATTCAAATAATAATACCAGCTGACGTCCATTCAGTGTTGCCTCCCAGATAACATGTATATATATATATGATATATGTATGCGTGTATCCTCGTCTCTTTCTCACAGTTTGCTGCTCTTCTGAAACTGGGACACGAGCCCCAGCAGCTGCTCCGACGCCGCCACGACCTTATTCTGCAGGTAGAGAGCGCTGTTTTTAGACGTCTCGCTCAGGAAGTAGCGATAGTTCACCATGAGGCCGCAGGAGTTGGCCACGCCCCTGGGGCTGGTGTCGGCGTGCCAGTTGAGCCGCCACATGGTGGCGCCGTTTTGCAGGTGGAAGTTGGCCACGGGGTTGAGCGCGTAGCCCCGCCTCTTCTCCCCGTAGAGGTACCAGGCGCAGAGGCGCATCAGGACGGGCTCCAGGACGCCGGTGAGGCGCTCAGAGCGCATCCACTCGCCGGTGGCGAGCAGCTTGCGGAGGGCCTCGGTGGCCGGGGGCCCCGGGGCCGAGTCGGTGGCCTGCTCCACCTCCTTCCACTCCTGCTCGGAGAGGAGGTCGGAGCCCCGGCCTTCCTTCCGGGACTGGCTGAGCAGACCCAGGAGCCAAGAGGAGAAGCCCGGGATCGGAGACAGACTGGAGAACTGGGCCATGTGAGGGAACTCGCTCTGGAAGACATGAGACAGAGGTAGAGTTAACCCTTAAACGTATACTTCAGCAGCATCAGGATTTCAGACCTGAGACTTGGTTTTCTAATGTTTTAAAGAGTCAAGACCAGGACAATTCAGAAGCAGAACTGGAGCAGAAGTAGCTCTGGTCATACTGCGCTCATTATTTCTTTTTTTGGTCTGAGCAGTTAGAGCATATATCTAAAAAAAAAAAAAATTGGTTAAATTTCTATAACTTATTCGAAAAAGAAATAAATGGCAATATAAGGTATGCGAGAATGTGTGGCAATACTTTTTTTTCATGTTTTTGAAGCACAGAAGGTTGCAGGATGACGTACATGCACACTGAGACACACAAAAAAGGGGGATGATGAAACAAAGGAAAGGTAGTAGATTTGATCCAAGGGCACCAGTATCACAGGAGCGGAAATAAGGGAGCTGAACGCTCAGCCTCTGGATCAAAACACAAAACAACATTTTCTTGTTTACAGCTGAGACGGCGACGGCATTACAAATCTACTCCACTGCTTGCGGGATCCTGGTCTGCTGATGGAGATGGATGATCCCCTCTCTCCTTCCCATTCCATTCTCCTCCTCAGTCCCTTGCACTCTCACCTGTAATACCCGTCCTCACACTCGCCTCCCTGTCTCGTCTTGACCACCCACCCATCTCACGAGTTCTCGCTCCTCTCGCCAAAATCCCCCCCTTCCTCTTCTTCTCCACCCGCCTTCATGCTCCTGCGTCTGGTTTGATAAGTGATGGAGTGATGTGGCACGCAGAGGAGTGAAAGAGGCGGCAGATAAAAGTGTCAGATGACCTTTGGGACATGCTGTTTTGCGATTATTTTTGTATTCGTCATCCTTGATTTCACACTCTTGGCTTCCTAATCCCACGTTCTCACTTCCCGTGTCCCACTGTCTCTCCCCGTCTCACTCTACTGCGTCATGATCTCACCTCCTTCACTCCAACCTCTACTTTTAGCCGAGGAACAGGATATAAGGGAAACCAGACCTGTGCTCTGGGGGCCAATCTACAAAGACAAGCAAGACCTCCTCCCTTCACCTTAAATCACAGCTGTGACCTTTTCTTTTCCACTGGTATCGTCTATCCATCACCGTAGCGGCCCCTCTGTGGCTGCGCTGCTCCTCTTTTCATCCTTACATAAGGTAAAGCCTGTCAGACAGCCAGGGTGTCTGCAGGATACAAGTTTGTGTTGTGGTTTTTGGGGAGAGCATCGCACTTACACTGTCGGGGTGAGAGGGGTTCAATTCCCACGAGGGTCATAAAAGAAAATAGCAGCACTGATGGAGTGCTTTGGATAAAAGTGTTGAGCACTACTTCTGACTTCTTTACAAAAGCCAAAATGCAGTGGGTACATATTCGTGCCAGAAATGTGTAGTTTCTAAAATGTGACTCTTGTTTGGTATGTGAAAGCTAGCTAATGAGATAGCCCCCGCTAGCCTTAGCTAACACTAAATTTACATACTGACTTTTCCCGAGCCTGAAAAATTCATTTTGACGAAATTATAATAATCTTGGTAATATACTTTTGTTATTCAACATTACTAGCAGTTAACTAACTGCTATGCTAATGGTGAAAACGCTAACTTTACTAGCTTAGCAGAGAAGCAGTAACTGCCACGGTGAGATTAACACCTTGAAATCAAATGTTTAATGTATTAAAAGGTAGATTCATTTATAGATTTTAATATTTAATATTAATAGCAGAAAAATAGACTGAGGCAGGAAAACAGATATAGCCTAGAAATAGCCTATATAGCTTTGAACCGTGAGTTATAATGAGCAAAATAATACAAATAAAGTAACCCATATCGGCTCTTTGCTTTTAGAGAAGCTAAAAAGTAGATGATTATTTTGCATTAGGAAGACGCTGGCTGGCAAAGTAGACCTCTCGATGAAGACAGCAACCTCCTTTCCTCTCTGACACAAACAGCCAGCCAAAAAAAAACCCACAATATCCGCTAAGCTCACTGATCTGTATGTTGCCATTGATAAAACTGAGTGAAAAGCTTGTACCAATCAAAACAATCCCCTCGTACGAATAACTAAATCTGAAGTGGCTTTTTTCGGGACTCCCTCCCGACTCCCCATCTGTTGGGAGTGGCTGTCGCCGCTCCATTCAATGTTCCAATCGTTTAACAAGAGCTAGCTGGAGTGGCCCGACATGAAGGGCTCTTCTGCGCTTATTGAGGGGGATGGATGAGATTTCATTACTGCCTGTCAAGTGACTACAGCTCTGTCTCTCTCTCTGTCTGTATTCATTCATGTGTGTATAAGCAAGCGTTTAGAACAAGCGGGTTATTTATGACTCGGCACCGAGACTAAAAGGAAAACTTTTTGAAAAGCAATCACAGCACATACAGCTTGCTGGAATAACGTTGAGCCAGCTGAGCTACACCTGAAGGCGTGAAGCCTTTTAGCTGAATCTTTAGGGAAGGTAAAGTGAACAGCTGTCTCTGTGTGTCATGTGCCCTGTAAATGATAAGGTCGTATACAGAAGCTAAAAATGGGGGCGACTTAAAAGCATCACTGATAACACTATCTGCTTCATAGTTATTGTATTTAGATAACAGGTGTTTACGTAACCTTGCC
Organism: Chelidonichthys spinosus; assembly: GCA_029853015.1. Taxonomy (NCBI): domain Eukaryota; kingdom Metazoa; phylum Chordata; class Actinopteri; order Perciformes; family Triglidae; genus Chelidonichthys; species Chelidonichthys spinosus. The sequence goes on along the minus strand of CM056825.1, from coordinate 4,035,697 downwards.
TTTTCTGTGACCTCATGCTTTACCTTTATTCTGCATAGGAGTTCAAATAGAACATTCAAGAAATCCTGCTATTGCTGTATTTTACAAAGGCTTTGGCTCTAATTTCAAGTATAATATCAACACTAAATGCTATACTCCCAACATCAAACAAAATTAAAAGATCTGTACCAGATTTGATGATATATGATGCAGAAACGTGATCAGTTCACCCCCGATGTTTAATCATTGTTGCATTTTAAAAACAGTTCTTTCAGGACCTTTAAACCGACGGTGCACTACACTCAGCACCCACCTGTAGTTCTCGGACCACCCTCTTGATGAGGTAGTTGCCCAGCTCGACCCCTTGAAGGCCAGCCTGGGTGGAAGAAATGGAGTAGAAGATGGCTGCGTTTATCTTATTCACATCCTCCTCGGAGTCGAGAGTGGCAAACTCACGGACGATGCTCTAAAGAGAAAAAACACAGGTCCTTTTTGTCAAGTTACACACTCAAAATTGTGCATCCGGATACGAGCCCATCCTCGGGGGTTCTTGGCTAGATCGCCGCAGCCAAAAGCGGGAGTGTGTTATGGCTGCGCCGGAGCTGCTGGAGTAAAAACGTGGATATTGTTGCACTATTTCACACCGTGGAATATTCTCAAACTGTTGTCAAAACTGCCTTTTCCTCACCGTAAAACAGCAGAGAGAGTAAGTCAACGCTGTGGAGGCTGCTCCCAGAGGGATGTGCAGTTTAAAGGTCTCTATATTGTTTTTTCACACAGCAATAATCCATTTGTCAGCTGAGAGGAGGAACAAAGTAGTAAATCCCAGATGCTTAACTATCCTCCGAGGTGTGGTAAAGTGAGACGAACCATTACAACAGCCTGCAGCTATTGATTCTAACCTGAATGTTATCGGAGATGTCTTCAGTGAGGGCCACGTGCAGCACAACCAGGGGTTCTCCTGGCATGGCGGCGTGGGTGAAGGCGTAACAGCGGCGGTACGGCCCGACTCGGCGCTTCAGGTCAGACCAGTTCCTCACAGGGTGCACTGCCTCATACCTGGCAAAAGACTGATAGTTAGTCTTTCGGTTTTCAATCAACCCTTCGTTAAGCCCGTCCTTGGTTATTGTTGCTTGATTTCAGACCGAGGTAGACGGTTTTGCCCCTGAAACAACTGTTGCCGGCAGATTTTGGGTGATTATGCGGACGATATGGTAATACAGAAGCAGCATGTGTTGTTTTGCATTGTATAGTTAGTTAACTCTTGTATGCTAACAGATGGATGTCACATTTTCCATATTTCAACGCTACAAAACCTTATTTGGATGCTTAGCGTACATAGTTGGACAAGCCAGAGAGAGGATAGCATTAGTTCTGTGTAAGCTAGCTCGACATGCTTACTTTTGTAATGGAAGTTTAAGCAGCTAAACACAGTGTTCAACCCACTACTTTTGCTCTGTAGGTTTATGAAAGGCTCGATTTAAACTTTTAGATGCCATGCACGCTGTTTCGACGTGTGTCAAGTGCCTAAAGAGCCGTGCACGGATATCCTAAAAGCCTGAAATCTGTTAGCATTTTTGCACTTCCTGTTCCCTTGTCTCCAAGTTATTGGGTTTTGATTTAGATGACTGAAATAAGATCTATGTTTGAGACAAGCTTAAGAGATGTTAACATTAGTTCTACATTCATAAAAAAAGGTGGTTGCTAACAGGTTGCTAAATTTAGAAATGGCACCCAATCCACCTTCAGCTTTTTAGTAGTGACCGGGGCATAGTTTGTTCATAGCTTGTTAGCTTTTTACTTCTAGTGATAGTGCTTATGCTTAAGAAGTCAGAAAGATGGCTTCATTTACAAAAAATATCTTAATGAAAAAAATGTGTACGTATCATAAACATTTGTTTGCCACAAAATCCGATGGAAAAATCCCACTGGCTTTTTGTTGAGGAAACCAGGGTGACGTTAATTTCTGGATTGACCCGCGAAAAAACCTCACACCTGCAAAATTATTAAGCTATGATTGGACGATCACTGTTCCATAGAGGGCTTAAGCAAATGTCTTGACTGTGCTGTGTAATTTTTCCTGCAAGAGACTGTGATGAAATGAAAGAGGGGAGAGAAAGACCCATGTGGACCACAGAATGAGGGAGACTGAATGTCCTTACTGGCTGATCCTCTGCAGGATCTCGCAGGGGGACTGCCAGGTGATCCTCTCCAGTCGGAGCAGACCTACAGAGAACCATTCAGACAGCAAGCTCTTCAGTGTGCCGTTCAGGTCCTGGGAGAGGGGAATAAAAAGGTGAGAGTTTAGAACCGACATCCACATCCAGCTGATAATTGAAACTTCACATCCATTCCTTTGTTGAGAACGGTTCAGCAACCAGTCTGTTGGGGGAAATTAAAGCAGGGTTGTGCTTTTGTGTGTTTCATAATAGTGCAGGAACTATATATTGTGCAAACTGGTTTGCTGGTAAATCCTGTATGAACATAATGAATAAGAAAAGGGATGTCACGGTCATTCTTATGAGGAAGAAACGCCATAAAAATATTTTGTAGACATTGCAACTTTTATAGGCCCATTTCATAAAGTGGATAAACACCGTCTATATAGCCTTATAGGCCTCTTTTATTGAGAGAATCCACAAGCTCCGTCTCATTGATTGACAACGAAGTTGCTAAAGTTTGTCTGCGGGCTATAAACAATTCAAGGCCTGTATCTTACACCCGGCGTGGGATGTACGGTCCCCTGGGTGTCTGCATGCTGTTTGAATGTTTTTGCATTATGAGCAGTGATTTGTTTGAGCTCGCAGTGGGTAGGGAGGAGGCACTTCAATAAACAACTTGCCATTTCAAAGCAGGCTCCGTCCTCCCGCAAAGGTCAGACTTCATTTAAAGCAAATCTCTTGCAAACACACGAGCGAGCGGACATGGCGGCATGCACTCAAACACATTCAGGCGCATAAACACAGCTTATATTGGCCGTTCCATAAGATGTCTTCCATTTCAGGCTTGCTTTTAATGCCAGCTTGTCAGTCATAATAATAGCTAATACAAACAAGCTCAAGTACAGTCACGGTGTAGAAGCCGCTGGCTGAAACTCCGCGAGCAACTACACCAAACACCAAAGACAAAATTTTAAATTCTTCCCCACATATATGCGTCAGGCGCTGCATTATTCAGCTGTATGGCTGAGAGGGCTCACACTGGAAAAACCTCAGCAAATCAAATGAAACCCCCAGAAGAAAACAAGTTTAACAAAACTTCCATCACTACTTATGCGGTGGTGAAAGTGTGTGTTTGTGGTCCTCTAAGGTCACACACTGCCCCGAGGTGAAATAATCTAGAAAATGGTCGATAATCCCAGACCAGGCTTCTCTGTGGAAAGCGCGACGCATGAACAACCCGTGAGAGTGCAGCCGATGCCTTGGGTAGCCAATTCTCAGCCTCACAAAAGGAAGGCCGGAGCGCGATCTGTATCCCATTGACCTAGCAGGAGATGAAGCCTTTTGAAACGGGAAGGGTCCAGGATTCAAAGCCTTGAGGTGAGGAGAGACACGGTAGGAAAAAGGGGGAAAAGAAGAAAATCCTGCACTCCATTAGAAAGAAAGTAAAGCAATAGGTTTTGACCCCGGAGCTGTACAAATGCAGTGAGACTTTGATGATGTGAGCTCATGCAGCTGCAGTTATATTGTGATTATACAGAAGCGACGGAGAAGTGGTCTGTCTAACCAAGACCAAATGACCATCGACTTCCAGAGTGTTTACTGATCAAACTTGGAGCGTGCCAATACTTTTACTCCAGTAGGCCGCATGCCACTTTTCCCGCTGGTAGTCTGTCTGTGGGGAGGAAAAAATAGCCTCACTGATACTCTGTGAAATCACACGGAGCCAAGTCTAACAATGTCTCTGACTTGTCTTTACACACTCGGTTTGTGAGCAGGTGAACAAGAATGAAAGGTCTGGAGGCGGAAGGAGAGAGGAGACACATCAAAAATCAATTATCCAACCAAGAGAGTCTAATCTAGCAGAGAATTCAACACTCCTGCCAGAGCCAGTATTTGCAGCTTTGTGTCAAAACCAAATTGCTAAAGTGATTTTCAGAAAACACATGTTCCCCCCTCTGTATCATTTATTATAGTTTTTCTTCTCCTCTGGTGTCCACATACATGTACTAAAAGCTTCATATTCACCACGACCTTTTCCTTATTTAAGCTCAATCAATTCTGGCAATAACAAGAAAAGATTGCTGTGCACCCGCAAGGCCAAGGTGCTCAGCACTTAGTTCAAGTACACGGTAGGTAGCATAGACCTTTTTAAGCAACAAAAGGTCTCAGTGGGCCTCGTTTATTGAGATTAAATGCATCTGAACCACCTCTCAGCAGGAATAAAATAGGTATTGAGCAAGAGAAGAGAGGCCACAAGTCCTCTGGCGATAGTCAGGGTCATTGAAAATCATATTAAGCACTATTCCAAAGCAAAACAAAAGATTAAAAAAGAGATCACAGAGATATTAAAGTGTTTTCTTGCTGTCAATCAGTATCCAAAGACAGCTTGCTTTAAAATGCCCCCCGAATAATCCCAACCAGGGCAGGTTTAGCTTGACCATTACAGCTTTTGATGTTGTTTTTATCATCCAGCGTGTTTCAGAATAGTGGCAAATAGTAATTGGCCAGCCTGCTAAGTCGATTTATAAATGCAGCTTCATGCAGCGTCATTCAATCAACTCCAACTTAGAGAAGGAGCCAGTTTTGTAACATTAGAAAAGGAAATACTGCAGGACGAAAGTAGGTATGCAACCTTTGGTGCACTTTAATTACAAGCTGCATTCTTAATTCACATCAGTGAAACATTTTGCTTGTCAAATTATGCTTTCTTTGCACTGAGGGACTGAGCATGCATTATGAAAAACATCTATAGTACATTGCATACTTTGTATATACGTATATATTTGTGCTTTAGGAAATAAAAAGCTCTTACTCCGAGCTGTGCATGTAAACTCAGACACTGCAGTGCTGAACCGGATTGCAAATTATTATTTTATTTGACTGAAGATGAATGATGGAATAATGAGACTAGAACGGCCTGAAAAACAAGTTGCCAAACATCCATCCATCCATCCATCCATCCATCCATTGTCTACCGCTTATCCCGTATTTAGGGTCGCGGGGGGGCTGGAGCCGATCCCAGCTGTCATTGGGCGAAGGCGGGGTTCACCCTGGACAGGACGCCAGTCTATCACAGGGAGACATGTAGAGACAGACAACCATTCACGCTCACATTAACACCTACGGGCAATTTAGAGTCACCAATTAACCTATCCCCATCTTGCATGTCTTTGGACTGTGGGAGGAAGCCGGAGCACCCGGAGAGAACCCACGCTTACACGGGGAGAACATGCAAACTCCACACAGAAGGAACCCGGGGCCGACCCGGGAATCGAACCCGGGATCCTCTCACTGTGAGGCGACAGTAAGGTCCAAACAATGTGACATAAAGGAGACAGACTATGTCTGAACATTTAGGTTGTTGTTTTTCCTCTCGCTGCTTTTCAATTTTATTTGCACTTTATCTTTATTAAAAAAATCCTCAACATATTAATTTCATGCCAGATTTATAGTCAGCTCTTTCACATTGTTGCTTAAGCAGAGAGCAGGCTCTGCATGTATAGAAGAGTATAGGGTCTATTTAAAAAAAGTGTAAGTAGAGCTTTCCAGCGAAGATGAGCAGAAAATATTAAGGAAGCCTTGAAATTGAGCTTGACGGTGGATAGTGCCAAAAAGCTCTCATCTAAATGCGAAAACGCCCTGAGCTACGTGGAAATAAAAAGAAACAGATTTAGTTCCTTTAGCTCAGCCAAGAAAGTAAACTGGGGCAGAGGTCAGTCCAGCTCAAGCTGTGAGGCAATGTGAGCCATGGGTGCTAGGAGTGTGTGTGTGTGTGTGTGTGTGTGTGTGTGTGTGTGTGTGTGTGTGTGTGTGGGGGGGGCGCAGCTACACTCAGCCTACTGCTAATGATGTTAAAACATACCACATATACCATGTCTATAAATCCCTGTTCAGCTGTTCAGGCAAATATGCCGATAACGCCTAAACGCGAACGGCACTGCTTGACTCGTGCGAGCACCCGTACAAAATGTAAACACAAAAATGAATTACCCGAATGTGCGGGCTCTCGCTACTTTTGGATGAGATTATTTCAAGCACGTCGGCTCGGAGATCCACCAGAAACTTCACTCCCCCCTCGACTCTGCTTATATGGTTAAGCAACTGTTTATAACGGGGAGTCAAGCCGTACCGCAGCCGGTCTTCGACCTGCAAAATGGTCGCCAGGTCTCGTAGCTGCGTGTCCAGCAGCCTCAAAGCGAGCTCCGAGACGCCTTTGTGGTCCACTCCGAAGTCTTGCGACAGCTTCGTCAGGAAGCCGAGTTTGTCTTCCTTGTCGAGGTTCCCGTAAAAGTGCATGAACTCCAAGCTGTTGGATTCGGGGGGAGGAGGGGATTTGTCCCGTGTTTCGTATGTGGGTAAAGGTGCAACTACCCTCGCCAGGATCTCCTCCATGCCCGTGACACCGCCACGAATCGGGGTCGTGTAACAACGCCTACCACTGATATCCGGGGCCTTCAGAGCCGCCTTGAAGACACTCCGGTGTCGCCAGCACCGCACAGTGTTTCGGAAAGCCCAGGCAGCAGGATGGGATATCATGACCGGGAGGGAGCTTGGCTGTCTGTTTGGGACCTTCGACCAGTAAACACTGAGGAACCATTTCCGGGTCTCTTAAAGAGACAGTACAGCTGCCATGACAACAAGCCAGAAAGTGAACGACAGGTTAAGCCAGTATAAAAACAACAGCTCCATTGTGTGGCTAATGGGGTGGTAATGGTGAACTTCCTTTATTTCTACTCGTTCTGTTGGTTGATGATATAAAACTGGATTGTTTGCAAGTAAAATATATTCACAATTCAGACCCATTTCTTTATGACAATTAAGTTAATGAGAGGTTGTCAAATAAATGTTTATTTTTAGATGTGTCATATTGTTTTTATGTATTTTATTCCACAAAGTGTAATCTCTAAATAAAACAACAAATTAACGTATGATATGAAAACCTAAAAGTCTATAGAAAGCCTATGTGCAATGCTCTGTTTTCCATACTGTTTAATCCATTATAGACCCATGGAAGTGAATAAAGAAAGTTTTTTTTGTCGCTCAAAGTCTACTAATTTAGTTTCATTGGACATTATTTTTAAGCAGACAAAGGTTATGGGCGTCAAGTTGTTTTAGTGTGTTGTCAAGTTGATGTTTTAATGTGTTGTCAAGTCGGTGAATGTTTGCTTGTGTTGTCAAGAGGGGGGATATGTTTTTTTCATTCTAATTTGTTTTCTTAATTTGCAATGCGTTGAGCTCTCGGGGCCACCTACTAGAATCCATCATCCAAGGTGAAAACTTCATGTTTGATTTGCCTCCCTATAGACTTATACATGGAATATATTGACTAAGGGAACTCAATCATGTCAGCACTGCTTTATATGACTGCAGCATGAAAAATATTAAAACAGTCTGTGTTATGTGTAGTTTCATTTTATACTCTTTTTTATATTTCAGGGTTTAATTTTTTTGTCAAGTGAAGTTGAAATGAATTCAAATAATTTTATCGCTGAAATGTCTGTTATCGTTTCCCCATAGATTAGCTCATAAGAAGCCAATAACCAAAAAAATAATTTAAATATCCTGGTTTATAATGAGAACATTTGTCTTATTGCTGATTGAGAGTGTTTCTACTTTTACAAGAATACAATTAAGATAAGAATAAAATGTAGCTCATAAATTTTAATTTTAATTCCACCAGAGATCATAATAATAATTATTAAAATATAAAAAAATATAAAAGAAGATATCTTTAAGTATTTTCAGTCAAAATACCATCGTTGTGACACCGATGTTTCCTTTCCAAAAATTGTGCCAAGTATTACCTATAATGTAATATTCCTTCTCTGGGTCTGGGATGACTTTGGGCTGATGGACAGAAATCCTTGTGTCAGCAAAGATAGGCTGTGAAGAAGAAAAAATGACTAGACTTTTCAAATGGCAGGGAATATGAGAACAAATGGCTACTGTAGAAGAAGGGATATGCTGCCAAACCAAATAACTGGAGCGTTTATTGTGTCAAGAGGTTAATCAGGAGCCAAACTGAGATCACTAAGCCAAGTGGTCCTTGAAACGTGCTTGCTGTTCGGTGCAACATGCACCTCCAATGATATTATCATACTATATTCATTAATAACTGTCTCTTCCCTCCCTCGAACACACCCATATCAGCTCATAATGCATTTTACTCTCCAAACAATAGGCTCCTGTACAAAGCAAGCACAACAAATTATGGTACAGGTACCCCTCTTATCACACAATCCATATAATCATTGAAATGCCCGAACACATTATTGCTGCATGTGATCCTTTCAATATTGGTCACATCTGTGATGTCACAGAAATAAACAGTAATCTCTGTGACACCTAACCCCCCCGAGGGCAGCACAACATCCTGTCAAAAAGACAGGTGACTGAATACGGTGTAACAGCACCCAACCTGGCAACCATTGGAACTTCCTCAACCAATCACAATCCAGCTGGATTCGGCGCGTGATCAACCCAACGCTGGCAAAAATCGGGCGAGTCTGTTCGTGTCCGTCAATGAACCTAAAACGCTTTTTTTAACGAAACATATTCCGGCATTCAACTAAAGTTCAAGTGGTGAGTGAAAAATATAACTTATTATTTCGCTAGCTAGACAGGTAATGTTCAACCAGAATATAGCGGTTTGTTTTTATCTAGCCGTTTCAACGTCTTTCATCCACCTGCCTACCGTTAGCTAGCTAGCTAGCTAATTGGCTAACTTGGAAAAGCCAACGCTTTCCAGGGCAGTTATCATTTTTATATTGTGAACCCTGATTATTATAATTTAAAAAATGACGAGTAACATTACGTGTATTTTAATGGTCACTGTGCTCTACAGAGTTACGAGCGAGAGATGGGAAGAGAGAAGGATGCTAAAGCAGAAGGGAAGGCCAAGCACAAAGCAACGAAGCTGAAAAGGCTGAGTGACAGTGAAAGCGCCGGTGCCGGGGGAGATACGATTAAGAAGAGGTAAGTAACTGTGTGTGTGTGTGTGTGTGTGTGTGTGTGTGTGTGTGTGTGTGTGTGTGAGAGAGAGAAATAAATATTCCACCAGGTGCCATTATCAAGTAAGCTACCTTTTTATAGTTGCAACTCAGGCCACATATCAATGTTTTATTTCATTGCATGGTAGCATTCGCTTTTTATGTTGTTGGACTAAGTGAGAATTAGTTGCATATGGCTGTGTGTGTGTGTGTGTGCGTGTGCGCGTGCTACGCAAATAGCCCCACAAGTGTAACGAGAGAATGCGTACGCTGGCTGAGGCATTGAATGCATGAATTAATTCCACTGAGTACAGTGAGTACTCCATCTTCATATGAATGAATTAATTTATCTTGATACCTGATGCATTTATTACCATGCATATGTGAGCAGACAAATGAATGTGGAGTGATCTGTCATTGGCTTGAGTAATTGATGAGAGCTGGGAGATGAATAGACACCTGTAAGTGCTGCTGGCAGTAGAGCAGGCAGCTCTCTGTGACAGCTCGCCTCATGTTATTTCATGGCACACGGACTGAATTACTGATTAACTTTCAACTTATCTTCATCAGCTACAAGGAACAAATTTTCCTGAGCATGAAAGGGCCTCTCTAATCTTGTACTGCCATAGTCTGATGTTCAAAATTGGGAATTCAGATTTAAATAAAAAAATAACTGCTTAGGAATAATTGCTCTTCAATTCCAGGCGGAAAGGTCAAACTGAAAAGAAACATGTTCAGAACCATAGAGGATCCTCTGAGACGCCGTCTGTCTGATTGGTGGCATTTTATAGCGTTGTTTTACTATAATGATTCAAACCAGGCAAAGACATGTGTGCCTAATCTGCTCTCACCGTAAAGCTACATTCTTTAGACTTTGATAAAACAAAAATCAACTTTTTTGTCATATTTGCTCAAAATATTCGTCACTCTTGACTGATGTAAACGAGACAAATAATCTGTGAAAAAATAAGGTTCCTCTGCCTAATGGCATTTGCGAGATTCTACCGCGTCCCGAAGAAAAACAAAGAAACAATCGATCAGAGCCGAGCCAGTCAGTCTCCAACATGGTGTCAATCCCTGCTCACGAAGCTCTTTTTTGAAAAAATATATTATATAAGTTAGGCAGTGCTGATCTAATATGAATCAGGATTCTGTTAGATATTGTGAGCGTGCTTGAGTTTTGGCTTGTCTATTTTCCGCCGATGTCAGAAACGGTCTTTTTTCATTTTATTTCTTTATAATTTAATTGACAGCTTAACACAGTATGCCAAAATATGTTTCTGAAAACCAATGAAGCGAGAAATAGGTAATGCATTTACAGAATCTTGATTCATAATTGATTAGCGCTGTCTACTTTTTCACAATTTGAATGGCGTTCATGAGCTTCAGTGATTGAATCTGTGTTAGAGACTCCTGATTGTTTTTCTTTGGGCACAGTCGAATCCTGCAAATGCCATTCTGAGCACTAAAAGGAGGCAAATTAACTTTTAAGGCTACACTTTGATAAAAGTGCTGCTCAAAATGTCTATTGGAGTCCAATTCCATCATTTCATGATAAAAAGACAAGCAGCTTTCTTTTATATTCCACAGTATTTCTCTCAACTGCTCACATTATAAATACTGCATCACTAACAAGCATTGTCTTCTCCCTCTCATTCCCATCCCTTGGTGATCGTGACATCCTGATGAATAGTGCAAAGTCAACTAAAGCTACAGAGAGAACTGAAAATGGAAAGTCTCATAAGAAGGTGCATCACTCATTTTCTTCTCTTTTCTAAATCATGCACAGGAATAGATGTGACTAAAATATTACCAGTTGTCCCGTTTAGTCTGAGGTCAAATTGTAACATCTCAATGGAAATTCAGTGTCATCCTGATCTGGGGAATGATTGTGACGGACATGTGAGTCCTCTTGTGACTCGTGTCATGGCTGGAATTAGCACAAGGGTGAAGATTCCAGCCTGTTACCCACTGACCCCAGTGCAGCCTGTCATAGCTGGAGCATGTGCAACAGCTTGTCCTATTAAATGACCTCTGTGCTATTGGATTCCCACATTATTGGCAGGGAATACTTGCATGCATACCCAGACCAGGGGAAGTAATTATCTTACTCTTCTCTTAATCTTACCTTAACTATTCTAACTTATAGCCAAGGCCTCAGATAAAGGACTTTGCATGACGTCTTTACATGTTTTAATATTCCAAATATGATGTGCAACAGATGTGTATGAATGTACTCACCAACAGAAGCCAGAGTGTATGACATGATGCATGACTTTATGCATACATTTGTTTATGTAAGCATGAATGTAGTTTCTGTGCGCCATTTGTGTGCATTGCATGAGAGTGATGCTGTGTTGAACTCCTCTCCTCAGGTCAAGACACCAAAGGTTGAAACCCTGGAGTCACCCAGCAGTCCCAGGTGGGGATGAATCGTAATACCAGTAGACTGCGTCTCATTAAAAGCTCTGATGACACACTGACAAATGGACTTGGATCAATTTCCAGTTTTGCCGTAGACGAGAGATGACAGATTTTGCCTCAAAACTAAAACTCTGCCAATATGGTAACAATTTGTGTTTGAAGTTGACGAGGTGAGCTGAATAACGTATTGTTTATTCTTAGTCTCATTATTATATATCACTCTGAGCAGCTGCTGAGTCAGGTGTGACACCTTGTGGTTAAAATTTGATATGCTGGTGTGGTCCGTTTTTGACTTAATATCAAACCGTTTTGAAAGTGTTTACGCTGTCTAGCCCAACCCAAATGATGAGCTACCACGGAGCCATAATGCCACAAATCCTATTTTTCTCTTTCCCTCCTGAGGTGATGGAAATTAATTCTTGTGTTTTGATGTTCTAGGACCCCGGACAGAAACTAATCCCATTTTATACAATGTGTTGAGCGGTCTCGCAGAAAATGTATTTCACTTCGGCATTGAAGAGGAATATCTGTGGCTTGTCAGGAATGTAATAAATGAGAATGCATGGTTTGAGTAGTTGGATGCTGAGCAGGTTGTTGCCTGGATGGCACACTTTGGCCAAAGGCCTGCTGTTTCAAATCTGTCTCACAGCAGTGTTTCTACAGTGTTGTTAATGGATTGTCTCCCAGACGTGGACTTACTTCAGCCCAGTATGACAAGACATTTCAAAGGAGTTGTCAATTGTAAAAACGATTTAGCTTAATTTTGGCTTTTAATGTTTCCCTTTAGGGTTTCTTTTTCTCTACAAAGGCTCAGGTGGCAACTGTGTTACTTTCGATGGTTTTCATGCAGGGAGGAAAGTTAAAGGATTGCAGAGGTGTTGGCTGACAAAACATAGGGCTATTCGAACCACAGAATGGTAAATGTCAATGGACACGGTGACTCACCGTCCTTTTGTATAGTTTTTTATGGATTTTATTCCCTGGTGCAGTGTACCAAAAAACATGGCCATTTCTACACACTCTACTACTCGCACTGTTTTTCCTTTTCTCCACACCGATCAGTTGAGCTGATCAGCATTACAACTGCACACGCTTAAGTTTGAAAAGTAAACTAAAAAGAGAGCTGGGGCTCCAGGGGCTGTACGCCACATAGTTCGCAGTAGTTAGATAAAATGCAAAGGTCAAAACATGCATTTGATTAAAGAAACAAGTATATAATGTTCAGTGATGACATGAAAAGTTGACCCTCAGCAGTCACCCTGTTTCGTTTTTTTACTAACCTTAGATATGTACGATTGCCATCATTACTTTTAGAATTTACACCTGCCCATTTCTTATTGTGAGCTCCACATTCACACTGCACTGACATATCTTTTTTTGTGTTATTTTGATGATAAAATATTGCAGTAACACGTTTTAATCTATTGAAGCCCAAAATGTATTTCCTCTAGGGGTAGAACAGGCGGACATGCACAGCATTTGCAGCAAAAACCAGATGGAGTCAGAGACCAGAGAACCAGGGAGAAGGCTCATTACTCTCAATCAGAAGCCATCATGGTTCATACTGCAGAAGTGCAGAGAGAGTGCATTAGGCTAATGCAACGTGCACCTGGTAGTTGCTACTACAGTGGCTTCTAATTGGGATTCAGGAGACCAGCTTGACATTTCCGGGCTAACAGTGCTTTACATATGTCACATTCCTCCTTAACTAACTAGTATGTGAAGGAAAGGAGAACATTTATTACCAGTGGTGACTCTTAATTTGTTAATTTCAACATTTCCATACCCAGTAATTCCCCTCTCTGCAGGGAAATCTGCGCTCGCAGTTGTGCAATTATTATTTTTTATTTCTAATTGCCGTAATTATGTCATTATCATTACTGTTTCTATGATGTTGCTTGATTAACATAATTATGTTGTGATTTCTTGTGGTCATTGTGTGTTTAAGTATTTTTCCCTCAGTATTTTGCATTTTTGTCCTCATTTTGTAGCCAGCAGTGTGGGGGACAAGTGGAATTAGTCATTAGCTTGTTGAGTCGGGGCTAATTCAAAATCAACAGCTTAATTCTGAATTTCTAAGATGAAATTAAGAAACGGCATAATTCAAGTTCAATTATCGCAATGTTAAAGAAAGGAGTCAAATAAGGAGGGCTTGTAAATGTTAATTAAATAATGGTGCTTACCTTTGATCTCTGGTGTTGAAGTGGAGTTGTGTTAGTTTACACTTAACTTTGAAGCTGCGTGGTACCATATGCTTTGTGTTTGGACTTGAAAAGAATATGTACCTTCATACGACTACAAAGCAGACGCACTAATAGCCTTTAACAATGTTGAGATGACGAGTTCACTCACCGCAACTGTATGGACAATGACTGTCCCCTTTTCTCTTTGTGGTCTAGAGAGTCTGTGAAACTGGAGCCAGAGGATGATGACTTTGCTGAAAAGAAGAAAGGGTTGAAAAGGAAAAGAATTAAGGATGAGCCTATGGAAGGCCCTTTAGACTCCAGTACTTCAACTATGTAAGTCTGAGCAGCTCTTTGAGCTGTCAATTGGCCTGAAACAAAAGCATGTTTTCTAATATTAGAGATTGGGTTTGGTGAGTTGCTGTTGTAGGCATCTGAAACTCTGTTTTTGTATGAATATTTAAATATGTTTGCTTATTAACTTTCCATATAATGTAAGCTATTATTATCCTTACCGTCGTCTGGATACCTGTAGCTCAAGGAAGAAAAATAAACATGAGCCAGAAGAAGAAGAATGTGACGCAGAAGCTCATAAGACGTCAAAAAAGAGAACTGAAAAGGTAAACCTGCGTCTACCCAAGCATCTGTCTCCCCTATGTAAAGTTTGCTGGAAATGCAGCTCACGGTGGGAATGTTAGTTTCCACATCTTGAGTGTTTTTTTCTCTGCACAGGCGGTAAAGAAGGAGGAAGGAGAGGATCCAGTCCCTAAGAAACCAAAGAAGACCAAAGAGGAAATTGAAGAGGCAAAACAGTTGAAAATCAAAAAGAAGGAAGAGGAGGAGCAGAGTCGCTGGAGATGGTTTGGAAATTATGCCCTTTTTATCTTGCATTGACCTGGACTCACCCCCACCACACACACATGCACACAAACTATATGGGGAAACTGGAGAGCAGCGCTTTCTCAAATGCATCAGGTTTTTTTTGCTTTCTGTCAGGTGGGAGGAAGAGAAGTATGAAGATGGGGTGAAATGGAAGTTCCTGGAACACAACGGACCTTACTTCCCTCCTAAGTACCAGCCTCTGCCAGACAACATCAACTTCTACTACAATGGTCAGTAGAGCATGGAAGTGGAACATGTCAGAAAGGGTGATTGAAACGGGGTTAAAAGCATTTCACAAACTCAACCTCTTTCACGCGTGGCTGGCATTTTCAAATAATATTTATACCTCCATTCCAAGTAAAAACACTTTTTAGATTCTATATATTTTTTTCTTTATATTAACTTAAAAAATCAAATAATGTAAAAACAAAAAGTGAGCTGGCTAAAAAAGCAGTAAAAATGACAGGAAACCTTAATGTAAGATCAGCTCAGTATACATTATAAAAAAACAACTTTCTAGTGACTGGATGTCTGTCTGAGATCAGTCATCTCTCAGCTGGACAGTTGACCTTTAAAATGCATTGAAGGTACGGCCTCTTTGAAGATAAGTACCCTTTTTTATCAATTTGAAAATGGGACAGGCAAATTATACTGTAACATCAAAAGGAACTCTTGATGTTTGTTCAAACTAAACATGAATCAGAATTTGGCCCTGAAAATTAGTTGTTCCATCAACACTTACAATAACATCATCTATACATAAATACAGCTGCAACGTTGTTGTTTGTACCGTAGACATTCTCTGGTTTATACACATAGTTTTGGTTTGGTTCCTCTGTTCTAATGTTGGATGTTATCGTAGACCTCTGGGTGACCACATATTGCTACAATATCTCTATTTCTGATTCAGTGACGACAGGAGGTCATGCGTTAAAATCTTGCTGTATTTATGTCGATTTTCAACTTTCTCAATCTTAGAAATCGAAACCAGTGCAAACTCAGATTAAAAGGAATGGCGGGCAAAGTTGCCTATGAAACAAACGATGTCCTTGAAGTGGGCAGAGCTGTGGACGAAAGTGTACGGACACACACAAACACTCACGTGCACAAATGGATCTTAAGGACGTCAAAGGTGTATTGGGTCAAACACTGATTGATGACCGTGGTTCGTTTTGCTCTGTTAAGCTGTCAACAGTGTCCTACAGGGAGTTTGTTTGATCTTTGAATTCTTTTGCTTGCATGTACTTGTTTGCAGCTCACTCATAGCAGTCGAGCTGAATGTTGATCTTTGTCCTTGTCTCTCTACCTCCATAATGCACAGATTAGTCTGACAGGACTCAAGCTGAGGTGGGTTATTACTGTAGCATGTAGGGGAGGGTAAAAATATCAATATGGCAATATATCGCCCAATACAATATCGATTTTTCAACTCCAAAGATGGAGTTGAAAAAAAAAAACGCGTTGTGAATGCAGTACTTTATCCTTTTTCATTTTATTTTCAATATTTATTCCAGTGAATGTCATGGGAATTAATAAAATGGAGAGGCTGTTTTGAATGAAATAGTTTTGACTCAATTTGTCCTCTGATCAAAATCATCTGATGTAAAGTACATATTCATCTTTAATTATATCGCAATATTGTGATACGTATCGTATCGTATCGTATTGTGACCAAAGTATCGTGAGGTTCTTGCCAATAATCGCCCCTAGAAGCATGTGGGATTTTCATGGACAGTGAGGCCGTAAAGCAAATTAACAACCCCGTGTTATATTGTGGTGTTCCACTTCAACTTGTGTTTGTTTTGTGTGCAGGTAAGAAGGTGAAGCTCAGCCTGGCAGCCGAGGAGGTGGCGTTGTTCTTTGCCCAGATGTTGGATCACGAGTACACCACCAAGAAGGTGTTCCGGGAGAACTACTTTAAAGACTGGAGAGAGGTAACGTAAGCAAGAAAGTCCAACAGCTTGTCAGTTGTTTGGGAGAAAGCACACCCGATAGGGATGAGCAATATTGGAATTGCCTTCCTGATGATATTGCTTTATTATTGTGGCCAGTGAGGTTGTCGGTTGTGTGTCTGGTGTACCATGTCAGGGTCAACCTCATTTAAGGTAGGCTGGCATTTGAGGTGGAACAGCTATTCTCCTTACATCTTATTTAAATATATTCCTTATAACTGTTTTAATGATGGTCCTAACCGCTCAAAATTCCTATTCATTTGTTTAATGGTTCATTATGAACACTAGTGGCCAGCCGATATATGCAGGTTTATCCCTTGTACTTCAAATGAAATGAAGTGAATTTAAATGTGGAGAAAAACCCTCTAAAGTTTAAATAAATCGTCAGATTTCTTAATGTGATCCATTCCGTTTTGTATCCACCTACACGAGTTCCCTTTTGATTAACTCGATACAACACATAATATGGGATATCACGCCTCGCATCACCTACCTGACACCTCTATTCACGCCTTTTAAAGCAGATGACCTGAGGTGACGTACGTGGAGCCCTGCCTATACACAGCTGTCGTCCCTCAGTTCTCTCGCTCTTCACCTCGGGGAAGAACACCTGCAGAGTCCGGCTAATTGGCTGTTGAATAGAGGTGTCTTCAGGGAGGTCACCACATCGGGTGTGATATCACATACAATATGAGTTGTACCTCCTTCCTCTCCTTCAGGGAACAGAGGTTATAGACTTTTTAATTTGTCTTTGTCAAACCAAAACATTTTACTGATAACAAAGTCCAGATTTATTTGTCTGTATTCCACCTCTGTGTTGTAAATTATGGGATTTATGCACATAAGTACAGGTTGCACGCTGGTACCTGCACCCTGGCGTCTGTCAGGATGTCCTCTACAGAGAAAACACTGTGCCAAGCCCCAAGGCATATCATGCAGAATTAATTTTGCGCTGCTTAGTGCTCAATGCACTTGAAAATATGATTTGTGTGAAGGCATTGATATGCTAATCCATACAAGTAGCTCCCCTGCATATGAACAAATCCAATTAAACCGTTATTATAGTGGGAAAAACTCTTCCTCGCTCCACTGCCCTCAGTGCCCGCCCACCGTTGGTTGTCAGTCATGCTTAGTCATGCAGACCGACTGCGGTGTCCGTTCTGTCAAAGGGTGTATCTGGAGAGAGGTGTGTGTGATGATCGAAAACTATGTTTTTGCGTTTTCTTTATTTTTCACAACTGGCTAGATCAGACCTGCTCTGAAAAGCTTGATAGATGAGTCATTCTCTTTATTCTTAATGGGTTAGATGCCCTTTTGCTTGTCATAACTCATGAATATTATATTGTGATCTATCATTTAATATTATATTTTGTTGAACTGTTGTATCACTGTGTTAAGTAAGAAGATCAGGATGTTCTGCTCTTTAAATTAGTTGTTTACTGTTAGTTTCTACTGCCCGAGGCCAATATGACTGTAAGAATAGACACCCAAAGGGATCTTTGCTCTGCTTGGGCAAATGGTGATCTCTAGTTCCTGCTGCTTTATCTTTATTGCCCGAATTATAAAGGCCACTCATGTTGTCATGACCTTTTAGCACCAGAAATGGTTCCAGAATGAACCATGAAGCCTCCACTGAATTGTGCTGTATTGATGCCGTGTCCGTGACCTCTTTGATGGGGCTTCTGCAATAACTTTAGAAAGTTGACATTATAGTTGCACTGCTGCCGCCGCGCCGCTGCCTTCAGTGGTTTACCGTCTCAAGTCTTCTTGGGAGGAAATGGTCTATACTCTGGCCTTTCT
Organism: Chelidonichthys spinosus; assembly: GCA_029853015.1. Taxonomy (NCBI): domain Eukaryota; kingdom Metazoa; phylum Chordata; class Actinopteri; order Perciformes; family Triglidae; genus Chelidonichthys; species Chelidonichthys spinosus. The sequence continues at coordinate 4,017,326 of CM056825.1, read as the reverse complement.
TAACGACACTATTACTTCCTTTTTCTCTCCGCCTGGCCCCATAAAGATGAGTAATTAAAGAAAGGTTACTGATCTGCTTTGATTAAGCGCGTCTTATTTGGTTTTTATGATGCATTATTGTATAATGTGCTATTTGACAGGCAAAGGTTGTGTACCCTATTAATAGCTACCAGTAAATTGACTGAAGCAGCATCGGTGCAGATCCTTTGTCTCTTTCTAACCTCAGTTCAAGATTTTGACTCGCTGCAGTGTTTGACTGTCCATACTTATAATAGGTACGTTTTTATATGACAATTAATTTAGTTTCATCAGTATTTTCCCTACTTTGATACTTTTAACCATTGAACTGTGTATAAAAATATGTATTGCCATCATTGATGCAATTAATTTAAAGTGGCAAAGAGAGTAATGTTGGCCTTCCAGGATATTTGGGCTGCAATTAACTATTATTTTCATTATGATACTTTTTTTTATATATATATATATATATATTTGATTGATTGCGACCAAGCTGCAGATATGTGGCAAAAAATGGATGGATGATGAATATCTATAAAATGTCAGTAAAATTATGAAAAATGCCAAGAAGATTTATTGTTGATCAAAATTGATGCTGATTATTTTCTTGTGTACTTATTTTTTATATCACTGAAGGATATCCTTGTTTTTATGCAGGGAGCAATTCAAGAAGGGATCACACTTCTGTGTCAAATGACTTTGTTTTGTCTGTCTAGCAAATGACACACGAGGAAAGGTTGCTGATTAAAGATCTTGACAAATGTGACTTTGGAGAGATCCATGCCATGCATACAGCAAAGGTGGAGGCAAGGAAACTCATGACCAAGGAGGAGAAACTGGTATGTTTCAGGCTTTTTTCTTTTCCTCTGCATATGTGTTCACTGTTGTTTCTATATCTTACATTCTGTTTTTCCCGTTGTAGGTGGTGAAAGAGGCAAACCAGAAGATGTTGGAGGAGTATGGTTACTGTCAGCTAGACCACCATAGAGAGCGCATCGGCAACTACAAGATTGAACCTCCGGGGCTGTTCCGGGGAAGAGGCGAGCATCCCAAACAGGGCATGCTGAAGAAAAGGATCCAACCAGAAGAAGTCATCATCAACTGCAGCGAGTGAGAGTGGGGCAAAGGGATTTAACTATATACAGAGATGTATGACAGCGTAGTGGTGCATAAGTCAAGGTTGGTGTGACGAAAAGCAGGATTTACTAAAACCCAAGCTGCTAAAAGCCCAGTTGTAACAACTCTTGGTGTGACCTTCTAGCTGAGAGAGAGATCAGTGTATGAAATGTAAGAGCTGTGCATCACAGGAACATCTTTTATATTTTACCACGTTACCACGCTCCTTAGTGTGAAGCCGTTTGAATCCATATTGGCAGCTGAGCAGGCGATGGTTAATACTTTGTGAAAGATAGCACGCTGTTGAATCAGTACATCACTTTGGAATTATAGTTACGTCACTCTCAGTAGCCTGGCGGGCTCAGAACGAGTTTGCACTTAAATTCATCTCACAAAGCCAGAGATTACAACTGTAGTCTCCATTTCTGGTACTGGTGTCTTAGATTTAGTCCCTGTAAGCTGCTGTAGCTTGTAATACAATGCTGTAACACACACACACTGCCTTGCTCTCTCTTTTTTATTGACAGCAAATCCCGCATCCCCGAGCCGCCTGCTGGTCACCGCTGGAAGGAGGTTCGACATGACAACACTGTGACATGGCTGGCCAGCTGGACTGAGAACATCCAGGGCGCCATTAAATACATCATGCTCAACGCCAACTCAAAGCTCAAGGTAGGACATGTATAACAGGCAGATATGTCGAAACGTTCAAGGCTTTTTCAAGTTGTTATTGTTAATATTGTTATAGTTCATGGACAGGCAGGTGAGGTCTTATGATTGCTGTGGTGTTGTGTAATCCAATTTGGCACTGCTGTTGCCATAGCAGACTCTATACTCTGCTGCTTGCCACTCAACAAAAATGTTATTTTTTGAATTAAATGACAGCCGTCATGTTATTCACAATGGATTATTAATCTCAGGTTTTTCATACCGTGCTGACATATATGGACACCAGTAACTAACTGAAAGGCAGAAAAGAAAAACATGAATCAATCAAAACCTCAGGAAACAGTCAACATAGTTTATATGTTGGAAACATCATGAAAAATGCATAAACTCCGTTTCCCCGACCATGAGCATAACATCCTGCTGACAGCAGCCTCGATATTAAACTGCTTGCTACTCAACAAAAATATAAAATTGATGGAATAACAGCTGTCATGTTATTCACAATGGATTATGTATCTCAGGCCAATTTTAGTAGATTTATTTTCTATACCACACTGACATGAATGGAGACCAGACACCTGAACTGAAAGACAAATACATGAATCAATCAAAACATATCTTTAGTATGTATTAGTAGAACACATTATAGTTAGCCTTAAAATATGGTCAACGTTACTTAATAATCACTAAGCCTTCTTTCATCAGCAAAACACCACGACAAGACCAATAAAAAATGAATGTGTCTCCTTTTGTAAAATATTAAAATTCCATTTCGGTTTTGTTTGGAGAGTAAATGGAAAGAGTGAGTTATGTGTGTTATGTGGCAACTTTTAATCTTTTTTCCTCCTCATTTCTCTCTCCGCTCTCCTCCATTTACCCACTCTCCTTGTCCTCCTCTCGATCATTCTTGTGTAAAGGTTAAATTATTCCACTGTTAGTCTCCATGACAATATGTGCGTGTGTTCACTGAGGGTTTAATTGTGTCTTAGTCTAAATAGGCAAAGATGTTGGCATTAAGGTTTTGTTTTTGTGTGATATAACAGCCCCCATTCATATCAGGATTATCATTTTGAACGGGTCAGTTCTTTGTTTCATGTTTGCTTTTCTCCTCTGTTTCCCCCATTCTTAATGTTATCCCTCCTTTCTTTCGATTTTTTCGCTTCCCGTTCATTGTTGCTTGTTCTCTTTGTCTCTTTCCCTACTTTCATCCTACGAAAGGGAGAGAAGGACTGGGAGAAATACGAGGTCGCTCGGAAACTGAAGTCATGTGTGGACGACATCCGTAAACAATACAGCGAGGATCTGAAATCCAGAGAGATGGTCACACGACAAAGAGCGGTGGCTCTCTACTTCATAGACAAGGTCTGGTGCTGAGCTGTCGGTCAAGGAAAAACTCTGACTTACAAAGTTTTTACACGCTTACACACCAGTGCTAGAAATCGAGTGCTGTCAGTGTCCCAGAGTCTCCTTAGTGCTGGGGTCTGATACCAAGAGCCATGTGAACATATTGGAAATCAATGCAAAGTGTCTTGATTGCCTCTTCTGTCTTTTCACATTGCTGGATGGAAAATCTTTTGCAGTGAAATAAATTGATTATTTGTAGCCATTTTATTCCGGGCGACCCCAAGCTAATTATCTCGGTCCACATTGAGCGAAATGATAGATTGAGTGTGTGATTGCTTTTGGCTCATGCCAAAGACGATTTACATTCTGGATCTGCTTTGTTGTGTTTCCGATGCACTTATTTATGCCTATCTCATGTCTTGTGTGTATGTGTCTAATAGCCGTCTGATTGGCACGTTTGCTCTGTGGAAGGAAAGGGATGTTGGTGGAAGTGCTGGGAGAGGAAGTGTGGATCTGATGTGCATTCATCTCTTATCTTCTGACCCCCAAAAAGCTGGCGCTGAGAGCTGGTAATGAGAAGGAGGAGGGAGAGTCAGCAGACACAGTTGGTTGCTGCTCGCTACGTGTGGAGCACATCACCCTCCACGACAAACTGGAAGGCAATGAGTGTGTGGTGGAATTCGACTTCCTGGGTAAAGACTCCATTCGCTACTACAACAAGGTCCCCGTCATCAAGAAGGTAGAGGAACAAGAAGCACTCACACACTCCTTTCTGCTTTAAGGTTTTTCCCTGGACTGGGAGTATTAATGGTTAATACAAGGCAATTCATCTCTGAGTAGAAGAAGACCTCAGCAAAGCATAAGGGCTGTTCATTGCATTACAAAACCAATATGTTTCATTATAATAATCTAGGTTTTGCCCTTTGGGTTTTGGCAGAAGTCCACGCAGAGAAGGTCACTTGCATGCATATGAGCATCAACAGCCCAAAGCAGACAGGGGAGCTCAGACAGTGCCTATGGGCACAGTTTTAGATTAAATTCCTGTGGCTGTGGTGATTTAATGTGTCTGTCTTTCACAACTGTTGATGTGCCCCTCTGCTGCGGTTTGCTTCTCTTGGATGACATGTTGGTGAGTTGCTAACACACCAATTTAGATAAGAATGAGTGTGGTGACAGGGTTTAGATATTCTTGTCAGGTTAATACTCTATAAGGAGTACTTTACTATAGGAATTTGTACTGGTCCTAACTTATTTTTCACTTATAACAGAATACACTAGTGTGAGGGTGCTTTTAAACAACTGACCAGTGAAGAACAGCTGTACTTGCATTGAAATCACAGTATCTGAGTTTCACCATGCTTGTTTCACCTTTTGTGACACATAATACATACTGTATTTAACCTTTGAAGATTAGACTTGCGATTTAGCACATTACTTGTAGTAATCTATTTACTATTCATTCTTTTAAAAGTATATATTTCCACTTGATTTTACCATTGCAGGTGCTGCCTGGTAGTAACTTGTTGGAAGTAGTTCCCAGTGATTATCGAATAGTATTTTTCCTTAAAATGCATGTTCCTATTTCTGAAGTATAAATTCAGGCTTTCTGCCTGTCAGCATCAGATAATATCAGATATTAGAATCGTAAGAGAAGATTGATGGAATCTCCGTAATTGAAATTGGAAAGTTAAGTCAAGTATTTCTGCAACTCTTGTCAGGTGTTAGTTTGTCTGATGCGGTAAATGATGATGTGTACTGAAATAAGCAGGTTAGCCAAGTTCACAATACAAAAAAAACCCCAAACAATTGTGTATGGAAGCTTCTTTGTCTTATCATTTCTGTCTTTTTTAGTCGTCTACGATCTGTCAAACAGCTGTCACAGTTGCGTTTGTATGTAATCTCCCAGCCCTCCTCTGGTCTCAGCCCATGCTATCTTCTGTTCCAGAGATGGAAAAAGAAATGTTAGCACCTGACAGCTAAAGTGTTTTCTTTCTTGGCAGAAGGTGTAATTATTCAAATGAGTCACTGCATTCAAACGCAACACATTAGCTGGAATTAATTAGTCCCTTGCATATTTTAGCATCACCAATTCCCAAGGAAATTGGTGAGATTGCTACTAAATGTCACTTGGCAACCTAGGGATTTCATTTTCATACCTCTTAGGGGTCTGAAACCATTTAATCTAATAGTTCAGCGTATGCATTTGTACGTACTGTGTATGCGTTTTGCTTCTGCAAAGAGTGCACGCAGACAAAGGACACTACAGGGGATGGATACAATAATGGCCACGCAGTGGAGCCAGGCTATGCATAATACGACCTGCAGATAATGTACACTGATATGTAGTTAAATGGAAAGGAAAAGGCATATGATTGTTTCTCAGCAAGACCAGGGAGTAGCCAAAAGGGATTATTATAAGCCAGACCTGCCAACCTGTACGCATTTTGCGTAGCAGGTACGCAATTTGACATCAAAATACGCTGGTACGCTCCGCCTCATTAAACTACTCAAAAAGCTGCAGACATCTGTGAGTGCTGTTAGAAATGTGCACGTGCAAAGTCTGACAACACGATGCAGCAGTGTAGCGGTGCAGTTTCAACCAATCATGATAGAGTAGCGGAGAATAACGAGTCTGCCGAACCCACAGCGTTGGCCCGCTCTCTCCTGTCCTCTGCCTCTCTCCCCGTTCCCCGTGCCCCCACCCGCAGCAGCTGGCGGTTAAAACGGTAAACTGGTGTGTGTGTGTGTGTGCGTGCGTGCGTGCGTGTGTGTGTGTGTGTGTGCGTGCGTGCGCGCGCGCGCGTGTGTGTTTGCGTGTGCGTGTATGAGAGAGAATAAAGTAGCGTACCTAGATTGTACGTGAGACAGACACACGGACCGACCGCGGACATCGTTAAACTTTTCACATGAAAAGAAACTACCGTTGTGTTGTGTGACGGCAGATACAGAACCAGGTTTAAAGTTAGAGAGGGAGAAAGGAGCGAGGTGAGCCAGGTGAGGGAGGGAGGTGAGTGAGTGAGGTGGGGGCAGACAGGCAGGTGAGGGTGGGATGAGGGGAGAGAGGCTGGTGAATGAGAAAGGCAGATAAGCTACAGTATTTTATTTTTGACCAAATGTTCTTGTTGTTGACTTATGGATAATGAAATAATTATTGTACTGGGGCATTATAATGCAGTGAAATTTTGATATCATGACATGCTTTACAATACTGCAATAAATGTCATGGGCTTGTTACTAAGGTAGCCTGATTATGACATCCCTAGCAAAGCACAAAGAGTAGAAAAGTAGTTGAATGAAATAGTTAATCTACAGTAAAAAAGAGCATTAAAAAAATAATAATTTATTATTTCTCCGGGGGGGTACTCATAAAAATATTTCAAGGTTGGCAGGTCTGATAAGCCATTGCTCATGTGCCTTTTCCAGCTATTGATGCCTACACAGTGTCTCCGTTTAGAAGCAGGTCCCCACTTAATACTCAATTTGTAAACCAGCTACAACGCTGCTGTCAAATAGTCCCGGAGTGTGGGGACAACGGCAGACGCACAAACACATTGCGTTGGGTACCTTCAGCCTGCTGACCATTTATTTATTTACTTATTTCCTAAGTGAGTATTTCCGTTCTTAACACACATGCACACACACCCAAATACATCACAAACCCAATTTAAGCAAGCTCCCTCTGCTTTTCTGAGGCCGACAACCATTTACATTTTCATCCCAAAAGCACTTTCACTTCTTCTATTTCTTTGTTTGCCGAGGGAAACGAAATCGCCACACAAATCAGCCAGTGTCTGTGTCAGTGTGTCTTGTAAAGCAACACATCTGTTCCTGTTAATTGGTGCCTTGCATATTTTGCAAGATTATTTGGGGAATGGTGCATCTGTGGACGTTGGAAATGTCAGATCTAATTGTGCCAATTTAAGTCCTGGCTCTGCTCTGAGATGGATGAAAGTCCAGCTCCGGATACACACACACACACACACACACACACACACACACACACACACACACACACACACACACACACATATCACGGTCCTTGTGTCTAACGTTTATTATAATTTGTTTGTATAAGAATGCAAAAATCCCATTTCCAGAAGAAGTTTGTACATTTTTGTTTTTATTGCATTTTGGAAAATATCCCAAGTACATAGAAACCATTTTCAATAGTTTTACTGTCCAACTCAATTCTATTTTGTAAATATACATCGTATTAGAATTTGCAACACACTCCAAAAAAAAAAAAAGTAGAGTTTTCTGGAAATGGGGTTTGTACTTAATGGTATTTGTAGGCTGTCCTCAACAGCTCAGTCACATTGCCACTTTCCCAGATTCATTTATATTTGTATTTGGTTATGGGATTGAATCTCATTTATAATGAATAAGAAGTAGATTTTTTTTTTTTTTTTAAATATCCAAATTGCCACATTTGAGCCTGCAGTGTTGGCATTTGATGACTGATCGGCCTGTTTGCTGTTCCCCAGTTACAATATGCATCCATGATCAAATGTGTCTTTATATCGTTTCAGGTTTTTAAGAACCTTAAACTGTTCCTGGAGAACAAACAACCTGGAGATGAACTCTTCGACCGCCTCAATGTGAGTGTCTCACTTACTTTAACTGCTAACTGTATTTCTGCATGTTGTTAGTGATTCTAACCACCCCTGATGATTAGTAATATTTTGACATTCAGACATTCTAATGGTGCTAAAGTAATTTATTTTTATTCATTTTAAAGTATTTGTGAAAACTGTTCACAAGTGAGAACCAGACCTTTTCCATGGTTATGTTATGAGTGGGAGAAACTCCCCTGAGCTGTGTCATATTTGAAGTAAAGGCAGAAAAAAGATTGTGAAAGCCAATTTTTTTTTTTTTTTGCTTTCTGGGAACAAAAGGCTGCAGTAAAGGAAAAGCAGGGACTAAAGTGTAAGGTCTAAGAGCTGAGATTGAATGAGAATGAGCCATTGGTGTGGAGAGATGAAAGGGCTAAAGTGAGGAGAAGGGACCCAATATTGGAAGCGGGGAGACTGGAAACAGAAAAGGACTTTCAAAAGAGAGAGGGGATGGACCCTGGCAGATAAAAAGGAAACTGCATGAGTGGAAATTGAGAGTGAACATGCTTGGTGCATGACTTTCCACGCATATAATTCTGTCGTCCTCTCAACCTCTCCCTGTAACTGCAGGCAGCAAGGCCACACAGCATGCTGCGGTTGTAGACCTGGTTAATCCACTGCAGGGAGATCTTCATACAACAAGATCCCCAGCATCGTCCGTCTAAGTGAGACTATACCCAAGGCTGACAGATTGTCCTGCTTGAGGAGTATTCAATCACTCAATATACAGGGGTCTTGTGGTAAAACCCGGGGCGAATTGCTCAGCAGTGTATTGTGACACACTCAAGGCAGTATTGTAGGCAACTGATGAATGGTCACTTTGGAACGGAGGGTGTTAATGAAACAGATGGAGATGAGAAGGCACAAGGAAGGTGTGAGAGCCAGTCACTTCGTGGTGTATAAAAATTGACGGGTAGGAAAAGGAAGATGTAAGACGGGACAGGAGAAAGGGTTGTGGAGAGAGCTATCGAAGGCAGGAGGGTTGGTGCCTCTGCTCCCTGCCCTCTAGTGTGTCAAGAAATGTCAGGGTGTGTTTGAGGTGGAATGGTAATGGCTGCTGTGGGCAGGCTTGATTGGCACCCGCAAAGGCCAGGCCACTGAGAGAGCGGAGGCAGGGTGGGTGTGGAGGAGTAGACGGGAGCGCTAGGAATGTGACAGCTGGTCCAGGTGAGCAGAGGTTAGGAAGGAGAAGTCGGAAGGTGGCTGGAAAAGGGTAGGAGGTGGAAGAGAGGGGCAGAAAGATGGAGGGAGAGAGGAAGTAAATGATAGAATTGGCAACGCGGCAGTGGCAGCAAGGCTAGGATGAAGAGGAGGGAGGACAAGGAAAGGAGAAGAATGAAAGATGAATGGTGGAGCTGTAAATTGTTAACAGTTTTTCAGTACGGAAAAAGTAGGATTTTGCTATAGGAATACACAAATTAAATACTACTACTTCAGACTTGTTGTTGGCATTTAACAATTTATTTGGGGACCATAATTAAATCTCTTGTGACCCACCTGTAGGTCCAATTCCAGCCTCTGGGAATGGGTGTAATGTTGTTTTAATGTGGCCCGTGATTTAAAATACCTTAAAGCATTCAGTGTTGCAGACATTTAATTGGAATGCATGACATTTCAGAAGAATGGAGCAAGAGTGCTCCTTAATATGAGACACACACACACACTTGTCAGGTTTGTCTGGAAGCCACCTCTCCAGAGTCCACATCATTACAGCTCCAATAAACATGCTGTCTGCAGTTCCAGGTTAACTGTAACCTCAGAGGGATTTCTTTAACTACATCTTCGTCAAATAAAAGATTCTACCAACTGAGCAGTATAGTCCCTATAAGCTGCCTTTTTTGGGGGCACATTTCACTCCCCTCCGCCTATCCAACTGATGCTGAAATAAGCACATCATCGTAGCTAGTTTAGAACGACAACAGTCAGTATTTCTCCGTGGCATTCGTTGCCATCGTCACAATTTGCCGAGCAGTATGTTGATGAGAACATTCAAGTACGTGGCGTCTTCTGTTACAGAGCGGATATTAGTACTGCAGCGATGGCGAGTTGTAATAATGCCTTGGAAGACGAGACGGATGGACGCAAACACACACTCACCTTTCGTTGGGGTTGGGGTTGAGACCTACGTACCTGCCCCTCAGACTTGCAGACACCTTCATTAGCATTGCAGGGGTAGAGTTAGGTAGCTCATTAGCAAGGCAGGCACAGCAGCAACTGTGTGTGGATGTGTGTACTTGTGCGTCCTCCAGCACGTGTGTTTGTGTATGTATGTGTGTGTGTGTGTGTGTGTGTGTGTGTGTGTGTATATTAAAATATATATTATAATATACATACATATGAAAACGCTCCGTCAACCTGTTTCTAATAGGATCCTGCAGTGAATCACAGATTCACATAAGTCTGTGGCCCCAGACAGCCGGGTCCCGACCCCGCTCCGATTAAACCAACAGCATCATTATTATAATCCTCACCAGAATCATCAAAATGATTTCTTCTTTTGCCAGGTCTGTGAGTTCACCAGCAAGCTCATCTTGATCTTTTTTTTTCCCCTCATCTGTGTTTAGAAATGCACATGCTTTCTGTCTGTCAAGTCCACGTGTTTGAACCTCATATCAGTGTGTGTGCAGTGAGCATACACATACCAGTGTGTGTGATCTTAAACGATTAACTCTGTCTAATCTCTTCGCCGTTCTGTTGAAGCTGTTTGACAGGAGGATTGACGATGACATGTCCAGCTTGTTATAATACCTTCCAAAATGTCAGAGGGGAAATACTCCTGTGATCTTTTAAAATTCTCTGCTCTAATGGCTGATGATGATAAGGAAGGCAGAGATGGTGTTATGTGTGTTTTATTTGTTATGGTACATCACAGACACTTTAAACATTCCCGTGGTATAATGCCACAGTGCCACCCAGTGGTGGAGATTTGATTCAGCCCCGTCGAATGGTTCTGTGATGACGGTATTTGTTGTAAACCACACTCGCATGAATATGTTGTGGGTTTCTTTCTCTCACTCTCCTGCTTGTCTTTGCAGACGGGCGTTCTGAACAGGCACCTGAGTAGTCTGATGCCTGGTCTGACTGCCAAGGTCTTCAGGACATACAACGCTTCCATCACCTTACAGCAGCAGCTCAAAGTGCTCACAAACAGTAAGTCACACCACTCACTATGCTTTAAAGCAGTCCCATGTCGCACACAAAAAAAGCAGCTAGACAGGTTATCAGTTTCTTTCATGCTGTAGCCTTTTATCAGTCTGACTGGCCCTTATCAGCGTCTTATTACCCGACTGCTTGTGTCACGGAGTCCCACGATAAGACTGCAACACTTTTGCTGTCCTTTATTTTTAGATTGCTTGATTCAAGATACCCTGGTGTCAGTCAGCTTCCCCCCCCCCCAGCCATTGCAGGAGTACATTATCACTGTGCCAAGTGTGGTGCATCTCTGCCACACTCTTATCAGGGCTCCCATTGGCTGCCTCTGCCATCATTTCTCATCCAGAGATAGAAGCGTCACACTCTCTTGTCAGTTCTGGATTGCCACTGAGAACCAATCTGGACCCTAGGAAGAATAGAGGACGCTTATAAGGATCTCAGGAAATTAAATGGAATGGCAGAAACCTGTAATTTGTGTGAAAATTGGACACCAGCATGATTTTATCTTTTTAACTTGCTGTGTATAATTCTGGTCAGATATGGGTTCTCAGTGGGATTTTCCTTTTAAAATACAAATAAGTGTTCTGTTATCCTCCAAAGATTCCAACAATGTGGCAGAGAAAATCCTGTCCTACAACAGGGCTAACAGAGCAGTTGCTATTCTGTGTAACCACCAGCGGGCGCCGCCAAAGACCTTTGATCAGTCTATGGCTAACCTCCAGTCCAAGGTAAGAACAGCTTGACTTTGTTTATTGGACATCACATTAACACTTAAAGGGGATGATGCTGTTCATCTCCTCATGTCACGGTTTATTTAAAGATGCAGTTATGCTTTAATATATAAAAGTGTCCCTATGTGCTCCACCCAGATTGATGCACGAAAGGAATCGCTGGCTCTCGCAAAGACGGAGCTGAAACAGGCCAAGAAGGAGGCAAAGACCAAAGGCAGCCCGGAACCCAAGCTGCAGACGTAAGTGTCACAATGGTGCTGAGAAGAAAATAAAATGCACTGTGTGGACAAAAACTTAAAGTACTAAGAGAAAGGTACCCAGCAGGTTTAAGAGCCTCCAAACAGCAATAATTGCTTCACTGTGAATAATGGGAGATAGGTTAAAGCTGTTAGAAATGGGAGTTCTTGACCAGGAAATTGTGTTAGTTGTGCTGTTAACTCACAGAGATGAGTTTCCCTGATGTTCATTTTTTTTGTCTTTGTACCTCGAGCCAAAAGGCAATTTCAAACACTGTTAGTTGTACGTTGCAGTGCAATACGACATCCTTAATGGGCCGCTGCTTTTCTGTGTGTATTGCCTTTTAATTCATGATTGAAATGTTTGTTTACTGGATATTTAGACTTCAGAGAACATTGTGGTGCATTGAAAAGGAACACTTGTGTCTGCTGGGTGTCTTGATTAGTTTTTCAATGAAAAATGTTAGCTATTTGTGGGATACTTATCTGCAACCCATATAATGGTATATTGCGTTATTTACTCGTCTGTCACCCATAGAGACTGTTCTGTTTTATATAGGTTGGACGACGTGAAGTTAATTACACAAAACCTCTTCTGAATTAGGCTGCGTTCTTATTAAACACACTCCTCTTTGCTTGCCCAGAAATTGAACTTTAAAAGACCGAACCATGAGTCTTATTTCTACCATATTTCGACCGGAGGGGTCTGATTCTATAGCAACTGCCTTTGCAATATGTTTTCTGTCAGTCTGGTGGAGCGGAAGAAGAGAGCAGTGCAGCGCTGTGAGGAGCAGCTGCTGAAGATGGAGGTCCAGGCGACTGACAGGGAGGAAAACAAACAGATTGCACTGGGAACCTCAAAGCTCAACTACCTGGACCCACGCATTAGCGTGGCTTGGTGAGTTTACGCCAACACGGACACGCTTAACAACCTTTATGAAATCACTTGATCATATTCATGTGTCTATGTGAGAGCACACAGACAAATGTGGGTTTTCAAATGGAGCCAACTGGACCACCTGCAGCCGGGGCCTGTACTACAACATGTGATTATTGGGTCAGCCAGCTAGTTTCGGGCTTTCCAAGTGGGTTCACTTTTATCAGCGTAAACCACCATGTAACCTGAGTAACATGGCCAACCAGGCAGGTTCAGCTCAGTGTTTGTCAACACAACATATAGATCCATAATGAAGAACATGAAGTACCTTCAGAAGCATAACTTACTTTGCAGATTAGTACAATATGCATGTTCTCCAACCCTTTAATTGATACTGTTGTAACTGTAGTTTTCCTCTTTTCTGCATCAAAGCAGCAAAGATGTGATCTATTCCTTGTTTATTTATAGCAATAGTTTGTTCATCTTCAGACATGTGGTCAAAGCACCGTCAGTAATGCATGTCTTTCCCATATCGGTACTACATTAAACTGCTCAAAAGGTCAACAGTTTATAATAAGGCCCATTGATTCTATTCTATCAGGAAACCTGAAAATAACTTTGAGACCCTGTGGTGTGATAAACTATTTATTTTGCAGAGTTTTCTTAATCAATTTTCCATTCGTCCAGGTGTATGAACACGGAGGTACCTGTAGAAAAAATCTACAATAAGACCCAACGGGACAAGTTTGCCTGGGCCATCGAGATGACGGAAGCAGACTTTGAGTTCTAACGTTGAACTTCTAAAAACCCCGGTCCCGTAAGCTATTACATGCTTTACAATCCATACAGAACAATAATGATGCATTCATAATATGTTCATATATTACCCTGGTGAGATTGACACCTTTAGTTTACTGCTGTTAATTTCCATTCAATGCTTTTGGAAGTTAATTTTGTTGGGTGTTTTGTTTTGTTTGTACGTTTTGTGTTTGCACTAATTTGAATAAAGCTTACTATGCAGTGAAGTGACACACGTTTGAGTGGACAATGTTACAAATACCTCTAATTTAGTACACATTAAATCAGTTAAAATGATTGACTGTTAATAGAGGGTAACTAAAGAACTGTCATTTCAATACATTATAAACAATATAGACTTAAAAAAACATGCAACACTGAGACATTCCAGATGGTTTGAACACTGAGCACCTGGGAGTTATTTATATTATTTTAAATTCACCTCGCACCTGACCAAATATTTATTATGTAATACATGACAGACATCATTGTATTAAATAGCTTTTAATAGCAGAAAGTCAGTTGAAAATGGAATGCATCCCACACCTTGGTACTGACAGTGCCGTTGGTGAAACACTCCAGGCTTTAGATGTTCACGATACCTATTTCCCATGTTGGTAGTGGTGGAGGTTCCACGGGCCTGTCAGCCTGTGGGTTGTACTTCTCATCACAGGCTCGGCCAAAGCTGTCCCCATCAGCCATCTCACGGGATTTAGTTGTTTATTATCTACGATGGCAGCAAACTATTCTCAGTCTGTGCACAAAAAAAAATCCCTATGTCGCATTCCTGCACGAGCATTTGAAGTTCCGCAGGGCATATCACACTACTCTAGCTTACAAACAACGTTCAACTTTTCAAGTCATTACATAACTAACCGTTTATCACAATATTCAATATGTAAAAAAGCATTTCACACGACGACACACCAAATCAATAGAATTCATTTTGAGAATGGAAAAGGTCCGCTGCTCCTGAATATCACGCGTTTTGGGAACCTGGTGGGACACACAAAACAAACGCGCCGTTTTAATAAACTGGTTCAAAGACGACGGCGAATAACACAAGTTTGCATTTTGGCACGTTGATGTCTTCCAGGGTGAAAATAACACAACAAAATGATTATCTGAGATACGTAAAGCTAAAAGGCAAATGACATTAGTCTCCGATGTGACATTTATATATTCTTAACATTCATGAGTCAATCAGGATGGAGGGACACAACCAGACACCCTGAAGCAAAATGGAAGGCATGAAGAATAAAAGCAATTAAGGGTGTGCTGGTGCTGTTTCAAAAACTAGACAGGTCTACGGCTCACCTTCATTATGAGCCTTGACCCTCCTTGGCCTTTTCCGGCGCCGCCTCAATCTCTTCAACGCCAGCCTGGGTCATCAGGTCGGCGATGTTCTTCTCCAAGTCATCAATGCGCGTGCTCATCTCATCAAGTGGAGAAGCAGTTAAGGCACATAATTAACATAAGACCTCAAAGTTAGTCTTAAATGGGTGAAAGTATGTCTAGGTCAGTCCAATCGCTCCATCAATCCATTATTAGATTACACTGCGGCACCGTAGTGCATTTAATCAATGACAAATCGGTTGCTTGCATTTTCAAATGATTAGTAAGGATATTCCTCCCGATGATCTGGTCTGACATGGTCTGGAACTTGTCCTGCATCTGTTGCAGAAGTGTCTGGACCTGTGAAACAAGGCACAGATGCTGTAAGTGCGACAATGAAGGCAAAACTAAATGAATCTACTGTGAAGATGGCAGCAACACATCCAATATAGAGTTTGAGACGAGGATTTAAGTTATGATGCTGTCAGTGGACTCACTATTAACATGACCTCTGCTACTGAGAAACACGCCCACACCAATGCACCATGCCTGTGGTTTTAAACAAGAATCTAGTTTCCTTGACAACCTCAGTAACCATGGGAGATGTGTCTTTAATTCACCTTTATTCCACTTTAGTCCACTCATATTTACAGTGCAATGCAGAGAACAACACACGTGTACTATTCTGTACCTGGTGCTTTTTGGTGCATTGCTGCCC
Organism: Chelidonichthys spinosus; assembly: GCA_029853015.1. NCBI lineage: Eukaryota > Metazoa > Chordata > Actinopteri > Perciformes > Triglidae > Chelidonichthys > Chelidonichthys spinosus. The sequence continues at coordinate 4,001,718 of CM056825.1, read as the reverse complement.
ATCACGTCATTTAAGTTTTCTGATCTGCATTTTAATTTTAACCTCATTTATTCTTCCAAATGATGGCAAAGGTGAGGTAGATAGGTGGATATGTATAAATCCATAGGGACTTATGTACCACAATCTCGAGTTAATTAAAAAAACATAAGTACTACTTATTTGTTAATACAAAAGTCCATAGAGAGAAAAAGAAGATTAAAGGGGGAAGGAAACTACCATTGGGAAGTGTTAGAGGTTACAAGTGCTGATCTCCATGACAACACTCGGAGACGTAACGTTACCCTGGTTACATTTGCAAGTGCTGTGCGTGTAAATTGCACATTAATCATTACACTGTGAATTGAAATGTACTGTTAGTAGTGTCTCTACAAGGTTACAGAGCAGCAACACGTCATACTGTGACGCTATGCGGTTCTACTCGGTTATGATTTGATGATGTCATGTAAAAGCCCAACTGACCATTAACGTTACATAACGTGCAAAACACGCCGGAGCCCACACACCTCTTTTAATCACACCAACACGCACCTCGACGTGCTACGGGCGAGTTGCAGTCCGGCTAACCTTTGCTTGTAAACCAGTAGCCGTTTAGCTCGCCACCTTTTTTTTTTCTTTTAGCATTCGTGTTTGCCATTTGCTAGCTAGGCACTGTGTGTGGCTAACGCTAGCTCGAGCACCTCGATCACACGACTCACCACGTTGGTAAGGTCCTGCACCGACTTGGGGTCCGTCTCAGCCATGACGTGGTGCGACGTGTTATCAGGAAGCAAAATTCAGAAAGCTGCCGCTTGTTGTTTCCACTATCGGGGCTTGTAACTGTTGGAAATAGACGATAGCAGCTCCTCGCAACACCCACCGCACAGTCAGCTGTTCCACAACACACGGAGTCTCGCGAGAGCTGCGTCACGGCGCTACGAGAGGTGGAACATTGAGGTTTTTTTTGTTTTTTTTTGGCCTGGAGAATATTATAACTCACATTTATTCAAAACGTGCCTATTTGAGTAAAGCTGCAAAGCCCACTGAGCCCCGAAATGAGCCACACGTTTAACGCTGGTCTGAAACGTGACCAACAGCGTCATGAATGTGCACGCGCGTCACTACATGCGCGTGCACGCTCCCCTTGGAGGAGTTGTTGGTTTCATGTTGAGATTTGAAAAGTTGGAGCCGCCAGGGGAAGCCGGTGTGTGTTTTGTGTAAACGCTGGGAAACGCTGGTGCCGTGTGTGTGTGAGCGTTTGTTTCTGACAAGGTGAATGAAAGCGAGCGGTAAGTCAAGTTGGAAAGTTGTTCATTGTTTACCTTTTAAAGCGTTTAATCCTAAATAATGCGACCTGGACAGCGTTTAAACAAACCGGTGAGCTCTCTTTAACAAAAAAAAAAAAAGTTTTTCGAACTAAGAAGTTTTTCAGAGTTAAACTAAAAGTGGTGAATTCGGGTTTGCACACGTTTCTCACCTATCAAGGATGCATTGGCCGTTTAATGTGCGTGCGATTACTGTAGCAGCACAGTAGCCCAACACTGTATGTGCAGGCACGTTGCTGGCCCAACCCCATAAAACTATGCTTCTGCTTGCATAACCGTACGTCCTGTTACTAGAAGTGGGCAAACACATTGAGCACCGCAGGTTTACACACACACACACACACACACACACACACACACACACACACACACGCTTTAAGGAAATACCTGAAGACACTTGGGATTGAAACATTCTTGAGTAATGTTTAACTAAACCTATAAAAAAAGAGCCTCTTGTGGCTCTTTTTTTTTTTTTTTGCATTTACTTTGCATAATGTTTTCTTCCTCATCATAATTTTTTTTTTTTCATGCTCTACAGAAATGACATGCGTGTAAATAGATCCATCCTAAAGCAGCGAGGTCTCTGCTGGTTCATGTCCTCACTTACAGCTGAGTCTAATGATAAGCAGACCCTCTTCTGTGTACAGCAGCATTTCCTGTTGCATCGCCTCTTATCAACAATGACACACACTGTGAAAACAAAAAACTCACCACCAGAAAACCTGCTGGTGAGTTTTCTGTTCTCACCACTAAACTAGCCTTCAGTGTGTCGACTGGCTCTCTGAGCCGGTCTCTCCCAAACCTTTTTATCTGGGGGCCTTATCTTAAAATCTTTTGCACTTATACGAACATTCCCGACTATTTCCGTAACCGTATCTTGGAATCGTTTAGAAGAGACATGCATTTGATGAATCTGCAACTTGGTGTTATGCACGTCAGTTACACATGCCCCTCCCTCTAAACTAAATATAACTGTTAAATTAAAAAGACTATGGGAGAAAAATTTAGATTTCCCTTGTGACCCAAATTAGAATCTCCTGCAAACCACACTTGTGGGTCCCGACCCGGTCTCGACTGCTTTAAGCCGTCCTGCCTGACTGATCAGCTGACACCGACTACCACATTGGAGCTCTCTGTTTTTGACATTTCCTGGTGATGGTTATGTGTACACAGCAACATACTGGCTCTTCCAGTGGCTCTTCATAAAACACTCATGACTGCATATGTCTAGTAATGGTAGAAAAATGTAATTTGCACCATCCAGGTGCAGGTGTGTCCTCTGTATACTGCACACACTGTGAAGGATTTGCTCTAATTATTTTACAGCTTATAATAATTATAATTTTCTCCAAAAACAAAGAAGCAAAGGAAGCAAATAGTAGAGGTTTTGGAACTTTAAATGCCAAATATTTTACTAAATTAACAAAAAATGGAATAATCAAAAATGTGATCGGTCGGTAAGTGGAATTAGATTTTCTGACAGATTTGTCAACATGGAGGAAAAGAGAAACACTGCTCAAACTAGAAATGAAAGATGCTGACATGATGAATATTTACTGCAGCTCCAGAAAAAAAGGTCTGCATGATACATTTTTATAACCTCAAGAAGGAACTCAGTAAGTTTTACTGTTAAAGTAGAGCCAGCAACAAAACCAGGATTAAGAATCACATGTTGATTGTGGTGAATTTCTATTATTGAGAAAATATTATTTAATCTGCATTATTTATTTTGTATCGATTAAAAATGATGTCTATCTGATCTGTGATGCAGTAAAAAATACAAAATGTTTGTTTTTGTGTTTTTTTTAAACATTTTTTATAGTTTTAAGGAATTTCGATAATTCGATAATCGTCATAAAATGATAAAACTCAGCATGTCTTCAGTGAAAAAGGGCCCATCGGTCTAATGATGCCTACGTATGTATTTTCTCTATAAATATATTAAACTACGTTCAGCCGTTAGGCCGAGTTATTGTTTTAATGAGATGTTGTTTGTGGTGAGAGGGAGCGTTGTGTAGTCGGACTCAGCCGGGACAGATATTTAAAATACCTAACGGAGGAATTTAAATCTAATCCGCTTAATTACTTTTACTGCTGATGGGCCCTCATGGGAATGTTAATCCAGGTTATTGACCTCTGGCTGCCTCCCGACCATCCGTCAGTGATGACTCTGACGAGCCTCCCGTTATATTCCTTTTCATTTTGCAGTTGCAACCTTCTGACCCCCCGGACCCCTCTGAGCGTCTCTCGGCGTGATGGATGCGGAGGTGGACGTGCAGGTGGAGGACTCGTGGACGCTGCTGTCCTGGGTGGCGTCCTGCGTCATGGTGTTCGGCGGCGCTCTGCCCTACGTGCCGCAGTACCAGGACATCCAGAGGAGCAGCAACAGCGAGGGCTTCTCCACCCGGGTCTGCCTGGTGCTGCTCATAGCCAACATCCTGCGCATCTTCTTCTGGTGAGGAAGGGTTTTTTTATCCGTCTTCGGATTTCCTTTCTTTCTGTTCGGGAGGCTCATGACAAGGTCATGCCTCAGGATCGGTCCTGGTGTCACAAGTTTAATGGAAGAGGAATGTAATGGCAGAATAAAATGAGAATCATTATATAACCTGAGCCATACGCTGTTCACTTTCGAGAGCTTCTCAAATTGTTTTACACATCAGAGAGCAGAGGTCGTTGTTCCGACTGGAGGGACAGAAGAGGGAATTTAATAGATTTCTTTATGAAATCCGGTTGGAACATTGTATTATTGTTAAGGCCTCTCTCTGCTGCTTATAGCCTGAATCACAGATCCCACAATAAAACCCATATTAGTGAATAATAGTCTGTGTTAACTGTGTTCATATAAATGCCTTGTTTATTAAGGCCTGAGCACCATATTGGAAAGACTTTTCTTATTATTCTTTTCTATATTTTATATATGTTTGGGATATTCGGATAGTTGGAAACTGAACTGGACAGATGCCTGGCAAATGCTCGATAGCGCCCCCTAACCACTTTCAGATCAAAGCCCCCTCCTCTAATGTGTTGTTATTAACCTGTTATTGCAAAGGCCACACAGAGTTCTTGTCTATAATGCACGTTTAGATCAGCTCTGTAAACTCTGGAGGCTGATTGGTGTCTTGCGTCGCGTCCTCCCAGGATCGGGAAGCAGTTTGAGCTCACCCTGCTGCTGCAGAGCGTGGTGATGATCATCACCATGTTCGCCATGCTCCACCTCTGCTGCACCGTCCAGAACACCAACCGAGTGAGCACCAAGCAACACCGGCTGTCAGGTAATTAAAACCCCACCCTGACAGACACGTTTTAACGCTATTTAAATCCGACAAGGCAACACAGTCGCCGTCGTGTATAAAAGTGAATCGCTTCAGGGGAGAAAAGAACAAATTCTGTCTCAGCAGTTTAGACGCCAAGTGCTTCAACTCCTATTCTTGCCAAAAGAGGGGGCTATTGGAAAAGCTTAACTGGCGAGGCTGCTGTTTTCCAAACACCTTACCTTCTCTGACAGCCACTTATTTCACACTTATTAGATGTTCACTTTTCTAATTCTGTTTAGGACTTTGGGTCCCTCGTGTCTAGCCATTAAAACAGACGCTGCTTTACGGCCGGTTATGTGGAAGTGATGACTTGGTGTCTGAGATGTTAAGATGTGAAAGATCGTGCAAGGCGAAGCACAAATGTCCCGTGGATGTTTTAGCTGCTGTCACACGTGAGATGAGTCTATTCTGGGCACGAGTGCGTACGTAGCGTGGATGAGGCATCGGTGCAGGCGGAGGGAGAATTGGAGATGGGATGGAGAGGGTGAAAGATTAAGCGTGTGTGTGTGTGTGTGTGTGTGTGTGTGTCTGCAGAGGGAGGGAACCCATCCAAGATTATGTTCAGGGTCACTCTTTATAGAGCGCTATAAATGTCTTTTATGGATAATTGTGTTCCTTTTTGTTTTTTATTTTATTTTTATTTATTTTTTTCATTTTCATTTTCACAGAGGCTCCAGTTGATTGCTTTGGTAAATGGCTCGACAGAAATTCAATTCAAGTATAATTTTTAATAAGATAACGGCCTATGGAGGGACATTGAGTGATGGAATCTCGGGTAACTCCGATCACAGAGCGTGTTATTGGAGACGTAAATTACCATGTTTGTCAAACTTTACTTTTGCACATTTGCTCCGCCGTCAGCGGCCATTCTTTCTTTCACATTGAGAGAACAACAATCATCTTTATCTTTGTGCTTCTTCTTGTCTTGTGTCTTACTCACCACGAGCCCACGCTTAAAGCGCTATCATTGTGAATATGATAATTCATGACCACGCGGGGCGGTGGATCGTTATATCTCCCTGTGAGACGATTAAAAACGATGCAGCTCGGGATCAAATCTTCTTCTTCTTCTCTTACATCAAGCCTCCCTCTCTCTTCCTCCGAAGGACGGGCCGAAGGTCCGGTTTCACGGAGTGCGGATATGAAGGGGAGGGGAGGGGGGGTGCGGTGGGGTCAGGACAAGAATAGATCAGAACAGCCCACCCTCCATCGCTAAGTCTTTCCAACAGATCAGGGTCATCCCTATGGAAAGTAGCTTCTTCTCCCCAAGATGCACGTTGGCATGATTTCTAACCATTTTTGAGGATCTTTCACGCTGAGCTCCCTTTCCCGTCATCTTTCTGCCCTTTATCATCTTCATCCCCACCTCCTCCCCCCCACGTTCACCCCACTGCCCTTCTCCTCTCCTCCCTCCTCTTTGCCGTTTCATCTGCTCACTTCCTTCCTCTCACTCCAGCAGGGACATCAGAGACGGCGTTGTGCCATACCAGGATCATCTGCTCCGGCTGCATGCCAACACCTGTTTCCAACTTACTGACCTCCCTTTCCACTTCCTAATCACACACACACACACACACACACACACACACACACACACAGAGAGGAAAAGCAAACATTTCATAAGAAGGTGAAATGGGGAATTCCTTCAGGTCTCGTTATGCTCCTGGACTTTCTGTTTGTTGCTGATTCGTCCATCCTCCACCTGCTGTGCCTTCCTTCCTCCATACTCATGGATGCATCTCTCACCTTATGTTTATTACAGTAGCATTCTGTTCTGCATACCACCTTAGGGTGCTCAATGTGCTGCAGACTAAATCTGGCACGCTGCTCTTGATTTACGCCGCAGTTTTACCGAGCTTTTTTCTGCGAAATCCAGCTGGCTTTGCAACGCTGCGGTGATCCTGAATGCCTCGACATAAGTGGAATACAAACAGGTCTTATTTTCACCGTGGCGTTGCCTGCTGGTCCTCTTTCATTCTCGTTTCCCTCCATGGTGCGTTTGCATAATACCTTCCTCGACAAAGTGTAGGTGTTTAGCATTGTTGCCAGGAAACAATACCGGATCCCTTTTGTGATGCATTCAGGGAAATGGGAGAACAATGTACGGATGGAGCCGTGTTCGGGAGTCTGGTTCATAAGGAAGCAATTCTCCTAGAATAGTTGTATTACATCAGGTTGGTTATGTTATCATACTCAGCGAGTCAGCAAGTATTTAATCTACACTGATGATGTCATCATCACCGGAACAATATTCTTCTTGTGCGAGTCCAAACAAAAGTCCTTTTTTTTCTCCGATTGCAGATAAAACGCTGGCCGATATGTGCAGAAATAAAACATCCATCTTTAAATAATGTATCCAGTGTGTATGTGTAGCTCTATATGCTCTACTTTAGCTCTATATGCTGCCTTCATCTGGTGATGGTTGTTATAAATACAGAAAGAATGTTCAGCAAAGACCTTTTGGATTCTGTTGGAGAGCTCATCACATTGTTATTCTGTCATCAATACAGGTAAAACTTCATAAATATATAGATATTCACGTCTTCCACATTAACTGACTGCTGAGTATGAGATGTCATCTCTTAGGAATATTTAGGATCCGAGCCACCAAATGAAAGTATATTAAAGTTTTGCTGATTTACAGATTGAAATTGGAGTCGGGGTGCTCCGAGTCGTCGTAATGGTCTCTACGCTGAGCTGACTCAGAGTTATGACTTTGCCGTGACTTCCAGTGGCTGCCTCGGGGCGCCACATTAACAATCCCGGTCCTCACGATACAGGGATTGGAAGACTGATGGGGGGGCGAGGAGAGAGATTATGTTCAAAGACAAAAGTGACCTCGGGCGAGGTGTCAGGCTTGGTGCAAAGGAGGCAGGGAGGAGCTTTGAAGGAGTAAAAGTTGAATATTTAAGGGCTGGGGGAAATGTGGAAATTCTTTCTTCACAAAATGACATTGCACTGTTTTGTGGATTATTTAAGTCTTTCAAATATGATTAGAAATTAGAAGTTGAGTTGCAACCAGAAGTTAATTTTAAAACCAACAGCCTCCTCTACTGGTTGGAGTGGGTAAAGCACAACCTGACTACTTTAATCAATTCAGCCCTTAAGGATTTTTTTTGGGTGTGTTACTTGTGCATGCAGTTAATAATTTACATTATTTTTCACATTTAATAACCCAAAACTCATCTCTCGCCCAGAACGCCGCTTTGTGAGTCACCTCGAGAAAAGAGCCGCAAATTGCTATATAATATCCTGAGAGCCAGCGGGAGCTCACTAGACCATAAACAGAGGGAGAAATGGGACTCCTGATAGCCGGTGTTGACCCTGCAGTCATCCTTAAAACCGTTAGCACTCAAGTGGTGAAAGCAATTTCAATCTGCTCTTGATAACCTTTTGCGGTGGAGGTTGGACACGTCGGCAGGCGTCGGATGCGTGATGGGAATTGTTTAAAGGACGCGTGGGAGGGAGTTTCGTTGTCTGTGATGGTGCAGAGCGAAACTTTCACTCTGCTTTGATTTAGCCAGGTTAGATGAAGTGATCACACTCGCTGTTTTCTTAGAACTTATTGCCTCATAAATTCACAGCGGAGCTCTCTGCCGTCCTGTTGTTACGAACTTGAGTCATTCAGGCTGCCTTGCTGTTGGAAATGCATTGATTGCCAGCATATGTGGAATAACCCTTTACATGAATGACTGGATTAATGCACACAGAACTGTTGGGGCTCAAATTCAACGTGAAGTGGAGGGAAGTGTGTTTTATCAGGCTGCACCCGAACTTGAACCGTTAACTTCCCAGCTCTGAAGCTGCCTTTTGGGCTGAATACGCTTCTACCCACATCCCACCCTTCCCCAGTGTTAGTGTCAGTGCAGCACTCTGAATGTGAAGGTGTTTGCCTTCTTCTCAGATGAATGTGTGACTCTTGAAAAGCATTTGAAGACAGGAATCTGGCCCGGTCAGTCTTGTACACGATGCATTTGTTTCTCAATGACTGAATGGTGCAGTGCAGAGTATGATGACTCTGCCATTCACCCTTATCTGCGACACTCAGGCAGCATCGCTGCAGCAGGACAAATTGGGTGTAAGGAGCCCACACACACACACACACACACACACACAACCAATTTCATTTTCATATCCTGCAACACAGACTTTCAACGTCAAGTGTTTAATTAAACCCCTGATAACAACAAAGTTTAATTAGCAAGTCCAACGAAGTCAGGTAGGTGAGAGGAGCTTCATTAGCAGTGGAGCGGACCGGATTACCTGAGCAGAATGTTTAAAAAACGGAATTAATAACTACGTGCCTCAGAGGGAGCATTCGTGGAGATCATTCCTGCACTTAAATTTTCACAGAATATGTGAAATGTGAAAACATTTTCCTGAATGAAAGGTTCGTAATCAACTTTTGGATCATTCATTGTTGTGTTATTTATTATTACCTGTTGAGTCGCACGTCGGTGGATATTAAAACAAGAAGATCTCCCTTCTGTCTGATGGAGACCCTCGAGGCCTGCTTGTTGTTGTCCTGAAATGAATTATGCATCTGGGAGGACTAGTATGTTAGACACAGTATAATGCAAAATGAATGGTGGCTGCATTCCCTTTTAGTTTCAGGGTCAGAGCCCTTGTTAAAAGTGCTGCATAAGAGACTGGGAGCATTCCTTCACATAGTTGTGTGCTGCTGTATTAATGCTGTGAAACCCGTATATTGAACCAGAGCTTTTCCTACTATAGCAAGTCGAAATATCTGCTGTGAAAATACACATTTGTGTATTAGAGCCCGACCGATATATCGGCGGGCTGATATTCTCGGCCGATATTAGGCATTTTACAAACTATCGGTATCGGACTTTATAATGGCCGATAAATGAATATTTTAAAAATGAAATAACAACGGAACGAAACACCCTTATTACACTTACCAGAATTTGTCTCCAGTCTTGTTCGAAGTTATATTTATGAAGCTTACCGAGTCTTTTAATGCTGGTAACTTTGTGTTTTTGTTCAAAGGACGTTAAGTTTTATATCTTAAGTTTGTATTTTTATACATTTTATTCATCAGAACTTTAATATATTTTGATGTTCCTCTGTTCCGTTGCGACAATAGAATAAACAAGTTTATTTTTAAACTGCATTATCATATTATTTTAGCGAAGGGTTAAATAACTACAAATAATTAATGTTAGGGGAAAATGTTTTGTTTCTGAACATTTGTATCGGTATCGGCCTTCAAAATCCTTTACCGGTCTGGCTCTATTGTGTATTTTCTGCCTACGTTAGTTACATTTCCCCCTAGCTACTGTGGTGATTTATGTGTAAGAGTCTGATATTTGAACGTATTGCATTATTTCCACTAACCAGGCCACAAGCACATAATCGCTGCCATTAGAGAACTTTTCATAATAAATGAGCTTTGACTAAAAGCCCTTCAGTCTCCCCGGATTAGACCTCTCCTCAGGTCCGTGTGGGTTTGTTCAGACTGGGCCTGATAGACATCTCCTGTTAGTTTAGTTCCACCCGATAGGGCAGAAAAACTCCACGCTCAGCTTCCACCTGGGCAGAGATCTTATCAGCCAAACTGAGGGAAAACCTGTGTATTCAGTCTGCATACAGAATCCCTTTCATCAGGCTAAGTATCCATTACTGTTTCTGAAAATGATTCAACAGGGATACTTCACAATCCAGCCTTTAGAGAGAGAAAATAATACGCCAAACAGAATCTAAACTTGCTTTTGGCTCGTTATTCGAAAAACGTAATACTAAGAAATATGTCAGGCCCTCTCTGAGGCCGTGCTCTGATACTTTGGTTATTTATGGATGTGGGTTGGTAATCTGTGAACTCGTGTTTGACCCCGCTGAACTATTTGTGTCAGTCAGGACCTCATTAGACCGGAACCAGAGAGTCAACCTGACATACAGACACCATCTATCACCGTCCGTCTCCACCATGCAACCTGACAGGTGTGTGTGTGTGTGCGTGTGTGTGACGTGTCGATAAAAACATCCATACATCAGGCCGTGCAGAAGCCTGCTACACAAACACAAAGTCAATACCATGTGAGTACCTGTTAGGTCGATGGAAGGCCGTCCTCCTGTCTGTTTACTATGACAAGGTCAAACCTCCAGCGACACTTGTTGTAAATAGAAGGACTTAACTGTTAACACGACGTAACCATCTAAACATTATATTGTTCTATATACACGACGTGTAGCTGGATTTTTGTCCTCTTCAGACGTTGAAATAGTGTCACAATAAATGGTTGATATCAATATGTACCACAATATGTGTATATAATGCTGCGGCACTGTTTTACTGATCACGTTTCCTCATAATGACTAAAGTTTGAAGTTTATTTAGACACAAACAATATTTTTACTTTTTTTTTTTTATTTACTCAAAATGTACAAACAACAACCGATTTTCAGTAACAACTGATCTGTTGATTTTTTTGTTATTATTTGTGGCGACCCCTGTTGGTGGTTGACGGTGGGGTCGGGAGTAGGTTGCTGGGTGGCAGGGGGTTGGGCCAGCCAATCAATCTGGTTTGCCATATAAGTCGGGTATTGTGTCTCTCTCTTCTCCACCATACAACACCACACACCGTATTTACGATGCATGCACATCCTACACCACTGATCTTACCGACTCTCACCTCATGTTATTGTATTTTCTCATTATCTTGATTATTGAGTTAAATAAACATGTTTTTGTTATTCATTTGAAACGGTGTGTCTCCGTTGTTTGTCATGGCCTAGAGCCAGCTGTGACAAATGGGGGGGGAAATCTGATTAATTAGCTCTAGAGTCTGAGATTTGTTTGGCATCTTGGTGTCTTTGTTGGTGTGTTTTGTTTACGCATGATGTATCTTTTGGTGGGCATTTAGTGCATTTTGGGGGACGCACCGTATGTCAGCGAGCTCGGATTTAGCTATGTAATATTTAAATCAAGAATTATAGTAGATATAGTACAGCATTTTATAGTAGATAGATAAAAGCTGCAGTATCACAGTACATAAACACGTTGAACACTGATTTAACAACACCTACACGAGTCTGAAGGTATCATTTGGAATGGCCGATTTTGCCTCGTCAGCAGTTTTCTCACTCGCGGAGGGTGAAATGAAATCGCTGCTCTCTTCGGTCCGACTCATTGTTTTCTCCTCTTTGTTGCTGATGCACTGTGGAGGCAAACTGCAGGCTCCATTACTAAAACCACACACCAAGAACCATAATAACTCCCAAATTGAGGAAAATCGTATAGTAATGGTAACTCTGTGTCTGGTTTCCTTGTTGGGGCCGTGGCCATGGCTTGTGATACCACATAGGAATTTCAATCAAAGTCCTCCAGCGACTAAATTGCCCAGCGACTCACACAATTCTTGGAGGGTTAATGCACTTTGGTCCTTGACTCCACAATGTCGAGGAAGTAGGGTGATAAACGGATCCCACTGAGGTTTAAGCTCATTATTCCCTCATTGAGTCAAACTTAAACCCCTTCGTCCTTCCCTTTCTCACGGCTCCGTTTGCTGCTCTGATCAGGCCTGATCACAGGGTATGCAAAAGAGTCAAACTAAGTTAAAACCCCCCTCTGGCACGCCCATTAAGAGAGATCTCCGTCCGTCCCACGATCCGGCCGGCACATATAGGCCAAGAGAATGAAAATATGCACTAAAACTCTTATTTATATAGCTTATTGAATGGTATTCTATTATCTTATTAATTGAGGTGTTGGGGGAATTAAAATCACACAAAAACACATCCTCTCATCGAAGGTTCTGAGTCTCTCCACAAATTTCGGGGATGATCCAGTTTACAGAGGAACAGGAACCTCCAGCTGTGTGCGTAGCAGAGGATGTAGCATGGTGCCTGCTTTCTAACTTCCATAATTGGAGGTGATGCTGTGCCTCTGGCTCTGTGCTATCCATGTCCCACTGTGCTTCCCGAGAACATTTTTTTATGCCGGGATCTTTCCTTTTTGCAAGCAATAAGTTTGATACATTTGCACACATTGCCCGCAATTCTGCTTTACTGTGTGTGCTAACATTAACCATAATTCCTTTGATATTAGGCCAGGGCAATAATACAATTGGGTGCACAGATTTATTTGGTTGGGAATTGTAGTGTTAAGCTATCAAACCAGCAGTCCACTCTGAGTGGCCACGGTTGACTAGGAGAATACATTTTGTGTGTTTTGATAATCCTGCTTGAAGGAGTCCCATGATCTCTTAAAGGGAACATTTTACTGTTTCTCCCCCCAAGAGGTTTACATCTCTGGAGCTAGCAATCTTTGTTTGTCATTATTAAATTTGATTTACCCCCCGACCCTGTGAATCTTTGGTCGTTCCTCTCCTCTCTGAAGCCAAGTGGACACTGATGCAACCTCACAGCAACACCGGCTTGTTGATCCGCGGATCCCGTTCCATCTGCATCGGGTTGTAAAAACAAGCACAGAAATCCAACGCTTCGGGGGAACAAAAATGATTTGATTTGTGTGAAGACATGTCTGGGACAAGTGACGAGCTAATGACGTCCATATTTGGTCAGATTGTGGAGATGCTTGTTTACGAACAGGCCCAGACAGATTTGTCTGTGATAGCCTGCAAACATCAATCAGTGTTGACACGCGGAGATTGTGTGGTTTTTAAAGGATTTTTTTGTGATATGAGTGATGAGACTCTCTGGTTCCTGTGAGAGCTGGTTCAGTTATCAGAATGAAACTGAAGTCTTGGATACATCTGGGTTTTTTTTTTAAAGGAGCAACAACATTCAGAGCAAACAACTATTTGCTTTTAATTTTGATCTATTTGCTATATTTAAAGATATCGTGGAGTAATATCTACCTGAACAGAATGAAGTAGCTCCCTTCTTCTTCACAGCTAGCGCCGTTAGCACTGTTAGCTGCAAGCCGCCGGCTCAGCCATCGCCTTGTTTCATGACTAAAACTTAATTTGAGTCATTTGAAAGAGATGTTTTTTTGTGTTTGTTTTTTTTGCTTTCTTTGCATGGGAAAGATACTATTAGTGTGTGAGCATCACCAACAGATTAACAGGTAGTCCCTCCTACTTATTCCTACTCATAACATACACTTGTATATGTACACTTAAACTTGTCTTCATTACACATATATATTATTATATTAAAGAGAGTTTCATATATAATCCCAATATGAGCAGTGGGTTTGCACTTTTCTTTGGTAGTCGCAACATTTGACCTGACCTCTTCTTATTCCTCTCCCTCCACTGTAGGAGAAAGATCGTAAAAAAACAAACATTGGATTGCTAAAAGATGAGAAAATGTCTCCTCTTGATTGACGGTGTTTATAGCACCAATATAAGACATCTTCTTTCCGTGCCATTCAGCAAGTGTTATAGTTCTATAAAGAGCTACAGGGTTAAAAGTCCCAATAAACCTTCATGGACATTATCTCCGGGTAGTAACGACACACACACACAGCCACAAACACTTCACTTTGGTTTCTTCCTCAGGGTACAATTACCTCATCACCTAGTCAGAGTAATTACCACAGCAGAGCCTCATTAAAAGTCATTATTTAGATAGAATATCCATTGACCTTCCTCGAAACGCAACTGCTTACTCTCCTTTGTTCCTTCTTCCCTCAGTTGTGGAAAAAATGTAATTCTGATGATTCTTGGATCACTCTCCAATGTCTGTTATTGCGTCACCTTCTCTTCTATGCAGAACATCATCTGTTTTCTGTCAGTTAACCGTTACTGTGTGTGTGTGATGTCAGTGGAAGTGTGTCAATTATACAAAATTGGTTATTTTGTGAACATTTCAAACAATGAATATCGGGCAGATGATCACCACCAGCTTTCGATTCTGACCACGACCTTTACATCTCAGAGCACACGGAGAAAAAATAGCAGTAAGTATCTCAGTCGAAGTATTTCGAGTATTTTAATTGGGTATAAATATTCTTTACCCACATACTGGATTATACAATTAAAATAAAAGTATGTGTGATTCACATCACTGTCACAGTTTTCCTTTTCATTCATTCATTCAGAGTCAGAGCCCGTTCCCAGCACTGCCATTTTTCTTTGCATCGTTGCCATTGCAACCGTTTTGTATGAACTAGACTGACTTATGGCAGCTGGCACTCATTGAGGTTTCGCAACTAAAACCAGCCAGACAGTGTTTAAGAGAAAGAGTAAATGAGTGACAATTTAACAGCTTCATCCACACTCTCTTGTCACATCGTCGGAGAAAACACATGGCTATTGCGATCACACTTTTGCCCGACTCATTGTCTGAAACCAGCGTAGCATTTAAAATGCGGAATTAGCGAGCTGGCAGGCACTAGTTGCAGTAAATGAGCCGAACCCGCGTCACTCATGGTTTCGAGTGTCGAGCCTTAATGGCACAGGACGAGTGAGTGGGATGGCTCATAACGTCGACTAATTTAACGGAAGGGGGCATTAGGGTTTATGAATACTTTTTTATCCATGAACAGAGTTTTTCCTGCATTTTTCATGGAAATGTCGTCCCACCTCCAGCATCCCCATAATAACATAATCTTTCTTCCACAAGCCCAGGGCAGTCGTTGCCCTATAATGCATCTTTACAGGCTGTATTCAGTAGTCAGTGGGTTGAACCTTAAATTGAAGTCCAGACCATGTTGTTTAATCCGGAAAGCTTTTGACGTACGAAAAGTCATTCTGCAGCTAACAATAGTCGGCTTTGTGTTCCAGTCCCATTATCTCTTATTTACACCTGCTTATCTCTGTAGGAGGAAAGCCTCCCGTTGATAACGCGTCTGCCCGAGTAGACCCCAGTTAATAGTTTGGACCCTGTTGGTCCCCTGTGCCGTCACATCCTTATCTGGACCCACCGAGTCTTCCATCTGGTCAGCAGCCGATTATCGGATCCAGATCTGCTTCACAAACGTGGTTCAGCTTCGACTGTGTGACTGCGTGCCTTCAAGAATGAAGCAAGGCGAGGAAGAGAAACAGAGTCTATGTATGTTTGTGTATATGTACATCACGTACCGTACTGTATTTGCACAGAGAGTGTGTGTGATAGAGAGAGAGCCTCCTCTCTTCAGCATCCTCGGCACCAAGGTCACTGCATCTCAGCATTTAACTCCACCGCTGCAGCCAGTTATCATCCTGAAGAAAACGTCCATTGTCTGCTACGCCGACACTCCAGCCTTTCAAAAACCCTTTTATGTCTGCTCCAATCAAAGTAGCCGGAAGATAAAACGTGTTGATTTTGTCCTCAGAATTCTCTCTCGGGTTTGAATGAACTTTGTCCGAACTGTAAAATGTGTCGTCACCTTTTTGACTTGTTAATTATAATGTCTTCATCAGAACATATTGGAATTTAAATATGCAGCAAGCATGAACTAAAATGTAATCTTGGCTCGTCAATTTGCTTTACGTTGTTGAAAGCAGTATTAATATTTTAAGTTTCACTTCCCATAATACCACGACTGGCTCTGCTACATGCCGATCTCCATCTATTGGTGAATGAAACTTGCCCACTAACCCAGCGGAACAGCCTTAAAGAGCATCTTTGTGCTGCTGATTATGCAAATGATCAAATCTCATGAAAGCACACTTACTCATAGGAGCCTGGCGGCGACATCCAATGCAGAAGTGCCTTAAACTTGCATTCCCTCTACTGACCATTAGGGGGCGACTCCTCTGGTTACAAAAAGAAGTCCAATTGCATGGAAATCTATGATTTATTACCTCAGTAAACATTGTAAACATAAGTTTATTGTCTCAATTGCTAGTTTAAAGTCTTCTTCAATACAGCACGATATTCGTTTTATAAATTACGGTATGCTTTTGGGCGTGGCGACCTTGTGATTGACGAGTCGCTACCACGCAACCAATGCAGTTAGCTGCTAACATGACATAACATTTAGCTGTTAAGTTGACCTTGGTTGAATTATGGAAGCTAACTTTGTTAACAGCTGCACACCAGAAGCCAGATGCAGTCAGGTTGCTGCTTGTGTTCGTCAGATCCTTCCGTCGCTCCTCCGTTGTCCAAATATGGTCACTTCCGTTCACTGGTTGCAAAAACTCCAAGATGGTGACGACCAAATCTGGAACTCGAGGCTTCAAATCCGTCCACAAAACAAACTGCTGACGTCACAATGACTAAACCACTTCTACAGTCATGAGAATATGAAATATTATGAAATACCTACTTTTTAAAAGAAATGATTGGCCCGTTGTGTGTATAACAAGTATGTAAGTCACTAGTGTCACCGTGACAGCCAGGACTCCCATATTTAATATAAATGGGACTATCCTGGATGATAGATATGAATGACTAATTCAGTGAGAAATGCCGCCACATGTAATCTGTATCACAGGCATATTTGCATTATGAAGAAAAACAGCAGTGGCTAAGCAGTAAGATGTATGACGTACAAATTAATCTCCTTGTTCTGCTGCGTTATCCTGAAATTGCAGGACACAAAAGAAAAAACATACGAGTCTTCAGACCAATATGGATGTGAACATTAAACACCCTTACAGCTGAAAGCCAGCACTTTAATTTCAAAGTTATTGTTTCATTTCTCATCCAGCGTGCTGCAGTAGAGCTGGAACAATAATAAAAAAAAAAAAATGTGTCACCGTTCACATACCGGAGGCGCTGCATTTTATCACGGAGTCACAATTATAAGCCCGGCCGGAAAATGATGGACTCTCCTGCTTTGCACATCGGCCCGCTCTGATGTTCTGCTATCAAACGAGCATTTACAAAAGTCAGTCTGTCAGCCTCCGCGTTTGGCATTAGTAGATAACGGCTCATCAACTAACACCCAGGAATAAGAACTGCTCACTTGCCACGTCGGATAGCCTTTGAGAAACACTTGTAAAAGAAGCACTTTTCTCTGAAATCCTTTGATTTTGCCACAGACGGCACATTCTAATCAGCCAATGAACTTTAAGAAGGAGAACGCGGAGGTTAGTTGAGGCCGAACCACCTGCAGACACGACCGATCTTGAAACGATTGAGACATTTTAGGGATTAAGCCGGCATGGGCTGCAAGATAGAGAGGCTTACACGGATGCTATCAGGACGACTGAAGGACAATCACAATGAAGAGCTTCTTTTATATCTCTGATTCTCTGTGCTTGCAGGAACTTTCAGTCCCGGACTGCCATAGTTAAATGGACAATGAAAAGAGGGCTATAAAGAGGACGGTAAGAGATTTTCTCTGGGTTGAAAAGGTTCCCATCGCGTCGAGTGTCCCTCTCTCGTACTGAGTGGATCCAGGCAGATGCTCTATCAAACATGAACAAGTACAGGGAAGAAACGACGTGTACTCTTTGAGACCATCATGCTGCGTTCAGTGTTTCCATTTTTGTTGAATCTGTATTTTTTGGAATATGGTCTACTTATCCTCGCATCTTATTCTGATTGGCTCTAACTTTCCTTTGGTCACATTCACATAGGATGTCTTCTTTTGTATTAATGCACTTTTTGTTTGGGATAATTGGGTCCAAGGGACACATGGTGACCTTTAGTAGATCATAAGGAGACACAAATGAAGGGGGACCTCTAATAAAATTACATTTACATACTAGGAAATATCATAATTATCAATATCATGCTTTCCAACACCAATAGGCTAAATTTGATTCCAATTAAACACCTTTTCATATCGACACACATTTGGGTATCTGCTGCCAGCCGACCCACAAACTCTAAAAGCCAACCGGGTCAGTTTTTTGCGGGCTACCTGGATCCCAAAACATGTGCTTCCATTCAGATCCAACACCCCATCTGGTCACCCACGACTTGAGAACTTCAGAACTACCTTTGCAAATAGGGGTGGGTAAAAATATTGATAAGGCAATATATCGCGATACTTTGCCGCCCAATACGATATCGATTTTTAAACTCCAAAGATCAATAAAAAAAAATTTCATATTATTTTCAATGTTTATTCCAGTGAATTTCATGGGAATTAATAAAATGGAGAGGCTGTTTTGAATGAAATGGTTTTGACTCAATTTGTCCTCTGATCAATATCATCTGATGTACATATACAGGTACTTTATAAGTGATATCGTGATACGTATCGTATCGTGACCAAAGTATCGTGATACATATCGTGAGGTTCTTGCCAATACTCACGCCTATTTGCAAAGGTGCATCATATGTTGTCTTGCAAGCAATCTAATTCAAGAAACAATCATTTTGTATTATTGTTGACCTCACACGAGCACATGAAAGGACACACAAGCAAACCTGTACACAGACAGCCCAGTCATGGCAGACAGCTGGGCCTTGAACCTGACTGGATGGAAGTATTTTTTATTTCATTCACTGATTCCCTCATTTATCTCAGAGCTGCGGGCGCCTGCCAAGACATTTTAGGGATGAAAATGGACGGAGGCACTGGAGCGAGGATGGATGTTAAAAGGCAGATTGGATGGTGGCGGTGCATGTGGGGGTCTGACGGCGTCCCAGTACGTTGGAGACGCCGTCATGTACCGACTGTACCCGTAGATGCTTTCCTGTCAGGATACACAGGAACAAGCACAGGAGTGGAGCCATCACTCTTCCTCCCGACGCCCCAACGTCTTCACCGGAGCGTTCCTTCTCACAAAATGTTTGAATCTAACTTCTCTGACTGTCTCTCTCCATAAACAAGAATAGCACACAGAAGTGGCTCCTGCCATGCGTGTGATGTGAACGCAGTTCGAGTCCCCCCGTCAGCGAGGGAGTGTATATTTCCGACTCGGCTGTGGAGCTCTTTATGTTATTCAGTTATTCTTTAATGAAATGAGTATGGGCGAGGGATACAGGAGTAGGTCAGGCGCTCACAGAATTCTTGTTGTGGGTCGTGAATGCCGGTGGAGCTCATTAGTTCAGCCTCGTCCGGGTCAAGAGGGTAGAAATAACACACACACACACACACGTACTCCCAGCGAGGAAGCAATCAGTTGTGGTAAAACACAGTCACGGTTCACTGGCAAGGTCAAAGCTGCCCACTTTCAAAAGTGCTACTGCGGCAGAAAAGTGGTCTTGACGAAACGATTATTCTTATTTGCTGCAAGCCGACGGGTTTGTGATTCAAATGTGGACATTTTTCTGGCTCTCACCGTTTTCATCCTTCTCCCTTCCTTCATTGTCCTTCATTAGCTGTCGATGCATGCAGTGAACAAGAGACGAGCTTAAAAAACACTAAATAAAACATGAACTAATTTGAATAGAATTCTGCATAAAAAGTCATTATAAAAATAAGATCTATTCATTCTCATTGTTAAATGTTTTTCTGTTAATGTTGAGCTTGGACAACACAGGCATGTGCTTCTGTACATACTATGTCAGTGTACGTGGATGTATATCTACTGACACTATGCTTTGTGCTTTAGCAGCTAGCGCCTGTTAGCCAGAGCAACTCAAGAGACACTTTTTCTATTCATAATTATCAATGAACTGAATTTGTCTCCGTCCCGGGGAGCATGTGGGAAGTCACGTTGCCGCGGTAATGCAGAGTTTACCGGCAAGCCGACACTGTGAACGGCTGTTTGCACCGAAGTAGGAAAGTCGAGGCTTGTTTGGGTTTTCCAACGCTGACTGTGTACTTACAGCTGCAGCTCTTTGCCGTAGTGAAGGGGAGCTCGTTGGCTAAATTTAAAGAGGCCGGGGGGATGCGATTTGCCCGAGGAGCGAGACCGTCTGGTTTAAAATTTCTGAATCAGTGTGCTCAAATTGGCCTGTCAGCTGGGATGGGCTCCGACCCCCCCGCGACCCGGAATGGGATGAGCCGTTACGGATAATGGACGGGCGGATGTGCTAAAATTAATATGTTTATTAACGCTGCTGTAGGATTTTGTTGGCGTCCTCATATCACATTCATGTCCGATCTCAATGCATGCTGTATATATATTCTATATGTTTGTACTATAATGTAGATGGCAAGCATTCAAGCAAGCAGCTGTAAACCGCTGAAAATGTATTACTGGAAGGTTTCTGCCTGAATGAGTTTGGAAAAATGAAAAAAACTATGCAAAGTTAATCCGCCAGACGTCTCCATGAAAAGACGTGTTGGAAGATGTTTTTTGGTTAAGTTTTGATAGATGTGACACAACTATCGCTGCAGTGCTGTCAGGAAATGAAGAAATGAACAACTTTATTTATCTCACATGAGATAAAAATAGAAAGTGCACTTAAGAGAACACTGGGCAGCGAGGCAGCAAATCCAGAAACGTAATAAAGTATGTAAGCTGAAAGGAACAAACACAGATTTAAAATGCATAATGTGGTGTACAGTTTATTATAATTTGCCCCATTCCCCTGCCACAAACAACTCTATCGGAAATCAAAGAGTTACAGTAATTGCGCTGGGCGTTGTGAGTCCCGTTTGTGTGTTTTTGTGTGCTTTCAGGCCTTTTATTCTAATGTGTGTGTTTAAAATTAGATCAGAAATGGACATTTCTGAGCAAAATGCACAAAAAAGATCCGCCAGAAGTATACAGGGGCGCAAAGCATCATCTTAATCCCACTTACCCCTATGAAAATGACTTAATTGCACATTTCATTGCTTATCGCCAACCCTCACATTTATTTTGTTTGTCCATTTTGGGGTAAATATGCCATTAACGAGGCTACTCTTATTTTCTTTCCCTCAGCTACTCTAAATGAGATACTTGATATTCTGGTGGGACCCTTTCTGTTGCTGTTGACTGAGCATCTGAGTCCACGAAGCTCTCCAGAACACCGACGGTTAACAACCAGACAGATGTGGATTTGGGCAGAAATATCAGTCCTTGGCACCACAAATAAACTCCCGTAACGCATGGCTGCTCTCGAGCCGGCCGCTCTGCACACAGTGCCGGTCTGACGTGGTGCAACATGCCCCGTCCGCTGGGAAGCATCCAAACCGCTTAGCGGGAGGAGAGAGTGTGAGCAGCATGCAAAAAAACACACACACACACAAAAAAAAACAATTTAGGATTACAATGAGATGGTTCTTGTCATCGTCTCTTTTTAATGAATTCCCCTTTTATTGGTTTCCTTTAATCGGGTGCGTGGATTGTTCTCTGCCCTTCATAAATAATTTGCTAAAATAGGATTTTTGTTGATGCAAAAAAAAAGTTGAAAAGTTCAGTCAGCGTTTCTCGTAATCGTCTTAATAAATTAAGCACAAAGTTTTGCCGGAGCTGGCAAATGTGTAATGAAGTTGTTCCTCCTCTGGAGTTAAATATGAACCGCTGCGAGCGACCGAATCCACCGGGAAGGCAATTTGTTCTTGTGTGTGTGCTTCTACAGTCAGTAACTTAATGAGAGGACGTGTTATCCGGAGCGCTTCCCTCTGACCCGTCCTGCTGGGGAACCACGTTAGATTTGTGCCAGCGGTTCAGACTTCCTGTCCATCCAAGTGACAGCAGGGCAGCGGGTGGTGTCCTTATTAAAGCTTGTAACGACGCTATGAGAGGATTATTCTGGTGTGCCTGTGATGTCAGAGCTGGAAATAAGCAAAGACGGTCTGCGGTCGACTCTGTTGTGACGTTGTGGGATCGCCCTGGACCAGATTGTGGATCCGGTTAGGATGGTACAATAATAAGTCATTCACTTTGCGTTGATACAACGACTTAAAGCTATGGTTCCCCATAGTCTCCCCTGCTCGTCATCACCCCGCCTTGTTGAAGCGTGGAACACTGAGGGGAGGGGTTTGGTTGGGGGGGGGGGGGGGGGGGATGCTTTTTTCAAATCTGTCTCAGATGCTCAACAGATTTTCAGAATGTAGACCAAAGCTTTGACCTGAGAATCCCGTTACACCCTCCGTGTCCTACGAGAATCCTCACCCGGCAGCCGACAGACAGGCTACAAAACATCTCAAACAGCAACTTTCACACGTCTTTAAAATTCACAGGAGGGGCCCGGGTCGTTCCGCTGGCAGGCCGGCGGTGCCGAGTCAGCGTTTCTGGAAGCTCCCGAGCTGTCAGCCTCTATCCTCGTCTCTGCCTGTCTACCTGCAGCTACGCACCGCGCCTCCGCTGCTCGTCCTGATGGGAAATACCTCGGCTTTAGCCTCCGTACATCCATCTACTTGACTGACTCAAGGCTACTCTCCCTCTCTTTCTGACTCACCTCCATCCCTCCATCCTCCGTGACTGTACTGCAACAATGCTGCACCTCCTGCTAAGACTCACACACACACACACACACACACACACACACACATACACACACATTAATGGACTTTTCCGGCCCGAGCAACTATCTTCCCTGAGTAACTCCACACACACACAGTTACTGACATCCTCGCGGCCGCTTCCTCGGCCCCGTTTTTTAGAAATTGAATTGTTTGATCTTGTACTGACTTTGTGTGAAGACGGAGCGTCGGTCTCGCCTCCTCCCGGCGGTCTCTGGGGTCTTTTTGATGTACAGCGCTGGCTTCGACACACACACACTCACACACACTCACACCAGACAGGACGAGGCTGTTTTGGAAAAGGCCAGGCAACCTGTCCTGTCGTTGGGTGACAAGATTGTGTGTGTGTGTGTGTGTGTGTGTGTGTGTGTGTGTGTGTGTGTGTGTGTGTGTGTGTGTGTGTGTGTGTGTGTGTGTGTGTGTGTGTGTGTGTGTGTGTGTGTGGTGAAGAGACTTTTCTTTTCTCCCCTTAATGACACAGCGAGAGGAAGGATGTGAGCCGGTCAGGGGAAGGAAGCCGGCTGGATGATGCATGATATAGGAGGACAAATAAAAGAAGATGACTTCATGAATGATGCATAGCTTTCTCTCTTCATTATATTCTTCCGGAGCAATTTGATTATGCGGGTAAACACACAAGGCTGTATAAGTGAGGGATGAAATGGGAGAGGGGAGGGAGGAGAGAGGAAGAGCCGGGATAAGAAGAAGGGGAAGTGGGTTTGTTGCATTCTGTAAAAAAGTAAATTTGGAAGGTGTGTGTGTGTGTGTGTGTGTGTGTGTGTGTGTGTGTGTGTGTGTGTGTGTGTGTGTGTGTGTGTGTGTGTGTGTGTGTTAACAATGGAGAGAAGAAAATGTCGACTCTCAGCAGGAGGCTTTTTATACACTGAAAAGTTGACAGTATTTTTGAAATACCACTCCTTGCGTTGTTGCTGCTGTCAGCGTGTTTATACTCCATCACGCCGGCCTCATTCAGAAAGACATGAAAGGAGGTTTTTTTTAATGTTGCCGATAAAGGGCGAGCTTCTGAGCTTCTCCCGACTCTCCGGTCGGCCTTCTGCCAGCCGCCTCGTGTCTGCAGCGTCTCAGGTTTGATGTTGTGCTGAGGAACCCGGCAGGTTCCACCGTGTGTGTGTGTGTGTGTGTGTGTGTGTGTGTGTGTGTGTGTGTGTGTGTGTCCTCTGTGCCTCTCTGTAATAAAGTCATTAATCACGTTCGCTGTTTGCCACAAACATGCCACGCTGCAAGATGTCTCACTCTGGATGTCCCAAGATGCAACATCAGATGCAGCTCAGTGGAGTGTGATGGGAAACGTGTGTGTGTGTGTGTGAGGGATATTGTTGGAAAATTAGATTAGATTAATTAGGATGATGTTGGGTTTCCTGGGAATTCCAAAGTCCCTTTTCACTCGTTGCAGTTTGAGTTTCCTAAAAAGACAGAATTTTCACCTCATTGGATTTCTGCAGTTTTAACAGGATTAACTGTTGAAAAGGGAATCAGATCCACACCTTTAAGAGTAACCTGATTCTATTTCAATTAACTGGTCTGTTAATTGTTTAATTGAGTCCAAACTGGTGCTGGAACAGAGTTGATAGACTTAAGATGAACTAAGAATAATGTTGCTTCATCCTCTTGTTCCACCTTTTTTTTTCATTTTTATAACACTTGTATGGATTAACCGGTGATTAAAACACATGAAATCTATAGATTTAACCTGAAATGCAGCCCTCAAACTGCCACATCTGAGAAGGTTTTCCTTCATCCGACTCACACACACATGCCATCCAGCTCCCGTGGGTGCCGCCTGTTCAGTCAGTGTGAAAGGAAACGGCGCCGCATGTAGGAGTCAGGTGCTTCGCGGCACGCCGCGTCACACTCCGGTCCCCACGCCAACTAATGTGCTCTTATTTAGCCATCAATCCCCTTTTAGCCGACGTCAGCTGCTTTTTCTACCGCTGCGTTGTCATGCATACGCAATGAGGGATTGTCGACCATCGCACATCACAGCCGAAACACTGAAATCACTCCAAGGATCATCCGTTTTCAAGGTTTGACAAGTGCTTGGAATTTGAATAAAGTGCTTGAAATGTATGTTAGATGTCATGACATATATGATATAACACAGAGGAAAGAAGATCTCCATATTTGAGGGACTGAAAACAGCTTTATCTGACATTTGATGATGAACAGATGAAGAAAATAGTTGGTGATTATATTTCTGTGGATCTGTTAGTGGAATTAGTTTTCCTTTCATTTGTGGTCCTTCTGTAAAAAGCTGTCTCCAAACATCACGTTGGTTTATAATAACATCTCATTTAATGTGATGAACAAGTGCAATAATAAGTAGACTGAATACTGAGGATTGTATTGGATACACATGCTGGAAGGTGCTGGAAAAGCATGAAAATGCGCCTTGAAATGCATGAAAAGTGCTTGAAACCCTGTCACTCGTTTCCAAACTCAACCGTTTTACGTTCCTGTACCGATGTGACTATTTCACATTTAAATCATACTCAGACCTCTTCTATTCAAGTATTGTTGCAGTTTTGGAGAAAGAAGAAGAAAATGATGTTTTTCTAAAAGCCCCACATGATTAATCGTGTGTCAGTGGAAAAGGTAGCTTTACGCCAAAGGTAATAAGAATTCGTAATGTACAGCCTGGCCAGGGCCAGATTATTCCAAAGTAATAGAAAGGTAGAAAGCTTTCCAGTATCTCATTTGTCTTTGCTGTAGTCACTTATGCATGTGCACATTATTGATTCAGGAGTGCTGTCTTTGCAGAATCTCCATGCGTCCGTTAATTGAAGGCTCGTACTCTCTCTGCTCTTTGCCTCTCCGGTCTTTCTCCCTCCGTGTCCTCCCTCTCTGCCTCAACTCTCTGTTTCTATCCACACACTGTTAGAAAAACCTTCTCACGCTTCAGCACTACACACACACACACACACACTTTTCCCCCAATCTTCACTTCCTGTTTCCTACCTGCTACAAATCTATAGAAATAATCGATTCTGCATCGATACAGTAAAGTCTATAATCATTTTTTTTTATATTTAAACTTAATAATCGTTCCACCTTTTATATGAAGCAGATCAGCTGTATCCTATACATAATAATGGTTTGAAAGATTTGAAGGAAACATTCTCATTATACACTGTTGGAATAAAGGTGGAATATGTTGTTTTCAGGCACAATTCTCTGTTTATTCCTGTTTAAATGCAATGTAATCACGTTTGACAACATTTGTTTGGTGCAATAAAAGATGATTCCAACCCCGTATTTAAGTCGTGATGCTCTGAATCGTGAGGCGACTGATGACAAAGTATTGAGTGTGAGTTAAATCCTCTCTTTCCTCTCCAGACTTGGACTTCCGTTACTTCTGGAAGTGGAGCGCCTTCGAGGACTACCTGCTCTTCTGCTTCGGCTTCACCGTGCTGTGCGCCGTGGTCACGCTGCTGCTGCTGGACTCGTCCGTGTTCGTGGAGACGCTGGGCTCCCTGGCCGTGGTGTTCGAGGCCATGCTGGGCGTCCCGCAGCTGCTGCAGAACTTCCAGCACGCCTCCACCAAAGGCATGAGGTAGGCTTCGAGGTCAAGCAGGCGCTCTGCAGGAAAAAAAACCTCATAACTGGCCGCGCTCACGTTGGTGTACGTTGGCCCGCTGCCGCACAACTTTATTAGTGCTCACTAACACCACATGGAAAGTACTCTCATTAAGCGTAATGTCCGGGGGAGCGAAGTAATTTATGTTCCCGTGAGCGGAATATGCTAATGAGGTGATTTTGTTTTATTACAAGGGTAAATGCATTAAAAATGATGGACTGACGTTAACGTTTAGAAAGGTTGAATGTTACAAACCCTCCTGTCAGACCTCGTTTAAACTACAGTAAGGACAGAAAGATAAAAATGTCATGATAACACTGTAAAATAACAACTTTTCTGAATAAGAAGAGAATCATCAAATCCCCTCCAAGAAATGTCTGGATAGAATTATTCATTTCATGCCACATGTTTAAGGTAATTCGAGAGGTTTAGAGTGTACCCACATTGAATTCAAGGTGACCTTGAACAGGAAGAGGTGGGGGGGGGGCAAACAAAAGGCTGAGCTTGCAAGAATATGTCGGAGTACAAAGGTCAACGTGTACGTTGATTAGCCTCTCAGGCAAAAGACTGTGAGATCAATTACGCCCCTAATGGCACAGAACTTCATACTAATTGTGATCATTATTTCCTCATTATGTCCCTCGTCTGTCGTCAGTGTGTGTGTGTGTGTGTGTGTTTGCGTAGTGTAGTAGAGTCGCACGCTTTGCCGGTCACTCACCTGTGAAATTATTCTATAGAGACGAAACAGAATATTGGACTTTTTCCCGTTTAGAGTCAGAAAAACATAAGTTAAGATGCATATCAGGAAAATATGATGAGTGACTTTGTTGTGACGTGTGATGTAATTGGCAACTCTTCCCGGTGTTTTTTAAGGCGGGCCCACACCGGACCAAAAATCGGCGTCTTTGAGAGAGTCGGCGTCCGTGACATGAGTCTGCTTGGTGTGGTCGCTCGAATCGGCCCACGTCGGCGTTCATTTCAGCCGATTCAAATGTGTTATCCGCCGTTCGAGTCGGTGACTCTTTTACCATTCTGATTGGTGGAGGCTAGGCTAGCATGTAAACATACCAGATAACCAGTGGAATCGAAGAAGTGGTCTAGAGAGGACCGCCTACTTCCGGTTTCCGTGTTTTTTTGGCCCACAATACAGATTAGCGCCGCCTGTTGTTTTGGAGACATTACATCTCGCGCAAGCGCGGAACGTTTGGCGTCGGCTGTAGTTCCGTAGGTGTGAACCGCCCAAGTCGTTGTTCGAGTCGGCCATGTTAAGTAGCCCGACGTCATTTACCGACGCGAATCGGGCAGTCGGTCCGGTGTGGACCCGCCTTAAGGGCTTCAACCAATGATTTATGTAATTTTGCATCCATTAAGGACCCGCATTTCTTTTAATTATTGTTTGTTTTTTTAAATCAAGCAATCCCGATTCCTATTAAATGTCTTGGAAAAATTCCAATGACAGTCTCCTAGTTTTCACAGTGATGTAATTGAATTGTTCTGTTAGATTTTCCGTTTACATCAGACAAAGGGACGCAGCATGGAGAAGCTGGTAAATGTTCAACATTGTTGCTCGAACAAGAGCTTCGATGCTTCAACACACGCAGAGGAAGTTTCAGTCAAACGTGCACATGTCTGTAAGGAAACTAAGCAGGAAGTAAGCTCTGAAGATATGAACCTAAAGATGCAGCTGTTGGCGGGAGGTTCCTCCTCCTGTGATTTCACATAAAGTGTCCTCGGGGTGTGCATCTGGGTTTTGCACTTCCTGTGAGCATCCTTTCAACTCGGCATCGCTCCAAAGATTAAATACGCAATAACACTGCGTTAGGCCTCTGAGGTGACTGATGAATAAGTCAGGAGTGTCAGCTTGCTAAACTCAGATCTATGGCGAAGTCCCCGCATCCTCAGTCATGTGAGCCAACAAAAACAACACAGCTGTTGGAATAGACTCGTAATAATAAAGGATTCCATTTTCAGCATTTGTATTTCCCAACGTTTGCTATCGATCTCCGCGGCCCTAATTGGACCGATGACCCTGCGGGTTTGGAACCAGCCCATTCAGCACTTCTGTCTCTTGGTGCATTACATGCGGATCTTCTGACTCGTGTCGGCTGCACTTAAGGATTCTTCCATTTGTTCAATTAAGCTTAAACAAGCTGTTTTCCACTGATGATGATGCTGCACGTCGTCTGCACTTCCTCTGATGGTACATCCCATGTGAAACATTTACTGGGTGTTTTTCAGGGTCCCCTGAGTCTTATTACCATGGTGTGATGGTCAGTGTATGGATCCGTTTAATTAACTTTTCCCATTTTGCTCCACAAAGTAAATATTGGACCTATTTTCAGAGGAAATTTACTTATTTCAAGACCTTTGTCTCTCAGCAAGACACTCTCATGAGATCTGGCGTCACCCACTTATTAGAGTGGAATTATAAACCATTTCAATCCATCGGAGGAGCTTGTAATTAGGGACGAGATAGAAAACAAGTCAATCAAGTGATTTGAAAAGGCTTCATGGTGGAGAAGCGTAAAATAGAGCGTGATTTAAAAAAGAAAGAACAGACTCGCACAATGTTGCTGTTTTGTATTTATCCCTTATTTATGTCCATACGTTATTTAAGATGTTTGATCATCACGATCTGATCTCTGATGCGTTAAAAATATACGTTTCTAAGTCAAAATGACTGAGTTCTTGCTGTGATCAGCATCAATGCAGAACTCACTCAGAAGCTGTGGAATGATGACCTGATTAACGTTAACCTAATTACGCTGCAGGCACTGAATGGCAGCAGGGGCACGGGCGTGCATTACAGTGTATAAAGTGTTCCCAAAGGCACTCAGACTTTATTTGTTTACTCCAAAAATAAGAAAATGCATCTGTAAATGCATTCACACATCTTCACAAAAACACGCCAAAGTCTCTCCTCTAAACACTCTAACGATCTCTCGGTCTCGTCTCGCCCCGGGGAAAAGACAGGACTTGTTCATTTAACAGCGAGAGCTACTGAACTGACTAAAACCACGGCTTTGATCGTGTCGGCTATATCCTAGAAACACTATTATGCATGCTCTGCTTACGCGCTGTACTGTATGTATGTGAGCACGACATGCATGTGCACTCATGCCATGCACACATGCACATATCTCACACAGAGACACACAAATCCAGAGAGAGCTCCTCCCCGGGTGTGAGGAGGAAACATGCACTGATGTTACTGATGGAGGTTGAAGGGTTGAGAGAGAACAATCCAGTGATCTTGTCTTTGATTCTGTATATTCATCATACTTCCTGTTATGAGCTCCTGTAAAAGGGACAGGGTCGCCCATAAAGTTGGAATACTTTTTAAATATCTTGTCTTTTATGGAGGCAAACAAATGATATGCATGAATTAATTTCATTAATTGAGTAATTGTGACATAAGGTAATCATTACACCTGGTCAAAAGTGATGACTGATGCATTTAAATAGGCATAAACAGAGGATTGTGTCTGAAACCAGCCATATCTAGAACGCTGTCCCACATACAGTCCCTGTCCCGACATTCACCTCCCAGATTTGCTCCCTTCTGGGACACGAACCTCTGATTCACTCGTCCCAAAGAGCTTGGAGGTCATCGCGGTGTCGGCCTGATATCCTCCAGGGCCGGACTGTAAAGGTACCTTTGTCCGAAAAAAGAGAAATGTGAAACCGCCATTAGGCTGCCATGGAAGGGGCCACCGGTAACGCCTGAAGGGTGTCACCGAGAGCCGAGAGCAACACACAAGCTGCCAGCTGGGAAGTCGTGAGAGGCAGAAGGACATAAAGAGGGAATGGGAGCCGAGTCGGCGGGACAGGTGTTAATGTATGTGTTTGATTCCCTTCGTGGATTGATTGGAGGTAGTTGGACAACTCATTCATGCCGATAAAAAAGAGTCAGTGGCATCGAGGGAGACGAGCAGCATAGAAACTATCCAAATGTATGAAAACTGACAGATGAGTGTCCGGTGTTTGTCTGCATTAACTACCTCCCGGTCATTGGGACAGACGGACCGCCGTCACCCGGGTGACATCATGGCAGTCGACAGAGACGGGAAGCAGAATAGTTCAGGTCTAATGAGACGGGAAGAGGAAGACGGGCGAACTCCCCGGGCAGAGAGCGCTGAGCAATCACACGCATGCAAATACGTTACACCGCCAACACGTCGAGCCCGAACCGCCCGGTCCAGCCGAGTCACGCGTCTTTCAAATGCAGAGCAGGTGTCGGCGTGGAAGTTTAATAAACAGCTTCCCCCGAACAGCATGCGATGGCAACTAAGAAGGGCTTCAGGGCCTTTGCTCAAGGGCACATCAGTCGTGCTAATGAGGGACGGTTGCTTTGCATATGCTTGCTGTTACTCGGCAGGGACGAGGTGCGTTTACTCTGACGGATCTGACACATGAGCTTCACGATGCAAAAACATCCAACCTTTTTCTATGTTTTAAATGATGGAGACATAAAAGCAACTTGTGCGGTCCGGTTTAGAACACTGTGACTTCCTTTTAATGCATTAGTGACACTTTTTAGTTTCTGGAAGATGTCGAGACATGATTATCCCATAAACGTCCAAAAAAGACGAGGGATTCCTCGTATTTATCCACCAACATGTATGTTTAATCACATATTCAATGGGAACTATTTCTTCAGCGTTGTATTCTTTATATACATAATGCATAATTACATAATGAGACGTTAAACTTTAAAGTGTTCCCGTCCGGAATTAAAAATGGGTCACGTGAGAGTGGGTTTCTTTCCCTCTCGGCTATTTAAAATACCCTTTAAGATGCTGTAGCCTTGCGGATTGTTAACATTCACTTTTCAAAGAGACAAATATATGAGAAATAGTGTTGTTTTGTTCTTTTTGCTGGAATAGCCATCATCATGTCATCTATTCAGGCTTGTTCACATTATATACGGAGAGTGTACACAAAATATCCCTGAGCAAACCCTGTGTCACACTCATACCTCTCCCCACTTGGCTTCAGACGGTGGAGCAGAATCCATCTCTTCCTGGCAGGTCGGCAACTTTTTTCGTTGTTTGCCTGTGTGCGATCGATCAACATGCATAATTCATAGTTAGAGTTGAGAGCGTTTGGGCTTCTCCCTCATCGGGCCCTTTGATTTCCATCCCCCCCCACCCTATGGGAGAGCTACAGCCCCTGCAGCTACATCACCTCACATGTGTGGGTGCACACATGGCTATACAAAGATACCGTGGACACACACATATCATGCCAATGCACACATGCATGGTTGCACTGAAAAAGAGATGATTGAAGCTCATTAAAGCTTTAAGCATCATCCGTTGCTGCTCCACTGTGTCCGTTTCCATGGCGTTGTGTATTTGTACACTCAAGAATACACCGACTTGTAGCCTTAAGCCTGCGCTGGGTTTGGTTTATGATCAGCTGCTGCAGGAATGGAAAGTGGGTCTCAAACATGAGGAATTCACCACAAAATGTAGCATCCAAAAGCTGGACACCAAGTCATGCATTCACATGGGGGTGAGGGGGCGTTGGACGGGTCTCCTGACGGCCGTTGACCCGTCCCGCCACCATACACATTCTTACTCATTCGACTGCAGTCACAAAGTGTGGATCCAAACTAATGTGCAGGGGAACAGAAACACGATCGTTCTTTACACCTTAAGTCCAGCGATGCCCTGAGCAGCTGAGGAGGTGAAAGGCAGGAGAGGACTGAGGATTTTAGAAGCAGGATGAAGGGGGAGACAGAGAGGGTGTGAGGAATGTGAGAACATGAAACAAATGAGCAATTTCAAGGTTTGCGTTTTCTGTTTTCTCCATATTTCAATGTGTCTTTCTCCAAGTGATAGCCCGTCTCACACACTGCCGTTTGATGTATGTGTGTGTGTGAGGCCGAGGTAGTCGGCCAGTCAATACTCTCAATCAATACCATAATAACTCCTTCTCCCCGTGGACACGCAAAGCCTCACTCCAGACCAAGTTCAACTGTTAACTCTGTGTCTTTCATCACCTGACAGCTGAGCCACAAGACCTCTGATTGACTCTTTCTCGGACAGATGGAGCTACATGAGACTTGCATGACAAGCAGACAGTGTGTGTGTGTGTGTGTGTGTGTTCCTAGCCAGAGATAACCGACCTCAAACTGGCGTCTTGTCCCCGTTCTACTGCTGCAGAGGCTGCTTTCAGCCATCCTTCTTTCCAGTTGGCCTTTCCTTTAATTCCTCCATCCACCCGTCCGTCCAGCGATGCCCTGAGCAGCAGAGGAGGGTGGGACAGGACGCTGACGAGACAACGGTTGAGAGGGAGAGGAAGAAGGCTGAGGAATTTAGAGGCGGGATGAAGGGGGGTAATGGAGAACGAGTGTTGGAGGGTGTGAGGAATGAACGAGAGAAAGATGGGGAGAGGGGAGGTGAGGACAGCGGGAAATAAGCTCCAAAGATGGGAAGTAGACGTAGAATAGAGCGAACCCAATGGAGTACCTGTGCTAACGAGGTAAACCTGTTGCAATCAATCACGCAGCTGCAGAAACAAAGAGCCTTTTAGCCTTCCAACCCCTCGGTGTTGAGAGTGTTATACGGCTGCATCAATACATGACGTTATGATGAACCGACCTGTTGTCTCCTGCACCATTTTTCACAGGCGTCCATGTATTCCAGGCTGAGGTCATTGATGACTTTAAAAAGCTCAGGAAATAGAATGTAAAGGGAAGATCTATGCAGGGGTATACCTTCTGATTCTTCTAGCTATTGATTCATTTTGCATTACGTTGAAGGGATTAATTCCTTGTGGAGTGTGATAATTACAAACAAACAATGTTTTTTTTTTTAATGCAGAAAATGTGTGAAAGAAGATTCAATAAATGGAAGAAAAGCAGCACGACTGTAACCCGTTTGGTACGGCTGCGTGGTGTTTCGGGGACTCCAGGGAATAATTGATCATTAAAACTGTCGTTTTCTGTCTTATTAATCAGATAACCGCCTATTGAGCCTTCCAGCTTGTCCATTAGTTCGAGGACGTTAAATGTGTCCCCTGCATACAGAGTATTGGACAGTTCTAGACCACGTGATTTACTGTATGTCCAATAATTGCTGCCGATACAGAATCGAGCGTCTTTTTTTTTCTCACGTTGCGAGGCAAAAAGTAAAGGTTTGGCGGATGGTGGACTGGTGCATCTTCAATCTTACTATAGATTGTGGTTTGCGTCCCGCCTCAATATAATGAAAGCCACTATGTGTGGAATTGGACATTTCCCAACATTAGATAGTGGATGGATATCTGGTTGGTATCATAATGGGTTTTCTGCTTTAAACGCAGCATGCATCTTTGATTTTAACAGCAAAACAATAAGCTTTTTATGTGATGAGCTTGATGTCATAAGACGCTGTTTCCCAAAGTGACATTTAAAAGTTGCATCGGGCGACTTTGCTAATATTTGGGCCGTGAAATCACTAACTTGCACACATCACGCTCATGTCCTTTTAATCCCCCCCTCTCTCTCTCTGCCTCCGTCACTCTTTCTAAATGTCACTCAGCCCTGTTTCCTGTAGTAGTGTTCCACTTGTCCACTCCAGCCGCTTAGGGGAGCTAATAGCTGGCCTGCTGGTTCAATACTCGGCACAATTACTGCCTGCCCCACATGCGGCTCAGCCATCACACTATGCAATCACCCCCCCTCCACTTCCTCCATCGCTCTTTCCTGTCCTGTCACTCTCCAAGTACCGGGGTGGCTTCCTTTCTCACCCCTCTCTCCAGATTTATCGTCCCCTCTGCCCGGCTCCACCGCCATCCATCTCTCATCATTTTCCCCTTTTTTACCTCCGTCCTGTCTCATTTCTGTTTCTTTCCATCCTTGAGGCGCGCAGTTCAATATTTCACCCTTTGCTCTCTCATCTCTTGCTCAGATGAAGGCGTCAGGTCAGTCATAATCAATGAAGGACTTGTCCGGGTTGAGCTGAGTCCGCGGGTGTGTGTGTGTGTGTGTGTGTGTGTTCCTTGCTGAGAACATGATACAAATGAGCAATTTCAAGGTTTGGATTTTCTGTTTTCTCCACATTTCAATGTGTATTTCTCCAAGTGATAGCCCGTCTCACACACTGCCGGTTGATGTATGTGTGTGTGAGGCCGAGGTAGTCGGCCAGTCAATACTCTCAATCAATACCATAATAACTCCTTCTCCCCGTGGACACGCAAAGCCTCACTCCAGACCAAGTTCAACTGTTAACTCTGTGTCTTTCATCACCTGACAGCTGAGCCACAAGACCTCTGATTGACTCTTCCTCGGACAGATACATGAGACTTGCATGACAAGCAGACAGTGTGTGTGTGTGTGTGTGTGTGTGTGTGTGTGTGTGTGTGTGTGTGTGTGTGTCTGTGTTCCTAGCCAGAGATGAACGACCTCAAACTGGCGTTTTGTCTCCGTTCTACTGCTGCAGAGGCTGCTTTAGTACGGATGACCCGCCCTCCTTAATTACATTGTTAATGACTCGTCCTCGTTAATGATGTTTTCTGTCTCTTGAGCAAAGACATTAGCCAAGGGAGGGGAGGCGAATTTTGGAGGGGGGAGGGAAGGTTAGGTGGAGGCAGAGGAGGGTAGCAGGGAAAGGGGAGAGGAGGATGAAGATAATAAATGAAAGTTGCAGGACTGCGGAGAGACAGAGGAGGCAATGCTATAGAACGAAGTAAAGCGTGAATTTTTAAAGGTGTATTTTTTTATGGTAAAAATAAAAATTGCCTCCCGAGCATTTCCCTTTTTCTGCGTCTTCAACCTGCTCTCTGGCATCAACCAGCTGCATGTGCACAATCTAATATATGTTTCTATCTATATGTTATAGTCAGGCAACCTCCAGTTCTGAAAAGTGAAGCCAAACCTGAAGTGCCTTGAACTTGCATTCTACTGGCCATCAGGGGGCGACTCCTCTGGTTGAAAAAGAAGTCTGATTGCATAGAAAATGGTCCTACTTCTCTCTTGATGTTTTATCTCAGTAAACATTGTAAACATGAGTTTATGGTCTCAATCTCTAGTTTCAAGTCTTCTTCAATCCAGCATGATGTTCATTTAGTCCATTAGGGTCCATTTAGAGTCCACCAGACCAGAAAGCAGGGGATGCTTCTTTGTGATTGACATGTTGCTACGGCGACCACCCTACCAACGCTGTTAGGTACTGAACTGCCTTCCACACTTCGTTGACCTCTAATTATGGAAGATAACTTTATTAACAGCTTCACACCAGAACGACGTGGCTTCTTTCAGCTCCCGTCACAAGATTTGTTTGGTTCAGGGAGTTGAGTCGTACGTTGAGCCAGCCGGGATCAGCGCTGCCACTCTTTCAAGAAATCAAGCTTAAACAGAGCTTTCACACTAAAAGCACAACTTTTCCATCACATGGTGAAGAGACATTACCTCCAGTGGGGAGGGTGGCTGAGCCACAAAGCTCTGCAGCCATTTCCAACTAAAAGTTTAACTAAATCAAACTTCTGCTTCACCGCCTCACTTGGTTGACGGATTCCACGGGAATATTACCTCTTCAGGGTTTGAGGATTTGTTCCAACCAGCGGGCTTACTGCGCTGCAAAATGCAACATCATTATTCGCAGTCGACGCTGATAAGTCACACTAACTTCATTCCCTTTTATGGAGTAAGAGAGGAGCGGAGCAACGTCAAGGAAAGAGGCAATAAAAATAAAGATGACAGTTGAGTGGGACAACAGAGAAAATAAGTGAAAGTGGCGCAGGGAAAGGAAAAGATGAGGAGAGAGATGAAACGGCAAATCTCAAGTTCAGCGAAGGGGTAGTCTCTGAGGAATGATAAAACTTCAGGGGAACAGAAAGCAAGCGTTTCCCCTGAGGGACGCCGGCAGCTTAGAGAGAGAGAGAGAGAACTAAAAGCATGACAACTTTAAATTCTTTATTATATTTATTTTTGGAGCCGTTCAGTCAAACCTTGGAGTGTTTACCCCGAAGGTTTAAATTGTTAGGGGAGCCGAACACGTCTCTTTGGTCGGCCGCCAGGAGCCGGGGAAATTATTCTTACGAAAGCCCGAGGTGGTTAAATTGGAGGCGGGAGGATCGAAGAGGGAAGGAGTGTGTTGACAGAAGCTGATTGGCTTGGTCTTGTTGGGCTTTTTTATTCTTTATCTCACATTCGGGGGAGATAGATTTTGTGTTTGGATTGAAATAAATCATCAAATCTTTGCTGTACGACTGTCAAAGTCTCCATTAGCTCCTGGTTGGAAAACCCTGATGAACGATGCATTATCTTACTTATTACTTATTTATTCAACTTTGCAGTTGTCTTCCATTTCCCAGACGAGGAGATTGTAGTTTAGAGGAATTGACTGGGAGACTCTTTCCTGTAAACCAGTGGTTCTCAACCTTCTTTTGGCCTGTGCCCCCCTACCTATTAACCTGCTCCCTTACTGCCCCCGTCAATTAAAATGTAGGCTAATTGTGTCGCCTGAATATAATTTTTACTATTATTGTTCTTTGATACAACAGCAGTCACCCATAAAGCTGAAAAGCAACATTTATATATAAACACTTCATAGATCTGGGCCTAGTAGTGCTGATTCTGTCGTGATATTCTACACAGATAAAAAGACATGGATATAAATACTGAATACTGGGGATTTTCTTGTGTTTTTCCCCAGTGATGATCAGTGCATTTGATGACCGTTAATGACTCAACTCATGATCACATCGCTCCAGATGTGCAGCTTGACTATCCCAAATATTGTAACAGCTGTGAGTTCAATTCCCATCATTACACGTCCTGTAGCTCTCCAGCACAGCGGCCCCGGTTCGTCTGGCTTGTTAATCACATTTCGGTACCGCATGCGGATTGAATACATCCCCGGATCCGTTGAATAATAATGTCTTCGGCTTTTCACACCGGGGCCTCGTTTGCCTCAAATGTTCGGGTCCCTCCTCGCGGCCCCGAGGCAGCGCGGGGACAGATAGGAGCTTGACATGACTGTGCAAGGGGGAGCTCAAGGATAGAGAAGGACAGCCGTCCCCACAGTCATTAGGCTGGCCCCGTACACACTCATCCTCCATCGCTGTCTCACAGAGGTCCCTGTCTTGCTCTCTGGTGGTTTGGTTGTCTCCGTCATGTCTCTCTTACTGCATGCTAGATGAATGCAGGCTCTCTGTCTCCGTCTCCGTTCTCCCCTTTCTGACCCCTACACCATGTCTCATTGATGACTGATGGTCCTGCTTTGTCCCCAGGCCCAGTCAGCCCTGCTAAAAAGAATAAACTCCTATTCCATTCATCCCTGTGGGACGTTGCTGTCCAGAGAGCAAGAATAGATGAGGGAGCGGAGAGAGAAGGTGGTAGCAGAAAAGGGCAGACACTGTGAAGGTTGATGCCCAATTTAAAGCTTCTGCACAGACGGTTTGTTAGGGGAAAAGCACACGGTGGACGCTGCAGAGGTTTGATTGGACACCAGAGATTTAGTTGACAACACCAACCTTATTAATTCCTCATCATCTTTTCTCCAACAGTGAAGTTGTGTTGTTATGTATAGGTGGCATGTATGAGACCGATGGAGGAAGGCAAGACAGAAAGACTCCTACATAACTTTCCTTCATTTGCTCAATGATTAAGTGATAGTTTAGACCAAACTCATTCATTATTTTCCACTGCAGTCAGGAACCAAATCGATCTATTTAAAAAAATGGGTCAAATGTTCTCAGATAAGGCAGGCTGCTGTTTTTTGACTTGTACTCCACTTCTTTGACCTCGGCTCTTTGGGTGGACTTCATTGGTGGGAAAATTGTAAAAGAAAAAAAAATAAAGAAATGTTTTGACATTTTTGGGAAATTTTATTGTATTTTTTTTTTTTCCTGAGAGAGATTTTCATGTCGATGTACGATGAGTATGTAGCTGAGCCAGCAGACTGCTAGCTTAGCTTAGCATAAAGACAGCTAGCCTCTGTCAAGTGGTACACAGTGTAAAAATGACGTGATGATGCCGCCCGCCTATTCTAACGTGTCCTTTCTGGGACAACTCCTTCATTAACACCTCCACCTGTCTATCTGCCTGTCTGTGTCTCCAGTGTGAAGATGGTGCTGCTGTGGACCGCCGGCGACATCTTCAAGACCACCTACTTCGTGATGAACGAAAGCCCGACTCAGTTCTGGGTCTGCGGCTCGGCCCAGATCCTCATCGACGTGGCCATCCTGCTGCAGGTCCTTTTATACAGCCACGACACGCGGGTCAAGCTGGGTTGAACGAGAACGTTGCTCTGGGCAACAGGAAAAAAAAAACAGGGAGTGTGCGTGAATTTCAATGGGTCGGATCATTTAAGGCTTTTTTAATCCATTTTAGCTTCAAAAGCACAGAGAAAACCAAAGCAATTATATCATGCAAACAATTTACCTTCAAGTGCAATTAAGAAAACCGTTTTCAGCCAATCAAGCACTAATAATCACACCGTCGCCTTCAACGTTATTATTATACTATTTATGTATGTGTTGTCTGTTACGTTACCTGGATCCTGAGGTGAGGTGGACATGCAGACTGTAAGAGGGAAGCATTACTCACATAGGCAGCTCCTTTCAGCCCTGCACCGGCAGCCCTGCACTGGAATCTACTGCCTGACTGATGAGTCTCCCACCTCACACTCCACACCTCACTGAGCTGTTCCCATGACACATCGTGTGTGTGTGTGTGTGTGTGTGTGTGTGTGTGTTTGTTTGTGTATACTGGGCTGCAGCATGCTTGCTGGTGTGTCTGTTTGGCACAAATTGATTTTTGCCGCTGGCTTCCAGCGCCGAGCCGAGGCCACCGCACGTCCACCAAGTAATGGGAGCTACACAGGACATCAATCTGCGTGTTATGACTTTGCTTTGTGGTTTAATTACCAAGCAGTGAAGGTTTCCCTCAACGTATTTGGAAAAGAACAAATGTGTGGCAAAATCCTTTGTAGACGTCAGACGGTCGTCCTGTTATTCCTTCTTCACTTTGTTCTCTGAGACAGTAACGGTGAAAGGATGACTCATAAGCAATATTACAGTGTATTCTACCTTGATCTTTTATTTAACACGTTCAGTGTCAACACACAATCACCCGCTGCTGTTTTGTTTTTACTACCCAGTGAGAATTTAACAATGAAAGGTAACCAAGTGAGAATTGGTTTCACGCTAATTGAAAAAAATGTGTGGGGGAGGGGCGAAAACTTTCTAAAAGCAAGACCCTCCCCATGAATATTAACATGTTTTTGAATTAAAGAAAACAAAAGGGCATCCTCTGCTTATATTGAGCTGGTACTGAGTGATTTGAGAAGTTTAAAAATATGAATTAGCTCAAGTGATGTCACTTGAGTTTGAGGTCAGTTATATTTCTTATTGTCCGTCATACAACCAACTCAATGCCAGAGTTTCATAACCAATCTAGCTATTGATGTAACTATTCATTCTATCAAGGGACGGCTCAAATAAAAGATGAATAAGTAACTATAACGAATAAATCCTCCCAGAAATAATAATTCCTGCAGAAACGTCTTCATTCATCCAGAAATCCCAGAGTAAACAGTTTATATAATACATGAAATTACACAAACAATTGAAAGCAGATTTATCCGTTCCAGCCTCCCAAAATGCAAAAATGTTAGATATATTTTCTGCAGGAGTCCTGTTCACAATTGAAACACTAATTTAAAAGTCTCTCGAGTCGAGCACCAATTTCTCGATGGTTTCCTTCTGAAACTATCGATGCAGCCTGAAACAAAGTGCAGCAGCTGATCAGTAGTCAGCGCAGGTTTCTCCCCCCCCCCCCCACTCTGATTTCATTAAAAGGTAACGCTGCTAAACCTGCTTGCTAAGTCTTCTGCTCTGCTTTTTAACGTATCCGTCAGTTCCTGGCCGCGTGTTAATCTATACCTGTCCGTTTGGAGTTTCTCCTCAGTAAACAGCCTGTGTAAATGACACTGCAGTGGTCGTGGGGTTGAGGTGGGCGTCGTGCAGGCAGCCTCCTCCTCCTCCTCCTCCTGCAGCTGCCGCTGAGGCTCACGCTTTGCAAAGGTATCAGAATTGCATCTCGCTGGATTTCAGTATTATCCTCGGGGTCGCCGGGGGAGAAAATATATACATGAAAGTGAAATAAATTTTTCATAATCTGACAATGCAGATCCTTTTATGTACAGCTGAGTTGCCTCTGCTTTGATATGACATCACTCATTGTGTTCAAGCAGTAGTTTGACATGTTGGTGTCTGTATGCTGAATATGGAATTTCAGCTGGTTAGCATAGCTTAGCATAAGGACGTACAATTTTCCAGATAAAAATGCAGTCATATGTGTTATTTTGAATCATTGTAAGGCATTATGAGGTCACAAAGGAAAAACATTCACTTCTGTGTGTGTATCTGTGTATGATATTGTTTTTCTTGCCATCTGTGTCCACGTGAAAACAACAAATCTTACCTTTTATTGCTGCGTGGAGATGCTGGAATATGTTGGGTATTATGTGTTTGATGGATGCGCCTCAGCCTATGCATCCGTCAAAGCTTTTCTGCCGGTGTTTTACATACATATTTTTGTATTTTTGGGAAGTTGCTGATCCACTTTTTTCCCGACGTCCTGCTGGCTTTAATGTTCCGTGACCTTCCGTTGTGTTACTGCGGGTATAAAACCAGTCCCAGTTATCTCACCTTACATCTGTAAGCTGCCATATTGAAAGCTGAATGTATGTTATCTCATATACCCAGCATGCCACGGTTCTACTGAACATTGCATTATTTCTGTATTCTATATGGTCGCATCACCAGATGTGTATCTTTATATTGTCTCCCTGGCTGGGTTTAGTTAGTTTAGACTCCCCGTAGCCTTCTCTTCTCAAGGGCAGCGGGACAGATTAGCACACAAACACCGCCTGGTTGTGATAATCTGCTCGCTTTATGGTGAACGTATGTGGCTTTACCACGGCAACGCTGATAACAGATGGTGGTTTGTCATTTCCTTAGGAGGGAGAGACTTCTACAAGAGAGCAAGATACATATTTCATGTAACATGAACAACAAAAACAGTGTGAATTTTAGTTACTGTTTTAATGTGTTTATTTGTATTCTAATGTATTCAGAAGATCTGAGAAACCAAAACTAAAGCCAAAAATGTCATTTTAAAGTATTTTTTTTAGAAAAGCAGATTAATTCGTTGGTT
This sequence comes from Chelidonichthys spinosus, assembly GCA_029853015.1. Classification (NCBI taxonomy): domain Eukaryota; kingdom Metazoa; phylum Chordata; class Actinopteri; order Perciformes; family Triglidae; genus Chelidonichthys; species Chelidonichthys spinosus. Next base: position 3,960,206 of record CM056825.1, on the reverse strand, counting down.
ACCATGAAATGTAAAGGTCTGTGATTTCACTGGTGACATTACATATGGAAATTGTAAGGATGTGAAATAGTTGTCATGATATTTTCTCAAATATAAACTATTTATATTTCAGCATGTGGTCTCATGTTTTCACTGGCAGTGTGTTCTGAAGTGAATGGATGTTTTGGGGCTTGTTAAGAAGAAAAAGTCTGACACGTTGAAACCACAAAAAGAAATCTGAACGGCGCGATTCTCCTGCTCCAAACCTCATGTCAACCCGCTGAGTTTGATCCAGGACAACCAGGAATACCACACCTGAATTGTAAGTTTAAAACATATATTTTTCTTACACCTGTATATAAATCGTTCCCACCGCAGCTTTGGTACAGAACTGTGATAGAGTGAGTCTGCTGTCCAGGGAAATGTTGAATTCCTCTACTTGAAAGGATTAAGTGTAACCGCACCATGCAAAAGGATTGAAGCCGAGGAGGACTGTGTCTGAGTTAAGGTTTATATGATATCACGATTATCCTGACCAAAATGATGGCTATTCACGATATTATCCTGATAATCAAAATGTGCTTCAAACTCTCAAAATGCCACAAAAAATACTGGAGTCGCTTTACATTTTGTGAATAAAAAAAAAATAAAAAAAACAGAGCCGAGAGGGTGGCAGTATTCTGAGAAAAAAAGTCGCAAATTGCGATGCTAACAACTGGCGTTTATGCTAGCTAAAATCCCATGAATGTAGCATTTTTGCCTGAACATCTAGCTAAGGTCCTTACGGTGATGGCTGTTGATGGTTATTGTTGGTAAATTTCATACGGGCCAAATTGTCTTATGGGTGTTTATTGATCAGGAAGGGGTAAATGCTAGCGATAGCTTTCACTTGTTGTCATAGCAACGGCAAACGGTCAAGCAACGCATTTACTTCCTCTATGATCACTATAATAAAGTAGCTGATCTGATAATTTTATAAAGTCGCATATTTGCTAGTTTTAAAGGCGCAAATTTGCGGGTTTTGAAGTCCCAAATTTGGGACTTTAAAAAATAGCAAGTTTGCTACTTTTTTTGAATATTTGCCACCTCAGTCTGCTCTGTTTCTTTTTTTTTTTGCTTTCTGACTGATGCCTCAGCACACATAGATGCACTGCAGTATGGATAGTAAAATATTAAAACGGATACAGTAGATAAAGGGAGACTTTCCATGGTTTATAGATGAGTTGACTGTGCTGCACCTGTTGGTGCCTTTACTGTACACCGACCTGGAGACTTGTACATCCATTAATTATAAGTCGACTAGAAGTCAGGAAGGAGCCTCGCTGTGTACCTGATGGCAATCCGTCGTCCCTGTGTCACATCTTACTGCCGACGGTTATCACTCTTCTGTTCAGCCAACAAAGACTTCTCCCTGTGATATATTCAGGACCGTTCATGGTAAATCTTGTTCACAGTGAACCCGCCCGCCTCCATCGTCCCCCTTCCTGTCTTTCTGTCGACCCATCCGTCAGCCGATCATCCGATCATCCGACATGTCTGTCTACACAGTGGCTTGTTTTAATGATTCATGGGGCCGGGGCTAAAACAGTCCACCTGCACTCCCACGTCTGCTCCGCACCGCTCCATGTATTAATGATGGCGTGTCGTCACGCTGTGGAAGACGGTAACGTGCACCTTTCACGCCCGACTTCAGCTCATAACGAGCCGAATGAATGGAGGTTTCTTCTGTTATTTTCTTCATTTACATCTACCCTCGAGCAAATCATACATTATGAGTCATTATCATGCTTATCTTGCTTGATAATGTTAGCATGCGTTATGCGCTCCCTCTTCTTGTGTTAATATTGTACTAACCTGTCTCTCTCTCCTGTCCCTGGCTGTTTCTGAACCCTGATTGGCTGATTGAAGGCTCCTGGCCAAGCTGCATCATGTTGGCTTAATGAGGCCTCAGCTTATAAAGAGAGCTGTGCCCTCACTGTCCGGTTCTCTCTGTCCTCTCAGGTGGCAGCAGCCTGGTGTTTTGTTTTACTTCATTTTCTTCATGTAGTTTTCATTTCATCTTGCTTTGCTTGGGAAGGATCGGCTGGTTTTACTGTTTTCGTGGCTTTGTTTGAAGTTTAGTTCATCATTCAGGTAGTTCAGAGTCTCCGGTCCGACGGCCCATTGTGTGGTTGGCCAGAGCAGCCGTTACTCTTATTTTCACCAGCCCATCCGACCCTTTGTGTTGTTTTGGTCCAGGTTTAGTTGTTTTTGTTCGGCGACCATAAATCATTTTTGCATTTGAACCTGGTTTTGTTGTGTTATTGGCCTTTTGTGGCATTTTGACTTGGTGGCCGTTTACAGCATGCAAGAAGAAGCCGCATAAAGTTCTGCATTACAACAAAGTCATGAGTTGGAATTGTCTTATTAGAGGCCTGATACTTTTTGCATAAGTGTTTGGAAGAGTTATCTGTAAGGAGGACTCTGTTTGGGGGTCTTTTATTGAAAAGTGAGGTGGAATTGTCTTGAAAAGATTGGAAATCCAGCTTCTAAAGGCTTTGAGTTGTGTTTATACAAAAACTGAACATCTTGATTTTACTGTATCTGTTTGCACATATTCAATTAGAGCCAAAGCAAAATATTAAAATATATATATATATTTTTTTTTTAATCTAACGATCTGTCCAAGACTGCATATGCAGAAAAAAACACAGTTTGAAGGCTTTTTCAAACACCCGTCACATTGTAGTCTAATGCAATTTGCACTTTTAATCGCAGCACTTAGCTGCTTCCTCAACTACACCAACACGTCTGTGCCATTTGGCTTAACTAAAATATTACATGATTTGCTTCCAACCTGTCATTAACGGCTACAGCTGTTTTTAATGAATTCTGTCCAAAACCAGTTCACCCCATAATTGGATAACCTTGTGCACTACAATCAACGGCACCCAGATGTATGTTTTGAAAACATCAACTTAATCCCCGTGAGGGCAACTTGGGACATGAAAACCATCCGTCTCGTCTCCACCAACACACTTCTTGGGAACTGTTGTCTTCCTGGCATGTTTTATCATCAAAGTAGACATATGGGCATTCATTTCCCAACTTTAATGAGGAGAACACCACTAATAATAGGAGTAATGAACCGAGGGAGGGAGATAAAAAAGAGAGATCAAACTCCTTTTTTTTTAGAGAGAGCAGGCAGATGGTCTTATAATATTATTATTATTATTATTATTATTATTATTATTATAATGGGCCCAGGTAAGCAGAAGAGCCACTCTCAAAGCTCCTCAGCTGGAGGGCTGGAGAGAAAAATGGATCTCATTTCTAGGGGGAACCAGTTCTGAGATTGAGCTTTGACCCCCTCCACGGTCAGAAAGTGGATGATGGGGTACAGACAGGCAGCACAAATTAAAAAAAAATATCTTAGTAATATGAGAATTTGTCAACCAGATGGCCTTGTAATATCTCTTATCCTTGCAGGCATACGTGGAGCACGTAACACTGCCGGCGTTGGAGTGGGGATGAAATGAAAGCACAAGACAAACATAACCAATACATAACGGGCCAGAGGGAGAGGCAGAAGTGCAGCTCGCACCGCCTGCTTTTGGGAAATGTAGTGAAGACAGATGGTTCTGGGCTTAGAGCAGTCTCACAGTCCCACCACCGTCCGGGACATCCAGCGCCCCTCAGGCGTGTACTGTAATGACAGGCTGGGCACAGCGGGCCGGGATCAAACCCTCGTGATGGATGCGGTCGCTGCAGACTGGAGAACAGAGAAACGCAGGCAGGAAGACGAGGACAAAGTGATAGTATGGGGGATTGTTTTTTTCAAACTGGCTCTTTGAAATCCCTTCAGGTTTTCATTGGATTTGGCCGTTGAAACGGTATAAGATCCAATATTTGCAAGAATGTACGAATGTAAAAAAAGTGTGAAATCACATTTCATATTACATCCCTGAAGCTTGTCGATGTGCATCCATCATGTATGCGGACGGTGTGGGGAATAGGGAAGAGATTCCCTGCAACGCTAGTGGATCATGAGCATGAGCTGTTCAAAGTAATGCAGAGAATCCATCAAAGGGAGAATTATTCTGCACACCTCTGCAGGATAATCCTGCCTTCTGTTCATCTTAGTGGAGGTTCATAGTATAGCATGTTAAAGCAAAAGGTCATACAAAATAACAGTACATTCTATTATCAATTGGAGCTATTTGACCTGACACCTGTGAGTATTGCTTCTTTCACATTTTAATAAATATTGGAAATTGAAACTGACTGTTTTGTAGAGGAATCAAACTCACAACCTCCTGTTCTCCAGACATTCTCATATCTACCTGCACCATGTGGCCTGAAAATATAAAAAGACATAGTAAAAGTGAAATGACAAATCTTAAAAAGTAATATTATAGTGAATCAAAAAAGTGTATCATGTTGAAAAAAGTAATATAGTATGTTAAAAAAAAGTCATATAATAGCATGTCTAAATAAGAAATTGAGGCTTCAAAACTGTAGTCCATAAACCAAGGGATGACATCACCATGACTACGTCCACTTCTTATACACAGTACAGTCTGGTCTGTCTGCAGCAGGTGTCTCATACTACACACTGCACCTGTAAGCAGTGTCGTCGCTGCAGAAGCAGGCAGATGGTGTTGGAGGCTGAGTGCATCTCCACACAGCATGAAGGGGAAGGAACCATCCAGCGGGGCGAGGATCAAACCCCTCGGACGGAGGGTCTCATCTGGCCTGCGAGTTCAACCGGCGAGTCAGGACCACGACGGAGATCAGAGCCGAGTGTTCTACATACATGACGGCGTGGACAGAACGTTAAAGGACACGCAGAACAGCTGAGACCATCTAGAGATGAAGCGATGCAGTATGACTGACCTCTATGTGAGTTATTGGGCAGGGATGCTGCTGCAACAGAAAGTGTGTGTGTGTGTGTGTGTGTGTGTGAGGCTCCTGCTGTCAGTGGATATGAAGTCTCCTTGATGAGAAACAGGCTGAGTTGCCCTTATTTCACCAACGGCCCCCCCGTGGAGCACATGTTTCCTTCCATATGAAGATCAAGTCCACAGATGGCCAAATAGTTTGTTCAGGTTTATTTTGGAATTCTTAACTCAGTGACGGGAACAGGTTCTTCTGTCTGAAGTTTTGCCAGGTTTTTTTTTCTTTTCTCTGTGTGTGTGTGTGTGTGTGTGTGTGTGTGTGTGTGCTGTCTAATCATGACGGAGAAAGTGTCGCCTTACGCAGGAAGACGACGTTAGTTGAGTTGGAGCCAGACGACATGCCTGCCGGCCGGTAACCAGATCAGCACCCACAGAGACTCAACGGCAGGAAAAGGGAGATGACAGAAGAAGTCTGTACCAGAATATCAGCTCCACTGCATGAGGATGTTTCAGTTTTGCTGAAAATTCCACACAAAATCCCACAAAACAGTGATTCAGGCACAAAAACAGAGCTGCACCAACATAAAAACATAAAAGTCAGGGAGTCAAATAAAGGGCAGAGTGTTCTGGTGAATCAGGGGAGTGAAAGGTGGAGGTATTTACTGAAGGTTTTTTATTTATTTTCTGTTATTTATTATATTTATAACCCCTCACTGACTCTTATTGAGTGATATTTTAGAGTTTACTTTCCTAATGTTGCTTAATCTTGTAGAAACCAAGATTTCTTTTAAAGCTTGACAAGGAATATATCATATATAATTCCTTTTAAAAACTTTTTTTTTATCTAAAAAAAAATGTATTAATTAATTGGGGCAAATTGAGGAGGACTTGGTGCTGCTCAAGGCTGAATGCCATTCAGATAGGTGAGTTCAACAACAAACTCTCTGGAAGAGAACTTCAACAATCATTGCGTTGCCTAGCAACATAGCGTTGCGTGCTACATGAGGTATATAAACTGTGCGGCTCCCTCTCTTTGCTGTCACACGTGTGTTGGTGGATCCAGCTGCTGTTGAGATGATGTTTGTTCAGCTCCTCGGTGATGATTCACTCTCATGATTCTATAAATGATGACTTCATGTAACATGTTCACCCTGTCCATCATCATCTAGAGTCAGCCAACGAGCTGCACAAGGGTCAAACACTCATTATGACCACTCTTCTTTCCCCTCAGAGGTTTCCCTCCAGAGGAACCTTAAAGGACTCCATAGCCCGGTTTATTAGAGGCGAGACACCCACAGAAACACCCACGGAGTCGCTTGACCACAGCTCTCCCCAATTTGAAGCAGAAATGCCAGGATTTGTTATTGTTTGCCGATATGTTGTGTGTGTGTGTGTGTGTGTGTGTGTGTGTGTGTGTGTGTGTGTGTGTGTGTGTGTGTGTTTTGCACTCCCCTTTTGCCTCAGCAGCATTCTGCTGCTTGCTCTCCTCTATTCACTACTTGGCATGTAAGGTCACGCACGCAGCACACTCATATAACCCCCCACCCTCCCCCACACACACACACACACACACACACACCAGCTGTTTTCTCCGCAGTAAGACAGAGTGCCTCAGTGAAAGCAGCAGACAGGAAAGCTTCTCTGGAAACCTCGGTGGCGTATTAAAGAAACATTCCTCTGTCCTTGCGTTCACCAGTTAGGGTCGGATTAAGACTTCACTAAAAGCGTTTTTTTTTTTTTTTTTTTTTCTTCACAATCCTTCTCACAATCTTGCACACCCAATTCCTCCATTCCCACAGCAATTAGCTCAGGATTAGATTGAGGTCAATCCCCTCAACTCCATGGCGTTCCCATTCTGTGTAACGTTTGAATCCATTCCAATTCCTCCTCCAAGTTTCCCATCTCCACCTTTCTCCCTCTTTTTATGCTTTGATTTAGATTTTAATGAAACCTTCCACTTATCTGACAGTTAAACACTTGGACTCCGTCGTAGCTTCTCACACTATTAATATGGCGGAAGCTGTTTCCTGCTCTCAGGTGAGGTAATTACAACACCTTTATATGGAGATACAGGAAGGGACGGCGAGTACAACCAAATACCATCACCAACCCAACAGACTGGTGATAATAATGATGATGGACAATGATAAAACACAGCCATGATGAAGACGATGCTATGGGTCATAACCCTCCTCCTTCAATAACTCTAAGGTGAAGTAAGAGTGTCCGTCTGTAACGTTTCACACACAATAAGGCTCCCCTCATCGTTACAGACTCACACTGACGGGCCGCCGGAGCTCATTTGCATGCTATGATACGGCATTAGCTTGATGATGTCAGGCTTTACAGCACATCTCAGAGCATGTGGCTGACGGGGATTTAATCAAAGGTCACGCGTGCGACGTGTGTATGTATAACATCAACTTCTGCAGAGCTTCTTGTCCTAATGCTGGAAACCAAAGAAGACGCGAGCTCATTAAACTCATATTGGAATTAGAAGGTTATGAGAAGAGATGCTGAATGCAAAAATATCAAATCAAGTGTCCTTGAAGAGGCAAGGCAGCGACAAAGCCGTTAATCCTGTATCGGGTTCGGTTCTAAGGGTCTATTTTTGCTGCTTGACCTCCATTTGAAAGGGCGACTAAATGAACAAATACAGTGCTTCCTATTAAAATCCATCAGAGGGGTTTTTCACTGTTTTTGATGGAATATTAACAGTTTTTATTAGCATTTTTTACACAAATAAAGGACATTAAAGTATATCAGATCAACATTGGAATACATGAGACCTACATACATCACATGGTAATGCTTAGCATTCTGTAAATAGCATTTTCATGTTATCTAGACCAAGATGTGGGCTCCTGTTTGCATTATTCAAATAACAATGACTTTACTTTTTGGTCTTCAAATGAGTTTCTGAACTCTTTTTAACTTGTAAATTTACATGCTTATTCTCCATAAGCTACATCCATTAATCAGAGTTATTTCAGGCGTTTCTGAATATGGAAAATTACACAAAATAAAGTGATAACTAAGCAAGTGTGACAGTAGAGATGACAGATGCATGTTGTACCCGGCCTCAGGGCAGGAGGCATTTAAATAAACCAAAGGTGACACATTAACGTACTAATAGCTGCACTGAGATTTATTCATTTTTAAATTCCATTACGTGTGCACATCTCCAGTCAAAAACTGGGATTATGAATCCATCTTTTTCATAACCACGTGCAACATCTTAGCGGTTCAAGGTCAACACAATTAGCACATAATTAAGTCGATCGACAGAAAATAATCACCGACAATTTAGAAAATCCAGAGGCTGTAGTCGTAATCACAGCAGCGGCCTGTCTCACCCTCTGCAGCAGCTCATGAAAGAGCGATCTAGCTGGCCATGAGGCATGATTATATCGTGATGCAGCTCAGCCTTCATCGAGATCAGAACAAAGGCGAAAGTTATCCCCAGGAAAAAATGCAAAAATGATTTCTGGGGGGGAAAGAAAATCCCACTGACTTATTTTCGGGGGGAGCTCCCTCCATTTGTTTGGCAGTGCAGCGGGTTTCCTGTGTGTTTGTCACTTTCCTCTGTGTGGGGAAAATAAAAATCCAGACACAGATGACGAGAGTGCTCTTGAGATCCAAGGACAGCGGTGCCCTCCCCTGCCTCACCCTGAGGGAGATAACTGATGGCTGGAGGGTGAGAGGACAGAGGAGGAGGAGGAGGAGGAGGAGGAGGAAGGGTGGATCTCACTGTGAAGACTTGCAACGAGAGGCTACATGACAGCGATGGGACGGGGATGTATAAGGAAAAGATGATGGAAATAAGGAGGGTTTAAAGGCTACAGACAGGAAGGTGAGGATATGTTTAATATGCACTTCAGCTGTCTCCTCCTCGTGCATCTCTGCCTCGTTATTTCTGGGATGTAAACAAAAAAAGGTGATGGAAGTCGTGTGATGACGACGCTCTCTCCATCACAGCAAATGTTTATTCTGGCAATATAATGATAGAATACCAAACGGTGAATATCGAGGGTTCAGTCAGTCACACCTCTCCTTTTATAGCTTTTACAGCTCCCTACAGTCAGGAAATCACATTGTTCACTGCTACACAGTCATGATTTACAGTGTGCTAATTGTGAGGAATGTGTAAATTATGTCTCATTAGCACCACTCTGTTATTTGGGAGCAGTTCACCTCGGTCCACCGTGGATGCGGTAAGAGTTTTGTGTGATGATCCAGATGCTCACTGATTGACCTTGAGTGTGCTGCAGAGCGGCAAGATAGGAGGAGGAGGGATTCTGAACGGCCTTGGTAACCTTTTTTTCTCTCAATCAGCTTGTTTTTTATGAGCGACGCAGTGCTAAATGAACACATAATGTCTCGCCAACGTTATTTTCGTCTGTGTTGTTAGCGCCGCTTTGACATGAGGGTGCGTAAAAAAAAGAGAGAGTTCTTCTCAGCTCTTTACTTTTAAATTTCACCTTCCAGTCGGGAACGAGGTGAAGCAGGCTGACGTTTTCACTGAAAATGAACCCGTTCTTTCTCCCAACTCATCAAATACCGGCGCTTGGTCAGTGACCCTGGGCGTCTACCGAGGCATCATTCATGTAAAGCCATCCACTGTTGGGCAGAGAGAGAGGGAAAGTCAAACGGTGCAAACAAACACAGGACTTTCATGCAGGAGTCAGTGGTTCATGTTACATATGAAAGTCAGAGTTGACTTATTTTATTGTGGTTTTATTACGTGAAGTTCGGACTTTACTAACTATGCCAGTTACATAAGAAATAGTTAATTTCTGTAACAAATGTAGTTATTTTCCTCAATCTGTTCAAAAGCCTTTTTTTTGAGCCTGAAATTAACCAAATCGTTTCAAACACACTCTGCATGTAATGAGTGGAAACTGACGCACATTTACATTCATCCAGTGAACAGAAACAAATATTGTTCCATGTCTGCTGGATGTTTAAATAAGCCAATGTTTTCAGACTTAATACTGGTTTAGGATTTTAAACCAATGACGTAATTGATAAAATATAGTTGAACTGTTTTCCACCTTATATTTGGAATCTTTATTATAACTTAGACAGAAATGCATTCTGCAATGCATTCTGTTATTTGAGTGGGGCTGCCTAAATGGATCAAACCCTCAACAAATCTAATAGTGTACTTCCAGCCCGGTCTGCCAGACATGCCTTTGAAGGGGAAGGTAAGCCGAGAACAGAGATGAAGCAGCTGAAGGAGAAGAGAGAGAGAGAGAGAGAGAGAGGTGGTGAGGATGAAAGTGATGCAAGGAAAGAGGAAAAGAGCGAGAAAGAAAGGCGGATGGACATTGATTGAAAACGGTAAGAGAAGATTTTAAAAGCATTTCTTCTGTCACAGCTGTGGTACATGTGACAACAGGAGTGGTTCTTTTGTTTTAAGGCTGAGAAACCGAACCCCCCCGCTGTGAATCACTGTACTTGTCTGCAAAACACCATGTTTAGAAAACAAGCTGAGGCAGTGATGGGGAACCGAAGCAGAAGACTAACGAGTCTGGCATTTATGTCCATGACAAGCAAAACAAGGTTTTTAATATAAAAAAATGAACTAAAACGGGGAAATTAATGGAACATTTATGATTTATTTACGGACCGGGGAACGATGATAATGACATTACCTTCATAAAAGTGAAGCAGAATTCGATATTTTTAAAAGAATACCTTTAAATGAGTGAAGTATACATACAAATGACATCCATAATACTTTACCATAATACTTGCTATTCATGGATAGCAGGCTGAGATCACTTGTGTGAGTTTGTTCCCTTTAAACTGCCTGGAAAAGGTCCGTCGCTGTCCGTGGTGCTGAAAACGTGTCGCCGCTAACCTAAAAGAGGTTTTGTTCCACGTGAAAGTGTGAGAAGGTGACCGTCCGTGTCTGCTGCATTGCGACTTGTGTGAGCAGCGGCGAGCCTCTGTTTTGTATGGGGAGCGTGTGTCTGTGAGGGAGAAATTAGGAAAACAAAAAACTGCTGAGTCGGCGCATAAGCAGGCTGAGAGGAAACTGATCTTGAGAGGAAAGATAAGGACGTTTGTGGAACGAGACACATGTCCCCCATGCTGCCACAGGCAATGTTGTTTGTAAGGACAACTGGGCAACCTGAGCGTGAACTGCAGTCAGTGAGGCCTGCGTAGACCTGATCCCGAGGACTGTGGGTGTCCCCCTGCTAAAGGAAGTGGCCTTTAGGGGCTATAAGGATGCCAGGCTTTTGGTTTCCCCGTCAACAGACTCTGATGAAAGTCTCTGAGAGAGATTTCCAGTCTCCATGAAGGGCTAGGAGCTCTGGGAAGCGAGGATACCAGGGAAGACATCCGGCAGGCGGCGCCTGCAGGAAGACGTCTCCACCTTAGAGGCTGCAGATTGTTGTCTCTCAGATCTGCTGCCGTTTTTATGATGCCGGCAGCTCCTGAGAAAGAGCCGCAGTAGCAGGTGAATGTGGAGAAGTGAAGTTGTGGGGCTCATCCCCCATCATCAGCCTCCAGTGGAGGGAGAGCCGGGGGGAGAACCTGCTATCGACAACACACTCACAGCATCGCTCATCCGGGACGTCCCGGAGGTGAGGTGGAGACATCGAGGCTCTCTGCCCAGCTGAGAGGTAGCCCGGCGTGAGAGCACCGAGGCAGCTGGGACCCAGCAGCCGGTACACAGACAGACAACTTGCTGACTGTTTGATGCTGGAAAAAACAAATGGGAGCAGAGCTAAGGTCACACGGCTGTTTTATGTCGTAAGTGTCGTGGACATAAGGGGGGCGTGTGCACGAAAAGAGACTATTTTTTTCTATTTCATATTACTATTTGAGGGACATTAAGCAGGTGCTGTAAATGTTGACACATAGAGATGTAAATGTTTTTATTTTTCATTTTTTCCTAGAAAACTGATTATTTAAGTACATGTCAAAACGTTTTTTTTGTTCCTCCAAAAATGGTAAATAAAGAGCATATATATATAAATATATATACATATATAAATCCCATGGGGATGAAGCCAATATGATATAGAATCCACACACACACACACACACACATGGGGGATGCCCACTGCTTCAACTCTTTGCTGCTAAACGACTCCTCGACCCTTTTCCGCCCCCACATCCTCTGTGTGACTTATCTGCCCACATGGAGAGCGTTCATGTTTGCATCACGTGTGCACACACCAACAAACACACACACACACACACACACACTAGCTCTGTCTCCTCTCACTCAGTCTGTTGCGTTCAGATTGGGGGAACAGAGAGCGACGGAGCTACAGAGAGTAGACTTGTCTCCTCCCACACACCTCGCTGACTAAAACCGGCGCCTGTCCTCTACTTTGCTGTATCACTGTGATCCTTTCTGGCCCTCTTGTTCCCAGTGTGAATTATTAACCATCGCTCTGCAAAGCCAGACAGGCTGGTGTGTAGGAGAGCAGCTCTCAAACACTCAGCTTAAAAGAAGAGAACTTTACTTTTTAGCAGCGCTGCCCTCTCGCAGCGGGTCTGCTCATTAACTCCAGCGTCGCAGGACCTCGTCTCGTTCTGCCTTTTTCTTCTTTTGATGTCAATAATGAATGTTGTGTAAGAAGAAGAAGAAGAAGAAGCCCGACGCTAGTTCATAGAAGGGACAGAAATCGATGAGAATTATGCCAGCGTGTGTTCTCGTGTATAACACAGTACTAAGGGCGATCCTGTTCCTCTGCTTTCAAGCGTCGGCCCTCTGATTTCATTAAGCTTCCCCAGCCGCCGAGTCCCAGCATGCTGCGGGGGAGATGAGTTTGTGATCTCCATTACTGTTTACGGCGTGCTGTTGTAAGCTCTGATTTCCCAACTCTACATCCCTCACTGTGACCAGAACCACAGTTAGTGTCCTAAACATGACGAAGCATCCAGTTTAAAGCAAAGGGATGACAGTGCAGGTACAGCTATCTTCCTATAGATACATATTACATCTACTTTTACATAAAGTCTAATAAATTCCATCATCATAGACGTCCAAGACAGGAAGAGGCTGTACATACAGCTCCATCCACTGTCTGAGCACATCAGGAGCCACGGGCAAGGCCACAAAGTGCAAACGCTGCATTTACCGTCGGCCTGTGTCAGAGCGAGCCTCTGATCCACGCAGCGGAAATCATTCGATTATCTGATTATTATGGATCCCCGGTTCCTTTCAACGTATCATTTCAAGCGTGTGATATGTGACTCCTCGCCTGTTTACCGATAGCCTTGAATAATCAAAGACACGGCGCTGGATGTGGATGTGACTCCCAGACCACAATGGGTCGGTTATTTGGCTGGTTCTGCTTGGTTTTTAGTAGTATTTGAAGGCGTTTTGATACATCAGGCTGATATTTCTGTCAACACGTCATAACATCCAGAAACAAGAAAAATAATAACATGTTATTTTGGTAAGAAATATAAAATAATAGAAAGCAACATCAATACAGAATTATTGGTGACATAGAGGCAATATTACACACATTACGTAGGATTTATAAATTCCATTCAACAGGCTCACTGCCTCACTAGGACACTTATAATATAACAGAGTCATTATTAATGTGAGTTACACCTTAGCTCTGCTTATTCAGCTAAAAGCCCGGCTGTGAAAAAGACTTATTTTCCATTTGGCATTCCAGACTGTGCTGGTGCAGCATTTCTATTGGGTTACAACATGATTTTACAAAAATAAACAGTAAATATCTATGTTTTCTTGAATGCCTGCTGAAATCTTGCTATCATTTCTGTGATATTATTAATTTTGACATCTAGCTTGATGTAGGTGGCTACAGCTACTCATTCCCTGTGTTTGTGGTTTGTTTCTCCGCTGGTTCCCGGCGGACGCCGGTTCCTCCCGCCTCGGGCTAGATGCTTATTCAAGGTAGACAGCTCATCACGATGAGTGACAAACGCCTGGGCGGAAACTGGACCATCTGAGGGGGAGGAGGGGCAGGACTAAATATATCTCCTTTCTCAAGGTGAAAAGTTGCAAATCACACATTGATGGGAAACTCAGCTGGCAGCCAGCCGAGAAAAGAGCTGAGAAAAAATGAAAAAGAGGAAGTCTGTAGATTAAACCAGAGTGATTTGCATCTGTTGATTGGCTGTAATAATAATAATAATAATACATTTGGGGCTGCATGGTGGTGTAGTGGGTAGCACTCTCGCCTCACAGCAAGAGGGTCCCGGGTTCGATCCCCGGGTCGTGTGTGTGGAGTTTGCATGTTCTCCCCGTGTAAGCGTGGGTTCTCTCCGGGTGCTCCGGCTTCCTCCCATAGTCCAAAGACATGCAGGATGGGGATAGGTTAATTGATGACTCTAAATTGCCCGTAGGTGTGAATGTGAGAGTGAATGGTTGTCTGTCTCTACATGTCGGCCCTGTGATAGACTGGCGTCCTGTCCAGGGTGTACCCTGCCTTCACCCAATGACAGCTGGGATTGGCTCCAGCCCCCCCGCGACCCTAAATAGGATAAGCGGTAGAAAATGGATGGATGGATAATACATTTGATTTATAATGCACTTTAATGTAAAAATCACAAAGTGCTACAAGGTAGAAGCAGGAGCATAAAATAAAACAAGCATAAAAACAGTTGGTCAAAAATAAAGTGTGATATTCAAGAGGCTCACACACACACACACACACACACACACACACACAGGTGGAAAGCAGGAAGTTATAAATAAGCCACTTATCTGCAGGTTTACTCTTCACTTGATGGGAACAGGAGCTCATTTATTTTTTTTTTGCGAATCAGAACGAACGGATTAAGAATTTTTGGAACATTGATGAAATAATACTGGAAAGCTGGTGAAAGGCGATGACTCATTAAAACTTTCTTTTCCGTCTTCCTCTCTAAACTCGGCACAACGCGTCCTTCCCCTCTCTCGTCAACCAGCTCGCTTGCCTGCAGCAGCGGTTCGCTTGTCTGGAGTCCTGCGTGACAATTAACAGAGAACAGTTGGCCTTTTCTGCAGCTCTGCCCGTCCATACGTTAACGCACAACATCTCCGCACCACCCAGCAGGGATCGGAGGTTAATTGTACTCTAACACGCCTCCTTTCATTGTTGGGTGCACACTGTGATGTCAGTAAATGAGAACAGAAGTGAGCGGGAAGGTGGTTAAAGCGAAGAAGGAGAACCTAGACAGCAAAAACAGAAGACATCGATGTGATGAAGACGTGAGAGAAACACTGATGAGTGTGAGCACACAACTGTATATTTTTCTGTAGGCTCGCCTTTGGCAACCCGAGGAATTCTAATCATGTTTCATCACTTTCTCTGACACACACACACACACACACGCCTGTATTTCCCTGTCAAACGACTCTGGCTAGCTTTGAACAGCTTCCAGTGCCTGAGGTCAGAAGAGCACACTTCAAACGGAAAAAATGATCGTCCCCTTCGCTTACACAAGCTACTGTGATGCATATAAAACACACAACTCTGTGAATGCACTCATAATAAAAAAACACCCCTGAAAGGTGTTTCAATGGTATTTCAGAATTGTTGTGCATCCGGAGAAGAGAACATTGAAAAAATACGCATTGAAAATGCATGTCTGTAAGACACTGGAAACTGGAAAATAGCGAGCCAGGCTCCAGCAAGATAGCTAAAGCCGTCGACCAATCACGATTATTTTTCACACACAGTCACATCAGCTGTTTCTACGACGGCGTATTAAAAAACAAAACGGAGCAGAGAGAGGTGGGCAACATTCAGAGAAAAGAAGTTGCATACTTGCATGTATTATAGAGGTCATAGAGGACGTAAACACGCTGCGTCACTGGAGGTTTGCAGTTGCTATGACAACAGGTGAACTTAGCCCAACCATCCGATCAATAAACCCAAATAAAAATATTTGAAAAATAAACAACAATAACCATGACCCTAAGGAGCTCAACAAGGCGTCGTCACATGTTGTTATGCATTCATCGGAAAATAAATGCGACATTCATGGGAAGTTAGCTAGCATAGATGTCTGTTGTTAGCATCATGATAAGTCGCAAATTTGCGACTTTATTAAGTTGCATATTTGCGACTTTCTTTCTGCACTTCTTTCGTTTCCAGTCTTTGTGATTATTGATCATACAGACACCAGTACGAGAATACTGTTGATTTTAAACAATCCGATCTTTTTAAATCTCCAATTTGGCTACAAAATGTACGGTTTCCATGTCCAACACAAATCTGGACTGCATGCATTTTCAAAGTCAACATTCTAAATCCATACATGATGGAGAGAGGTAGAACATGCCGGAGGAATAACCTGCTGGCTCAGGCACTTTCTATATAGGCAACGCTGGGATCAATCGTTTCTCCTCTCCAGTTTCCTCTCACATTGTTTGCACCATTAATGTGAATCAATGGGGAAATAGATACATGCATTATGGATGGCCGGTTCATGAGGGACTTCATAACATGCAGCTCACTTAACAACAACAAAACAGCAGCCTAGTGCTGAATGAACACTGCTGGTATCCGATAGACGCTCCTAACAACTGTGGGAAGGAAGTCATGCTGAAACGCTGAGAGGGATTTGATGAGACTGGATGTGGACCCACAGTCCTTCCTGCCCCACCTCAGGGTCCTGGAGGCCTACAGGTCCAGGACCGAAGGTCCTCACAGCAAAGCAAATGAAACGCTGCAGCTTGCCCTTGTCCTTGGCACTGGATGATTTTGTTTGGTGTTCAAGGCACCTTTAAATGCTCAAGAGATGTAATATTCATCTCACGCTGTTCATGATCTGTGTTTTAAATGGATTGTTTTTCATTTACATAGTGATTATACTTCTTTATACTATAAGACAGGGAAAAAATGGGATAGGTACATAAAAAAAGGAAGCCATAAATTCATACACTTCAGTTACATTTTCCCTCTCTGGCTGAGTTCTCGAAAAGAGTTTGGTCCTCACTTTCAGCCACTTAGTGCACTTTGGCTGGCTAGCCGAGCCTCGTCCTTCAAAAGCAGCTGCAGTCGGAAAATCGCACTCGTGATGACGTTCTCACAGCAGAACTTTAAAGTTTTAAAAAGGTTGCGTGTTTGCAACCCCTCGCTGCCTGCCGGGGCTCCGGTTGTTGTTGTCAATCGAGCACCTGAGCTCCTGATTCCTTCCCGGACTAAGAAGAAGCAGCAACTTATCAGGTTGAGTCCAAAACAGCCAGGAAACCTCAAACATATGAAGGGATGAGCTCCACATGGCTTTTTGTGTCCTTCATTTCCCCATTAAAGTAATTACACCTAAGAATGCTGTAGGTATGTGGGATTAGTGTATAAAACAATAATCCTGGTGGTTATTCCATCCTCGTTGTGTCTGAAGACGATGTGGCCGTTGGACGTTATCAAAGAAAATCAAACAAGAAGTGTTGGCAGGTTGTTTGGTAGCAATAAAAAGAATGCTTGTTTCTTCTTTTTTGTTGTTGTTTTGAAGCAAGTGAAAGGAGAAACGGGCTGATGAGGTAGTCGTGAGACTGCAGGCCAGCGGATCCATTCGGGTTTGTGACTGAAACATGAAATGAGGGAGAACTAACATGCCGGCGTGTGATCAGTCTCCGGCCGCGGGCGTATACGCTCCACTGTGGGCCGATTCAATAAGGCGAACCTGTTCCTGTCCTCACCCTCGCTCTTCCTTCCTCCCCACCCCCTCCCCCCTCGTCATGGAGACTGATTGCCTGCATACCTCTGGCAGTGAACCCAGAAGCCCAGGGGCAGTTAGTGTAAAAAAAATGACCGCTCCACATGCGTTATTATTGCACGATGACATGTTTAGAGGGGACGCTCTGATTAACAACGAGGGCAGCTGACTCCAACACACCAGGCAGCCCAGATTAAACAGGCGAAAAGCGCAAACACGCCACTGGCAAGAAACAGCAACACGCAGCGCGGCCGCCGGCCGGCGTGCTGCCACATTAGCATAACACAGACGTGTGCAGACGGAGGAGGGGTTCACACTGTCGCGCCATAGGAGGAAAAAAAAAAGATGAAACAAATCAGAGTGGGTGAAGATGAACCCATATGTTTTTTTTTTTAATGCCACAAGGGTCAGATATGTGACAACATCAACGCACACAAACACAGATCTGACCCAAATCCTGCAGGGAAGTTAGAAGAATAACTATACGGCTGTCAGACGCTGATCTTTTCAAGTTTCTCTCTTGGAATTTTCAACTATTTGTGTTCTGTGTGAGACAGAAAGTCAGATTTGATTTCCATTTGCATCCATCACTTAAATAATGCTTATTTAAAGCCAAACTAGCCGAGTCATTTTTTTGTATTTTTTCATAGATGGATGGATGGATGGATGGATGGATGGATGGATGTGGGTGGGTGGGTAGGTAGGTAGGTAGGTAGGTAGGTAGGTAGGTAGGTGGATGGATGGATGATGGATGGATGGATGGATGGATGGATGGATGGATGGATGGGTAGGTAGGTAGGCAGGTAGGTGGATGGATGGATGATGGATGGATGGATGGATGGGTGGGTGGGTGGGTGGGTAGGTAGGTAGGTAGGTAGGTAGGTAGGTGGATGGATGGATGGATGGATGGATGGATGGATGGATGGATGGATGGGTGGGTAGGTAGGTAGGTAGGTGGATGGATGGATGATGGATGGATGGATGATGGATGGATGGATGGATGGATGGGTAGGTAGGTAGGCAGGTAGGTGGATGGATGGATGATGGATGGATGGATGGATGGATGGATGGATGTAGGTAGGTAGGTAGGTAGGTAGGTAGGTAGGTAGGTAGGTAGGTAGGTAGGTAGGTGGATGGATGGATGCATGCATGCATGGGAATGTTAAGTGAGAAGCATACCCCGCTGCCCTGCAGAGTTTTAAAGCCGACTAAACGCTGCCGGAGGAGAATCGATGCTTATCCAATTAATGTAACGCTGATGAATAGGCGGCTGCTGCTGATCACCTGGATAGATTAGGTCCTCTTTCTTCTTGCCGGCGATGTTATCACTCTATCAAGAGCTCTATGATCCCACGGAGCGATAGCTACTGTGAGATCCGTTACCCGTAATCAGATAGAGAAAGAGAGAAGCATACCTGAGTGTAATGAGAGTCGGCGAGGATCGCGTTTCCTTCGTCTCCTAGAAAGAAGCATTTCCAGGATCACACCAGGGCAGCGGGGAGGAACGACAGTCTAGGTGACCTCTGACCTCTAAGTATACGTCATGTAGGGGCATCGAGGGACGGTCCCACCTGTAGGTGCCTGGATTGGAGCACTGAAACTTTCCAATATCTTGGCTTTGGGGTGCTGCTGTACAGAAAAGCGTAACGCAGATCTGAGATTTGATGAGCAGGATGAGAGTATTTCTCAGCTTTGAGCTGCTTTAGCTGAGAAAATCTCTCGTGAATGAGGTCACTTATTTCACTTGGCTATGTGCAGACACTCGTTTTTTCCCCCTCCTATCTGCTCTTCAGGGTAACGGCAGCTCCCTTTATTCTCGCCTCAGTGACGAGCTCCTCACATCTGCAGGGTTGCGTATAAAAATGCAGCAGCGAAAGCTCTCAGCCAAAAGCTGAGACGCAAATGGAGTGTTGAGTGTTGTTTTTCCAGCAGTTGCTTGATAGTTTTGCATCAGTCAAGATACCCGGCACCAGAGAGGCAAAGAGAGAGGAGCGGAGGCTGCTTATTATGTTTCAATTTATTCTATCTAAGAGGATTTATAAAGGTCAGCCTCCCTGTGCACGACAGATATTAGCTGAACTTTCCTTCCATAAAGAAACACATTTGAAAACATTTAAGTAAATAAGTGATGTGGGATGAAAAAAAAGATTTGAGATAGATGGGATTGAACTAAAATGAATGGACAAAGCAGCAGTGAGCCTACCTGGTCGTCTGCTATAGGATTCCCTTTATGCTGAGAGGGATTTTGAAGTCAGCGGGGAGCCTCATTGCAAAAAGCTGTAAACCTGCTCTGAATATGAATGATTTCACCCCGAGCAGCTTTTACGACGCTGGCTCATTTGGATTGATTTAGCCCATTGAAGGATTTTGGAATATTTCACATGAATAGCACCCATTTGGATTCTGTAAATCAGCCATCCCTCATCATTATAACGACTGGAGGTTATGATAATTTATCGTAATGCTCCCACTGAAGCTCCAGCACCGCAGCAGTTTTGATCTAGTTTAAACACAGCAGTAGTCAACCCTCTCCAGATTATAACACATTAATATTGGATAATTCTTTAATCCCAGGAGTTCATCAAATATTATAAACTGTAATTCATAGGAGGAATCATGAAGAGGGCAGAAGCATTTATGTTTTTTTTTAAGTAGAAGGATGAGTCCACTCTGATTCTGGTGCTAATAATACTCATGCAGTCGTACTTTAACATGGCAGCGTGGTGGGACAGTGAAGATTGACCTCTGGCTACGCTCAAACAGTGAAGATTGAAAAAAGGAGGTGCATATCATCCTTCTGGTCAAAATTTGATTTTATTGAACAAATGTGAACTGGTAGAGAATAATGTAGCATATAAGGGCCACTGTAGGAAAAAGCCGAGAGAGGTGGGCAATATTCGGAGAAAAATGTCAGTTATTTGAAATTGAAATTGCAAATTGAAGTGGCAAATTTGCGACATAAAAACGAGCAAATTTGCTAGTTTATTACGATGCTAACAACCGGCATTTTATACGATCAACAGCCGATCAACAGCACCCTAAGGACCTTAGCAAAGCGTTGTCACACGTTGTGATGGATTAATGAGAAAAATAAAAATGAATGCAACATTCATGGGAAGTTAGCTAGCATAAATGCTGGTTGTTAGCATTGTGATAAACTAGCAAATTTGCAACTTTAAACTAGTAAATTTGTGACTTTTTCTCTGAATATTGTCCCCCTTTTTTCCCCTACAGTGGCCCTAATACGCCGTTGTAGTAATGGAAGGCACATGTTTTTATTTTATACCCTTCACCCATCCCTCCAACACGCAACACAAGAACTGCTTCCAGGTTTGTTTTTCAGGTGGCACAGGTGAGTGGATAATGTTTCTGCCAGTGACGGGCAATGTGGCGATGAATGATGAGGTCTGAGGTCTGGATGGCGAGTCCACCGCGTCTCTGGTTCCTCTGCAACACAATCTTAATCATCTGTCTGTGGAGATTCTCAGTCGTCCAGGTCATGGTCATCTTAGGAAGTTGTGAACATCAGTTTGTAGCTCGTGTACAGCCTCAGAGCACAACTGTAGACTTTTATTTTTCTCTGGAATCCTGTTTCAGTTCCAGTAAAGCAAACAGCTGTCTATTGACCTGCCAGGTATGTTGTGACTTTGAGCTATTTGTCAAGGTCGTTGTGGCTAAACTGTGTTAAATAAGTATGTGTGCAGTTTTTTTCTTCCAGATGAATATTAACCAAATGTTTTTGCTCCTAAATCCCAGACAGGATCTTGATATATTATTCATATGAAAAAAAAACAATATTATCTCAGGATGGCTTGTTGTCAGAGACACTAATTGAAACGGACCTGACGTGGACGCTGTCTTCTCGTATCAGCTGGTGTTTCATCAGCCTGTCCTCTCCCTTTAATTCCACTCCCATGTTCCTGCTTCACCACCTTGTTTCCTGCCCTCAACGAGATGTTTCCCCACCGTCAACGTTTTTCCTCTCTTTTCCCATCAAATACCTTCCCTCTCACTTTACTTCATGCTGATTCTGCTCATTCTCAGCCCCCCCGTCTCCTTTCTTTTCATTGCATCGCATTAATCTGTCTCCATTCTTGGAGAGAAAGCAATTAACCTGAACCAAACTTGCATGTGCTGAGATCAAACACATTTCAGCAGCAACAAAGAGAAGAGACGCTCGGACATCACCGGGGGAGCAAAACAGAGGAAAAGTTGCACAGGACCATCCGGTGGGACCTTCTGGTCGCTGCCGGCAGAAAAGAGCGTGATTGAGTGACTCATTGCTCTTCTCCTGCAGGCGCCTTGAACTCAGACCTGGCTGCACACCGGCTGCATGCGAACTCATCTCAGCCCCACTTGCCTGTGAGGGATTAAACTCTTAATCCTCCAGACCGAGGCTCGCTATTAGTACCGACAGGGCTGCGCCTATCTTTGTGTTTTCTGCTGCGTGCTGGCTTCTTACGTGTTGTATGGCATCGGTGTGTGTGCGTGCGTGTGAGAGATGGCAGCTGCAGGTATATGGGTGAGATTAATAAAAAAAAAAAAAACAATGAGGCAGCGAGGCAGGGGAGGGTGCTGGGGGTGGTGCAACACATAAACCAGTTAGCCGGTTCGATGTTGGAGGGAGCTGTTCCCCTATCTAACACCTGTGCAAAATCCAGAGTGGAAAAACCTCCCTGTGTGTGTGTGTGTGTGTGTGTGTGTGTGTGGAAGAGAAAAAGAAGATGACAGAATTAAAAAGGCTGATGTTGCAACTGAGACGTCGTCTCCTTTGTCAGGAAAAAAAAAAAGAAGAAAGAAAAACGTCTGAATGAGAATTAAACGCCCAGCTGTGTGATCAGTCTCATGTTGCATACACTCACCAGCCCGGGGCCATGCGCTGCACTGTAGGTTAATGAATAGTGATGGAGGGATTCAATAAGCCAAACGTCGCTGTTGTCAGCACACACACACACACACACACACACACACACACAGACCCCCACCTCTTCAGTTTCCATCTCTCCCCTCACTAATGTGTTGTCTGCTGTTTGCAGCCATAAGGGCCCGGACAAAGTGTTTGCTTGTTTTTAGCGGTTGCCATCTAATGAGCTGCCTCTCAAGGACAAAGTGTGTGTGTGAGCCGCGGCGACGCGGACAAATGCAAGCATATTGATATGTGTTTTTTTTTCCCCCCCTCTTGAACTTTCACCTTGTGCAAATTCAGCCCGTCGTTGACATGATACAGCAGCAGGTGTTGATGTGGAATAATGTTCGGTGGGTGAACAGCGAGGTCTATTTACTTCCAGCCAAAAGTTTGGCCAGCTGTTCAGCATCACCTAGATACACGTCCGCTCATTCCAACTTTCCGTGCAACACAGATATGTGATTGTTTCTGTGGCTTTTCAGTTCGTTTTTTTTATTTCCGAGTCATGCCAAAGATTTACACACATCCCATGATGCAAAACCAGATCTTAAAATATTACATGCACAAAAGGTTCTTGTGCTTCTCAAAGTTTCCAGATGAACGCTACGACCAATAGAACTGCTTCGGGCCTCCAGTTTATTCTGATGAAGGGGCTTTTCCCCTCAACTAAGGCTTTCTCCAAGATAAGATAAGATAAAAGAAGATACGATAAGATAAAAGAAGATATGATAAGATAAGATAAGCTAAAAGAAGATACGATAAGATAAGATAAGATAAGATAAAAGAAGATACGATAAGATAAGATAAGATAAAAGAAGATATGATAAGATAAGATAAGATAAAAGAAGATACGATAAGATAAGATAAGATAAAAGAAGATATGATAAGATGGATCTTTATTGATCCCCAGAGAAGAGTCCAGGTGTTGCAGCAGCACATAGACAGCAATAAGTACAGATTAATAGGGGAAAGTTAAAAATAATTGGAAGCATCATGTAAAATATCTAGAGATGGACCAGTAATATAGAGGGAGCCGATACCCCCTTCCCCACTTCCTACCCCCTGACTTCGGTCTTCCTTGCTCGGACCACGCCCGTCCTCAAACTCGACCCTCGTTTGAATCTCAACTCTACACCTGCAACGTGTCATGACTTCATATTGCAGAGTTGCGACACATTCGCCGTGGCAAAGACAGACAGAAACACCTGGCCAACCTGCCTCTGTGGTAGTTCCCGCTACAGCAGGTGTCTCCAGGGCCACATCGTGCCACGATGACTCACTCACACACACTCACAAGGTGAAAACAATACCGCCGTCACAGCTGCTTGGAAATTAAACCAGAGTGATTAAAACTCAAAATGACAAGGCAACAAATCTGCCTTTGATTCTCCCAGAATGACAAGCCTTGACTTGAATGATAATAAAACCAGAACTCGGTCGTGCTCATAATCCGATCTTTGCTTTGAGTGATATGATCCGACTTTATTGTGTTGTTCTCCCTCTCGGGAGTGGCATGATAGAAGATTCAACCTGTGTGTCATAATTTGACTCTGAGTTCACGTTCAGACTTGTAACCACGCCCCCTGTTGCGCGTGAAGCGACCAGGATGTAACATGGTTGAGAGCATCTCCTCGCTGTCCTTGGATTTTTTAAAAGAAGGGGGGATGAGTGAACACTGAGAGCCACGCTCCATTCACAGTTATGGGAAAATGCCACCTTTGTCTAATCGGGAGCTCTCACACACACACAACACACGCACACACACACACACACACACACACACACACCCTCCTGGACGTCATGGCGCATGTCGTCACCTTTACGCACACTTGAACTTGGGTACCAGGAGTCTCCTCTGTTACGCACCGTCTCCCCCCCTTCCCTGCTCCTCCTCCTCCCCCTCCTCCCCCTCCTCCTCCTCCTCCTGCAGCACCACTAACCCAGCTGTAACGGGACACTTTCAGCGCACCCAAACCAGCTCCGGTGTGTTCAGACGCTCCAGCGCGCGCGGACGATGCGGACGCCGGAGACGCATCCCGGTTTATTAATCACATGGGAATGATCGTTGACGCGCCGGTTTGGTGCTGAGTGACCGGGAAGGGGGGGCTGCGAGGCGGCGAAGTGGATTTGTTACGCCGGGCGGATGTGTCGGTCTGGAGATGAGAGCGGTAAGATGCACTTACACAAGTTCGATGCCCGCGGTGTCGCGTCCTGGTTCTCTGCGTGAAGTTGCGATGCGATGACAATACTTACTGCTGTTCCTGCGTGTCGTCAGCACCGCAACATACACACGTATGTGTCAGGTAGCTGGTGGATTTAATAGGTGTTTAATAAAATGCGAAGGCAAAGTTGTTCCCATGTTGAACATTAATTCTGATATATGAGAACCGAAACAACGTTTGACTATGACTCGATTCAAATTATGATTTATTTTCCTCTCCGCGAAACCATCGAGACTATAAGCGTCCTGTTCAGTTAACCCAAGCTTAATTAAAGGTCTAATTGATGTGTGTGTGTGTGTGTGTGTGTGTGTGTGTGTGTGTGTGTGTGTGTGTGTGTGCGAGAGAGAGAAACATGAATTACTTCTATAGCTACAGTACACACACACACACACACACACACACACACACACACACACGCCTATACACACATGCAGAACTCGTTTTTAATCTCCCATTTAATTGTATGTTTGCTGACATTCAGGCACACAAAGCACAGAAATGAAAATTAATTAAACAAGAGAGAAGAGAGAGAGAGAGAGAGAGAGAGAGAGAGAGAGAGAGATGCATGCTACAGTGAAAGAGTCCATATGAGACACCAGGATGCTGTTAACTTGCCCATGAATATAACATTAGCTCTCTGACTTAATGCTGAATACGACCTCATAGTGGAAGGAACAAAAACACATTTTCCTTTGACTTATATCCAGATGTTTAACGTCACTTAAAGTTCATTTTGCTCCAACAACATAACAACCAAAAGTTTTTAATTTCCACTTCCTGTCGAGATCCTTCCCCTCGTTCGTGTCCAGCGAAGGACCGAAGGAGGTCGAGCGAAGCTGATGACAACATGTGTGTGTGTGTGTGCATCTAAAAAAAAAAAAAAAACACCTCCTTCAATTAACTCTCCACAAGCAGCCGCATCCACGGGGGAATACAAATCGATTAATAAATAGTTTATCATGCTCTCCTCCCCACCCTCCGTGTGGTGGAAATGAAACACCAGCAACGTGACAGAAGTGATGAATTGGTTCCTCCAGTACAGCATCCTATCTTCCCTGGATCTGAATTAGTGACGCATGTTGGTGCGGTCCAATGCTGTCGGAGCCTTCCAGTCACACATTCAATACGCCTGCCGGGTCGGTGGATAGACACCGAGGAGAGTGATCACAATGCTGATGGTATGATTCTTACTCTATATAGGCTAATTGTAACGCTACAGTTCTTCTGACACACCCACAGGCCTGTTAGACTGTCTGGATCACCCCATCAGGGCTGTGAGACCCTACCTGGATGTTTAGAAGGGGCTTTACCCTCCGAGATGCTGGCTTATTTAATTGCAGCTGCATAGAAAATCTATTATAGCTTTATATTCACAACAAAAGCTGTCTGGGAATATACAAGGCTGCCATCCAAATGTAAATCAGCTTCATTGTTAGCAGCTGGATATAAGAAGCTACGGAACAACCAGTCTCTGTGGACGATTCAAGCTGTTTCACAGCTTCATTCTTTCACTATTTGCCACCATCAGTGCTCATAGCTGCCTTCACAGAGAGGCTTTGAACACCAAAGGTTGCGTCCACTTGTGAAATATGTAAATCAAAACCCGCCTTCAAAAAAAATTCAGTTATTCGCATGTAAAAGACCTTCTATTGATAATTTATTTTTCCATTTTCAAACTTTTCTATCTGCTGACAGAAGGTTTTCATGATTGTCATGAGGTAACTGCAGCAGTAGAAATACTTTGTTATTGTACTTAACTAGTTTTTCAGGTACTTTCCATCTGTAACTTTTCAGTAACATTTTCCATTCAGGCTCCCTACTTTAGTTGAAAGGGGTTTGAGAGGATCTATTGATTTCTTTTCTTATTTATATGATGTGAGATTCAGTTCGGCTTGCAATAAAACAGCCAGTAGAAACGTCCTTCAAACAGATACTTTTTGCTTTATTTCAGAGCTTTTTCACTTTTACTTGAAAGAAGTCGAATCAGTGCTTTTATTCCTTCCAGCGTCCTTTTCAACACACGTTTCTGTACCTCTACCTTTGACTCCTCTGCTTCAGTTGGGAAACAGACAGACTGTAAGTCAGTCGCAGTGAAAACATGACTAATTACGTGATAATGGGACCCGGTTTGGAATCGACCACGACTATTTAAGGCTTTGATGCGCAGTGAGGCGTTCTGGGCAACTGTAACGCCGAACTGTGCCAAAAAGTTTCAGGGCAATTGTATTGCCAAGGAGAATATTTTGGACCTTGAGTTTCAGTGTCTGTTGCTAGGATCGCTGCCCATCCACGACAGCAAATCACTCTGAGTGTGAATAACAGCACAGACCTGAATGTTGGGTTCCAGTTATTCCTTACTGATGTAAAGCAGCCATTCCATCCTTATTGCGTGTTGATGTGGGCTTAAATTTACAGTAGACGGACCATTTTTGTCAGTCTCGTCTGATCTCTGCAGACTCACTGAGGTGTGCGTTCTGTCTTCTCAAACATCTCAGCCCATGCTAGCTCCATCCTGACACTTCTCTTCCTCTCTCAGTGCCTCCATGATGCCGCCATGGTTCTAGGTCCTCCCTAATCCTGCTGCAGCGACACAGAGGATCCCCCCTTCGGTCCCAGGACATCTCAGTGACTCATCAGGCTCATCCTCTGCAGCAATCAGCCACTGATCGATCTGAACCCGCTCTTTCTGTTGAGGGGGACGTGGATTACCCAATGATCTGATGCTGAATTCCTGATACACCAACAGAGCCTATCGTGGACCTCGTATGGAAATGTCAAGACTCACCCCCGTTCAAGTGGGACAACAGGAATCTTGATACTCCACTTCCTTTCTGGGATTTTCCTCCTTGGTTGGAAGCCAAAGCCATAGCTCGTCCGTCATCGAGAAGGATCTCCTTGTTATGAGGATATCTGAGGCCAAACAGACTGAACGCTACGGCAGTTTCCATGCTCAGCTTGTCCACCCTAGACCAAGGCTGTGGCAAGAAGGTTTTTCCTCACGTGCAAGATTTAACATAAGCTGCTGGAGGCTCAACCTGTAGTTTATTTTCTGCCATCATCACTCGGTCTGAGCTGCCCGGTCCGGAGCAGCGTGTTTTACAGATGCCGTCATGCCCATCATCAGCAACGCCAATCATGACTTCAGCAACCTGTCCGTCAGCGACGACAGCAGTCTCGACCACATCTTTACAGAGATCCCCGAGACTGAGACCATCAAGGTAATGAGATCAAATAATCATCAAATAAGTAATCAAGTTGTTATTTGAGCTGCCCAACCAAGCTTTTTATTGCTCCATCTCCAGGGCGTTTACTACCAGAGGGCCCAGTTCATCCGGCGACCAGAGGACCTGGTGTCCATCGACCACGCCCTGCTGGCGGTGATCAACGTCGGGGGGAACCGCTACACGTTCCCCTGGAGCACCCTGGAGCAGTTCCCCCTCACGCGGCTCGGCCGCCTCTGCGGCTGCAGGTCGCCCGAGGACATCGCCAGCGTCTGCGACGACTACGACGAAGCCCGCAAGGAGTTCTTCTTCGACCGCTCGCCGTCCGCCTTCAGGGTCATCCTCAACTTCCTGGCGGCGGGGAAGCTGCGCCTGCTGCGGGAGATGTGCATCCTCTCCCTGCACGACGAGCTGACCTACTGGGGCGTGGAGATGACCTACATGGAGCGCTGCTGCAAGAGGAAGATGTACACGCGCATCGAGGAGGTGAACGAACTGGAGCGGCGGGAGGAGGAGCGCCGGCAGAGGAACGCCATGCAGCGCGTGCCGGTGGAGGAGACGAGGTACCGGAAGGTGATGAACTGGCTGAGGGACATGGTGGAGAACCCGCAGTCCGGCTTACCGGGGAAGATCTTCGCCTGCCTGTCTGTGATCATGGTCGCGGTGACTGTTATCAGCTTGTGCATCAGCACCATGCCGGACCTCAGGGAGGAAGAGGACAGGGTGAGTGAAGTAGCGTGTTGGCATGTTGTGAATGCAGACCCTGAACCAATCCAACAGATACTACATCATCAAATTAGAATATTTGAACTCGGGGCTCATTAATTCAGGTTGTGTTGCAAGATGCCCGCGGCGACTGTCAGCGAGATTTATCACGAGTTGTGTGAGTGATTAATCTCCTCTCACAGTGGTTCCTTCCTCAAAGACATGGTCACCATGAAGTAACAGCTGCTCATCACTTATCCTGACAAACTGGATGCTCGTTATCGCCGACGCTAACTTTGTTTCCCAGAAGCTAACGTTGAATAGCATCACCCTTTTGTTCCGACAGTGTGTCGGTGTTTATGAGTGGGAATGTGTGAGAGTCGTGGTTTAGATGGAGGCAGATATTGTGCTGCAAAAAAGTCGGGCTTCAAAATTTCCAAAATCTAAAAACTCCCCGTCATCGCACTCTCTTGAGTATCCCTGTAGGATGCTGGTGTGTGTGTGTGTGTGTTGCCATGCCTGTGATCTGTGTCTACTCGTAACAGCGTGGGATAATGAAGCCAGAGCTGCTCACTGAGGCCAGTCCAGTATCTTTCACTAAACACTGGGGAATAATAAAACAGGCTTACTGTATCCCACACAAAAGACATGCACACACACACCAGTGTGCACATCGGTAGACACACTCGCTCAAAACTCACGTACATGCACCGGCAGTCACATGCCTACACACACACTCACACAGTCACATGCTCATACAATAGTAATTAACTCACCGGATGTAACGGATATGGCTCTCTCTGAATTTTGAGTATTTCTGAGCCCTCCTCACTGAAAACCTCACTGCAGCATATCCACTGTATTTACATTAGCTTTCTGATTATATATTAGGCAAATATATTTCATCTTTCTTCATATTTAAGAAACTTTATCTGTTCTTTGCCTCTGGTTGCCCACGTGTTCCCAAGGTGCCCTTAAATAATAAATAGGATATGTAAATTTGTCTTATAAGGATGCAGAAACCGGTTGCTGCGAGAGAAAAAACGCTACACATCTGTGCAACAGCTGTTGAGAAGCCATCGTCAACAGCATGTAGTGCTTTATTGATTTTGATATGAGCAGCCACAGGCAGGAGGGTGTGATACTGGAAAACTCAGGGAGCGCCTGTTGCAGAATTCTCGATGAGTTGAGGAGGATCAATGCCGGGAGGAGTCGGAGCACAGACGGACAGGATTGGACCCGGGGTCTGGTTCACTGAGTGCTGCAAACCCACGCGACTGTTACGCCATGATAGGACAAATCTGTAAGAATGGATCTTTAGGTAAAACCTCCGTGGAGCCGGATGCTCCTGTATCTTTTGTACACTGACAGCGGTGACAAGGTTCACAACAAAAGAACCAGATAAACCGCGAGGACACGGAAGGCGAGCAGATATTCAGCAGACGTACTAAAGTGTTGCTGAATGCATCGAGGTTCCTATTTTCCTGACATGAAGAATCACAATTGCATTTGAGATGTTGACAGGAAATTGGACTTTCCTGCCTGTAAATCTCTCAGGTAAACAGAGCAGCGGTGATGGAGCCGTCCCCGGGGGGGGGGGGGGGGGGGCGGTGCACTTCCACAAACTCGGTGAACGCAACCCTTCTGTCACACGCTATTGATTACTTCTGACAAGAGCGTATCAAGGAGGAGCCAGAGTTTTGTGAAACTTTATATTGATGTTTGTATGAGTTTCTATGACATCCGCACGCCTTGTGAGGACATTATTGGTTTGTGTGTGTGTGTGTGTGTGTGTGTGTGTGTTGTGTAATGTGGCATCTCCATGCCTTGTGAGGACATTATTGGTTTGTGTGTGTGTGTGTGTGTGTGTGTTTGTATGGTTAAACGTGGCATCTCCATGCCTTGTGAGGACATTGTGGGTTGTTTGGACATCTCAAATGAGGTTGTGAGTGTTTACATTGCTAAAGTGGCATCCCCCCCCCCATCAAACCCAGCCTCTCCATGCACAACCGACATGTTCTAAACATGCCGATGCAGATAAGTCAGAGAAAATGGAGAACTCGGATGAGCTTTGAGGATGTCTGTTTGCCCCGAGGAGAAACCTGCACGAAGGGAATATAAAGACCCAAATGTTTCCTGGCCATGATTCCACTTCAACATGATGTCAGTGTGACCGCCTTCCAGAGAGTATGGCTGAGGCCTTAGGAGTGTGTGTGTGTGTGTGTGTGTGTGTGTGTGTGTGTGTGTGTCTGGCATCCCCAGGCTTTGTGAGGCCATTGGGGGTGGCATTTCTTGTAATGCTTGGAAAATGGATGGCAGCTTCACTTCAAAAGTAAACAAATACATCCACTACTTTCATTTTCTCTCTCTCTGCATCCTCCTGAGGTTCAAACTAGTCTCGGGTGTTTGGCTACTGATCTCTGTCCACAATGTCGGACTAGGAGAAACAGGATTCCTGTCATCTTTAATTCACACGGCCCCGCTGCTTGTCTCCGGTCTGCTTTGTGCCAGACTGGGCCAACAAAACCCTCGTCCACTCGTCATCCATCCTGCTCTTTAGCCTCAGTTTGGGTTAGGTGAGTGAAAGGAGAGATGGAATAAGTGGAAGACGAAGGAAGAGAATAAATACATGGTTTAGTCTGAGAGAGGTGGAGTGAAACAATAGGCTTTGAAGGGAGAATCAAAGAAATGGAGATAAACAAAGCGTCCCTCTGCCTATATTCATGAAACAGGTTTCTGCCTGTCCTCGGTTGATCCCTCCTATCAAACGGTGTATATGAACTAAATGCATCGGGAGGAGGCCTTTATCTTACAGCTCAGCTTCAAGACCCTGACAACAACCACCGCGTCATCCATCCGTCCCCTGCTGCGGATGTGCATCTCTCCACTGCTCTTTATGTAAAACTCTCCACATAATGCTGTTATTCCATCTGGCAGCGTAGCGTTGCAACACTGTGGAGGGAAGCACGACCTCCCCTGATGCCTTTCAGAAATGCAAATACATGCATGAAATATTGATTTAAAAATCAGGGAGTCAAAACGCCCTGTGGCTTTTTAGACCCGGTTGGTAGAAAGGTTCAACTGTCTGAGGAGTTTGTAGTCCGTGAGCATTATGGACATATATGAAGATTCTGGACACCTCGAAGGTCTTTTGGACGTTTTTGTTTTCACCGTTTGTCAATTCTGGCGCTGGATGCTGTGTTCATTGAAAGCCATTTCTCCAACAGTTGAGGAACAGTTGACCAACCAGAGCTTTTGTTGGCAGGATCAAGAATGGGGTCGCCACCTTCCTGCATGGCTGCTAGCTACCGGGCTAAAGATGTGGAAAACAGCAACAGAATGATGCCAACAAGCATGAGATTCAGCAACAGTGCAGGTTTCTGCAGTCCACATAGAGAAATAACAATCTTTTCATATTTTTTGATCAATGCTCTTAGCAACCACTGCTTTAAAATTCACCACTCGCTACTCGTGAGTTAGGACGAAAACCATCAGTAGTTCATGGGATGTATTTCCACTTTGACTACTGTCCTAAGCCCTCGCTGACCCCGTTAATCTCCAGTATCTGGCAGGATAGCAGCAGTGTTTAGATTGGAAAGAACAGGGTGGCGTTTTTAAATCTCCCTGGGAAAGCAGCAGGTCTCAGCACACGCTGATAACCTGCCTTACTTTACATCTCATTGCTGTTCAAAATGTCAAAAATCCTCCAAACACACCGGCGCTGCATAACAAAGCAGTAACTTTCCCTGCATCTGTTTTTTTTTATCACAGATAACAGATCAAAGTGCTTCACTGACTGAGCGTCGCATTACAATTCTCACCGGATGATGGAATCATTTCACACATCATCGTCGTCATCATCATTATCTTTTCTCTCCTCGTCCCTAATTCAGTGGTAGTCTGGCATGGGGAGTAATTGAAGTGGCAGTTTTATAGCCTGAAGGCCATTAATTGGAGCAGGATTTGCTGTTCAATAATTACGTCCCAGGGCATCAATCACACGTATCTGGAGACAGAGAGAGAGAGAGAGAGAGACTGGCTTCAGACTGTGAGGTTTTCACACGTTCTCTGATTGATTATTAACCCCTCGTTCTTAAGCAGAGACTTGTCAATAATCGTATTGAACCTGTCTGGACGAGTGATTACAGAGGGGCAGGTGGGTTTGTGATTTGTTACTCTATTAAGAGACAAAAAAAAAGAGCAAGAGTGTGTCTGTGTATTAGAGGGATGAAACAGAGCATGCTGGGTCGTGGAGAAGCAGTGGAAGGCAACCAGAGAACCCAGTAAGAGTGTAAACACTCAGCCAACCGTGAAGCCTCCTTTCTCCCCTTCCTGTCCTTTATCTTTCCTTAGAGATGAGCAGAGATCACCCTCCCAGGACATGTATTCA
Organism: Chelidonichthys spinosus; assembly: GCA_029853015.1. Taxonomy (NCBI): domain Eukaryota; kingdom Metazoa; phylum Chordata; class Actinopteri; order Perciformes; family Triglidae; genus Chelidonichthys; species Chelidonichthys spinosus. Next base: position 3,927,255 of record CM056825.1, on the reverse strand, counting down.
CATGCTTACTTCACAACCTTATATTATTTAAAGAGAGCCATCAATATACAGTATGATTATACAGGACTTAAATACTCATAAAATTAAATAATCAAACTCTCATTATTATCATGAGGACAAAAGGTTAATTCTGTGATCTTATCAGGCGGCAAAATCTGCGTAACCATCCTTTGTTGCGGTAACATATTTTCATGGTCACACAGCACATTTCGCTGCAGAGGCTTTAGAAGAGGAGATTAAAGTTGCTTATAGCGTAGCATACCTAATTTTACATTTCACAAGCGCTAACGTCATTAAGATGAAGTCAGTGTTTTGGTAAATCTTAAACAACCTTAAATTCTCGCCACGTTCAACAAAGCTGCAGCGATGGAAAATGAATATAAATGCAACACTAGTCGTTCACAATATGGTCACTGAGCTTCCTTTAAGGACTGTATATGATACAGTTTTCCAGGGGGTCTGACCTCGTCAGGAAGATCATGTTTTAGAAAGCGTATCGCCATGGTGATCGATCATGTCAGGTCCCATAGATGGCTGACAGACCGGCTGCACAGCGTTTAATGAGTAACCCAGGTAGTATACGGACATACAGCATTCTGATTAAACACAACAGCTAGAAACAGAGTTTGTTCTCTTATCTTGTCGTTTTGCACCAAAGTCCGGCTCCATCGAGAATCATCCTGAAAAAGAAGTGTTGGCTGTGATAAAATCTCAGAAGAATCTGTGCTTGTGTGCTCTGAACTGTGCAGAGCTGCGTCACGCTAATCAACAAAGTCCCTTCCAAATGCATTGCCTCCGAGGGGGGAGTTGGGATTCTGTATCCAACATTTTGGACCGTCTGGACATGAAAGCATGAATGGATTCCGCCTGCAGCTCAAAGCAACGCAGCCAACAGTCTGATGTGCAAATAAACACAAAACAAAACAAAACGGGGAACTGGGTTTTAGCGCACAATCGTATCTTCCCAGCCTATCATTGTGTTTAAAGCTTAAACACCACGTCTGAGATGTGAATCACATTCTGTAACAGGAAACAACTAACCGTTAAGGCTTTAAGTGGTTCAAACTCTTTGTCTCCCTTCACACAGAATCCGCTCCCCAAACCTGCTGAGCCCAAAAGACAAAGGGCCGTCATCAATCACGAGCCTGGTTCCAGTCCGTAGCAACAACCAGGGCACAAAATTAAGAATTAGGAATGCATTCGTCATGTGGCACATTATTATTTTTTGGTTTGTTTTTAATCTCCCCTCCTCGTTATTTAAAACCTCCATTAAATTAATATGACGGGAGCATAAATAAGGTGTCCGAGTGTGTAAATCCTGTTGGCTCACTGAGGCTGAGAGAGAGAGAGGAAAGAGAATGAGAAACAAAGAAATAAAGATGGAGGTATTTGGGTTTATTCATCATATCCCACACACCTACATAGTCAAACCTTATTATCAGAACTGAGTTCATATGAAATAAATGATTCAAGGTGACAAGGAACAATAAAAGAGCTGCTTAAACATTCTGCTCAGGTTTTAACTGCGTAGCGGAGATACCATCATCAAACACCCTCCAACCACGAGAGGATCTGTGAATATTTGCTCGACTGAACTCGACGGCGGTTATCAAACTCCATTAGAATCACAAACACACACGTGTGTGTTTGCGTGAATGTATGCGCACTCATAATAACGTATGCAGGCGTTTCCTGCGAGCCGTTTGACCGTATCAGCGCGGAGCAGATTCCATTCCCTATTGCGGCCTATCTGGTTGCTGTTTCCCCCTCTCCGCCTGATGTGCTGCACGGCTGCCAAGTGAGATTATGAGAGGGAACAGCAAAGTATGAGGTATTTCTCTTGTCTGTGCCAGGGTGGGAACGTGCAGCGCAACAGAGCACAGAGCAGTTCAGCACAAAGCAGTAGAGAGGGTTTCAGTGCTGGAGATTGTTGTTGATGGTTAATGTTATCCTGAAATAGTGATTTCACTGTTAAGATGTTGTTTTATGTCAAAAATAAACGTTTTAAAGTTACTTTTTCATGTTTACATCAACCATTTGATGATCTTTTAAAAAAATAGAAATGTATCAACAATACCAGCCAGGACTGAAGGCTACTGGGCTGAATGTGTTCTTGGTGAGGCCTGACCAAATCAGAACATTTCAATACCAATGAAAAACTCTGGAAAGTTTGATGATGCACCTTACAAAGTCAATAACCATTGTGTATCTTGGAATTTTAAACTGGGTTCTGGATTTTCCAGATGATGTCGAACACCTGAATGCACCATAAAACAGCTGGATTCTGGGAAAGCACACATGGTTAGTGTCCTCAAAGTGGTCCAATAGAAGGTTGCAGAGTTGTTGGCCTCTTTTGAGGAGACTTTGGATCGTGAGAAGCTTGTTGACCCATTATTATTATTGATATTATTAATGTTCGATCAGTCATGTGTGTGTGTGTACATGCATGTGTCTGTCAGTGAGTGTGTGTGTGCCTCTCTGTCATTTTTTTATTATAATAGACACATATTTGAAGATGGAGTCTGTTTCTATTTCAATACACTTGTTGCCAAATTCAGCAAATATCTCCTTAGAGTCTGTTGGTTGTCCATTGTGTGTGTGTGTGTGTGTGTGTGTGTGTGTGGAAAAAGATCTGGTGTTCATACACAGCCCTGGCACTGTAAATGGAAAATGAGCAAAGTGGATTGGACCGAGCTGCAGTATTAGGGCTGTACCAAATCTTTCCCATTCAAAGCTGAGGTTTTAGAATGAGGCTTTGAATGTCTATTAATACAGTTGCGAGTCACCCTTTGTGTGTGTGTGTGTGTGTGTGTGTGTGTGTGTGTTTGAAAGTTTAAACACCAACAGATATGGATTGAAACATGATATTTTGTTAGATTAAAACATGACGACGTCTATCTTTTCTCTACATTTTGAGTTTTACACTGAGGACTGAGATAACGATACACACAGCAGCCGTGGCAGCGCTCACAGTACCGTATGTGTGTGCATTTGTGTTTATTTAATAATTAATATACAGAACAAGCTTATAGATTATACATTTATAAAGGACATGAAGAGAAACTATTAACAGACTGAGCAGTCAAAGCAGATGAAACCCCCCCTCCAGCATTTGCCTTGGACAGACCACGTCTTGTTCTGTACCCACAATGCCACGCTGGTTGTACCAGAGTCTCTGAACGTGGCACCATGTGCTCCTGCCAGCAGGAGTGTCACTGATGCACTCCAAGGCCTCCAGCCATCAAAATGACCGCCAGCATTCAAATGTTTCCAGCATTGTTTAACAAATTCAGTCGATAATGGAAAAGGTTTGGTACGTAGACACTGTTTACTTCTTATGGCCAGGAATTATGAATGAAGATATGGTTTGACTTTGAAGCCCACAATCTGATTTTTTAGTCTAAATACAAGAAGATAGAATTCTTAAATGATGCTTTTTTTCATGTAATTCAGTTGTAAGGTGACCTCAGTAACAAACAGATATATTATCTGCATCATGTATCTTGTTAAACTACTGGAAATAATGGAGAGGTTTTCTTCTTAATGACCCGACAAACATCAAAAATGTAGATACAAACACAGCAGATGTGTTTGTTTACTTGGAAGAAAAATGGGCCGACAGTTTGCTAGAATAGGTTATTAATAATTATCATGAAACAAGCAGGTATCAGAATTTGCTGGTGCAAGTCTTGGGACACCTAATTTAACACAGTTCATTCTAGAAAACACATTTGTTCCACTTTCCCCGCCTCATAACTTCCTGCGAGCTATTTCTCTTTTAAGGAGCACTTTATATTCTGACATCAAAGTGGATAAGGCTCTCTTTTTTTTGGACTCTCAATCAAGACTATTGATTCATGGCAGAAATTCTCGTTTCAAAGTCAGCCCAAAGTTTGCGCGGATTAAGTTCATCCCTGCGAGGGAACACGATAATTGCAGGAATTCCTTTGAAATGGAATCGATTTCACCACAAAACTTGCTGGAAAAGAGACTAGAAATTGTGGCAGACAATCCGGCAAATACACACACACACACACACACTCAGACGCTAATTGGTGATAAGGAGCAGCTGTGGAGGCGGCGACGGGTCAGGGCTGATTAACGAACCGCAGGTGTGCAGGACAGGGGAGCACACCTATTAGACAGGTGAGGAATGAGAGGCAGCGACATCATGGAACACACTCTACACACCCTTCACCATATAGCAGCAGCAGCAGGCGTCCATCCCTGCACAGTTAGCCTCTCTGAACAGAACCGTATTCTGCCCGGAGCTACAAAGACCAAAGTCAAAGACTCGGTTCTCATAACTGAAATCAAACGCTCCCTTTGCACCCGGTCCTATACGTCCAGCCTACGTCTGTGTGTTTCTTTTCAATCTGATTTTTTTTTATGATCCGGTTATTAATTCAACACAATTATGGGACACTTTCAACATGTGGTTCTACATTTTTTTTTGCTTGCACAGCAAGTATGTGGCTCTTCTGCAGTGTGTGTGTACTCAAGTGTGTTTTGGGTGCTCCTTTACCAACTTCAACCCCCATTGGTTTAACAACGCACACCCTTCATCATCATCCTTTATTGGATGGAACATTCCAGGAAGCGAGACCGTACCAAAGTATCCAGAATAAAGACTTGTGGGGTGTGAAGGGAACCCCATGCTTCACATGTCAGCTCGTCTTCTCCTCATCAACCCATCTTGTTAATTCCTTCCTCCTGCATGCTCCTACACCACCAAGTCTCCCTCCGCCCTCCCCGCCGTCCCCCTTGTCATTTTTCTCCATTAGCGTGTTTGTGCGTGAACAAGCTGTTGGTCTTTTGTCAGTGACAGTACACTTGGCAGCCTGCAAAGCCGCCTCATATGGAGCTGAAACTGTTCCACACTGCACCCGGCATACGGAGTGTCACTGGAGTCACCGGACAGTTTGTCTTGGGAGACCAGGTGGCTGTTTTATTGCTCTTTAATCATAATACATAGCGACGATTCTTCCACATGAACGGATGCAAAACTCAACTCCTACAGTGCTTTCGTGCATCCGACGCTCCGGTTCCAGGAGCCCGATGATGGATGGAGGTGCCACATGATACAATCCCTTTAATAACCCATGACTAGTGAACACGGTTGATGTGCAGTGTTTCAGCGAAGGCCACCGGGCGAGGCGTTCAGCCACACATAATTCTTTTTCCGCATCATTCCATCTCTGTTTGCCTCCCATCCCTTCTCCATCCCCTCTTCCTTCTCCAAGTCCCTTTTTTAAACTTGTAAAGTGAGCACAAGGTCAGTGGAGCAGCCGTGAGGAACTATTCACGGTCTGCTGTGAGGTAAAACTGATTGATTTGTTCCCTTTTCTGCCCAAAAACCCTCAGCCGTAGGACCTCCACGGGGGGCTTTTTTCTACTTGATTGTGAGAGACGTGCTGTGACGGAGGCAGGAAATGAAATGTTAGAACACAGATAAACACATTTTGAACAGAAAGTTTTTTTATAATCATGAGAAGCACACGTCTGTTTTATCATTCATGGCACATTTTGACAGCTAGATATTAATTATCTGAAGGCAGCGAAATGTGACGCTCTGTCTGATCCACAAGTAAAAACAAAACCAAAAAAAAACACATTAATAATTCAGAACTGTAGAAGCCTTTTCTTGTCAAACGATAAAGCGACACATTTACACTTCAAACCACCGCGGTACGCGGTGACCCCGCTGTGGAAGCATCCGGTAGCTGTCTCAGCGTCGGGTCACTCTCAGAGGGGAGATGGGAGGCTGTCAACAAGAATGTAAGAAATAGTGTCAAACTCAATTCACCCTTTGCAAAGCTCCCACTTCTACTTATGGAGCTCCCGCTGTCACAAACTCCCTGAATAAATATTATACATTTTGGAAAATATCACTCGTTAAAGAAGTGCTTACATCCTCTGCTAATAAAGTCTCCTTTCATGTATCAGTATTGCACAAGGAACAGAAACGATTGCATGAGCTGGACAATGCTACGCTATGATTGGCCAGTCATGGTTTGGAAGGCGGAGCTTCAACCCCCATGCTTTTTAACAATGCAGACCCTTCATCATCATCCTTTATTGGATGAAACATTCCAGGATGAGAGACCGTGTGTGTGTGTGTGTGTGTGTGTGTGTGTGTGTGTGACCATCTGCCCATCCATTAACACACACATTCAGCAAGAATAGAAACCTCACGATGACATCTGGAATCAGGTTAAACCAGGTTTGATTTGAGTCCATCCAGCTCAAATTGCCTCAAACCGACTATTTGCCCTCATCTCTGAATGGGAGATGATTTTTTTTTTTTTTTACGTGTCACAATTCTGGTTTACGTAAGTGGTTTGCTGTCAAAATGTAACACAGGAGATATGATTATACGTGCGATATGAAAGGTAGTGTGTGAGTGTGTTGGATTCCATCCAGATGAGCCGTTTGGCACCTCGTACGGCAGCCTCTGCCATCAGTGCATTCTGGGTAATTGTGAATGGGTGGATGTTGGTGCAAAGTGCTTCTGATCGGTCGGACGATTAGAGAGGAACTAACATTTATGGGGTTTTAATGCAGAGGGCAAAAGATAGAGGTTAGATGGCCAGAAAGTATCACATTAAAGTTTGTGGAATAGCTGGTGCTAAAAGCTCGGTGGACTATTTGCAGGGCTGGTTGGTAAATGAGTGGAAATGTGAGCTAATTGCTAACACATTAGGCAAGGCAATTTTATTTCTATAGCACCTTTCAGCAACAAGGTCATTCAAAGAACTTTACAGAAAAACATTAAAAGCATTGGAAATAAACACATTATTAATAAAAGTATTAGTCCTGCAGCCTCATCATACACCTTTTAGCTGTACCACTCCCTACTCACTTTATGTTCCACTATGCAGTTTATTGAGTTTGGCGTGCCGTTGTGAAAACACCACGCAAGATCTACTTCTCTTCATGGTCCGGTTAGTTATTTGGGCTTTCCTGCGGTTTATTGTAGATTGACCATCATCATCTCAGATGACCCCGTCCCCAGAAAATGCCCTCCATGTGATGATACTGTCCTAATTTGACATTGAGAGGTGTTAATGACACTAGACAGCTGCTGGGGTGAAAAGTGCCCGTGCTGAAATGAGCTGTCACTGACTTTAGAGGGAGCGAGTCGTCCAGAGAAGGTCATGGGTTACTGTGGGAGGGATTGTGTGTGTGTGCAGGGGACAGAAGGGGGAAGCTGTAACAAATGGCCTATCAAGCAGAGGGTGAGGACGGTGTCTCAAAGCCCTGATGGGCCTGATGTCAGCATCAGAGAGAGTGAGAGAGAAAGAGTGGTAGGAAGGGAATAAACCAGAGACAGACAGGCAGACAGAAACCAGATTAAAGGTGGAAGAGAAGGGTAAAGGTTAATATTTATCCAGCAATTTCCTGAAGTGGTAATTCTCAGGGGGAGATCCTATAATCCATCTCCTTTTCTTTTTCTTTTCTTTTTTTGTAAATGTCCTCTGCCTGAGGAACAAATATCCCCCAGTCGCTCCTTCACGTTCTCCGGAGAAATCATGGACCGTCCAGATGAAGCCGTTACGGACGCCACTTTTTTACTCTGACAACTACAGCAGAGGAGTGAATGATGAATTCTAGTAAAAATGGATATGTAATCTTTTATTACTGTGTGGAACTGAACGGGAGGATGTTTAGGAATTAGATAGAATAGATTTGTGTTTAGTAAATGCATGTTTTTAAGCTGTAGGCTACTAATCTCCCTCGGAGAGAGACTATTTGTATTGTATTATTTGTACACAGTCCCCACAGAAATATCAGTTGACTCTGCAGTTCCTCTTTCATTTACTTTTAGCCATTTATAGCACATTGTTCCGCTGCAACGACAGCAGACAAATAAAGTCGGCGACTAGATGGCGGACGGAGCGGAGGATTTAGCAGCTAAACAGCCGGATATTTCCCTCGGGAGTCGGGAGATGCCAAAACTAGGAGGGTGAACATGAGTGGATACACGTTCATATTTCAGGTGGTCAGAAACTCGACTCCAAAGGAGTATAAATATTGCTTCGTGTCTGATGAATCTGTAAATAACTGAATGAAGTGAAAAATGTGTGTTTTTGTCCTGCCTGAACTTTCTGTAACCAAACAGGCCGGGATTAAATTGCTGAAATGTTATCCTTTTCATGTTAATATTTGCAAACATTGCAAAGCGAGACTCTGTAATCACGTTCAGGAATGATCTGAGTTTCTTACGTATAGCAGCCTCATTTGGGAGAACATTTGAAGACGTTTCTGCTGTGTTGGAGCTGCAGTGCCGTTGAATTTGACTGTCTGGTGTCTGTTTGTGAGGAAGGAGAGGATGAGGAGGACGAGGTGCTGGAACCAACCTGATGAATGATTTGTGTGCCGTTGAGGCAGCGCTGCATCATCCACACCTCTCTGCTGCTTGGAGGCAAAACTGGAGCCGGTGTGTGAGCTCTTCGTCATCGGCAGTGTTTGGGCTACGGGGCGATAATCATTACTTGCAGGTGGTGTGACTTTTCTTGGGGACTGGACGGATGATGGATGAGTTCCACGTGGTCGGTCTGTGACATCTCAACGTCCCCCCCTTGTTGGTCGGGAGGCGGGGACTCGCTGGATGATCAGCTGTACTTTGGGAGGATTGAGTGTTTGCTGTATTTCAGTGTGTCGTCTCCTCTGGTGAACACATATTATATAGTGCTGATATGTTGAGAGCACCTTGTTGAGTCAGCAGCCGTTAAAGTCGCCCAGAAATAGAACATGGGAGTCGGGGGAGCCGAGCGCTGGATGTAAACTATGACAACGTTCGGCTGTCCAAATCCTCGGGTGGATATTTAACTACATCATGTTGCTTCTATATAGACTTAGAAGGGCTCAAAAATCCACTACGCTGCAGCACCAAATAGCAACCTGACAAAGTAAGCAAGCTGGTGACTGGATGGAGCATTTAGCATCCAAAGAGCGACATATTTCTCTCAGGAGTTCTATTTATCAGGTGGTCAGAAAATGCCTGTCTGTATACTGTTTGTCATATCAGCTCTATAAGGTGATCATTGACTTGGTAATCTTGAGAAACTAGCAGTTAAATGAGACCCATCCCGTCAGTTCTCCCTCCAAAGACCGTACTTATCATTTTGAACGTAAGCAACGAACATGACTATTGTTATTGCTCACAGCTGTCTAGTGGCGGCTGGTGGGAGACTCTCCAGTGATGGGCGATGAGTGCGTGGGCAGAAATACATGCAGGCAGACACAACTGTCTGTGTAGACAGGCAGGCATTTAGCTCAAATGAAATGATTGGTTTATTACAGCCACAGATACTGGGGGAGGGGGGGATTTATTGATCACTGCTTCAGCACATATAACCAAAAATGGATTCTGCTATCTTCACTCTGCAAGAATGAAGTTCGAGGCTAAGAGTCAAGCTGGGAGAAGAGTCAGCGGGAACGGCAGAGAGGACGCGAGTGATGAATGAGGAGGAAGGAAACGTGTGTGTGAAGGGTGCATCATGCATAGAGGCACAGCGGAGGGAGTTGTGTTTCACTTCGAAGAACGCAGAATCAATGACGAAACTGAAGCACGCGCGTGTGTGTGTGTGTGTGTGTGTGTGTGTGTGTGTGTGTGTGTGAAGAATGAGAATGCAGAGAATGAAGGATGCGAGGGGAAGGAGTACGGAGAGGGTGATGGAGGAGGAAACAGAATGAGTAATGAGAAGGTGGAGACGGAGGAAGAGAAAAGAAAGGGTGGCGTAGAGAGAGTAGGCGGGTAAGAGGGAGGGGGGATAGATGAGACACACAGTAGCAGAGAGATAAATGAAACGGAGAGGAAAGAGAAAAGTGGAGGAAATAGTCTGAGAGCACACAAATAATGTCCACCTTATTAATATAGAAGAGAGTCAGGTGATCCTAGTTTTTTAGTATTTTTGCACAAGCTGCGGAACATGCATACTGTTCGTCTTCTGATGGAACATCCAAAGGTGGACGACAGTGTTGTAGGAGGTTTATCCTCCTAAAGATGGGGGAAGAAGGTGAAGAACCTGTATGTGTTTGGGAGAACGTGCAAACTCCACACAACATCCCCGTGCAGCCCAGGCAGACAGGATCGCCTATAAAGTTGCAATAATTTGCAAATGTCTTGTCTTTTAAAGCACTAAACAAATGTTATGCATGAATTAATCCCTCCTGGGTAATTGGGACACATAATGTATATCATTGCTGGTCAAAAGTGATGACTGATGCATTTAAATAGGAATAGACAGAGGATTGTGTCTGAAAACGAAATATTCCAACTTTATGGGCAACAGTGTATAATTTGGAGATGTATAAAAAGTGTCTTTCCCATTTTATAGGAATTTTTCTATTCATGTTCTTCGTCTGATTCTGATTAAAGGCTTGAAACGCTTCAAAAATAATTCAGCCTTCAGCCTAAACCAGAGACCAGTTCACTTTATTCCAAAAACGTCCTCTTCTCCTCAGGTTTAGTTTTCTTTTTAATGGCATGCAAATGAAACATAAACAACAATACACACATTAGAGGCATTAAATTAGCCAACTCGTCGAAACTCATCCACTTCTGGTGAAAACCTAATTCCCCACTAGGATTTAACACGCTCGTTTTGGGGGCCATTAAAATTGGAAAATGTGTCTTAAAGCATTATGTATCGCCGTCCTCAGCAGCGGATGCTGAAACAAATGAAATCTTCTTCTAGTATAACTCAATAAGCGATTTCAGATATGTTTCTGCAGTGGGGGGGTGAGGAGGTGGAATAAAGGCTGTTTAGAATAAAAGGGAAGAGATGGCTTCTGTGCTGCCAAACTCCCTCTGTATCTTCACACAGCCTCTCTTTTTTAATGATTGTATTGCTTTTGCTTGACGCTGCAGTTAGAAGACGTGGACCTGATTGCTTTCTGTCACTGCTGCTGCTGGGCGTCACATTAATCTTTCAGAACCTTCCCTAATATAATAATCGACTGATGATGTCACTGTATTATCTATCAGTGCTGCTGCAGTAGCTGTAGCATACTGAGTGACTGCGGCTCATGATTTATGAATGATTACCGAGGGTGATTATCTGACCTCAGGATTTCTTTTGTCTTCTCTCTCTCTCTCACCCCATCTGTCTTGCTCCCTGTCAAACTCCCGCTCCTCTCATCCTCCATCTCTCTCTCTCTCTCTGTTGCACCTTGCCTTGCCTCTCTACCTCAGGGCGAGTGTTCCTCTAAGTGCTACAACATGTTCATCATAGAGACGGTGTGCGTGGCCTGGTTCTCCCTGGAGTTCCTCCTGCGCTTCATTCAGGCCCCCAGCAAGCTGGAGTTCCTCCGCGGGCCGCTCAACATCATCGACGCCATGGCCATCCTCCCCTACTACGTCTCCCTGGTCGTCACGGAGGAGGACCCGTCCATGGAGCACGAGAGGCCGGGCGGAGGGAAGGGCTACCTGGACAAGCTGGGCCTGGTGTTACGGATTCTGCGTGCGTTGAGGATTCTCTACGTGATGCGGCTGGCTCGCCACTCCCTCGGCCTGCAGACGCTGGGGCTGACGGTCAGACGCAGCACCCGAGAGTTCGGCCTCCTCTTGCTCTTTCTCTGCGTGGCCGTCACCCTCTTCTCCCCTCTGGTCCACTTGGCGGAGAGCGAGCTCACGGGCACCCACGACTTCAGCAGCATCCCGGCCTCCTACTGGTGGGCCATCATCTCCATGACGACCGTGGGCTACGGCGACATGGTGCCCAGGTCCATCCCGGGGCAGGTGGTGGCGATGAGCAGCATCCTCAGCGGGATCCTGATCATGGCTTTCCCCGCCACCTCCATCTTCCACATGTTCTCACGCTCCTACCAGGAGCTGAAGATGGAGCACGACCGGCTGTTCAAGGAGGAGTGCGCGGAGGCCGCGGAGGCTGCCGCCGCCGCCGCCTCGGGGGAGCTGCAGGAGGTGGGAGGCGAAGGATTGGGGGAGAACGCCGCTCCGCCTGGGCTGGGATTACGTCTAGACAGTGTGCACTCGCTGGAGTCTCTTGCTCTGTTGGGGAAAGGCAAAGCTGCGGGAAACAACAACCACGGCCTGCCACCGGCAGCTTTCTGAACAGCAGCCGTACGGACGGACTGAATCCACTCGTTGGTCTGCTGAGACGGCGATCAAGCGTGCACAAATGTAGAAACAGAAAAGACTTAAAACCCTTTAAATTGGACGGTTCAGTTTTGCCTGACCTGAAAGCCTCCGCAGCAATATTAATAACCAGCTGCTTTCATAAACATGCAATATTCAATCCAAAGTTGCTTTCTCCTCCCACTGTGAAAATACTTATAACTGCAACGTATAGTTTTATTCTACTTTTCAATATATTGCCTACAGTATGACCTGAACGTGTCTCTCATGCTGAATACTACTACGTTTTTCTGTCATGCATTCAAAGAAGTCCTTCTTAGTTTTTATTTTTCAGAAGCTTGAAGCCATTCTCTGAGAAGAAAAATGTAAGCTAACGATATAGTTTGGCCCGTTTAAGATCTCTCTCATGTATGCTTGAATGACTCAAAGAGATGGATTCTCTGCCGTGAACTCCATGTAAACCGTGTGCAAATGTTGCCGATGTCATGGTTCAGATTGTTTTTCTTTTTAAAAGCCGATGACGAGGAAGAGAGCAGATGGAGAGAAAGAAGTTTGTGTCGGAGAGAGAGAGGCTGTGTGAGTGAGTTCCAACGAGCGCTAACAACCATGACGTGTACTTTGCATCGCTCCAAATAAAAGCTCCCCTAGTAATCTGAGAGAAATCCATTTTCTCTGGCTGCAGTATTTTTGGGTTCGTCCACGGTGTGACTGTCTAATCTCCTCGGCGAAGCCTCAGGATGCTCAATCAGAGTCCCGCCGCTGAATATTTGATCCAGAGAGAAGACGAAACAGAAACAGCTGTTTGAGCCAAACGCAGGGATAAGTAGTCTGTGAACAACAACTCTGTGACAATCCCCTCATTACATCACCTCCTGGTTTTCATGTGCACGGTTACGCCACTCTGGCACGGTGCAACAATCCTGGGGGGGAGGGGGTGGGAATGACCTCTAAAACAAAAGGGGTCATGCTCCTTTTTCTGAGAAAAAGTGGTCATCCGCTTGGGGTCCAAGAAGGATGTGGAGGCACGCAGGGGACATGCCAGATGTGGATGTAATCTAGATTAAAGTTGGGATTAACAAGCAAACGAGTCGCTGCCTGAAACTAAACTTCATTCCAGTTGCTCTGAATTTGATTTAGATCTCCTCAGAATCCCAGAGTTTCCAGTGCAATCGCGTTGGTGGCACCCCTCCCTTCCCATATGGCATCTCATTTCACAGCTCGGGGCTGTAGGTACCCGTGGAATTTGTCAATCGGAGTTGCCGCGGTAACATATGGCCCGGAGAATATCAGTCTGAATGAGGCGATCCAACTTTGCATGATGAGATATGGTGGATTACGCAGACTAAGGCTATTATTCATCCCTATACTCAATGGCTTAAGAGACATCGATATCATACGCAACAGTATGCATATTTCACCGGAGCCATCATAACTCACATGGAGCATAAATATGGGGATATCTGGTGATAAATATGTTTGAGTTGCTGAAGGTTGAGTGGGGCTCAGTAGGTTTATTACTGAAACTCCACATGAAGGAAAGGGTCATTCAAGTCGTCGGTCATGCAGATGTAAAGAATACTATGATAGTTTATGACATTTGAAGAACTCCTTGAAGGAAATTCTCTTTTTTAAATTGTTGCAGGCAGAGCAGCTTATATGTTGAATGTTATAAAATATCCCCACAAGCATTTCTTAAGCTCATTATTTAATTATTATGGGTGAAACTGCCACCAGAATCTGCACATATACTTCCATTCATGCTGGTTTTAAATGAGAATTGAAAAGATTAAGTTATATTAATTATGGATCATGAATACAAACAAAGCCCTTTCTCAAAACATAGAACAAGTCAAAAGACACACTTTCTGTGTGTGTTTTATCACGTGTTTGCTCAGCCATCCTGTTTTCATCCGATAAACTTAAATCAACAAAGTCAAACTGATGCATATCTGACTTTTCTGTCAACCCAATAACAGAAAACCCTTCCCTTTATTTTGACATCATCACTGATTTAAAGTAGTTTTCAAGACAATCTACTCGTTACGATGTAAGTCAAAGGCTGGATGACAGCTTTAATGATTTAACCGTTCATTTAATCACACAAACGTCTCGTTATGTTACGGATTGTTAAACGCATTACTGTTAATTGAAATCCGACGAAACCGCAGCAGAGAAATAAATGGAGTGTTTTGACGGCTCCAAACAAACGGTGACGATCGCAGTGGTGTGGCTATTTAATCACATCGCTGGATTTAATTGGCAGAAATGATGTAACTGTTTCCTGGATTAAATGACTGATTTATGATTTTTATATTTTGGGATGGGTCTTTCTAGTCCCTCTATCCGGCTTCTCTCTGGATCTTGTCTGCAGGCTCATCACATGCATCATTGCTGCCAAAAGACATCTGCACTCAACAGCTGAACACACACTTACCATCTCAGTCCACGACCACAATACGGCTAAAGCCTCCTGTTGTGGAAAAATGAATCTGCCCAACAACCAGGATCAGCTTTTTCTCCGAGGTTTATTCCACTAAGTATTCTCATCTGCAGAAGAAAGTACTGTTCACCCCTGCCTTCTGATGCAAAGGTTCAGAATCAGCAGGAACGACCCTGAAGTCCAACAGCAATCTCCCTTTTAAGGAGGAGGAACCATGGACAGAGGACGGATCATGTCCTATCTTACAAAGACAAGATGTACAGGCAAGGTCAAGATTTACAGAACACAGGCGTCATAGTCCTGAAATTATCTTGTCAATGTGGCACTCATGTTCATATCATCTGCAAACAGGCATTCATTTCCGTCATAGCATAACAGTCAGAAGAGGAGATGCGGATCGACGTCTGGCCTGACAAATATTCTGATTATAAATTACAAACATCCAAAATTCCCATTACACCTCCCCAAAGCTTTTTCATTTTTTAACATTCTTACGTGTTTTTCTCTCACACTTTCTAATTTTTAAAATGTGTTTTCTGTTAGTCTTGGTCTCTTCTGAACTGCTTAATTGAATCGACATGAAGCTCAGCTGGTGACCAAACCAGCATTCAGGAGGTCAATGAGGCAATATGTCATTATTCTAAAAGTTAAAACATGTAAAATAACCATCAAAAGTTTGTTTCTTCTCTCTCTCTCTCACACACACACACACACACACACACACACACACACACACACACCTACTCGCACTGTGAACTGAGTGAACTGAGTTTTTCTTGCTCATTGAGAGTCTAAAGGTTTGAAGGGGTCGCCCCATGCATCCATTATCCCCGTGCCGTGGGCGTTGGGAAGCCTGTTGAGACTGTGATAAAGAAGAAGTGTGATAAAGAAGAAGAAAAAACTTGACTTGCAAATGTGTGTCTCTCGTTGCTGGTAAGTAAGGATGGAGGTTTTTTTTAAAGAATGTTTTTATTTTCCTTTAGGCCCTGTAATTTCCTTTTTTTTATTATTGGTCACTGACTGGAATAATGACGTGTCTTCTTTGATGCAAAAAAGAAAGAAAGGAGGAAAACAAAAATCAAGGATAGAGGTGCCGAGTGCTGGCATAGGAAGAGTGTGAGGAGTATAAGGTGATGAAGAGGCAGATGGATGGACAAAAAATACTTATTACAGTTGGATTTAAAAAAAAAAAAAAAAGGAAAACCTGACAAGCGAAGACAGTTTGATGGCGTTCTCAAATTATACTTTTCTCTCACACTTTTCCACAGGAAACCATCCAACTTTGTCACTCAATTCTGTGGACTCGCTTTAAAATAGATTTTTAATGAGTGGGATGTCAGTCAGAGGCTACAGTGCATGTATTTGTGGTGGAAATGGGTTTATGAATACTACTCTTAACAGAGCTTTGAGTAATTTATTCTATAAAGAGTCCAAAAACAGGCTAGCAGTCGCTACAGACAGACTGAAAACAGACAGTCTAATAAGTCAAAGCCCTCGCAAACAGGGTGTCCAAGCGGACCGCATCAGAGCAAACTATCTGGCCACGTAGGGTGAGATTCCTTAACATTCTGACCAGTTCTTCAGTCTTAAAAGTTGGTTTTTATACAGTTGTTTGTGATGTCATCAGAGAAGCATTGTTCCTTTGTTTGTGTAGACAGAGAACTGGTCTTTGAACCACTCATCTTGAAACCACTCAATATTAAAAAAGGAAGAAGATTGTCTTTTCTCACCCACTCCTGGGGAGCCATTTTCCATCAGCTGTAAAAGAGTTGTTGATATTCAGTGGTGCAGAGAAGCTCGAAGAATAGTTTGAATTTCCCCAAATGTCAAACTATTTGCTTCTTTGCCAGAAGGTCGCTCGTATCTGTGTGGTAAATATGGAGCTGGCCAGCAGTTTTTGTGCTAAATAAAAATGTTAGCAGCTAGTTTGGTTTGGTCCAGAGGTCGGACAAATATCTGCAAGATGGTACGGGCTAATTAGTGAAGTTAAGAGGTGCTGGTATATGTTGTCCCCTTTAGACGGAGCTATCCTCCACTCTTTATGCTAAGCTAAGCTAAGCTAAGCGTCTGCTAGCTGTCGCTTCGTATTTACCTTACAGGTATCAGTCTTCTCATTTAACTCTCTGCTGGCAAAGGAGGATATTTTAAATGTCAAACTTGATAATTCTACCTGCTGCTGCACTCGATCGCACACATTTGCATCCAGAGAGAGTTCAAACTTGTGTTAGTGAACTGAATGATGTTGTAGTGTTTGGTCTGATTTCTGTCTGTTTTTACACTGAGGAGCAGCTGGAAGGAAGGAACGGAGGAAAATCTATTTAAAATTCACAGCCCGCTTTACTTTCATCTTACTGACCGGCTAAGTGCTGCAGCGGCTACGGCTAAGTGCTGCAGTCGTCTCAGCGAAAGGGCTGTAATTTTCACAGTGAAACCATCAGCTATGAACGTTGATCGATCATTGTTTGACAAAGGAGGGAGAGTAAGTGTCTGTGTGTGTGTGTGTGTGTGTGTGTGTGTGTGTGAGGGGAGGGACAGGTGAAGAGCAGCCTATCAGCGTTTACTAGTAAGCTCATATAGGCTAAGTTGATCAATAATAAATGGATGATAAATAATACATAAGAACAACACATTGCAACAGGATGTGTTCAGATTCAATGTGTTTTTGTGATTCAAAATGCATCATACTGCCCACTGAATGCATATTTTCTTGCCTTTTTTTGCAGAATGTCTCTCTCGGAGAGAGAGAGAGAGAGAGAGAGAGAGAGATGGATATGGTGATACTCTTATTATAAAGCGATCGGTCTTGAGCTGGACGAATCGATTGGCTCTCATGTTTACAGACGCATACATGAAGTTTTCACCAGTCATATGCTAACGTCACATTAGTGCTGCCACATATGTTTCCTTTCCAGAAGGTTTGCATCACCAATCATGAGCAGTTACGTCGCGAAGAAAGATGTTTTTGTGTGTCATGTTAAATATTTGATGCTGTCTTCTTCTCCTCAGGTTGTCTAATGTAAACTTCCATTATAATTGAGAAAACAGAAGATGAAACATTAAAAACAAATACAATAATCTTAACAGTGCATGAAAAGGTTATCTGAAGATGAACGAGACCATGTTATCTTTTTGTTGATGAATTCCCTGTGTGTCTTGTCTGGTTTCACTTGCTTATCTTTGTTTGTGTATAAAGCCTGTTTCCCCTTGTTTCACTCCTTGTCTGTTTTTGTGATTTGCCTCCATTGCCTGCCTGTTTTTGGACTTCACTCTGTAAGTTTATCATTCATATCACCGGCTGTTCCTGAACCGTGACTGTTAGACCGAGTTGCAGTGGATGTCAATGATTTTCCCGTACAATGAAAGTTTGTGCCATTGTGAGCTTATGCTCTAACTGCCCCCCATCCCATTACTGTAGCTCTCGTGTTGAAGGTCAAACTGAGAAATGCTTTCCCTCCTTGTTATAACAAATCTTGAATTCTTTCCCTGTCATCAGGTTTGATCAGTCAGTGTTTCCCCCATGCTGTCCGTGTCAAGGTTGATTCACAACCCCAAGATTTCTGATAAGACATAGATCCAATTAAACCACACAGAATTACGGGATAGAAACCCCTATAGAGGCTGTATCCCTCCATCTAGATCTGGAGACCATGGCTCAGACTGCAAATGTAGAATTTAATCAGCTGAACGAGTCGTCAAGGGGTCCCCGGTTGGCTTCTCTCCCTGATTTGAAGGAATGAAATAGGGAAAAGGGAAGAAAATCTGTGCTGCCAATGCTGCCTCACCGTAGGGACACTAGAACCAATTTATTGAATAACATAAAATGTGTTTGTCAATCAAGAGGGATAAAAGAAAAAAAACTTGTTTTGTTGGATTTGTGTCTGATATGAGACGTGAAAGTTGGTTTAGCAGAGCGCTGGGGAGGAATCAGAAGGATGTGTGGGTTCGCTGTGAATGTAAAACTACTGGGGGAAAAAAAACATCTTTTTGGGTGACAGAAATTAGGAGAGGCAGGGAAACAGCAAGTGGTGAGATATCAAAGAGAGGAAGGGGGCGGAAGGAGAGAAAGACGGTCCCTTTATCTGTCTTCTTAAGCAGAGCACATTTTCCAGCTCGATAATGAGTCGGACTATGTGCTCGGACTCCGAATCAGCCCTTTCTGTAGAGTCAGCTTTACTCTGATGGTCCACTCCTGTTTCAAAGAAACAACTGATATTAACACATGCACAAAGATAAAACACACACATAAACTATCTCTTCATACTTAATCACTATTCCAGAACTAGAGTGGTGACAAACAAGAGAGTACCTCAGAGGGAGAAATGACAGCGGAGATGCAAATTCTAATTAATCACATGAAAGGGGCAGCGTTTGCAGCAAACACCAAGGTCAAGTAGACTGCAGCATATTTATTTTTTAGGAACAGCAAACTGATATTAGACAATTACAAATATGCATTATCTTTATAAGTGCAGCGTTTTTCTCGGGGTGGCTTCATACCCAAGGCACACTTTAGCAACATTTATGCAGTTTTGTGTGTTTCTTTTGGTGAGAATTCAATCCAATTTTGGTTTCAGTTCACAATTATAACATGTTTTCTTCGACTTTGCCCTGACTTTGCACAATTTAGCAGCAGATGCCGAGATGCCAATTTCTACAAGGATGGTAGCCAAGAGTCTCTAAATTGCCTTCTTGCTTGGACTGCTGATTGTTGGCTCTTGCTTTCTTTCTCTGCCTTGCAAAAAATAACAGGAACCAGTGTGTTGGGCTTGTTATATTGTGATGTTTGTCAGATTTAAAAAAAAATGCCTTTCTTTAATTCACTTGAACCCCCGATTACTACAATTATTAGTAATATGTATTATTACTACTTATACGACCTGTTTAGGTAATGAGAAACACATTATTGGGGTTAGGGTTAGGACATTATTTCTTTTATTGTTAATCCAACGGAAGAAAGGGCTGAGGGAACATAGGGTTGAGGGAACGTTGGGCTGAGGAAACATAGGGCATAGGGAACGTTGGGCTTAGTGAACGTTGGGCTGAGGGAACGTTGGGCTGAGGGAACGTTGGGCTGAGGGAACGTTGGGCTAAGGGAACATAGGGCTGAGGTTACATAGTGCTGAGGGAACATAGGGCTGAGAGAACATAGGGATGAGGGAACATAGGGCTGAGGGAACATAGGGCTGAGGGAACATAGGGATGAGGGAACAAAGGGCTGAGGGAACATAGGGCTGAGGGAACATAGGGATGAGGGAACATAGGGCTGAGTAAACGTTGGCTTGAGGGAACATAGGGCTGAGTAAACGTTGGCTTGAGGGAACACAGGGCTGAGTAAACGTTGCGCTAAGGGAACATAGGGCTGAGGGAACATAGGAATGAGGGAACAGACACGCTCCCCTTTGAATGCTATACACTTGCACTGGAAATAATGTTGTAGATGTTTGCTGATTCAGTGATTCATGAAGGAAGCCAGCTTCTTGAAATTGTTTCATGAACCGTGTCAGATGTCGCAATGTCCTTAAAACAAAAAGCTTCGTCATAAGTTCACACCATTTTGTTTCAACATTATTTTTGATTCACGATTCAGGAAGTGAGATGCTAACAAACTGAGCAATTCCCCCCTGAAATCTTTATTTTCAAAGAAATGCACAGCAGCTGCTCCCACTCATTAGGCCTCAGCTCTTCCTCCCTCTTGTATGGTAACACGTCTCACATTTCATGGAAACAACCTCCTGACTCACACCTTCCACCTGGAGACCAGAGCTCGACATCAACAGGTGAGAAAGACCGTCTGTACATTCACATTCAGGTTGAGCTGTGCATGCTGCATGCTTTCCACTAAGTTTCTACAAATCTCCATCATTGTTTATTAAACCCCAAATCATCCATTACATGTGAATGGCTCTGGCCACGTATATACTGTAATGTATGTTTATGGGCTAGGGTTAGGGTTAGGGTTAGGGTTAGGGTTAGCCTAGCTAAGACCTCCCGCTGCATGGCTCTAGTGTGCACCAATGAATATGTTGTATCTTATTTGTTTAACACAGAGAGAAATTTGTGGTTTAGGGAAATGTTGATGCTAAGCTAAGCTAATGAACCCCCTGGCTCCAATCCGAGAGAGCTATCAACGGTTTCACCTTTAACTTTTAAACCTCCTGTTTAAAAGTAATTGTTTACCACACATTGGTTTAAACACTACTGATTAAAGTTATTATTTCTAACCCACATTAGAAAAGGTTTCATATGGCTGGGAGAAGACCCTCATTGCATTCGGCCGGTTGGCTGCCTCTCCTTTGCATCAACGACTCCGCCATCTGGGTAAACCCAATCACACTTTGCTTCCTGGGAGTCCGCCACAGACAGCCAAGCAAAGTACTGGAGGAGAGGTCAGGCAAGGGTGACTGTGGCTAAACAGATTAAAACCGATTATAAAACCACTGTTGAGGAGGAGAAGAAGTCATCATGTTGAAATGCTTCAATCAGCAGAATTGAGAGCATTATTTAGAGGGTGATGTACAGAAATAGGTAAAATATGGATTGAGTAGCAGAAAAACAGATGGAAATATAGTAGTGCATTTAATTCCCTTGGATGAATGGGAAAAAAATCTGAAAAATGAATGTAACACATGCATGCAGCATCATTCTTAAAAGTCTAGCTTTTGGAAAATAGGAGGGTTTACCAACGCACCTTGTCCTTTGACCATTTGGGCACAATGCAGCCCGATCCTCAGATTAATGGTTATCCAAGTTAAAAAGTTCCCTATCTATTTCCCCTCAGGCTTGCGGGATATATCGGCTGAGATAGCGCGTGTCTGCAGAATTTCTGACAAGGCTGTCAGTCCTCTCCGGAGGAAGCCGACTAATAAAAAAAAGACGAATAATTCACGCTCAGCTAAAAACAAAGCCGACTGCCAAACGTTCTTTGGGGCTGAGGTAAGTGTGGAGATGGATGAAAGGATATCTGCAAGCTAGGAGTATGCAGATATGAAGTGTGTGCAGCAGTGACACAGTGTGTGTGAGAGTGAGAGTGTGCACATGCTCTGTTTTCTAAGCAGGGTTGAATCCTCAATGATTATTGACTGAGCCGTTTTTCGGAGAGGACAGGTTGGGTAGGTGCCAGGGGCCAGTTTTATAGAACCTGACAAGCCTAAAAATGAACTCATAAAGACATCTTTAAACTTTCCTGAGCCCAGGAACCATCCGTGGAGATTTTACAACTTCACAGTTCATCTAATTAAATCGTCAGAGTCTGTCAGGTTGCATGCATGAATATGTATTATGGCAAATAAAAATCCCATGGAGTCCTTTATGAGGCCTGTGTGTGTGTGTGTGTGTGTGTGTGTGTGTGTGTGTGTGTGTGTGTGTGTGTGTGTGTGCACAGCTAGATCTGACATAAGATTTCTTTTATCACAGGTATCTACACAAAGGTGAATATCAATAAACAGGGATTTAGCTCCACAGATAATCAGAGAGCCGGCAATCACTACCAGTGGACTCTCTCCCTGGATGAGTACCTCTGCATTTTTGTTTTGCAGTGACCTTGGCTCATCACATAATCAAATGTCTGATTGCATCGCACACGTACACAAACACACACACACACACACACACACACACACACAATGATTGACCTGCTGGCTTGTATGTCCTATCTTGTGAACAACAATCTGGCTGGGTCCCCAGATGCCTCATGTTGCCACGACTAGAGGTCAGTGCTTTTTAATTGGGTTGCTATTTGTTGTGAATGAAAGCCATTCATTTAGATTTTCTTTCATTAGTCAGTCAGGGCTCTAAGCCCCATATTGAGGCCCATATTGACCTTATAAGAAGATGAAGCACTTGTAACATAATAATTACGTTGTAAGTAAGAACACACATTCTGCTCTGTGAGGGTGAACTGAGACACAGACGTGTGCTGAACTACATTTTAACATCAAAATACAAAATATGCTCAAATAATAGTTTGCATCTGAGCAATATGCTAATACATGCTAACAATTATCAGGAGCGTTTTCGCTCATCCCTATGTTCCCTTGGCTCTTTTCCCTAAGCCCTATGTTCCCTCAACCCTATGTTTCCTAACCTCTATGTTCCCTCAACCCTGTTCCCTCAGGTCTATGTTCCCTCAACCTCATGTTCCCTCAGCCTATGTTCCCTCAACCCTATGTTTCCTCAGCCCTATGTTCCCTCAAACTTGTTCCCTCAGGCCTATGTTCCCTCAACCCTGTTCCCTCAGGCCTATGTTCCCTCAACCTCATGTTCCCTCTGCCTATGTTCCCTCAGCCTATGTTCCCTCAAACTTGTTCCCTCAGGCCTATGTTACCTCAGCCTATTTGCCCTCAACCTTATGTTCCCTCAGCCTATGTTCCCTCAACCTTATGTTCCCTCAACCCTATGTTTCTTTAACCCTATGTTCCACAATCCTATGTTCCTTCAACCCTGTGTTCCTTTAACCAATGTTTCCTCAACACTATTTTTCTCAACCATATGTTCCCTCAACCCTGTTCCCTCAACCCTATGTCCCTCAACCCTATGTTCCCTCTGCCTATTAGGTTATTTCAGCCCTATGCTCCCTCAACCCTATGTTCCCTCTGCCTATTAGGTTATTTCAGCCCTATGTTACCTCAGCCCTATGTTCCCTCAGCCTATGTTACCTCAGCCCTATGTTCCCTCAGCCCTATGTTCCCTCAGCCTATGTTACCTCAGCCCTTGTTCCTTCAACCCTATATTATATCTTTCATGTGTTTTCCCAGATGAAAATACATTTCTTTGAAAAATGCTAACATTTGCTAATCAGTACTAAGATAAAGTACAGCTAAGGCTGATGGTAACTACACACATGATATACACATTTGTATAGAGAGAAAGCTGAAAAAGTATTTTCCTTCAAAGACAGGAAGTAAGCTGTATTTCAGTGACATTGCATCACCTGCTGAAAAAGTTTTCAAACTTTTAAAAACATGGAATAAACAGTGAAAAAGTTTTCAGTCAGCAATCTTTCCACAAAGTTGGATATGCTGAAATTCTCAGAAATATTTTTTCACCCTTTTTGGGTAAATCCATTGTAAAAACACCCAATAACTGAAGGCGACGCGGCCCATGTGGTCGTGCAACATGAAACCCCTGATCAAAATTTAATGATCCTGAGTAAGACTACCATGTGGACTTATCTTCACATGCTGCAGGGTTACTTACTACACATGCATATAAAAAGAGCACGAAAGACAGACAATGGGATATTATTTCTTCAGGACTTGTTTGGTGACATTTGGGGGCAGAAAAACAGGTCCCTGCAGAGACAACAATTCAGACAGAAAGCCGAGTGAAACAGTGAGTAGACAAATCGGCAGCGGGGGATTCTGTCACCAACGCTTCCCTCTGTGCCCACTATGTCACGCCTCTCCACCACATATGCATTATTCACCGGGCGTTCCTCTCCATCTACACCACTCCTCTCCCCTTCCAAGTCATCCCCACCATAGATTTATAATTCATCATCCATGCCCATAAATCTTTAATTGTTTGGAGAACACCCGTTGGGGATGTATAATTCAGATCCGTGCACCAAAAGAAAGCCTTCTCCAAAGAAAGTAACATTACAGAAGACCCCTGTGAAAAAAAAGCCAATTCTCCTTGTGATGTTATGTAACACAAAAACAACACACAAAAAAAATATCTGGACATCTTCTAAATTATTGCCTTTGTTTTGGGCAGAGACACATTTTCAAGGCAGTTTGTGAAATTGTTAGAAATATTTCAAGCCTTTTCTATACAAAGACACAAATTTAAAAAAAAAACCTGCAACTAATTTATTCCAATTGGATCCCCACCAAACCCTCCCTAAGCAGTCTTTGTCTGTATTTAATACTCTGGCTATTGTGGATGCATTTAATTTGTCTGTCAGCCATGAAAAACTATCCCAATTGACATTCCATCATTGGCATTGTTTTCATTCTGAGTGACACGAAGAAGGATTTCTAAAGCTGCTCATCCCCAGTAACGATCCGACGCATCCCGAGCCTCACCACTATGCTTCTTTACTGAACTCTAAAGCCCATAAAATGTGAAGTTCATCGGCGGAATTAATAGTTTTCCGAAAGTCTATTGGCTGGCTGTACCACTGAGAGGCAGTTAGGGGTGATTTAGGAGGCATGTCTGAGAGTTGAGATAATGAAGCCATCTGAAACCCAAGCATGGCTATTCATATCTATATACTTTATTTATCTATATCTATGGCAACGTCTTTATCTCAAGACTGGAACTTCAGAGCTATAAAATAATCATTTAAGAAAATTGATTTTTGTGTGTAATTTCCAGACCCCTACACAACGTCCTGTTTGGGCTTCATCTGTCGTGAAGAACTTTTTGCTCGGAGGCACTCTGGGCACCTTGTTGGAGTTTCACTTTGGTTTGTGACACATTTTTGACACGTTGATCATCAGAGGCTTCATGTTAGCTGTCTGTGAAGCAGCGGGGGAGATGTGAACACGGGGAAGCTTATCACATATGAAAGCCCTCGCTGGGAGCCCCGCTGCGTTGACTTTCCTCATGCAGAACACCGTCTCAGTTGTCTGAGCCAATAGATTGAGGGTGTTTATCATGTTCCAGTTAATATTGGCTGACTTGGTTCTTTATTCTTGTTTAAAATGATGGCACTCCACGGTGGGATATTACGGATGCGACAATTACAAGATGGTTCCTCGTTTTTAAATCCAATGTTGGAAAATCCTCCTTTTCCAAATCCTTCTCTGAATTAATACAGAGGTTGTTCATCCAGCCAGGTATGCATTTCAACTTCACGTGCCTTTTTGAATCTTAGAAAACAGATGTTTATCAAATACACGATGAACACATTTAAATCAGCTTGGACAATAAATCACATGCAGACTCTCATAAACACACAGGAATGGAGAATGGGTTAAAAGCGTCAACCCAGGTTAGCTGCTCAAATGCACAAGGGTTACCCATAATGTCTTTATCTTTCACGTAACAGGGAACCATCAATGTTTTACTCCATATTCTTTATATACGCCTCTTCATTGAATTATCCATTTTTGACCCTTGCACCGATATATTCCTGTCAGGTTATGTAAGCACACTGAACCCGGAGACCTGGCCTGCAGCACGATAGCTTCACTTTGACCACAACAGGTAGGCAGAAATGGGTATTATAATATCATCTAAAGTGTGAATTGTATTGTATTTTTTTTTTATGATGCATGGCTTTTGAGGTCTTCTTTCATGCCAATCACACAAAAGGTGGGTAATCTGTAATTAAAATGCTTGAAAATCCTTCCTCGACAGGATCTTATGCAGTCTATGGGGCTACACTGTCACTATTATTATGTGTTTTTCAGGGGGGGGGGAGAATTTAGCTTAATCCTATCATGTTTGGTATGTCTAATCTGCAAGCTCTGACTCTGGTCCAAAGAGATGTCAAACAGCTTACAATGGCTTTTTATTTGCTTCTCTTGATAGAACATTGTTGTGTAAAGGATTTATTCTGCTTTACTAAAGAAATGCTTTGACTTTGTCATATCCAATTTCTGAAAACTTCTTATGAATACCCATCATACCTGGAAATTCTAATATCAGAATAAGATTATGGTCAACTCATAAAAAAGAAATAAGGATAAACCATAATAAACCCTCTGGATTGCAGTCGCACATGTCTGCTGTGTTAAATCCTTCACAATTCTAAGATCTGGTTTCATCACCAGCATCATAAAACAGAAACAAGGAGCTCTGCTGACGTTGTTTATTGCTCTGCTTGGATGAGTTCCAGTCGGGACTGAAATCCCTACCTGGAGATCCATATCATGAGCTTGAGAGATAAGACTGGATAATAAATGTATTGATTATTATTTTTTGAATTTATATACTGTGAAATCATTAGAATGTAATTATTTCTTTGCAGAATTACAAGAATTAACCAGAATAGAGAACAGCCATAAACAGACCATTTTTAGGGGGTGTTCAAGCACACCCAAAATTCATTTTAGCACCCCTAAAAATAAATAATGGCCTAATTATTAATCCCAACTCTTGTTAATTAGTGAAATCAGCTTTAATTCAGGTTATATTTGGCAAACTGAATCTGTTTGAAACGGGACGAGGGTCAAAGTGTTTAATTCAACGGGCTTCCTGTCCATTCTTCTGTTTTAAAGAGACGTGACGTCACACGGGCGAGCACAGTTAGGTGGCGCAAGGCGCGTGCATCTGTCTGTAGCCCGACAGGGAAAGTGAGGAGAGAAGAAGACGCAACGTCATCGAGTTTCATGGCCCAGATTAAACACAAGTAAGTTGAAAACGTTAGAGAATCAAAGTGCTAAACGTCGTGACGTTGAACCGTGGGTCACGCTGCTCGTTGTTTTTCTGACTCATGACGTCTCTTGTTAATGTTCCACGGTGTGAAACGTGTCAAAGAGCACGAGCTGGCGTTGTTTTCGAGCTGACTCCTTGTAGACGTCTCTGCAGAGACCAAGGACACAATGTACATACGGGTGTTTTCCTTTCCTGCAGAAAAACAGCCAGCGTCAGCTGAGAGTGAGGTCAACGTGAGGTGAACTGGTTGCATTGCACACAGCAACTCACTTATTTGACTGGAATCACGTTGTGAAATGAATGCACTCTGGTTGTTATGTGGACGTTTTGCTTGGCAGCAGAGAGAGAGAGAGAGCAAAGAGAGCATAGAGAGAGAGCAGGATGGAGAAGGGAGAGAGAGGGGGGGGGGGTTGCAAGGCCCAGGTGAGAAGGTGGACAGGTATTCTGATTAAAACCACAGATTTAATCAGAATGAATTCTTAATAACAAAGCACCTTCTGTTTGGCTCCATTCATTGCATTGTGAACCTGAAGGGCAAGTCCTCCCACAGTCTTCTTCAGGGTTGGACTCCTCTGCTCCTTCATGTCTGGTCCTGCTGCGCTTCCTTAGTTTGGCAACTTTTAGAGCTGCGTGCTCGGCTAACACACGGTTCTGATCCTGCACACCTACCTGACAGTAGATCTTCCTCAGTGGGGGGGGGATACAGGGTAAAAGAGTTGCAGCTGGAGGATCCACCGTGAGTATGTTTTCACATTTAGCAGAACTGTCTGTTTGATTTCGGGTCACGCTGGTCGATTAAATGGGAGCGTTGGATTAATAACCAAATAAAGCATTTCCTGGAGCTCTGCCCTCCAGACCAGATGTGACTTAAAATAGTAACTTTGTTACAGTAATGTGAGTAAATGTTACTTTTTTTTTACAAAACATGACAAATAACACCCGTGTGTTTTCCTAGACATTTGAATGTGGCAGAAACCAGCGCAGACCAGCAGGGACTCCCCAGTTTCGGTGATGGTATCTGTGGGGAAGCCGGCGTCCCTCGACGGCGGCTACGCCTGGTTCGTCCTGCTCTCCTGCTTCCTGGTCTTCGGCCTGACCTTCGGGGTCATTAAGGCCTTTGGCGTGTTCTTCGTGGAGATACACCAATACTTTGAAACCACAGCGACGGGAACTGCCTGGATTACCTCTATTGCCGTGGCAACCATTCACTCCATGTGTAAATATCACAATCCTTTTCTACGAAATGTATTTAAAATCTCAGTTTCTACAAGATTATCAACACTCTCTGTGTACCTCATATCAAATCTTTTAGAGTACTTTTTAAAGTAGTTTTTTGATTTTCAAAATGACTGTGTGAGTAAATTAGATTATTATCTGGCAGCGTGAGATTAATTTGAAAACTCCTAAAGCTCTTCTGTGGTTTAACTCGATATCGCTGCAGATTATAAATCAAACTATATTATATTTCAAGGGAACGGCTTCATTTATGCAGCTTAAAAATAACCAGCTGTGATGTGCATTAAGATTCAGACTACTGCAGCGTGTGTGTGTGTGTGTCCCTCTGCAGCTCATGTAGCATGTGCTCTGAGCGCCCGCTACAGCTACCGCTCCGTGGTGATGATGGGAGGCCTGATATGCAGCGTCGGCGTCATCGCCGGGTCTTTTGCTCGCAGCCTGATTGAACTCTACATAACAGTGGGCTTCCTGAACGGTGCTTAGTTCGAGGCAAACGCACACATTTAACCCACAAGCATGCAGGCACAACATGTTAATCACATGTCCTCTGCTGCAGGTTTCGGCTACTCCATGACGTGGACCCCCACGATGACCATGCTGGCCATGTACTTTGACAAGAGGCGTCCGATGGCGAACGCCATCGCCAACGCCGGCGAGTGCGTCGTCACGTTCGTCCTCACGCCCCTCTTCCAGCTGTTGATCGACAGCTACTCCTGGAGGGGCGCCCTCCTCATCCTGGGGGCTCTGCAGCTTAACCTCTGCGTGTGCGGGATGCTGTTGAGGCCGCCGAAGACCCCCGGAGACGTGATCTGTGAGGTCAAAGAGGAGGAGGGGGGCATGTTGATAACGGAGAACTCGAAGCAGAGCGACCCGAGCTGCATGAAGGAGGAGCTGGGAGGATCCGACCAGAAAGGACAAGACTCAAACAACAGGACTTCATTTAGGACCAATATCCTCCGCTACTTAGATTACACCCTCATCTCCAACGCTCGGTTCATGGTCTACTCGGTGTTCGGGCTGTTCACGGCGCTGGGGTTCTTCGCCCCGGGTCTCTTCCTGGTCCCGTATGCTCACAGCAAAGGGATTGAGGATTACCAGGCGGCGTCCCTCCTGTCAGTCTCTGCTGCGTTGGACCTGTTTGGCAGGTTGTTCTTTGGCTGGGTGGCAAACCTGAGACTGGTGTCGACGGTACGTTCAGATCAGGATGTTTCTGCACCGGTTAGGATTGGTTGGTCTGTAAATGGGAAGCAGCTACGTTCCAATTAGCTTAGCTGTGAGATCAAACTAAGACGTGGGATTTAACAATCAAAGAAACGGTACAAGAAAATGATATTTGACCAATATAGAGAGGACAACTGAGTCTGATTATTGATCAGAATCACAAATAGAATTGTACGGTTAATATATTAAAGCATACATATTTGTTTTTGTTTTTTTTAGGACATATGATGTAAAGTAGGGGAAGGATTTTATAAGCATTTATTGCTTCTGTCTGCTCCTCAATGTATTTAACTTCTGGATGAATCTGATTTATGTTTATTTTCTTTTACATTATGATTTAAATAAATAAATAAATTAAATAAACAGCTAAATATAAAGACTGGAAGCAGGAGGAAGGGTAGCTGTTCCCCGCTTTCCTCATGCTATGCTATGCTAAGCTAACCAGCTGCTGGTGGTAGCATCATATTGAGATATCAGAGTGACATCAATCTTATCATCTAACTCAGGAAAGTGAATAAAAGTTGAACTATTCCCGTAAAAAGCAACGTTCTGCAGACCTGAGGAGTGCATATGGGCGTGTTGACCTCTGAACACCTAACAGCTGATGTCATCCTCCCGTGTCTCCACCAGATGCAGCAGCTGACAGCTACGGTGATCCTGCTGGCCTCCGTGTTGCTCCTCTTCCCACTGGCGTCCTCCTTCTTCGAGCTGGCCGTCTTCAGCGGGGCGTACGGCCTGATGTACGGCGCGACGGTCACCATCCACATCACGGCGCTGACAGAGGTCGTGGGGGTCAGCAGGCTGGGGAGCGCGCTGGGGTTCTTCATGCTCATACGCAGCAGCGGAGGCCTGCTCGGACCGCCCATCGCCGGTGAGTGAGGCGGATGCTAACTGTGAGGATTTCACCTTTTGAGATGTGGCTGTGAAATTCCCTGTGATCTGTTCCTCAAAGCAAACTGGCTGCCGGATAGATACAAGCAAGAGATGCAATAATAGAATATTGTGTGTTAGCTAAAGAAAAACACTCAAATACTTAAGTCAGCATCTCTCATTTCCTTCCAATGAAATAATCTCACACAGCAGATGAGCTTTTACAGCGTTCTGCACTGTAAACCCGGGGAGCATATTCAACCAAGATGAGGATTTTATTGTATACCTTCATGGCACCGAGCACCGCCCTCCAATTAATCAGGAACTTTGTCATCCGCTCCATCCCACAGGACCTGAGGTTTTTCCATTCATATAGCAAACTGTGCAAAAAAAAAAATTAGAATATCATGATACTTTATGGTTGTGTTAATTTCATGGCTGATTGCCTCTGAAAGAGCCTTTTTTTTCCCCTCATTTAAATGGAGTTTCTTCCCCAATGACTTTCCTACAGAGCTGTAATAGAAAAACAGCATAAAAACCCAATAGAAACCAAAACATCTTGTAAATACCACGTAGGATTTGACTTTTCTTTTTATCAGACTTGGTTAAACCTGTAAGCAAAGCGATGACTAATTGGCCGTTTGGGGTCATAACATTTTTTTAGTACATTTCCTCTTTTGTGATCAGTATTTTGTGACAAACATGAATTAAGAATAGCGACTCATCTTATCTCGGCACTTGGATGCAATATTTTGTGTCTCGCCATCCGTCCAAAAATACATTTAAATAATTTGTGGATTTAAGAAATGTCTGGCAGCTGCTGGAAAGCTTCTCAAATGTGTCGACAATCTGTTTTCTTCATTAATCCATCCTAAAAAAAAATACTTAAGCAGCTGTTAAATTAAAATGTCCCTGTCGCTCACATCCAGTAGAATTTTATATATATATTTTAATTAAGTCCATCTCTGTGCAAACCATCACATACCACAGCGCTGTCCTACAAACGGTAGCAGGAAAGCCTAAAAAAGACCCCGGTTTGACTTTGGTACCCATAGCAACCGCTGTCCTTCACAGTCAGCAGTAAGTCAGCTGGGGGTCAACAGAATGATGACATCACAGTCACATGATTGTAGTTAATTTGATGGTATTTTATTATTTTCAACAAGGTTGTTGGTGTAGCACAAAGCAGGAAGAAGACGCTTATATTCTTAATTATAAATGAAGTTCTGTCCTTATGTATATTAAGTGGCCTATGGGGAAAATGCAAGACGGCATAAACAACTTATTAGCCTGCTCAGCCTTTTTAATATCTCCATTACTTTCTGTCTAACAAGCTGAAAGTCTGCTTCAGTAATTTGACTCAACACCATCACACATGTTACATTTAAAATAACGCTTTAGGCTCAAACTGACCTCAAATCAAGCGGAGAAAAAAAAAAGAAAAGCTAATTAAAGTGAAGGTGGTGTCCTATTTTAAACTCAACGCGGTCCCTCTGACACGGGGGCTATTTCTGACTTATTTACTGTACCGTTCAGCTCTTGCAGCACTTTGAAGACCCGAGAGTTGATGGATGTTGGGGATTCATCAAAGCATTCTAATTATGTTTCGGCGCCGGCATGACTGCCTTAGGATAAAATGAATCCTCTCCTCCTTAACGCTGCCTCTCTTTGCCTCATTCAGCAGCATCCGTCATTAAAATGAAGCCAGAATAACGCCGTCATTTAGATGTCACCGTGATGTTTGCCAGCATTGATGCATTCAGGTCAGGAATAAATGTTGACATCGGATTAAAACATGTTTTTTAAAAAACGACTTTCCCCGTTTAGGATTCTTCATCGACCAGACGGGTGATTATGGGACCGGTTTCCTCATGGCAGGAGTGGCTATCATGATCTCTGCTCTATTCCTGCTCCTCCTCCTCCTGATAGACTGCAAAGGTCAGGGGTCAACCTCCAAAAAAACACCATATGCATACGGACAAGATGGGACAAAGACGCAGAGCAAAAGCCAAAGAGACGATGAGTTTTAAAAGATCAGTCAGACGCTGAACGAAATGCAGTTCAAGCGTTTTTTTAGAATTCTAAGGGACTGTACAAAAATGATTAGAGGATGATTTTTTATTATTTTTTAAACATGTCTGATACGATGAGCTCAGCAGGTGCCTCTGGTTCGGGTTACCTTCCTTTCCCGGCTGGATTTTGTAAAAAAAAAAAGATGCATCAGTCGCAAATGCAAATTGTGAAACTTGTTCTATCAAGTCTGGCTGCTTTTTTTTTTTTAACTTTTCCCTGTTTTTTTACTATTATAATTAGTTTTTTTCATCATATTATGATATTCATGGCCGTTTTTTTGTCCAAAGTTAAATTTGAATAATGCGGGGGAGGTTTTTCTAAATTGTGAAAGCTTAGCCCTCATCCCTACCCCAATTATTTCCGTACAGTCCCTCAAGTGTTCATATTGAACATTGAACTCACTTTCTACAATGCATTAACTTTAGAAACCTAACAAACTGCAGAAGAATGTGAGTCTTAAAAAGATTTAATTGATTTCTAACCAAATCACAAGTTTACAAGTTGATTGAAAAAGCAACAGCGTTTTTGTTTTTGTCTTAAAGTCACCTCTGTCATTGAATGTGTTGATTTCAGCTGTGTCATGTCAGGGGTTGATGAAAATGTGACTGTGGCTCCCTCCGGTGGGGAACTACTGGTGTTGCATTTGCAGCCTTCCCCACTGAGCTGAAAAGTGCTGATCTATCCAGATGTAATGCCTCTGGGAAGAGTGTGGAATTTACAGATGTCAACCAAACAACCAAATTACAGTAAATTGCATCGGTTTTTCGGTTCAGTGCTCAAACTGAATGTAGTATCCTTTTTCTCTTGCAAGTAAAATATATGAAGCATGCGCCCATTAACTAACACACAATCAGAAGTGTTAAATTCACTGAAAATGGTTCGGTGATTTTTCTTTTTCTGTCCAAGTTGAATGCCAACGCAGCCTGAAACCTTTGCCTAAATGCTTTTCTTCCGTTTTCCTCCTCTGCTGCAGAATGTTTGGTATGTGCATCCATCAAGAAAACTAGCTTTCATAACCCCAAACCAACAAGAGCCCCCAGATAAACATCTTCAACCTGGTTTAATACAAATACAACACGCATAAATAAACATGTCACTCTGCATGAATCTGCAATAACAAACTGGCAAACCGAGGTTTACAAACAGTCGCCCGTACTGGAATCCCCCCCCCCCCCCCACAACACTAACAGACTGAAGCCACACACACACACACACACACACATAGTCGTACATACACACACTCACACACACACACATAGTCATACACACACACACACACACACATAGTCGTACACACACGAGAGGAAAGAGACTGCAGAAAAGAAAACTTGCAACAACAAGAAAGCTGCCTTTGATCTGCCAGACAGGAACAAAGACTCCATGTTTCATAGAAACTACATGAAAACTGAAGCTACACACACACACACACACACACACACACACACACACACACACAGGCAACCTAATATCAGGGAAGACTTCAACATTATCAGAGGATTTCTAATCAAGTGAACCTAAAGCCTTAAATAAACATTTACACGCCGTCGACTGAGCGATAAACAAAAGGAGTGAAGCCATTATCTTTGATATATTAACATATTTGTATTGATTGAGCTGATGAACTAATGTCCTATTATATACCGGAGTCATCAATGATTTTCCTTCTTGATTTTGCAGTTTGGGCAAAAATAATCAGTTTAATCAGCTAATCGAACTAACCCTGATGACGTGACTGTGATGTCATTAGCGGCAGATTTACAAACCCCCTGTGTGTGTGTGTGTGTGTGTGTGTGTGTGTGTGTGTGTGTGTGTGTGTGTGTGTGTGTGTGTGTGTGTGTGTGTGTGTGTGTAATAGTTTAATCAGTAATGAACTAAGCCCTGATGCGTGATGTGTGTCATTAGCGTGTCAGTTTACATAACCCTTTCCTGCTTCGTCGCATAGTAAGCTGAAATAGTGTGTTTGTGTTTTTGTGTTTTTGTGGGGGGGGGGGGGGGCGCCTCCCGGTCACTTTGACCCCACAGTGGAACCCTTTCTGGGGCTTTGCGTCGCTATAGAAACAGCTGAAATAGTTTTTCGTTTTTTTTTTTTTGTGCTGACCTTTCTCCCGGGGGTCACATTGAGGAATGCTGCCCAGCTACCTGAGTTCAAACGAGACGGAGAGGAGGTGAGAAGAGAAAGAGGGAAAGGGGTGAGACAGAAATGGGGGAGGAGAAGGGGAGATAACTGGGAGAAAGTTAAACACGGAGGGGAAACTTGAAACTGGAAGGAGGAGAACAAGAGGGGACAGTAACAGGAGCTGCAGGACGGCAGGGGAAAAGGCAAAAAGAGCTGAATGTGAAGAAAGAGAAGGACAGAAAAAGAAGCAATTATGTAGAAACCGTTAGAGGATAGAGGAATCAAATGGTGATCAGTTGGGATGTAGCACGGCTTTAACCTGCGATTAGAGGAAAGAGACAGTGATGGTAATGAGAAATGATTAGTGGAGCTACAGGGGGTTTAGCTTAATGAGCGTTACTAGCCAACCGGACCCACGCCGCCTCCGCCGCAGACAGACATGCTGAAACCGGCTACTGCAGCACATGTGGGGAGGTTCCACTGTATATTTCTTTATCTGAAAAAGTGATGCTCATTTAATTCCTTTTTTCCTAATTTCCAGCAGCATCGGTTCAATTAGTTTTTTAAAGTTTTTTCCATCCAAATTCAAGAAAAGATAGATAATTACTTACTTACGTACTTATGTACGTACTTACTTAATTATGTACTTACTTACTTACGTATTTACTTACGTACTTACTTACTTACGTACTTACTTACTTACGTACTTACTTACTTGCTTACGTATTTACTTACTTACGTACTTACTTACGTATTTACTTACTTACGTACTTACTTACTTACGTATTTACTTACTTACGTACTTACTTACGTATTTACTTACTTACGTACTTACTTACTTACATATTTACTTACTTACGTACTTACTTACCTACGTATTTACTTACTTACTTACGTACTTACTTACGTATTTACTTACTTACGTACTTACTTACTTACGTATTTACTTACTTACGTACTTACTTACTTACTTACTTACGTATTTACTTACTTACGTACTTACTTACATACTAACTTACGTACTTACTTGCTTACTTACGTATTTAGTTAAGTTTTTTCCATCCAAATTCAAGAAAAGATAGATAATACTTACTTACGTACTTATGTACGTACTTACTTAATTATGTACCTACTTACTTACGTATTTACTTACGTACTAACTTACTTACGTCATTACTTACATACTTACTTACTACTTACTTACTTACTTACGTATTTACTTACTTACGTACTTACTTACTTGCTTACGTATTTACTTACTTACGTACTTACTTACGTATTTACTTACTTACGTACTTACTTACGTATTTACTTACTTACGTACTTACTTACTTACGTACTTATTTATGTACTTACGTACTTACTTACTTAAGTACTTACTTACTTACGTATTTACTTACTTACGTACTTACGTACTTACTTACTTACGTACTTACGTATTTACTTACTTACTAACTTACTTACTTACGTATTTACTTACTTACGTACTTACTTACTTATTTACTTACTTGCGTATTTACTTACATACTTACTTATTCACATACTTACTTACTTATGTGCTTACTTACTTGCGTATTTACTTACTTACATACTTACTTACATATGTACTTACTTACTTGCGTATTTACTTACTTACTTACTTACTTACTTACATACTTACTTACATACTTACTTACATATGTACTTACTTGCGTATTTACTTACTTACTTACTTACATACTTATTTACATACTTACATACTTACATATGTACTTACTTACTTGCGTATTTACTTACTTACTTACATACTTACTTACATATGCACTTACTTACTTGCGTATTTACTTACTTACTTACATACTTACTTACATATGTACTTACTTACTTGCGTATTTACTTACTTACTTACATACTTACTTACATATGTACTTACTTACTTGCGTATTTACTTACTTACGTACTTACTTACATACTTTCGTACTTGTGTACTTGTGTACTTACGTACTTACTTACTTTAATGATCCCGAGGGAAATTCAAGAAACTGTATGTCAGAAGTAGGAATAATTCAGTTTGCCAGATTTTGGCAATTTAAGGAGTGGTTCTACATATATTTTTACAATACAAGCTAAAAAATAGGCTTCAGAGACAGAGTATAGAATCCGTGCAGATGTTTGGTCTACGTGGTGAACCCCTCTTTGTCTGCCATCTTCTTCTCTTCCTTTCCTCCCCTTGATCTTCCTCAGATTCCCAGCCTGCATCTCTAAACAGCTGCCCCACTTTAGCTAATCAAAGTCATTGTGTTGAAAACGGCAACATATAAAAGCTCCAAAGAGCAACAATGTATCGTATTTCAGACGTTACAGAGTTGTGTTTAGATCATCAGATCGCATTACCCGCATAAAACCTCTTCCCTTTGTGTGTTGATGTAACTTGTTGATAGTGAAGTGGAGCTGGATGGCGCCAGTATTACTCTCTCGACCTCTTTATAGTCAAATAAATCCACGGCACGATCGTGTTCTGTTGCATCCAGAGTTCATATGTGTGTTTTTAAGTTTCATCGCTCAAACTGAACGAATAAGACAAACACGACTACAACAGTCATCAAGTCTGAGATTTATCCTGAGGAACCACATTAAAACCCAAATGCTGCGTCTCGGCTGATACTCTCTGAACTTTTTAAAGCCTGAGACGGTAAAACCCAGAAAAGTAGATTTTTATTGGTGTTGATATACGACTCGAAGGGAAGGAAATGTGTTTTGGAGTCAAAGTGCTTTTAAGACTTTGGATGACATCACACTCGAATAAATCCAGATCCAATAAATTCTGGCATCTTTTAGTAGTTTAATCAATATTTTAACAGCAGCTTTCACCCCCTATATCCAAATCCAGCAGTCTTTTTCAAACCAACCAATCCCAGCTGACCCCTGACCCCCTGCAGGATGACCTCTGACCCTTGCTGACAGCGGCCATTTGGAATGAACGGCTTTGACAGACTTTTTACTTCAGGCTTCAGCACACTGACGCAAACCCGCCAAGTCCAAGCTGACAGCGCTGCTCGCATGACTGTAGACTCGTAGTCCTGCTTGTTGGAAAAAAGTAGATATAGTCGCATGAGTGGGCGGAGCTACATACGTAAACGCTGAGTGAGACATTTTTAGATGATTTTTAACTTTCATGACACACTGAAGAGTTAAACATCTAAAAACTCTCAGATAATGCCTTGTAAAGTATATATACCTCACTTTATCAATGGGACCTCATGTACTTCATGCTATCCTTGAAACGAGTGATTCAATTAAATTTAAAAACAACTTTATTTGTCCCCAGGGGGCAATTAAAGGCACACAGAGTAGCTGTTTATGTGACCATTAACTCATGTTTACGTTTAATGAGGTGATAAATCAAGTTCTTTACTTACTTCTACTTCTATAAGATCGCATTTCTATTTTAAGTTTAAGGCACTTCTGCATTGGCTTCACTTTTCAGATTGTTTACACTGAACATCCCTGTGTGTTTAATGCCTCTCATTTCAGCCAGAAATACGGTGAGTGAAACAAACGCACCTTTACACCTTGTAGATGTTTTGAGTAGACCTCACACTGTCGACGCATCCACCTTAATATTCTGTCGGTGCACATGGTGCACATATCCCATCCGGATGCACAAGCTGGACTTCATTACGAAGCGTACGCGGCACATATTTGGCATGAAGTCTTGCTCACTGTGCTCGTATAATCGTAGATCCACCTCAGAACTATATCACGCCAACTGGAATCAATCTTGACCATCGCAGAGTAGAAGCATGTGATGTGAAATCCCCCCCAGAAAAAAACAGCTAAAATGTGCGTTTGCTTCCAGAGAAGGCCTCTCAGATGAAAGGAATTTTCTGTCGTTTGAGTGGAGAGTCGGCCTCCCGAACACTCGGACCGCTGGCAGGCTTCATCTTCACGTTGCTCCTTCCTCTCTGTCTCATTCTGCAATATTTAACCTTCAATATTCACATTTTGCTCTCCTTCAAAACCCGTATGAATGGATGCTGTGGGAGGTTTGGCGTTATACAGTAGGCTACTGTGTGTGTGTGTGTGTGTGTTTAGCTGTTGTGTCCGCAGGCTGGAATGTGTGAATGTTTCACCCCTCATCCTGTTGCAATGGATGCAATTGTTTAGTTTATTTAATATTCATGTATACATTCCAGATTGAGGAAGGAGGCAGGACGGGGATGATGTATATGAGAACATGTCTGGGATTGTGAGCACGCTGTCGACCAGGAAACTGTGCAGCTGCAGGTCTGCAGAGCAGCAGATAGCTCGGGGTGTGGTACGGTTTTCACCAAATGTTGTGAAATGTTGTCTTTGGCCCATCTAACATTGGACAGTTGTTTCCCCATTCTGTAGCAAATTGATGGTGTTTTAAGCCAAATCATGGAGCTACAGCTTCGATTTACCAGAACTGGCAACCTAGTAAAGTAAAGCTCTAGTGCAAGATCAGAAGTTTGATAGACAGCACAGGGTAATAAGGTGGATGGAGATTAGCTTAAATGCATGATAACGATGAACAGGCTCATCTCTATGTCTCCCCCCTTTTCTGCTCTCTCGTTGTTTCTCCCACTCCAACTCTTTACTCTGCCTTTTGTGTAAGTGAAGCCGGGGCCTCCCAGTGACATGAGCCCTGCTCCTGTAAAACTAATAATGACTGAGATTTGTGCGGGCTTAGCATTCTTTCTCCCTTTCAGTGCAAGACACTGAGAATGGAGGGAGGCGAGGACGTGGAGGGGTGGGAGGGGGGGAGGTCCAGTGGTTAGGTGGGGAGGGAGGGAGGGAGGGAGGGAGGGGAGATGTCCTAGTTTGAGAGGGTACAACTTTGGGGAAGTTGTGAAAAAAGGAAGACGAGAGAGGCCCCCTTTTCCCCTGAAACACACCACATGCTTTCATTTCTTCATGGGTCAATGCTGCTGAAATCACACTTCATCCTCTCCAAACACATCACACACACATCACACACACATCACACACACATCACACACACATCACACACACATTCAGGTGTGTTGAAGAATGTAAGCACGGATGTAGCGCTTACATTAGCAGAGCACGTTTATTTCATGACACACAAAACCTGCAGAATATAAAATATAACTGCACATTGACACACCTCTGTCAAACAGGCGTAAAGATCCCCAGATGTGATGCAACTGGAGGCTTTGGGGAGAAGGGGGGGGTCTCACGCACACTTCCCTGTCTAGTGCTTCCCCCTTCCTCCTCCTCCTCCTCCTCCTCCTCCTCCCTCCACTCTCCCAGAGACATGTGCGCCAGCAGACAGTTCCAGCTCACAGCGACTGATGCACAGACAGCTGCCGTTTCCTTTCCTTCCCCTGCTCCCCGAACTATTCTCCTTCTTTTACGTCTCCCTCCCTACTACTGCCTCCATTCATCCCCTCTGTACTTTCCCCCCTTTTTTCCTTTCCCTCTAACTCTGTCATTCCTGCACTTTTCCCCTCAGTCGGATATAAAGGCAGGTCCCGTCGGAGGGAGAGGGCTTGTGTAATCTCTGGCTGCACATGAGCACCGAGCGGAGAGCTATTGCTTCAGCTGGGAAAGGCGCCGCCGACGCGGAGAGAAGAGGACAAACTTTTGGATTAAGAGGAAGAAAGGAATAGCACTGAGGCGGGAGGGAAGGTGAGGAAGAGGAAGAGCAGGACTCGGACCATGCCGGGCTCCGCGCTGCTGCTGCTGCTGTCCCTGTTGGTCCTGTCCACAGGAAGTGAAACCAGGAGGATCAGGAAAAGAGGACTCAACCATAAGGTGGGGCTGCTAATCTCACCCTTTTTTGACTTTTTATAATGTGCATGTATGAATATTCTGTTTTCCATATAAGTGGAAGTGGGTGAAAGCTCGCAGCGTTGCAGGACAATGCGGTCTCTGTTGCCGGCTTCACACAGTGGGACTAGTTTTGTGGCTGAAGTGAGAGGAGGTCAGGTTTGACCTGGTGTGACTGATTTAATCCTGCAGCAAAGAGAGCAGCGGTGTGGATTAATAGTATATTTGACCAAATATAGCACAACAGCTGACTATTTAAATGTAGCATAAAGACTGGAAGCAAAACGGCTTCACTCTACCACCAACAGCACCTCTGAAGCTCACTAATTAACACGTTTATATTCCATCCATCCAAACAACTGTACAGGACTATTTCCTGGTGACATCCACAACAAAACCTCAAGTTTCCTTTTCATTTTTTCAGTTTTGTTTGGATAAAACAAGACAAATGAATATTCTTCCACTTCGGTTTTCGTTTGGATTAAAACAACAGGTTTCCCCATTTTTAGTCTCTATGATAAACTAAGTTATTTGTGTAATAATATAGTAGAAATTTCACTTCACTTCCTGCTCGTTTTTAATGCCCATTTAAGGGATTTAAGGGGAACATGTTTTTATTCCACTACATATTTTTGACAGCTATGATTATTAATTGTTTAACAGATTAAGATTACGATGCACTCTTATAAACCAGACCACCCAAAAGTATAAAGTTTTCCAAATGAGCTCCTCTTCAACAACATAAAACGTTGATTTAAAGCATCCCTAACATTAAAGCAGCACTTTTATCCTGTTTTTTTTCTCTCTCTGTACTTTGATGCAAAATTCCGATTGCAGGACTTTTTTTTTTATTTGCGATGATTCTTTACTACGTTGTAATTAATATTGCATCGAGCCGAGGGTTTTGAAAACGCGTCGCGCCGCCGGGAAGGAAATAGTTTGCGAGCAGACTTTGATTTTGAAGCATGACAAATGGACACGGACAGTTTAGATGAGCAGAGAGGGGAGTGTGCAACAGGTTGGAATGAACTGTTGATGTTCAGGTTTCCATATGAGTAAATGAAGGGCACACAGGATGCACACTGTGTGTGTGTGTGTGTGTGTGTGTGTGTGTGTGTGTGTGTGTGTGTGTGTGTGTGTGTGTGTGTGTGTGTGTGTAGTGGATTATTGGGGCAGGAACTGAACTTGCAGACCGGGCCCCTGCTTGTTAACTCCGCTCAGTGTAGCTGATTGATCATCTCTAACAAGGGCTCACTGTAGCGTGCTGCCTTCTCTTTCTTTTTCACCCTCCTGCTTCAATGTTCTCACTTTCGAGCTGGTTTATGCCCTCATTGGCCCCTTTTCTCTCTCTCTCTTCTCTCGTTTGAATCAGTTACCCTTTCCCCCATTCGTCCATGTGCCTCTCTCGGTACGCCAACAAATGTTTTTGTTTTTTTTGTTTTTTTTTTTTTGTTTCCTCTTTCAAATCCTTCTCGATCGCCCCGTCTTGCTCTCCGGATCGGCCAACAGCACCGTCCTGCTGGACTTCGCTTCAAAGCCGATTTAATTGGAACATGCTGAGACGGCCGTGCAGATGGAGTTTGTCTCTCTCTCTCTCTCTCTCTCTCTCTCTGAGCCTTTTCATCTCTGCATCTTTCAATCTTTAATTCTTATTTTAGCCACCTCCCCCACACATACACACACACACAGAAACACACACTCATTCATAACACCGGGGCTGTGCAGAAAGACTAATTATAGTGAGTATTTCACGTAGGCTTGGTTATAGTCGGCGTGTCTCGAAGGGAAAATTGGTAAATATGTACGACAAACCCGAGACCACCAGCATTTCACCTCAATGTCATATTTTATGTATTATTCTTAAATACATGTAACACATTTCTCAATATATTATCAGAAAAATAATGTTTACCTGCATCGTTAAATCGACACTTTGCAGCTGATACTTCAATACGTTCTGCAGGTTTTTCCTTCATTGACTTTAATATGAAGTTCTTCACCATAAAGGTGTCTGTTTGACCTCTGGATCGGAGGGTCGGAGGATCAGAGTCACGTCCTCCACCCTCTCTTATCTAGACGACTTCACTCTGCCACTAGGGTCAAAGGTCACCAGTAGCACTTTTCTTATTTCCTCTCTGTGTTTGATAGGTGGGGGGGGGGTTCCTGCCTAATAACACATGGCATGTAAAAAGGGGTGTAGAGGTCCAATCCAGAGAAATGCTTTTGATGAGTAGATGAGGAAAACAGGTGGAATGGCATGGGGCTACACACACACACACACACACACACACACACACACACTCTAGTGTCGTACAGCCATAATCAAGGCTGGCTCACACACCTGCCTGGGCATGTCGGTGAGCCAGAACAGCGACGAGGCCACCGCCATAAATCTTTTACAGTTTTCGTGTATTTGATGTGATGTTCTCCGTCCTGACAGCACCTGGTATTAAGACGGGGGCCCCGCAGATGCTCCGGAAAAATGTGTAGCGTACTTCCTGTTGTTGGGCTGTTTGACGAGGCCTGGGGCAGCTCCGTAAAACAAAACAGATCCACACGCCAGCTCACTGATTCGTACCTTTTAAGGAAGTGATATTTCACAAAGATTCGTCAACACTACGTAACGATCCCTGGTGTTCAAAATAAAAAATAAACAGGAGTAAAGCAAGACATTCATAAATATTTGTAGGTAAAGCGAGAGATTCAGGGCATGAATTGATTTGAATGGAGATTAAATGGGGCATTTTGATTGGTTGAGAATCAGCATGTAATATAAATATAACTGGATTACATAATTACTTGCTGACATGCAGGACTGCAATGTTCATGTTTTTTTGTGATTATTTGTCCGGTCAAAAGAACAGAACACGCCATTTTTAAACTTCAACACAAGGAACACATTTAAATTCTTCAATACTTCGCTTTAGGGCTGGGAATGCATGACAAATTCAGCACAGCCTTGGCAACTATCGGCTGTTTAAAGTTCACTCCGGCTTTTAAAATGGTAAGAAATTCCATTGGAATGAGATTTTTAAATCCTTCATATTAGGGGGATTTGCTTGCAGGGGCAAAGTAAATCTTTGAGAGTTTTTCTGTGACCTGTGGATTTGACGGTGGTGACCTTTTAGCGGACGGAGTGCCGGAGAGTCAGAAATGGACTGTTTATTAGCTTTTTCTCTATATTGCACCATTGGTTTTTATTCAACCTCCTGTGTTTCTTAACTGGAGAGTTTTATTTTTTTGTAAACAAGACGGTGTTTTTTGAGGCCGGTGTTTAAATTAGTCCTTAAGGCTGCATTTAACAAATTAATTGCAACAATAATATTTACTACAGATTGAATTCATGTGGGAGATACAAGATGGAACTAATATGAAGATCACAAACATTTGCAATTACTCAAATTCGTTAAAGCGCGTCCAAGCTGGATTATAATGTATACAAATAAAACAAGAATGTCTTTTTTAAATGCTGTTATTTACATATTTAAATTGGGAAGGGCGTGATGCATACTGCATAACTAAAGGAGGGCGTTGTTGTCTTTAAATTGTACGTATCCATGAACACGATATTTGCAAGTTATACATTTTCACACAAACTTTTAAATATATTGTGCAATTCAGAAAAATAGACATAATAGCAACTATATTTGGGGCTATTTTTTCTGAGTTACTGTAATTGGTCAGTCATCCATCCCACCAGTAGTTTGTGAGCTGGTGTGTGTCGGCTCTAAACCGGCCTAATCCCAGTCAGATGATGTGAGTCTGCTGGTCAGAAGCACATTATTGGACGGACACCGGAGCAGATCAGCAGACTCACATTCACACCAACCAAAACACCACATTAACCGCTGCGTCTTTTTTCACCTGGAGTCTCTGATGTTTTATTTGGGAAAATGTACAGGAAGTCTGATATATAATATAAGTCTGTGAAACAATGAGAGAATAGAGGGTTAATCAGGGACACCCTTTATCTTACCTGAGGCTGTGACTGACAGGTAGCAGACGCTTTCCCAACACTAACTGGCTGCGTTCACAGTGTGTTGACCTCCCTCCCGTTGTTAAGACCCCGCCTCATGTGGGTTCAGTCTGTTCCTCCACATTTCAAGGTTAGGCTCTCAATTCAAACCTGCGTTTTCTAAGTTGCCCACGTACCCTGGCTTATCGAGGTCCGCGTCTCGCGCTGGTTTGCTGTCTGTCCGTTTGCCTGGCGGTTAAATCCGCCGTGTCTCTCTCTATCTGCACGTCCGTCCGTCTTTCTGTCAGACTGAATGCTGGTACGGAGACAGGAAATGGGTCCTGACAACCCCAAAGCTAACCAGATGTATGCTGTGGGCTACTTCATTTAGTAGACATGGGAGATCACGTACATGTGAAACAACAGGGTTTCTTGTGTGTGCAACCTTGAACCTGCAAGTCCTGTGTGTGTGTGTGTGTGTGTGTGTGTGTGTGTGTGTGTGTGTGTGTGTGTGTGTGTGTGTGTGTGTGTGTGTGTGTGTGTGTGTGTGTGTGTGTGTGTGTGTGTGTGTGTGTGTGTGTGTGTGTGTGTGCATCCTTGAGCATAGGAAGCAGAGTCTCGGTATCGGAGACCTGATCTCAGTACAGTTATGGAGCCAGACAGGGTCTCTAGTGGCTTAACCCCACAACCCCCCTAAAAACCACAGAGCAAGAGCGCTA
Source organism: Chelidonichthys spinosus (assembly GCA_029853015.1). NCBI lineage: Eukaryota > Metazoa > Chordata > Actinopteri > Perciformes > Triglidae > Chelidonichthys > Chelidonichthys spinosus. The sequence continues at coordinate 3,882,402 of CM056825.1, read as the reverse complement.
AGAAACGGCGGTTTGAGATCAGTCGTCACAGCCACCATCAGGCCACCGATGATATCAAGGAGGAAGAAAAAGAATAGAGGAAGAGAGATAGTGAGGGTCTCGACTGGAGAGCAGGCATGAGGCGAAAATAAACATGGTGGAGCATCAAAGAGATGGACGCAGGATTGTGGGATGCCCTTCTGGCATACCAAGACAGGAAGGAGACACGAGGAAGCCCTACGAGACAAGTAGTATCTGAAGAATGACATGCATTAAAAGGAGCATCTTCAAGAATCAATGCACATTTAAGAATGATTGGCTTCTAATGTGTACAAGCAAACATTTAACACACACACACACATAAACAGGAAGGGCACACTTGACCTTCTGAAGGAGACTTTTAGGAGCAGATCGGATATGAGACAAGAGGAGTAAGGGTAGCAGTCATTATGTCGTTATCCACTCACGGCACACTTTGTAGTCCTCATTCATGGATCTAATTGGACCAGAAGACGTCGTGAAACCACTCTGGCCCCGCTCGCCGCCTCAGGGCCGTGAATGAAGACTTTGAAATACCTGAAGTGTGGAAGCGTGTACAAGTACTCAAGGGCGTTGTTTGAAGGTTTTAGACTATATATAGAATATGAAAATGTTATATTTAACCAAATATATCTCATACGTGTATCCGTTTGTCTTAAAGGGGAACTCCAAACATTTTAAACATGCCATGTATGTTTACAGGTCTCGGTAATTGCTAATGCATATGTAGGAAAAGGCTTTGAGGCTCCACAGGAAGCTGTGTGAAGTCAGATAAACGCATCAAGTTTGAACATTTAAAGCTCTCTCGTCTCTAGTTTGATGCTCGTGACTTGAGGCTAAATGAGCTGCTGTTGTCGGCAGTCAAGTTGCATTGTGGGTACTGCCTTCTAAATCATATACTTCTTTATTTTTAGTACATGCAGCTGTCTTTACAAAGTACATGTTGCATGCGGTTTCTATTCAGTTGGGACATAATACTTAGTCATATTTTTGTCATATAGCATTTTAAATTTTCATGGCATACAAAATAGTTTGGAAGTATTACTATTGAAACTCACGGGATATCTCTATCTCTACAAGATGTTAATTTAAAGGTGCTTTATAAGATATTAGGAGCGTTTCTTTTACCTCAACATGGGGACGGCTGAGCCGGCAGCTCACAGCTAACAGTGCAAGCAATGGCAGTGTGTTGGCAGAGCCAGTGGGGCTCACTCACATACACAACCAGAGGAGCTCCAATTACAACACTTACAAAGACAAAGACATTACTCCGCTATTATCTTTACACTGAATATCACATTTTAAAGATTTGGACATTTATTCCTTTATTTGATAGAAGACATTGTAGAAATTGGAGAAAGAGACAGAGGCCCCAAGGCCAGATTTTTTGGGGGCATTTTTATAGCAAGCTTGTAAGCAAACACTGGCTTATTTATTGGACTTCCACTGGAGCAGAATGCTGCACAAACACACACCGAGCCTCCGATATTCCAGCTATTCCATTTTATTTGGCAGCAGAGAGATTTTCCACATTATATCATCTGAAATAACAGAGGAAATTCAGAGCAGTCTGAGTATGTGAAGAAGCACGGGCATGTTTGTTTCCTTCGCTCTGCAAACAAAGTGCAGATGTAGTCGTCGTAAAAGTGATGAATTAATTTCAAGTTGCTGGGATTGTTGTGTAATGAAACAGGCATGGAGTGTGGGATCGTTTAGAGTTGTGTTTCTGCTCCAATGGCAGTCCATAGACATTCCCATTTTAGCTCCGTTTTGGTCTCCACCATCTCCTGAGAAACGTATCTAGCTGTTTTGCTGCTAAATTGCTAGTTGCAAACTCATTTCAGCCAGTCCCTAAAATGTATGGAAATTTGCAACCCAGCCCTACATGTTATGTAAAACCAAACCTGGAGTAATACGCAGCAACTCTACTTTTACAAGCTCCGAGTGTCTCTGACTGTCCGACATTGTTCCCTCCATCCCTCCGTGGTGTGAATCCCCCGTCCAACCCCAAAGAGCCATTCACCCGCTAAGCTCTCAGCTGCCAGAACGAATTACTGTGTGTTTAACGTGAACAGTGTGTGTGATACCGCCGTCAGCGCCAAACATTTGCTTTCGTTCAGTACGCCTGCCAAATAAACAGCACCGTTTTAATGATCGTGTGCTGCCCACAAGCTGATTATCTAATTACTAATCTAGTGTAGAGAAAAGCACCCATCTCTCTCTCTCTCTCGCTCTCTCCCTCCCAAACGAACGTGTGATACTGGACGGTTAAATTCAGTGGGAGAGATGATGTTCTTGGGGTTTTGTTGTAATATTTCCCACGTGAATATAACAAACAGAGACTTCCCTGGACGTGTCCAAACCAACGAGCAGGAACCAATAAAAAGCAGCAGCTTGGTAGAGGAAACCACAGACATGGCCATGATACAGATCTCATTGTGTAAGCCTGCAAAGAATGCAAGATCCTCCCAGAAACAATGGAAATGTTTTGCCATGCTGTTTGTGTACGTATCCATGTGCACACATAGGCCTACACTTAATGTTGCCGAAGCTGTCGGACTGTGAGAAGTCTTGGCTCGGGTCCCGTGGTCTCCTTTTATCCCTCTCAGATTCCAGCGTTTGTTCCCAGACTGAATCACCTTCCTAATCCAGGACAAGACATTAGCAGGCAGACTGCAGCCAAAACACCACTTTCTCTGCTGCAGCTGAAAAGTGATCACTCTGACACATTGCTGCCCTCTGGTGGCTAAAAAGTGAAATATATTTGAGATTTTACAGTCAAATTAAAAGTCTTTTTTTCCAGTTTGAAACCAGGGGAGAAGTTGACTATTTATGAAGTGAAATTTACAAAAAAATAACAATCAGGAAGTACAATCCTAACTATAGAATTTTAGCCAGAATTGACGCAAACATTTCTACCAGAACTCCCTTCTCATCACATTTATTGGACATTTGTCTCTTTTTCTATCCTCTCAGGACTACGAGTACCCCAACCACCCCCAGTCCACACAGCACCAGAAGAATGACAGGTGTCCACCACCGCCCCAGATGCTGCCGGAGAGAGCCTGCGAGGTGCCGGGCTGCCGCTCAGACTCGGAGTGCGAGCGTCATAAACGCTGCTGCTACAACGGATGCATCTACGCCTGCCTGGAGTCTGTCCAGCCTCCACCGGGTCAGCAGAACCGGAAGCAGAAATGAGTCTGTTTTGCGTTTCTCTATTTATTCATATTTAATGGCTGTGGTTGTGTGTGTGTGTTCTGAACAGTGCTGGACTGGCTGGTGCAGCCCAAACCTCGGTGGTTGGGGGGCAACGGCTGGCTGTTAGACGGGCCTGAGGAGGTTCTGCAGGGTGAGTACACACACCTGACCCAGGTCAGTTAATCTATGGGATGTTTTCAGCACATCAGCCAGGAAACAGGAAATGCTGTCGATTCAGTAGACCTGAATAAAACATATCCACTCTGTCTGTCTGTCCATCTATAATAGCAATGTATTCATATTCTAAGTCATATTTCATCCAGGAGATCTGGTTGTGCGGAGGGAATGGGGTTTACAACATTTTTGAAATGTGTGATTTGTATATTATGTAAATGTTGATTTAACAGATTTTTAAAAATGCATTCACAAGATGAAAACTCAAACTCGCAACATTGGTTGTATTTCATGTGTATGATTCCCTCCTGAAGTATGTTTTCTGCCCTCCAGCTGAGGCCTGCAGCACGACCGAGGACGGAGACGAGCCTCTTCACTGTCCTACGGGCTACGAGTGCCACATTATCAACCAAGGGAACCCTGCTACTGGAATCCCCAACCGGGGGCAATGCATCAAGCAACGCGGCAACTCCGGTACGACTCCAGTTCTTCTGTAACTCTGGCGTTTAATCCAGAATCTTCTCTCAAATCTGATGGAACTTCTCTTGGAAGTTTAAAAGCACCTTCTCTTATTAAATAGATCTCATTAGAGCGGCCTGGCGATAATGATCTAATAAAAAAAAAACATATTTTTTTGTATTGTATGTCTCATAACTGGTGTTTTAGCAATAATTCGGGGTACAATGTGTACGATGTGTTTTCATTTTGGCCATTTTATTCACAGATGGACGTCCGAGGCACAAATACTTCAAGGACTACAAGGACTACTTAGGTAAGTGAGGTAAAGTAGACAACCAGCCAACCCTCACTGTAACGTATAATCAGACATGATGAGGCCTCTTTCACCGACAGGTACCAGTTCCAACAATGCAGTGGGCTACGAAAAAAATCACCACAAGCACCTGGGATGAAGTACGTGTTGAATTATATTAAAAAAAAATACCTGAGGAGCTCCTCGCCGTCATCCCCTTAAAGCCTCGTGTTTTCTGTCGCCTTAGGATCAACCTGACCTCAGGCTCAGCTACGACCACAACACAACCTCAGACATCAGTCCTGTTCGATCCGCTCTCATCACGCCCCAACCGGGATGGGATCTGAGATTTTAATACCACGCCTACAGCCGCTACCTCCTCTTTGCAAACTCCCCCAGTATTGCAACTCGTACCTACAGTCCACAGCCAAAGAAACGCCTTTTCTTCTCTTTTTGTCTCTCTGTCTGTGAAAAAGGATGGAGCAGAGGGTGCTGACGGTGACGCAGAGGAGTCTGTGCCAAAGCTTGTTCATCTCAAAAGGAAAAAAAAAATGAACCCAGGCCATTTTGTTTTATTACTTTACAACCCTTTCACTCGCTGCAACACATTCTTATTCCCATAAACGCACTCATAACCTTCAGGCTGGTCAGCAGAGAAAATCAAGACCATGTGTTCTCATCTCATCTCGTAGAAGGACTCACATTTCCTGGAAGGTTTTATAGACGAATCGGAAACATTCCAGCTTCGGCGGTTCTCGTCTTTGAATCCAATCCAAATGGGGTTTGATATTACGATCTAATGAATCCTGCTAAAAAAAAAATAATAATAAATGCCATCTGAGTGTGAGGATGGTTTTAATGGATTTGGAACAGCTGTGGTTCCAGCCAACAGATAATGACGGTGATTTCACCGCTATATAAGAAACAAATGCAAATTAATGAGGTTTATTTGAGGGGATTTAAAGAGATACTCCACCTAATATCAAAACGTTGTTACTGAAAAGATTGATTTAAGGTGGATTATCTCTGTGAATATTATATCTGTAATTAATTTCCTGAAACAACTCATACAACACATGGCAGTATGATTGTTAAACCATTTTAAAAATAGATTTTTCAGGCATCAGACTCCATCATTGAATAATAATAATCCTTCTTTCAAACGTCACCCATCACACAGTGCAGATGGGATAATAAAAAAGGATCTTTTAGCCGATTATTTAAAACTGGTCAAAAGATCTTCTGTGTTGTTCTCAAACTTTGTTCGTCTCTGTTATTAATTCAAATGGTGCTCAGCTTCATCGCTGCCTAATAACAGGAGAATAAGCTGGTTGCCTATAAGCTGAAGGTGTCGAAACAAAAAGCTGTAACCATTTCTCACATGAGCTAAATGTCTGAATATTGGTATCTGACTGGTGCTGTAATGTTGCCTTGTTTATTCTAAATAAACCACATTGTTGAAATTATCCAAGTTTTGTGATTCTGTTTCCTGCGAAGACGGGATGAAGTTATGACAAATCAGAAGAAGATCGTAATGGCGTTGCTATGGTTACACAGACTTCCTATCCTGTTTTGTTGTTCTTGAGCAGTAGGTGAAACGCATGAATACAGTGTGAATATTTTATTTATATATATATATATATATATATATGGTTTCATTTAAAAATAAGCACAAATAAAAACTGGTTCAAAATGATGCATTGATGTAAGAAAGTGTGCTTATAACATGCATGCTTTTCTAAGAAACAAATACATCAAATATAAACATGATAAATCACATGATATATACATTTTAAGTGTTTTTGTATCCTGATGTATTGATTTATTTTTAAAACCAGGCTCTATTTTTCACTTATCTTCCATCATAGCAATTCTCCAACTGTTTTTTGTCAACAACTCCCAACATTTATCTTCTTATTATCCTGGTTTTTAAGCTGAAAGTTTCCATCTGTGACGTCAAATCAAACGCTGCCAGTTAACTGTGTGTTAAAGCAACTCTACACCTGCAGTAACCTCGGTGGAAAATGTATAGCTCAGTGGGTGTCCTTCCCTCCCTTTGTCTCGCGCTCTCTCCCCTCTCCGACACGCGCGCGCGCGCGCACAAGCTCGTGCCTAAGAGCTGCGTCGGAAACAAAAAGGGGGGAGAATGAAACAGTCAAGTGATTAGTCAGCGTGGCGGCTCTAACAGCCAGTGTTCTTTGGGGATAAGCCGGCGGTGGTGGTGGTGGTGGTGACGCTCCGCAGCACACAGACCGGAGCCTTCAAACTCCCTGCCGGGCATGACGCGCGTCCCCGCCGCATCACTGTTGATGATCTCACCATGAGCGCGCCCAACAAATCATCGGACAAAAGGTGAGTGCGAGGCTCCATCTTTGGCTTCTTTATAGTTGTCTAAAGAGTGAATGTAAAGTTATCTTCAGCCGATGATGTTGTTGGAAGACGTCACCCTATTGGTAGATGAGCACCGGAAACGGGCTGATTGACGCCTCCATAAAACAATGTGTTTAATAACAAGACAAACGTGCCCAGAAGGTGTCAGTGTAGTTTATACAAAAGGCTGCTCTAGATCTTACAGCTATTACTGAGAATCCAAACATTGTTCTTTTAATAGGCCTATATATATTGTTGTTGAACCACGAAGCATTGAATATAAATTATGAATTATATTGAACTAAAATCTTTCCTTTGGACAGAATCGGTGCCAGAAATAAGCTGGAGAAGCTACTGAAGAACAGAAAAGGGACATTTCCACGTCTGATCAAGGTAGGAGGACTCATGTGAATGTATTTTATTTTGGTCTTATCAGCCTAACCGCTTCAATATATATAAGTTATAGCGATGGCCATGTTTTTGTGGAGCTCCAGCCCCCCCGTGACCCTGAATACAGGATAAGCGGTACACGATGGATGGATGTTTTTGTGGTGAGTGTGTCAGTCAGCAGAAGTGATTTATTACGGAAACTCTGATGTTTTTTGGCCTGCACCACTGCAGAACATGAGAAGGATGCCCTGCTGTTATTTGCAAATGCAAACTTCATCACCTTTAGGCCACCGTCTCCTCTTCACAGAAAGTCCTATCATAGCACTGTTCTTAGTTTAATGACTACTTTACTCAGACCTAACACCTTGCTTTACCGGCAATGATATGTCGTGGTTTCTTTCTTTTGACAAAAGTACTTCGCTTTGGACAAAAGGGTCCGCTAAAAGCCCGAAATGTAAATGTAAAGTCCCACAACTTCCAGCTCCGCCCCTCAAGGACACCTTCACGCAGCAGTGGAGCGATTCAACGCCTCCCTTCCCCGTGTGGAAGGGATTAAGAGTGTTTCAAAGCCCTCACGGAGCTGCTATAGGACACGTTTTCCACTTAACGTTGATTAAACTGAACCTCATTGCCTTGAGGGCGGACGGGCCGGTGGAGCAGGACTTCCTAAATCCCTTAATTGATGTGGAACATTCTGGTCAAAAGAACCTGAGCTCAGGGTTTATTCAGGCTCTATTTCTAACAAATGGTTTGAAAAATCAAATTGGGATAATAGTCATTTTCAAAGCAAGCTCAGACTTTATTGTACGGTCCTCTATACTGCAGTTGGACCAAGTCTTTAATTCTTAATCCCATCATGGTCCCATCGCAGTCCCCTTACTATTTGCTTTGATCTCAGCACTCCATAATAAAAGCCCCCGACACAGATATTCTCGTTAATCAGCAACGGCGGCGCCGACAGATTGTTACGCCAAAAGGCACTGGAGATAAGATCATCTTTGAACATCAGTGAGAAATCAGAACGAGCTGCGTCTGAGGCTTCATTTGAAGCTGGGTGGGGTTTATAGTGTGAGTGGACTCCCAACGCTCAGCGTGGCAGTTGAAAAGATTTTTTTTTTTTTCAATAGGGAGCGTTTGCGTCATCACAAGTAAAAGCAGCTGGTCTGAGCAGATGCACCGTGCCCGCCTTCAAGATGTTAAACGGAGTCTAGCTGTGCTTTCACACGATATGACTCACCATCGGCATTTAAGCCTTCTGAGATCCATCCAGTTATTATACATACAAATTATTTTGGGGTATTCGTCCACTCACTGGAGACTGCTGATATATTAATACTGTAAAAGTACTGCAGCATTGACGTATTGGAGTCTTTATGGCAGAAAACACACATTTTGTATTCTATCTTCAGGGCTCTTGAAGGTTTTTAATGTGCTGATTATTTTCGAGAAAATGACGAATCATTATTTTAAATAGTTGCAGGTGTATTCTCCGTCTGATCTACTCAGTGAGATCATGAGCTGGATCACATCTGTGTCCTCCGTGACCTGCTTTTAGAGTGTTGCTCATCACCCGTGCACTTGCCCCAGCCTTTTACCCCCCGCTGACTGAGGAACAGGCAGCGTGCCTCCCCATTATCCTGATGAACCCGGGCCCTGATAGGGTTTCTCATCACAGCTTTGTCCCTCGTTGACACCGGAGCCCCCGAAATTAAAGGTGGCCACTTAGAGAGCGAGAGCTCACCTCGGCTGATATCGGTGTCACCGAGCAACGTCCTGCCACGCGCTGTGTATGAATCATAGTAGAGCCAATATAATGCTCTATTATCTCTACTTCTGTGTGTGTGCTGCCATGGTGTTTGCAAACGGATGGTTCCATGCTTCTCCATGCAGCATTGTGAGGGATAGCAGCATCCTCTCTGCTCCCACTGATGCCCACAGGACTGTAGAAGGTCGGCTGGCTGGAGACGGTCTACCTGGCGCTGCCCGGGTCCCAGCTGTTTCCGTGTCGAGGGTGTGCTGGACTGAACCGCTCCCCGAGTCTGATAAACATTAATTGGATTTTGGAGGGGGAATGCTGGGTAAACAGCCACCCAGGGAGTTTTGTTAATGAGTGCCTCGGCTCGGTTGCGTGAAGTGTCTGTTTTCCTTTAGCGGTGAGTCATGTAATGCAGAGCTGCTGAGCAGGGTATGCCAACGTCCTCCCCCGTCTCCATAGGCTCAGGGCATTGTTGTGTAATCATGTGAGGTCTTGGCTGACATATTGTTATGTAAGAGGTTGTTGTTACCTTGTTAGGCTCGCTGGTTCCTTTTATATCCTTCATAAATGAAAATATCATAATATTTTATTTGGGAGTTGGTTTACCAGCAAATGCTGCAACTACAGTCACCTAGCAACAATCATAGCATCATTAAAACAATAATTTGGCCCGCCGCCTCAGTATTAAAGATTATTCAAATCTTGATTAAAAATTTACAGTGATTTTATGATATGATGTATCTTTTTTAAATTTCCCACAGGTTAATCTGCTATATTAGAAATATATTAGAACACCTGGTGTCCAAAATGTGATATATTAAGCTATTTAACCATTATTAGTAACATATTTCTCTCCTCCAACATTAAAAACTGATAATTGCGATCTTCCGGTTTAAATATTTATCATGATTTTATGTAATGATGTATCTTTTATTTTTATTTCCCACAGGTAAAATGATCTTTTATTAGAAATATCGAGGCATTGTATTACATCCACCTGAGCTTGTGGTGTTGTATGAAGTTATTTAACAATTAATCTAAATGTAATTTTCTCCGCCTATAATAAAGACTGATAATTGCGATCACAATAATCCGGATTAACCTAATTGCCCTGCCTGTGTTGGTGCCTCGGGCCAGAGTGTGTCAGTATCCACCTGTCGACTGAGACGTAACACCTGAGCCCCGGATAATGAAGCTATTAGAATCTAAGACGGGCTCTCCTTTACAGACTCGCTGTGGAACAGAATAGCTTCTTGTATTTGGCACCCAGAGACAACCAGTCCTCATTGTCCACATCTGCCAAACGTGTCATCAGTTTAATTCCTGCAATTTGCAGGTTCCAGGTTTGAAGGCAGCGTATTGTCTGGGCCTTTTGTATCCGGGCGGCGACTAAAGCGGATCGCCTTGCGAGCTTGTTGTGAAAGGTGACAGGAGAATCAGTGCCTACGGGGGTCAAAAGAAGGGCGGGCAACGCTCGTGTTACCCGGGTGACGAAGCTGCACCTCCGGGCCATCACCTGTGAAGATTTAAAGGAAGTAAAAAGAGAAGGGGGGTAAATTCTCAGAAAGTTAAAAATGGAAAATGAGACGTGAGCCTTATTGCGTGGATGTGGGAAACATCAGAGCCGTCTGAGGGCGAGGTGAGGCGAACGAGGGCGAGATGCCGGGCCGTCATCACTCACACGGGCCTGGCTGCATGAGCGACGTCCTCCATCCTCAGGTTCTCTGAGCTGGCAGGGCAGCGTCAGGGCGTTCAGGTCAACAACCTGCGCCGCATATAACAGCGGCTGAATCCTGCAGCGTTGTAATGAGACATTTTGTGATTATGGAGGTGAACTCACAGCCTTGAGAATTCAAGCACACACGGCTTTATTGAAATAACAGTCAGGTACGACGGCGCGAGCGGAGCCAGACATGGGACCCTGGATCGGGTCTCGTTCCAGGGATGGGAAGCAGCAGATCTTAGATGACAGAATGATTAACGAGGTAAGGCTTCCATAGCTGCGCAATTTTGGGAGGGAAAGACAGCTGATTATGTGGCGTCTGAAAAGTGTGGACGCTGGTGTTTTTAAGTAGAGTTGCAGCTGAAAAGCGTCATGCTTGTAAATGTGAGTATTTATTGAATATATGGGTGCAAAGTATGACATCAGTGCATTTCCCACAGTGTGATTTTTGTTTTACATTCATCATCAGACATTTAAGGAAATATGAAAGTAAGAATTTAATGTCCTCTTGAAAGAAAAGTTTAGATTTCTGTGTTACTTTAGTGAATCCTTTTACAGTTTTTAGAAAGTAAGTAACACCATGATGCATCACCTTACGTGTGTTCTCTAATGTCTAACTTTAATGCCAGGGTTGTACGCTTGCATATATTTGGGTGGAGAGATACAAGATGGGTGTATTTGTAATAATTTTAGTCTTGTTTTTTTTTTTTTAATTTTGCTCTTATTTTGTAATTCTTTGTTTCTAACTGGTTGTAAATTATGTTTTATTTTTAGTCCTCCTTATTCATGCTGTTATTATCTTGTATGCGGAGATTTTAATTGCCTTGTATTGTTGATGTGTGTTTGTCGTTTCTGTGTTGACCCCAGGAAGACTAGCGACCACTTTGTGGAATCCAAATAAAGAATAAGATGGTGAGATGGCGAACGGTAGGAATGTAGTTTTAATGCTGCGTGAAAGAGGTTTGATTTTTGAGATACCTTAAAAAAAACCCTCTGTGTTATTAAGAGTACTATTTAAGTTGTTTGGGCTTTGACACACAGGATCAGGTTTGTCTGTATTTTAGATTTGCCTCAAAAAAGAGGGATTAATATTTCAGAATCACGGTTTGAGGAAATGGGAAAATGTTATTGTTTATAATTCTGCCGGTGGCCTAATTCTGTCAATTTCAGTTGGTGACAGTCTGGGTCTCTGTCTGCCAAAGAAGGACAGGAAGCTGTTATAAATGAAGTGATGTGTCATGTGAAGCAGGATTATGTGTACTCTGTTTGTAGGTGGTCTCGTCACACTGACACAGATATAAAGCAGTAGGTCAACCTGCACCTCCACCAACCACCACACATAAACACACACGAGATGAAGCTAGTGCACGGCCTTTTCTCTCATATTAAAGAGCCGTGAAGGATGCATGCCCCCAGACAATCCAACAACACGGGTTAAGGAGTTTGTTTGTTTTTGTCTCGGCCTCTTCGCCGCGGTGAAGTGAGCCTCTTCAACGCGGCTGATGGGATTTGGTCTGGCCAAAGCTGCTTCCATGACAATAAATGCAAAGAAACCCACACAAAACACTTTTGAACAGATTATTGTTAAAATACTGACTTGTGTGCTGGTTGTCCATCACTAGGCAACACAAGCACCTTTCAACAACAAGGCAATTCAACGTGCTTCACATTAAACATAACTGAGCACTCGAAAGAAATACATATATAAAATAATTGTAACAAAAATGAAGAATCAAGAAATTAAAACAAGCATCGTTGCAGCAGTTCCAGTGAAGTCAGTTGCCCCTGCTTAAAGGGGGGATTTATTTTCTTTTTTTTTTATTTTATTTAACGTATTTAACCTTAACCTATTTATTCAGGTAATATCAGGTAATTCACAGGAGAGACCTGTTTTTAACGTATAAAAACATATAACATAAAAACGTTTACAGACAGACAGACTTAACAAAACAAAACATTATACAATACAAGTTAAAGTGCCAAGTAGAGGCAGATAAATATTTTATAATCACTCTCCAGTGCTCTTAAAATAAATTGGACAGCTTCGGTCCCGCTGTAGAGTATTCCAGGTCATACCTGTCAAATAAAATCATTTTATTAGTCCCACGGCGGGGACATTATCAGGATTACAGCAGCTGAGTTGGACAGATTAGAGGACAGATGTTTAAAAAATGGCAGAAAAAAACTTACTATAAGAAGACTGGGTCTCTTAAAGAGAGTAATATCGGCCGTGAGGGTCACTCAGAGGTCACAGAGGAGCTCCGTTCATACCACACTGTTAATCTGTACTTCCTGAACCATTTCTGTTGCCAGGCGCCGTTAACATGTCACCTGTAAACTACAGTTGAGCCTACAATCGTATGTGTGTGTGTGACTATGTGTGCGCGCTTGTGTCAATTTGCCACCCATGCCTCACATGGTGACACGCTGTCGCCGAGGAACCCTGCTTTGCGTCTCAAACTAAAGACGCTGCAGCCCACCGTTTGCCAAGCCGGATCAAGCTACCCACACTCCTCTCTGCCAAGTGGAAGGCGACTCTCACGCCGTCTGTTTTGGCCGGGGCCGGTTCAACCCTCGCTCCGGTTTGCCTCCCGTCTGGCAGCGTTCAGCCCCAGCAGAATGTAAGGCACTGGGTCCTTTAAGGAGGAGGTCATTTGGCCCGTGCCCATCTGGAATGGTGTAGTTTCTCCAGCCACCTGCTGTTCACTGGATCCAGGTCTGGCTCTCGAAGGAGTTCAAACACGTAGGGGAGGCCAACAGCCGGTCAAATAGCTGTTTTCATATTAGGGATTAGAGCAAATTAATTGACAAATTAAAAGCTTGTAAAACGCGTAGGAAGAAAGCGCTCCAGCTTCCACTCTGTGTCTCATTTAAACAGCAAGGAGCGGCTGACAGGCCCGTAATGAAATACATTAGTCTGGTGCGTCACGCTACAGAAATAGCAGCATTTTATCCTGTCACCAAAACAAGGTGATGAGCAGATTTTTATTTTTGGTAGAGGGGCAGAATTTATCTTTCGATACTTGTCACTGAGAGGAGGAGTCCTTTTGATCTTGATGTGATAACATTTAACGTTTTATTTTGAGGTAATGACCTTTTATTTTCCCTCCAGTGAATCATTTCATCATCACTGTACAGCATCCCCCGGGGATTTGTGCAAAGCAGGTGGGAAACGGTATAGAGGAGAAGGTGAGGGGGGGGGGGGGGGTTGACAGCCCCTCCGGTGGCGTCTCCGAGATACAGTGGAGGGAAGTTGTGTACGTCTGTCTCAACCACACGGGAGGCCCATTAAAGCTACACCTCCTCCTGTCTGGCTTCCTCAGCCCCGTGAAGAGGGGCCACCTGGGAGGATGAGGGGTTTCTGTATCTACAGTACAGTCTCTGTCATGGCACCCCAACCCCTCCCTCCTCTCCCAGAGGCCTCTTTTAGAGGAAGCTAAGTGCCAGGCCCCCGCTGCTGTGTCTCCGGCTCAGGATGGGTCCCTCGGTGAGACCCGTCCATACGTCACTGGCAGCGGTGGAAGACAGAGAGCACTCCCTCGCCAATTATAGCAACGGCAGAAAGGAAACAGCATCCTCTCGCTGTCTGTCGGCAGCCTGACTCTCTCTCCGCCTGTGTCCCGGAGCAAAGAAAGTCCCGTTTGGATGAAGCTGACGAGGAGGAAAACGAAGGGGAACCGAGGTCTCGAACAACCAGACGCTTACACGAATCCACGATTCGGAGAGGAAAAACCACAGGAAGTTCTGACTTCCGGATGAGTACAGATCTAAAGATGGGAAGTCAGTTCGACTGAACATTGTGGCATCAAATCCAATTTATTTTTGTCAAATGGAGTCAAGGACCTAAAGTTTCGAAGCAGGAGGAAATGCAGGCCTGGCATGGTCATCATCATCATCATCGCCATCCTTCATTCTGCTTCTGAGGGCTTCCGTCGGTCCTGCTGAGTTACTCCCTCCCCTCTGGATGGAAATGGCGTGCCGAGGCTGAGGGGGGCTTTAGGGCGTTGTGGTGGCAGCATGGGGGAGACGTGCTATGTGGGAAGACGGGACCCCGTTGGCCTGCTGTGGTTTTAGCCTCCTCCAGGGCTGCTGCTGGGGCAGGAACAGGAGGGTCCAACCCGAGGTATGTCTGCAGGCAACCGAGGCAAGACTCACTTTCCAATTTAACCATTAAACTCACACTTTCTCCCTCTTTTCTATTTACAGTCCTCATTTTTTGACTTGTTTCAATCGTTGCCATGGTAAGATATACTGTATCTGCTTTGTTTTGTGTTGTCATGGGTGACAAAATGCACACAGCATAGTGATTCTCCCCGGTGAACTGTGGCGAGGGTTACAGTGGTTGACTTCCCAGAAGAAGACTGTATAACAGGACTGGGGCAACGAGGGCTGGCTGGTTGGCAGTTATTATTTTAGAGATATTATGTTAGTTGCTGTTCAGCAGCTTGTATCTATTGTTGTTTATTTATTGTTTATTGTTTATTATCTATTTATGAAGCAACACAAACACAAGATGCTTTGTTACTCCTTTTTTGCATATCATATCCACTCCTTGCAATCTTACTTTTCACAATAAAAGCACCAGCTGTGTAACATTCACAGGCGAGTATTTTCACATTTTCGAGTCACTTTATTGCTCTGATGAGCTCAAATAACTGTATTCCCAAAATGTGAAACTATTCCTTTAAGGAGCAGCTACAGTGTTAGCATAGGCTTCAGAAAACAAACATTTTGGAGGTGAAATGTTTCATCATTATAAAGTTACTTTGGCATCCCTTTTATACATTTATTGCAATTAAATTACAACAAAATTGGTTGTTTTGGGGTCATCGAGCTGTAGTAAACCAGCCGATGTGTCATGTTTGGGTCTCACTACCCGGCGATTCGAAACAATCATCATAATACTGCAAATGCGAGACTTAACAGACATTTATTCAAGTGAAAAATATCACTTTAACGTTCACAGTGAACATTTCTGTGGCTCTACAATAAATGAATTTGTCATATTGACTATAATTCTTCTGATTCTGATATTTCCCGCATCATGCTGCAACATAGTGTGTGTTTCTAAAACTGCATTAAAGCAGGCTATATTGTATAAAATCAATGCCTCCTGCTGCAGCTCTTCTCTCCTAATCAGGCCAGATTAAAGGAGCCCCCTCCGGTTCCCCACTCTGCTTAAGGGCCACTCCACCAGCAGGGGCCGATCGCAAAATAGATCCTCAGACCCTGTGGCCGCTCTATGGTCGTTAGCAGCAACTTGAATCTTTCCTGCAGTTATTTAACGCTGTGATTGTTGAGTGTTTTTTGAAATAGTAGCTAAAGTGAACTTGTTCAATCAGCAGGTCGGGGACAAAGGGAATGGATGAGGAGAGTGAAAACAAGGAGGGCAGCTTCCTCCACGGCTGCTCCTCCTGTCCTGAAGCTGATTACCCAAGTGGCCACAGCTGTTGCATAACAGCATAACAGCTGTCATCTAATCATATTCACCTCCTTCAGCTTATATACTTGTGCCTTCCTCCTCCTCACATGGAGGGTTGTTTCCTGGGATTAGCCGCTGGAAAGCTATTGTCTTCTTACAGTTGCATTGTTGTTAATGTCTCTTATTCCAAGCTTTCTGACGAACTGATAACCGGTTCATTAATATGCAAAATTAGTAATTCAATGTCATTATCTGAATGGAGCTAAATGATCATTCTAAAAGGTTTGATTTGTTCTTTTTTTTTTTAACAACAAATATCTCTTATTCCTTGGGATAAATAACCAAATAGTTTCCAATGAAGTCCAATTTAAAAGACACTTTCTATATTTTATTGTGTGATCCATCTTATATTTTCCTGCTCGTTCAAGGGTTACACTTTGAGAGAGTGAGAGAGAGTGAGAGAGGAGAGAGAGAGAGAGAGAGAGAGAGAGAGAGAGAGAGAGAGAGAGAGAGAGAGAGAGAGAAACAGAATAACAGTTACAGCCTGTACTGTAAACCGGCCACGACGTGCCGTGCGTCGGTGTGAACCGTCTCTCTCCGCGCGGCGTCGGCGTTGGCGCGCGCATCAGTCACCCGGCGCGGTGGAGGTGGACGACAGCTCGCGGGATGAAGAACGCATCTATATCGGGAAAGCCCCAGCTGTCAGCGGCGGAAACCTGAACAGGTGGCTCCCCCTCGGTGTCTTAAGCGCTAAGACGCAGAGTAGACCCTCAACAGCTTGCGCCTCGCGCTAATCGCCTCTCTCTCTCTCTCTGACGACAGCGCGCTTAGCTCGTGCGCGTAAAAACCAGCAGCGGGTCGTTAGATGTGATCAGTGGTCAGTAGCTGTGATTGTTGGTGATTCCGTCCTCTGCGAAGAAGTTGGTGGAAGAAGCGCGTCTTGTTTTTGTTTTTTGTTTTTATTCTGGACTGGCAGAGTTGGATATTATGACTCTTTGCTGGATTTTATAAACTCATCTACGTGTTTGGATTTTATCAATCAGCTGTAAAGACAGATAACCGACAGCATGTTGCCAGAAATAAACAACAAGGTGAGACATTGATTTGGTTGCATGGGAAATAGTTCATATACGAGCCAATCAGCGTGGCTTTCCTGTATCTGATCAATTAGATATGCTTTATTATATTATTCTTTATCCCCTAAACTATCACTTTAATATCCATAGTCAACTTACACTATGTGCTTTTTTCTATAGAATAAGGATGTGTTTTGCCCAGATACAGGGCTTCACTCCAGGCTAATTCCATTTGGGGGAAAACCCTCCACAGGTTTCCTTTTACAAGGATGAACTATAAGTGAAAGTCACTGTGCTTTCTCCAATGTGTCTGTATTGATCCATGCCAGGAATGTGAAGTGATTCTCACTCAGGAGTGATTTAAATTTCCATCCCACACCAATGCCGGTTTCGTAGAGCGCCCCCTTCCTCCTGACCGTACGCCAAGTTATGTTGAAAAATGGGATCCATTTCTATTTCAGGCGTTGTTCAGCCTACTTATTTCAGTGTTTGTTGTGCTGACAGTTTCTGTAAGTCTATATGTGTTCTGGTCTATTTTACACACCTTACATGGAAACTGCTGTAAATTTAACCCGTGCCGGGTTTTTTTTTTTTTTACTGTTTTATGGACAAAAGTGTTTCACCTTATGCTGACGACTCACCTCTAGTTTGGTGAAATGGATTGATCGGGGATGGTCCTGTGGTGACACGGCAGAGTGATTATACAGTGAAAAATCACTTTGCATGTCTGGCAGCCGATTGTGTGAGTGGGCACAGTTTCACAGTTTGTTGATGTTACTCCTGGTTTTATTGCGTTGCTGACCTTTTCACCAACTGACCCCTGAGGCCCTAAAGCTGCACTCACGCCCGCTGGGATGATCCTTCCTCCAGTAAACCCAGTTACACAGATACAGAGAGGTCGTTGCTACTGACCTCCATTTATCTATTCACGTAAATGTATTTATTGGCACTTGAGAGCAAATTCATTCATGTGAATTTCATTTGTGCCAAATCTGAGTATAAATGGACTGTATTTATGTCTACACAGCATGAAAATATATGCGGTTGCCTTCTTATGCAAACCTGAAGGCAACTAACGCTGAAGTGCCTTAAACTTGCATTCTCTCTACTGACCATCAGGGGGCGACTCCTCTGGTTACAAAAACAAGTCCGATTTCATGGAAGTCTATGAGAAAATTAACTTCTCACTTGATTTATTACCTCAGTAAACAGTTTCAAGTCTTCTTTTATTCAGCAGGATGTTCATTTCGTAAATTATGGACCCTTTAGAGTCAAATAGACGATAAAGCAGGGGATGCTTTTATGACTCCGACCCCTGGTGTTTGGGATATTAAGACATGTTTTTTTTTTCACCAGAGGTGAGAAAGACAGAAACGTGTGCACTTGGGCATACGTTGTGATGCCACTGGGTTTCCACTGGCTTAGTGCTCATGAGCCAGGCTTACAGCAGACTTGTACAGGTGTTGCTTCTGAAGCCAACCTGCCACAGTGACCTACATGGCTCTTGCTGTTCTCCTGAACTTGTAACACAACCACACTGTCGTATCAACCCTTTCTCTTACTGCAGGATCACTTTAAGCTGAAGGAAGTAAGTGTTTGAGTTAAGAAGCCAAGAAGTCGAGTCCTCCTCTGGATTCGATGCTGCCGTGACAGCTGATGCTGCTTTAACTTCTCCATCAGATGTTTCCTATCCAGCACCTGCTGGAAACAGGCTGGCAAAGGGAGTTAAGCATGGATCCCCATATGGGGCTTTAGTTCACCCATATGGTGACACCCAACACAGCTGCACCCGCTGCTTAAATAAAGCACGTGTAAGCTGGCTTGGTGTCGGAGAGAATCAGGCAGGAACTCTCCAAATGTCCTACTTTCATGTATCCGGAACCCCGTTGCTTTGTGTGTCGCTTCCTTTGAACACTATAGGAAAGTGGATCTTTGGCGTGCACGTGCCTCCGAGCCCCGTGCACGCCCTCCGATAGACACACGGCGGTGCACATGTTCACCCACCTGCACAAACTAACAGGTACACAGAAAAAACAGGGTAGCAAGAGGGGTTTTTTTTTTTTTTCAGAAGTGATCTATTTTAGGATCATAGTGCATTATTTTTTGCTCGCCTTGCTGCAATCTCGTTGCAAGCCGCCCACAGGCTGTGTGTTTGTGGAGAGGCTGGAGAATCCAAAAACGGCAAGAAGGCAAGAAGCAGTTGAATTCTTCTCATTATTCGTCATTATTTCTGACAGGCTTGAATCCATCTTGGTGTAAAAGGAAGGATGACGCTATTATGCATTGTGCTGTATGACATATAGTTAATGTGGGACTTAATTGCTCTCATTCCTCCCACAGACGTCACGACCCGAGGCCTTCCCTCACCCTCACCGACTCCCAGCAGAGGGCAACCGCCTCGGATCAAACCGACCCTGCTCACAGGTCAGCGCGATGCCGGAGCAGAACATGTATCAGCATCCCTTTCTTATAATATATAATTAAAATATAATGAATGCACATGCAGTGAGCTACACCGGAGTGCTTTCTCCTGTTAGAATTAAAGGCTTTGTCATGGATATGTTGAATATAGACACACTCCCGTATAAAACATGAACTGAACACACATCTATCTGCACATATGTGACTAAATGCATCATTCCCATCGATACCAGTGCAGCCTATTTGAGCAGCATGACCCCCCCCTCCTTATGTGCAGGCGTGTAACCGTGTTTACTTCCTTTGCCTGTTGTGGCAGGTGCTTGCAACTATATTTAGCCCTATCTCTATGCGTCATAACCAAGTTGGCAGATCCTGCAGCAGATCTCAACACGTGAGCTGAAATATCAGAACTATCTACTGTATGGATGGGAAAGCTTGTTTTTTTCTTCCTAGAATGCTGTTAATATTTAATATGGAAGCATTTATGATGTTGCTAACGCAGTGCATTGCTGGAGGCGACGTGATAGTTTGCACCGCCTGACATTTGAGTGGATTTCGCAGCTCAATAAGGGAAAATTCAATGAACTCAAAATGCACCTCTCGACACTGATACGCGTCTATAGGATCCCATTTTTTTTCGCCGGGGATCTTGGCACAGCACCGAGGTCTAATTTTGCCCATCATTGCCAGGGCTGCGACACATGTAATCATGTTCTGAGAGCGAGCAGGATGGCAGCCAGTGAAAGGCAGGTTGCTGCTCTTCACCTCACCCACAGAGCCGCCGCAGACAGACTCTGTCAGGACCCGGCCTCACATGCTTTGTCCCCACTTCACTTTAGACCTGATCAGTAATTCCAACCTGCTACCTGCTGGGAGGGGGGAGGGGGGGGGGGGGGGGGGGGTCCTGGTCACCCGAGACTCCGCAGACCAAATGCATGTGAAAGGGATGTAGATC
The DNA here is from genome assembly GCA_029853015.1 of Chelidonichthys spinosus. NCBI lineage: Eukaryota > Metazoa > Chordata > Actinopteri > Perciformes > Triglidae > Chelidonichthys > Chelidonichthys spinosus. The sequence continues at coordinate 3,862,148 of CM056825.1, read as the reverse complement.
ACGAGCTGCAGCCCAACACAGACACATACTTTTGAAAAATGGACTTGGACGCTTGTTGCTAAAGTGTGAAATGCATTTAGACTTCATGCTTTAGTTGCATATGCTGTTCAGTATTTGTTATTCTGTTGAATTGAAAGATCTTAAAGCCGTCTAGTTGTACAAATTGGTTTATTCATTCGTGGATTTTCCTGAATACTCTCTTTTTGGTGATTAAACTGCAGGCTTCATCTTTCAGAGTGACTGAAATATCTTGTTTCCGGGCATCATGTGACCCTGTTTTCTGTATTTGTGATCCTAATGTGCATGAAATCCCTCTGATTTACAGAAGTTTGGCCCCGGTGTAGGGACCCTACCTCAGCTTGAGCCTTCCGTGGTCCAGGTGGTGGTCAGCAATGCCAAAAACCAGCACCAGCAGTCGGACCACATCCTGCCCCAAATCGCCAACAAAGGGGGCCAAAACAACTACCAGACACACCCGGTGAGCTTCTCGCACACCAGCAGCCTGTCATGTGACTTGACCTTCTCTCCGCTCATAATCACAAAGTGTTTATCGTGCAGGACGAGAGGCCGAAGCCCACGCAGCAGTTCAGCACGCGGTTCGGTGCAGCGATGGACAAAGTGTCCGTCTCCCGCAACAGCAAGATTTTCAGCAACAAGCTGGAGAAAGAGAAGTCATACGAGGGTCAAAGGTTACCCATGTCCCCTATAGGTATGTTATCGTTAATAAGAATACAATACAACAGATATGTTATTTCATATTTAGAATCTTTTGATGGTGTAACAAAGTGAAAATAGCACGCTGGCATCCAAGTCGATTATTCACGATTCCTCCACCCTCGGCAGAGGTGTAATCAATACGATGATGACTCATCCCGCCCTCCACCTCTTACTTCCTGTTGCAGAGGCGCTGAAGAACTTCCAGGACCGGATGACGGAGTTCGAGCAGGAGGAGATCATGGACTACGCAGAGATCTGGTTCCTTGGTCTGGGCTCGCAGAAGATCGAGGGTTCCCAGGGAACGCCGCAGAACTCGGGATACGATGACGAGCACGGCAGCTACGTCAGGGTAAGATGGGTGGTCGGTCACAAAAACACCATGTCTGCGTTTCTTTTTCCTCAACGTGATGGGATTGTTGTTAAACAGTTCAAAGCAGAGGCTGTTTGGAAAAAATACTTGCTTTTTTTGGTTTTGAATGTTGAAAAAAGGAGTTTATTTATAAAACTGTGGTTGAAACTCAGGCCTGGCACACAAACTTTAAACCAAGAACCAGAAAAAGTTTGCTGTTTTGCAACTTGAAGTCTTTATGGTCACATTTCCCAGCAGCAGAGTTTGCTAATAAATGTGACTAAATGTTGAATTTTCTACTGTATTTCGAGACAATTTAAAGAAGTAAAAAAATGATTCAGTTGATATCCATCATAAAGATTTTTGCATAGACATGAATGCGATATAATGTAAAAGTTATCACATGCACACACACACATAAAAAGGCTTTGAAGCTGCCTAAGATGAACTGTACCCGACCAGATGCCTTCATGTGACCTTAATCCAGCAGCTGCAGACGTGATCCGTCTGCCGGGCTGACTTCTTTGTTTAATACTGTACACAATAAACTGAACTGAGGTCAGCCAGCCCCCGTGGCAACAAGCTGAACTACTGTATAAATCAGGTGACTGACAGTCATGTGTTAGACGATATGGGATGAGTGTCCGACTGACAGTTACAGCAAAGCACAGTTTTAATCCTTACCGGTAGATATTATAGATCCAATTATCTAAACGACAATGTGATTTATTCATAGTTTGCTTTGCTTTCAAATAACATATTAAAAATAATCTAAATAAGTTCTTCCTTTTTGTTTTTTTCCCAGGTGCTGCATGATCACATTGGCTACAGGTTCGAGGTGCTTGAAGTGATCGGGAAAGGCTCCTTTGGGCAGGTCCTGAAATGTCTGGACCACAAGAACAACGAGCTCGTAGCGATTAAGATGATACGCAATAAGAAAAGGTAAAAATACCTTCTGATTCATTTCATGTCTGTTGAATGAACATTTCCTGGAAAAGAGCTCCTGTGTGAATCTTGCATTTAAATGACAGTGTGCACATTCAAGGAGTCCGTTTTTGGCATTCAGATCTGATACCCTGTAGTGAGGTCTTCTCAAAACATTTTAGGAGTCAAGCTGATATCCGGATTTAGCGTGATAGGAGTCCGATCCATGCAGTGTTACCTTACCTGTCCTTATTCACAGAGCATCACAATGCAGGTCAGATGCAGGACTCAATAATGCAGAAAACAAAATAGTGCAATTTGCTTCCCTCGGGGGAAAAACTCCCGCACTGCCGATCTCGTCTCTCCTGGAAGAGGATTGTGTACGGGTGGCTTTAAAATCACACGAAGTATCTCTTTTTTATGTCAGTTATCTCACACCTCCATGTTAAAAATGTGTTTCTTCAGGTTTCATCACCAAGCTCTGGTGGAGCTGAAGATCCTGGATGTGATCAAAAGGAAAGACAAAGACAACCTCCACAACGTCATCCACATGAAGGAGTACTTCTACTTCCGCAATCACCTCTGCATCTCCTTCGAGCTGCTCGGGTCAGTACGACTCACGGAGGTCAACGTGAATTTATCGTGTTTTTGTGGGTTTTATAGCTGGAATGTGTGAAATGCATTGTGTTCATATTTGCTTTGACATGCATGGAGGTGCATTGTTCTTTATCTTTATGTAATTATTATGCATGCAAGAAGGCCCTCGGGTTCAGAAATCAGCCTTGCAGGACACTATAGAGCCACTTTTCCCACTTCTCACTTGCCTCTAATCGTTAATTCTAACTCTACGTGACCGCGGTCAAGGAGGAGCTAAGTGATCACCTGTGTACCTTAAGACATCCGTGTTTTCGGGGCGGACGGCAACCGATATCTATTCGAAGGGAGACGATTCTGTGTATCAGTCAGGCTGAATGACCTTTAGAGGACGTCTGGGACTGCCACCTTGTCTAACATTACTGTCACCGAATCCTTTAGTTAAGGCCTTGATTAGGGCCCTATCTCTTACCCCCGTCTTGCTTCATGGTGTGAAGGCTCTGGTTACACAGGCTAAAGAAGTTTATGCTTATAGCAGTGGGAGGACACATTCTGTGTCTCGGTCTCCCTCTGAATGTGAGCACAATCATAGATGATTTAAAAGTTTGACAGTAAAGTGGAGCGTGACATCAAACTCAGCAGCCATCTTTTTATAACCCATATTGCAAAGTACACAAATGGAAGCAGAATCATTTTTAAAGTGCGTCTTTTTTTTATGATTCCACGGTGTCGCAAGCTAACGGCTAACGTTGTTTCCTTTCATCAGGGTGAATTTGTACGAGCTCATCAAAAAAAACAACTTCCAGGGCTTCAGTCTCGCTCTCATCCGCCGCTTCACCCACGCTCTCCTCCGGTGCCTTCAGATGCTGCACAGGGAGAAGATCATCCACTGCGACCTCAAGCCGGTACTGACTTCATGGCTTCTGTAATACCTTTTTAGAATTCAAATCTAAAATATAGTCCACAAAACCGAATGGGGGCTTCACATGATTTCCCACCACAACTTAATCCCGTGTTGCAGCTTTATACGCCCATAAAGTTGAAATAATTTGCAAATGTCTTTTATAGCGCCAAACAAATGTTATGCATGAATTCATCTCACCTGGGTTATTGGGACACATAATGAAATCATAGCACCTGGTCAAAAGCATTTAAATAGGAATAAACAGAGGATTGTGTCTGAAAACAAAATATTACACCTTTATGGGAAACACTGGATGAAGACGACATTGTTTGAAGGGTTTTTTTTGCTTCAACGTTCTATCAGGAGAACATCCTTCTGTCTCAGAGAGGGCCGGGGAACATCAAGGTGGTCGACTTTGGCTCGAGTTGCTACGAACAGCAGCGAGGTAAGAGGACGAAACTCACCAGGGAGAATGTGTAACGGCTCTCATTGTGTCGGTGCGTTCAAAGACCTTCTTCTGTGTTTCCCCTCTAGTGTACACCTACATCCAGAGCCGCTTCTACCGGTCTCCGGAGGTCATCCTGGGTCACCCCTACAGCATGGCCATCGACATGTGGAGTCTGGGCTGCATCCTCGCTGAACTCTACACGGGCTATCCCGTCTTCCCGGGGGAGAGCGAGGTGGAGCAGATCGCCTGCATCATGGAGGTACTGATCGTGGATTTGTTTTCTAAAAAAATGTAAATTCATAACAGTATGGTTGTCCAGTCGCTTCAGTGTGTGTGGCGTTTTTTGACTTACAGGTTATTGGGATGCCTCCAAATGATTTTGTCCAGTCCGCGTCGAGGAGGAGATTGTTCTTTGGTGAGAAATCATCTTAAGTTCTTATTTCTGTGGATATTTTATCTGCCGTACAGCGATTAATGTAGATTATAGGATTATTAGATGTTATCAGAAGATAAATGAATGGCTAGGTTTGCAGAAGGTGTGAGATAACCTGTTCACACGCCACACCTTGTATTTCTCATGCAGAGAATTTACCAGCAAGTGTTTTTAAATGTGACAGCGCCTTGCTTTGAGTGATGAGGTGGACGTGCTGGTGTGTGTGTCAAAAAAGTGGTCAAAAAGTGGTCAAAAAAAACCTTGAAAAACCTTAAATCGTTTTATTTGTACAAATGTATGTGTCTTTTATCAGATCCACAGGTTTTGCCAAAACCTCATTCTCAGTATGTGTGAATTACTGTGTGCAGACTCAAAAGGAAACCCCAGGAACATCACTAACAGCAAGGGGAAGAAGAGGAGACCCAACTCCAAGGAGCTGTCGGCCGCCTTGAAAACCAATGACGTTTTGTTCTTAGACTTCATCAAACGCTGCCTCACGTACGTGACATTTTACCCTTTAATGTTACGTTTTATTTAAGTATGCTTTAGTGGATTAAATGCGTTTTTTCTGTGTGTTTTTTGTAGTTGGGACCCGACCAAACGTATGACTCCAGATGAGGCTCTACAGCACGAGTGGATCCTGGAGGGAAATTTCAATAAAATCCGGCCGAGAACCAGGCCGACGGTGCAGAAGGACAGTTCGACTGGTAGGAGCACTAAATATTTAATCTCACATTCACAGGGCACTTTGAGTAAGAGTAAAAATAAAAAAGTAAAGATATATCAGCTAAAATAGAGACTCACATCTATGACATCTGTAGGGTTCAGGTTGAATGGGTACAAGCTGCTCTCCCTCAGCAACAGACATACCAACAGAGTTGTGTTCTGACATTTAACGCCTGTTTTGTTCCCGCGGTACAGCGGAGAAGGTCAGCTCAGAAAGCGGCCCGGCAACGGCAACAAAGATGACCCCCGGCGAGCGTCTGCGGCCCATCGGGGCCTCGGCGGAGGAGGAGGTGTGCGAGAGCGAGGGCAAGATCTCCACGGATACCGAGCAGCGGGAAGGAGGCGGGGAGAGGCCCGTTCACATCATCATCAAACCTCACCAGGAGGAGGAGGAGGTGGGCACGGAGGGAAAAGGTAGTTTGCCCCCGATCGTCTAACGGTCAGGGAATCACGCTGCGTTCACGGCGAGCGGGAACTGAGAGTGATGAAGATCCTCCGTGTTCCTATTTAATGCGAACACTGCCGGGACGCTTCTGCTTGACGTCATCAAGCGTTGGAAAGCAGCTCAAGCAGATGTTTTCTACTGACTGGTAGCAAAAACCAAGCCGTTGACATGAGAACAAAAGATATTGACGTACGGAGGAGACACGCCGATCATCAGCAAATACGCCCATCCTCTATTTATTGTTTTTTGTGCACTCTTAAGTTGTACTTAGCTGTCTGCCACTGAAGAATGCCCATGTTGAATCCACAATATTTTCTGGGCATTGAAATCCTTGAGAAACAGGTTAGACCATCAACACTTTTACTTCCCTCGTGTTCTAAAAAAATACAAATAAAAAATGAGTAGTGCATGGGTATAGAATGTGTCATCAACATTGATGTTTTGCTTTTTATTCTTTTTTCTTTTACACATTTTAGCATTACTTTCATTAAATATTTTAAGAAGTGTGTGCAATAAAGGCTGAGCCAAAAAAAAGTTGTTTTTTTTTAAATCATGTGAACAAAGACGTAACTGTCTTTTTAATTGTAGAATGCAGTTGATGACATGCTGATTATTAATGATTTCACGTATTAATATTGGAATATGTTTGATCCTATGTTTCATATTTGTTACCCATTTTAATTCAACCATAAAATATGTATTTGTAATAGAATATATTGTACATATCTGCTGTAATTTCATGTTTGTGTAATACAGAACATATTTTAAGAAAATATTTCAGACATTTGAGGGTTTAGACAAGGTTTTACTTGTTGTGTTGTCACCGTATGAAATATTTTGTATGTCTGTTATGAATAATGTTTTTTTACATTAGAAACAAAAAGACAATCCTGTTATTGATAGTTTGTGCCTTGCAGTATTAGAAATCTCGCACTTTAATATTGTGTGTACACCTGCTTTAGAAGCCACTGGATTCTCACCTGTCAACACGGGTTTAGATCACCCAGCCAGTACCTCTTTTATTAGACAAAACGATGTCTCATCAAAGGTTGTTTCATGATTAACCATCTTTTTGCAGTTGATTTATGTCTTTGGTCGTCAACAGACATCAATTTCAATTCAACAGACCCATACCCTCACCATCAATTAGCTAACGAGATCCCGTGAAAGTGGGACGCCGCTCAAGGAAGAAACATCATGTTATAGTTGTATCATTTTTTATTTGTCTTTTAGTCTTTTATGACGAATAAAAGGTTGTTTCAAAGAGCTTAGTGTTTCATAAATGGCCTCATTTCCATCCTCATTTTTGTCTTCATGTTTCCCAGAGTCCTTGAAATGATACTGAGGCGAGTTGGCAAGCTTTCACTTGTAAGGCGTAGTAATCGTTTTCAGCCTTTTGCTGAGTGAGTTACTGATACATCTTGAAAAAAGAAAGAGAAACATGCACGTGCTGCCATCTGCTGCTGAGTGCAGGAACTGCTGGGTGCAAGAGTGGCTTGGACCTTTACTTTGAGTTATACAGAGCATTATACATACTTATTTAAAGTAGCTTTAAAATACCTATCAATAAACATAATAGTTGAAAAACAATTGCCTGCTGAACACAATAAAGGTAAAATGTTCTTTAATATTGACAATCCTGAATATTTAAATGCATTATTTTCACTGTTCTGGCTCTGCTCTTCTCTGCAGCAAACACACGACAGATGCCGACTGCGAGCTGTGCTGTCACCAAACCTCCCGTCTTCCTCACTCCTCAACCTCCACACTTCACCCAGTGCCCCAGTCCTAAACCCCAGCTCCCAGGTCTGACACCTTGACCCAGTCCTTGCAGGGACCCAGTGCCCCACTTCTGAGACGAAGCTGCACCACCACTGACATCCACTGCAGACGGCTTGGTTCCTCTGCCGTACTTGCAGCCACAGTGTGATGAATCCCAGACAGTTATCGTGAAGGTTTTATCATTTATTAGAATGGAATATAAATGTTATGTTAACATTATTCTAATGTTTTATTTGTCTACAGAATGTCAACACAATATTATTGTTACTGGAAGTAACTAATACTTACCAAAACATGTACAATCCCAACAAAATCCAATTTTATAAGAAATTGGAACAAGCCTTCATTGCCCGAGGATACTCCGTCACAAATGATGAAAAAAAACTGGGAAACAAGCAATCTCGAGCAACAGGAGAGGCCAAAATCACCTCTACCTTTAGTACTCGCTAAGTACTTTCTCTGTACTTTCTAAAGTGTGTGGACTTTAATTTTTTCCTGTTCAGTAGTTTGACACCCACACTTAAGCTATCTGTGCCTCATAGCTGCAACACTGAAGAGAGGAATTTGTCACAGCATGTGTGAAGATGGCTCTCTGTACCTGTAATCTCTCACTGAATTCTGTTGTGTCGTTTTACAGCTAATGGATGACATATTTGGCCGTTCGGGGGTGGGGAGTGTTCCTGTGGGACCATGCAGCATCGAGGAGCCGCAGCCTGGTCCCTCAACTGCCACTCCATCGGTCGGAAAATCCACTGGATTCAAAAATCCAAAAAAAACGGCATTAGCAGCAAAGATTTGCACGACACTTACCTGTTGAAGGCTGATTACTTTAATGGCGTCACAAATGTTCAAAAATATTAAAACAAAAAGAACACACAGTCAAATGTAACTACATTTCACATAAAACATGGTTGACATCACAAAACAAATACAAAATAAAACAACACAAAAGGATAGTAGATGGTAGGCTGGTTAAAATGAACAATGGTGGTGTGACTGCCTCTAAGAACACTGATCATCGATCCCCTGCTGATTTTGCCTGGGTTCTTGTACCCAGTTACCGTGAGCTGCCACGTGGAGGCACAGCAGGAGTCTTGGTGATGTAGAGGCGCTTCAATCAATAGGTAATGCCTTATCAAAGGTTACCTTCCACTGTTATTTTTGACCTGAAGTGCCTCTCATCACCCTGTGGCATATTGCACACCAACTCACAAAAAATTGGACCTAAAAGTCCCAGCAGTGCTATAGGTAAGGTTTTTTTTTTGGGGGGGGGGGGGGGGGGGGGGGGGGGGTCGAGGTGAAGTCTGAACGGGTGAGTCTTGAGCCTTTTTCGGGAGATGGCAAATGACTCTGCTGTCCTGACATTGGTCTGGAGTTCGTTCCACCACTGAGGACCAGAACAGAGAAGAGTCTGGACTTTACTTTGAGCGACATTTGCTTGATTTCAGCGATGGTGGTACCAGCCGGCCAGCTGAAGTAGAGGAGCAAAGTGCTCGCTTCGGAGCATGAGGTTTGACCAGTGTGTGGAGGTAGATGGGTGCCGTTCCATTGATGGCCCTGAAGGCCAGTGCCATCGTCTTGAATTGGATGCGTGCTGCAACAGGGAGCCAGTGGAGGTCACGGAGTAGGGGGGTCACATGGGAGAATTTGGGTAGATTGAAGATAAGGCGTGCTGCAGCGTTCTGGATACGCTGCAATGGTTTGCTTGGACCAAGAGTTGTGTTGCATCCTTTGTGATTAAGGTCTGAATCCTGCGGATATTGTAGAGGGCTAATCTGCAGGATCGGGCCACAGCAGTGATGTTGGGGGTGCAGGATAGTTGGTCATCGAGGATTACACCCAGGTTCCTCGCAGTTGAAGACGGCAATACTGTGATGCCCTCGACAGTGACCGACAGGTCCATGCGAGGGCAGTCTTTCCCTGGGATGAAGAGGAGTTTGGTTTTATTCAGGTTAAGCTTGAGGTGATGTGTGAACAGAAGAACATTGCAGGGGATTTTGGCACATTTCGTTGGGCCACTACCATATAAATACAATACCAATTGGTATTATTAAAGGGGAGGAATAATGTACCGAAATAACGTTTCCAAACTTTTTTGAGGAGTTATATATATACATATATGTGTGTGTATGTATTTACATGCATACACACATAAATGAACCCTCACCTTCTACCTGTATGTTTTTTTTCATTCTCTAAATGTGGGAAAACCGGAGCGCCCGGCGAAAACCCAAAACTGCTCCCAGAGTAGCCGTCAGATAAAGCTCAGAAAGCCTCACCTTCTACCTGTATGTTTTTTTTTTTCATTCACTGAATGTGGGACAAACCGGAGCGCCCAGCGAAAAAACCCTTTCCTTTTTGTTTGGTGTGCGTTTAGACCGGTTAAACCGATCTGAAGCACCTGCGGCAGGCTCTGCCGACTGACAGGAAGAACCTGCAGACGGCGTTACGCTTTTTCTGCGTCAGGTGTTGTTTGAGGAGGCAGGCGAAGCGATCTTCAAGTGCTGGGTCACCTGATGTCAAGTCAAGCAGCAACATGGCCTTGTCACTGCCCTGCCCACGAAACAGATCCTGGACGAGAGACGTCAGATTTTTGAAAATCTTTCCGTTAATATCAAAATAAAGACCCTCGACTTCAAGCAATGTTCTTTCGGTCAGGCGCTTGATGATGTCCTCGGTTTGTTTTGGGGTGATGAGCACATTTGCTTTCCGGTAAATCTGCGAAACCAGCGTCTGCACGATTATCTCCACGGCACACTCCCTTCTCCGCTGCTCTGCAGCATCCTGCTGATGTTCGGCAAGAGTTGATGAAGCTATGCTGACCTTGGTGACCTCTGCAGGGCCCATTATAGCCCGCGGTGGCGTTGTTTCAGGGCCCATTATAGCCTGCGGTGGCGTTGTTTCAGGGCCCATTATAGCCTGCGGTGGCGTTGTTTCAGGGCCCATTATAGCCCGCGGTGGCGTTGTTTCAGGGCCCATTATAGCCAACACCATGTTGTCAACGTGTGTGTTGACCTGAGTGCTCAAATAGTACGCCATGACTCCCAGGAAAGTCAGCACTCTGTTGTGGATCTCATGGTACTGTTGGGCATTTTGCTGGGTCCTTGGGAGGGTGCCGGGTTCCTGTCTGGGTCTCAAGTGATGATAGAGGAAATCACTCAGTGCTTGTGTGACTGCCAGGATTCTACCAGCAGCGGACTCTTCCACAAACTGGCTGACGACCTCAGTTATGTCTGATGAGTTGCTGCTTGACCGTTTGCGTGGTGTAAAGCACAGGCACGCGTTCCTCAGTTTTGCCAGCAGCCGAGCGAGCATCACCTTGACAAAGAGCTTTGCAGAAGTCTTCTTGATTTTTTTCTGGATTTCCTGCGTCGACAATTCCCTCATCTGTTGGGATGCTGGACTTGCAGCTCTTGATGCTAGACTTGTAGCTTCTGATGCTAGACTTGTAGCTTCTGATGCTAGACTTGTAGCTTTTGATGCTAGACTTGTAGATTCTGACGACTCCAAACTCTTCAGTTCTTCAGCAATTTCTCCTGCAATGCTTGAAATCTGCAGAGAACATTCTGATTCTATGGACTCATAGTCAGACTCTGGTAAGTTATCCAAGAGAGGCTGAATGAAATCCCTCATCTCGGTCTCAATTCTGTCCTGCAGGGACACTTTGTCAGACTCCTGTGATGACAGAGAGGACTGATCCACTTCAGAGTCAGTCACAAGTGTGACCTTTGACTCGGTGACTCTCAGACGGGGACTCCTCCTATGCAATCGTGGTGTCAACGTGCTTTTCATTTTCTTCATGAAAGCCTTCATCATGGTGGCGGCGTGACTGACCATTTTTTTGAGTCGGCGAGGTGGAGTGTTGTGCAGGATGAATTCAGAGCTTTGATTCTCGGAGAGGGCAGTTTTGACGCTGACTGCGACATCTTTCCCAATCAAGTCTTCCAAGCTCTGACTGCTGGCACAACTGAGTTCCTCACCAACATCCATGACATCTCTGAAGGTCTGTGTGACTTTGTTGCACAGGTTGGCCTTGATGTCTTCCTCGGTCGGACTGACATTCCCACCCTGCGGAGCATGAGTCCCTTCCCTGGTCTCTGTGGTAATCATGCTCCTCACCGCTGACAGGAACACTAATGACACCCCTCTCACGATGTCCAGCAGCAGCTCTGCCAGCAGGAGTTGAGTATTGACATCTGGATTACCAGTTTTCAACACTGTGTACTGTTCATGTGTCAGCCTTTCAAAGAAGCCTTCGATCAGTGGACGAATGGTGTGTGAGATGTCTGGTTGCTCCTCCATTGTAGATGCTTCTGAATGCGTGTTGACTGTGAACTGAATCTGTGTTGAATGTGGATGGAAATCTGGTGGATTGTTGATCATTGATGTGTGGAAGTTTCTTCCTTCTTCACTCTGTCTCTGTCTTCTACTGAAAACACTCTAAATGTCTTTGGTCTTGCATCTTATTTATAACCTTTTTTCATGACGTCACAGGTAGATCAAAGCCAGATGGAATGTCGCTGTCGAAATCAAAGCTCCACTGACGTCGTCACAGCGTTCTCCGACATCTGAGCACGCGACACAGCTGTGACGCGTTCCACCCGACGTATGGCTTGACAGCGCAGGTTTGCAGCGGTTGCTAGGCAACGGCGCCGCCTGCTCGCCACAGCGGTGAAACTATCGAGCGTGTGTTGTCATTTCAGCCGCAAAAATGGACTAAAAGTGCCAGTCAAAGCTATTTTAAAAAAGGAAGGAGTCAATTTATTTGTTCAAATAGTGATCTTAAAATGCTCCTAATAAGCGTGTGGCACACTAAAATGTAAAATAAATTCATCAGGTGTTTAAACTCATCAATATTTAATTCTCATATATTTCTGATAAAAGTCTGACCAATCAGTTCATTAGTCAGCCTTTGACAGGAAGTCATAGAAAAAGTTACATCCTGTAGACGCGAGCTGTAGGTTATCTGTAGTTTGCAACCTCGTTCGCATTTATTTATACTTCTTCATAAATATCTGTAATATATATATATATATATATATATATATATATATATATACACATTTACATTTAGGGCATTTAGCAGACGCTTTTGTCCAAAGCGACTTACAATAAGTACATTTGTCAAAAGAAGGAAAAAAAGAAACCACAACGTATCATTGCCGATATATCTGACCAGAATCAGAATACTTTAGTCATTCCTCAGGAAGTTATACAGCTGCAGTTGCTACATAAGAGAAGAAAGTGTCAGCTTGCAGAATGGGATCCAGCATGAAGGGTTGCTGAACACAATAAAGGTAAAATTTTCTTTCATGTTGACAATCCTGAATATTTAAATGCATTATTTTCACTGTTCTGGCTTTCTTTCTCTGCAGCAAACACACGACAGATGCGACAGATGCCGACAGCAAGCCGTGCTGTCACCAAACCTCCCATCTTCCTCACTCCTCGACCTCCACACTTCACCCAGTGCCCCAGTCCTAAACCCCAGGTCCCAGTTTCGGCCACCTTGACCCAGCCAGTCCTTGCAGGGACCCAGTGCCCCACTTCTGAGACGAAGCTGCACCACCACTGACATCCACTGCAGACGGCTCGGTTCCTCTGCCGTACTTGCAGCCACAGTGTGATGAATCCCAGACAGTTATTGTGAAGGTTTTAACATTTATTAGAATGGAATATAAATGTTATGTTAACATTATTCTAATGTTTTATTTGTCTACACAAATGTCAACACAATATTATTGTTACTGGAAGTAACTAATACTTACCAAAACATGTACAATCCCAACAAAATCCAATTTTATAAGAAATTGGAACAAGCCTTCATTGCCCGAGGATACTCCTTTACAAATGATGAAAAAAAAAATGGGAAACATGCTGACCACCTACAAAGGGCAAAGGGCATCTCGAGCAACAGGAGAGGCCAAAATTACCTATACTACTGTAGCCTGCAGTCTGGTCCCTAAACTGGCATTAGCAGCAAAGATTTGCACGACACTTACCTGTTGCAGGCTGATTGCTTTGATGGCGTCACAAATGTTCAAAAATATTTTTGTGTGTTTTTGATCTCCTCAAACTGAAACGCTACATTAGCAGTGGTTTGTTTTTATTTAGATCCCCATTAGCTTTTGCAAAGCAGCCGCTATTCTTCCTGGGGTCTATCATATTTCAATGTGACAAATACAATGTAGAAATACACAGAAAGATAACAGACATACATGACATGAATACAACATAAAACAAAAAGAACACACAGTCAAATGTAACTACATTTCACATAAAACATGGTTGACATCACAAAACAAATACAAAATAAAACAACACAAAAGGATAGTAGATGGTAGGCTGGTTAAAATGTACAACGGTGGTGTGACTGCCTCTAAGAACACTGATCATCGATCCCCTGCTGATTTTGCCTGGGTTCTTGTACCCAGTTACCGTGAGCTGCCACGTGGAGGCACAGCAGGAGTCTTGGTGATGTAGAGGCACTTCAATCAATAGGTAATGCCTTATCAAAGGTTACCTTCCACTTTTATTTTTGACCTGAAGTGCCTCTCATCACCCTGTGGCATATTGCACACCAACTCACAAAGAAATTGTACCTAAAAGTGCCCCGGCAGTCGGTTGAGCAACTGCGGCGCCTGGCTCTAAAAACTGCGGCCGTCTTGATCTCGTGAGATTATTGTTGCCCACGTGTGCACAGAGATGGACAGAGTACTCGACCCCAGTACTTTAGTAAGAGTACAAATACTACTGGTCAAAATTTACTCCGTTACAAGTAAGAGTAGCTCAGTCGACATGGTACTCGAGTAAGAGTAAAAAAGTACTTGCTTTTAAAAAGGTACTTAAGTATCCAAACGTACATGCTTTTAAATGTACTTTAAGTAAGAGTAAGAGTAAATTTCAAATAAAATGAATGGTTCTAGGCTTAACATAGTTAATAAATATTTGTGTAAAAAAGTCTTTGGGGGTTCATGTCTTCCTGCACTACCAGTAAATACCAACCACTGCTATGCGCTATACAGTCACACAAGAAAAGTAAAATATAATGCAATACATATACCTTTAACTAGTATGACTAGATTAACATAATGTATCTTACAGTGTGATATTGTCAAGGAAACTGCACTGTCGTAGCCATGTTCGATGCTGCATCGAAAATAGCTCTAACATTGTCTGAAAGTTCCTCCAGATCATTATCATGCTCCGTCTGAGACTCAGCCATTCTCGCGGTTTTGTGTTGACAAACACAGTCGAGAGCGTGGCTACTTTGGCGGTATCCTTATGGGGAGGGATTACGTATTTCTGCTTTTACGTAGATCCCAGTGGAGAGCGTGCACTGTGATAGGGTTCCTTCTTTGACAAACACAGCTTGTGTCCAATAGTATTAAAAAAAAAGAAGTGCAGACCTGAAAGTTACGAGTACTTTTCAGCCTTTCTAGAAATTAACTTGAGTAAAAGTAAAAGAATTTGTCTTGTAAATGTATTCAAGTAAGAGTAATAAGTACCAAATAAATCTAATACTCAAGTAAAGTACAAATCCTCTGGATATGTACTTAAGTACATTACTTAAGTAAATTTACTCAGTTACTGTCCACCACTGCGTGTGCATGACGTCAGAGCAAGTCGGACACAAATCTACCCAGCATGCATTGTGCGGCGATCGACTCTGTGCAGGCCTGACTAATCTCCAATGAGCATTTTGAGTGGCAAAGTCCGGCCCCTTCCACTAGACTCCCATGGGACCTCTGAGATCATAAAAAATGTATGAGTCTCAAATGGAGCTAAAATAATTATTTGCTGGTCCCAGTCGTCGTACGCCCCGAATTAGAAATATGTTGTTTGTGGATTTAAATTTTCAAAAATCACGTCAAGAGTTTGACCGTTTATTGTGCAATTGTTCAGTTTAAGGCTGCAGAGAAAACACAATGAGAAAGAATATGCGTTGCGTATGTTACGTCGCGTCATCACCCTTTCTCACCTACAAAGGGCAAAGGGCATCTCGAGCAACAGGAGAGGCCAAAATTACCTCTACCTAAGTACGTACCTAAGTAAGTAAGTACTTTCTCTGTGTATATACATCTTAAATTTGGGTGGGACTTTCTAAAGTGTGTGGACTTTAATTTTTTCCTGTTCAGTAGTTTGACACCCACACTTAAGCTATCTGTGCCTCATAGCTGCAACACTGAAGAGAGGAATTTGTCACAGCATGTGTGAAGATGGCTCTCTGTACCTGTAATCTCTCACTGAATTCTGTTGTGTCGTTTTACAGCTAATGGATGACATATTTGGCCGTTCAGGGGTGGGGAGTGTTCCTGTGGGACCATGCAGCATCAACGAGCCGCAGCCTGGTCCCTCAACTGCCACTCCATCGGCAACTGGCAAAAAAAAAGGACGGCACTAGCAGCAAAGATTCGAACGACACTTACCTGTTGAAGGCTGATTACTTTAATGGCGTCACAAATGTTCAAAAATATTAAAACAAAAAGAACACACAGTCAAATGTAACTACATTTCACATAAAACATGGTTGACATCACAAAACAAATACAAAATAAAACAACACAAAAGGATAGTAGATGGTAGGCTGGTTAAAATGTACAACGGTGGTGTGACTGCCTCTAAGAACACTGATCATCGATCCCCTGCTGATTTTGCCTGGGTTCTTGTACCCAGTTACCGTGAGCTGCCACGTGGAGGCACAGCAGGAGTCTTGGTGATGTAGAGGCGCTTCAATCAATAGGTAATGCCTTATCAAAGGTTACCTTCCACTTTTATATTTGACCTGAAGTGCCTCTCATCACCCTGTGGCATATTGCACACCAACTCACAAAAAATTGGACCTAAAAGTCCCAACAGTGCTATAGGTAAGGTTTTTTTTTTTTTTTTTTGGGGGGGGGGGGGGGGGGGCTTGTTAGTGGGTCTTGCTATGTAGAGTTGAGGTGAAGTCTGAACAGGTGAGTCTTGAGCCTTTTTCGGAAGATGGCAAATGACTCTGCTGTCCTGACATTGGTCTGGAGTTCGTTCCACCACTGAGGACCAGAACAGAGAAGAGTCTGGACTTTGCTGAGCGACATTTGTTTGATTTCAGCGATGGTGGTACCAGCCGGCCAGCTGAAGTAGAGGAGCAAAGTGCTCGCTTCGGGGCATGAGGTTTGACCAGTTCCATTGATGGCCCTGAAGGCCAGTGCCATCGTCTTGAATTGGATGCGTGCTGCAACAGGGAGCCAGTGGAGGTCACGGAGGAGGGGGGTCACATGGGAGAATTTGGGTAGATTGAAGATAAGGCGTGCTGCAGCGTTCTGGATACGCTGCAATGGTTTAATCTCAGAGGCCGGGAGTCCGGCCAGGAGAGAGTTGCAGTAGTCAAGGCGGGAGATGACCAGTGCTTGGACCAGGAGTTGTGTTGCATCCTTTGTGAGGAAGGTCCGAATCCTGCGGATATTGTACACGGCAAATCTGCAGGATCGGGCCACAGCAGTGATGTTGGGGGTGCAGGATAGTTGGTCATCGAGGATTACACCCAGGTTCCTCGCAGTTGACGACGGCAATACTGTGATGCCCTCGACAGTGACCGACAGGTCCATGCGAGGGCAGTCTTTCCCTGGGATGAAGAGGAGTTTGGTTTTATTCAGGTTAAGCTTGAGGTGATGTGTGAACAGAAGAACATTGCAGGGGATTTTGGCACATTTCGTTGGGCCACTACCATATAAATACAATACCAATTGGTATTATTAAAGGGGAGGAATAATGTACCGAAATAACGTTTCCAAACTTTTTTGAGGAGTTATATATATACATATATGTTTGTGTATGTATTTACATGCATACACACATAAATGAACCCTCACCTTCTACCTGTACGTTTTTTTTCATTCTCTAAATGTGGGAAAACCAGAGCACCCGGCGAAAACCCAAAACTGTTCCCAGAGAAGCCAACAAATGAAGCTCAGAAAGCCTTGAGTCCAGCTCTTGAACCCTCACCTTCTACCTGTATGTTTTTTTTCATTCTCTTAATGTAGGAAAACCGGAGCGCCCGGCGAAAACCCAAAACTGCTCCCAGAGTAGCCGTCAAATAAAGCTCAGAAAGCCTCACCTTCTACCTGTACTTTTTTTTTCATTCTCTAAATGTGGGAAAACCGGAGCGCCCGGCGAAAACCCAAAACTGCTACCAGGGTAGCCATCAAATAAAGCTCAGAAAGCATCACCTTCTACCTGTATGTTTTTTTTTTTCCATTCACTTAATGTGGGACAAACCGGAGCGCCCGGCGAAAAAACCCTTTCTTTTTGTTTGGCGTGCGTTTAGACCGGTTAAACCGATCTGAAGCACCTGCGGCAGGCTCTGCCGACTGACAGGAAGAACCTGCAGACGGCGTTACGCTTTTTCAGCATCAGGTGTTGTTTGAGGAGGCAGGCGAAGCGATCTTCAAGTGCTGGGTCACCTGATGTCAAGTCAAGCAGCAACATGGCCTTGTCACTGCCCTGCCCATGAAACAGATCCTGGACGAGAGACGTGAGATTTTTGAAAATCTTTCCGTTAATATCAAAATAAAGACCCTCGACTTCAAGCAACGTTCTTTCGGTCAGGCGCTTGATGATGTCCTCGGTTTGTTTTGGGGTGATGAGCACATTTGCTTTCTGGTAAATCTGCGAAACCAGCGTCTGCACGATTATCTCCACGGCACACTCCCTTCTCCGCTGCTCTGCAGCATCCTGCTGATGTTCGGCAGGAGTTGATGAAGCTATGCTGACCCTGGTGACCTCTGCAGGGCCCATTATAGCCCGCGGTGGCGTTGTTTCAGGGCCCATTATAGCCAACACCATGTTGTCAACATGTGTGTTGACCTGAGTGCTTAAATAGTACGCCATGACTCCCAGGAAAGTCAGCACTCTGTTGTAGATCTCATGGTACTTTTGGGCATTTCGCTGGGTCCTTGGTGTTGCGACGGTGCCGGGTGCCCGTCTGGGTCTCAAGTGATGATAGAGGAAATCACTCATTGCTTGTGTGATTACCAGGGTTCTACCTGCTTGAGCGTTCATGCGGTTTGGCATCTCACAGAGCACATTTACAGCCTCGGCTCCCTCAGCAGTCTCTTCCACAAACTGGCTGACGACCTCAGTTATGTCTGATGAGTTGCTGCTTGACCGTTTGCGTGGTGTAAAGCACAGGCATGCATTCCTCAGTTGTGCCAGCAGCCGAGCGAGCATCACCTTGACAAAGAGCTTTGCAGAACACTTCTTGATTTTTTTCTGGATTTCCTGCGTCGACAATTCCCTCATCTGTTGGGATGCTGGAGATGCAGCTCTTGATGTTTGACTTGTAGCTTTTGATGCTCGACTCTTAGATTCTGACGACTCCAAACTCTTCAGTTCTTCAGCAATTTCTCCTGCAACGCTTGAAATCTGCAGAGAACATTCTGATTCCATGGACTCATAGTCAGACTCTGGTAAGTCATCCAAGAGAGGCTGAATGAAATCCCTCATCTCGGTCTCAATTCTGTCCTGCAGGGACACTTTGTCAGACTCCTGTGATGACAGAGAGGACTGATCCACTTCAGAGTCAGTCACAAGTGTGACCTTTGACTCGGTGACTCTCAGACGGGGACTCCTCCTATGCAATCGTGGTGTCAACGTGCTTTTCATTTTCTTCATGAAAGCCTTCATCATGGTGGCGGCGTGACTGACCATTTTTTTGAGTCGGCGAGGTGGAGTGTTGTGCAGGATGAATTCAGAGCTTTGATTCTCGGAGAGGGCAGTTTTGACGCTGACTGCGACATCTTTCCCAATCAAGTCTTCCAAGCTCTGACTGCTGGCACAACTGAGTTCCTCACCAACATCCATGACATCTCTGAAGGTCTGTGTGACTTTGTTGCACAGGTTGGCCTTGATGTCTTCCTCGGTCGGACTGACATTCCCACCCTGCGGAGCATGAGTCCCTTCCCTGGTCTCTGTGGTAATCATGCTCCTCACCGCTGACAGGAACACTAATGACACCCCTCTCACGATGTCCAGCAGCAGCTCTGCCAGCAGGAGTTGAGTATTGACATCTGGATTACCAGTTTTCAACACTGTGTACTGTTCATGTGTCAGCCTTTCAAAGAAGCCTTCGATCAGTGGACGAATGGTGTGTGAGATGTCTGGTTGCTCCTCCATTGTAGATGCTTCTGAATGCGTGTTGACTGTGAACTGAATCTGTGTTGAATGTGGATGGAAATCTGATGGATTGTTGATCATTGATGTGTGGAAGTTTCTTCCTTCTTCACTCTGTCTCTATCTTCTTCTGAAAATACTATAAATGTCTTTGGTCTTGCATCTTATTTATAACCCTTTTTCATGACGTCACAGGTAGATCAAAGCCAGATGGAATGTTGCTGTCGAGATCAAAGCTCCACCGACAACACCGCTGAGATCAAAGCTCCACTGACGTCACAGCGTTCTCCGACATCTGAGCACGCGACACAGCTGTGACGCGCTCCACCCGACGTCAGGCTTGCAGCGGTTGCTAGGCAACGGCGCCGCCCGCTCGCCACAGCGGTGAAACTATCGAGCGAGTGTTGTCATTTCAGCCGCAAAAATGGACTAAAAGTGAGACTCTGTCTGTGAATCAGCAGCAAAGCCTTTGTTCTCTCTGACTTCTTCCAGGAAGCTTGCAGCTCCGTCTCCACACAACGAGCCACAACGAGACAAAGCGATGACAAAGAGACACAACATCCAAAACCTGCACTCTGTCCAGACCAGCGCTGCAGGATCCTGATGAGAGTTCGCAAATAAGAACCTAGAAGCCCGTCCTCACTCACTGCAATGGTTTCCAGTCTCATCAACCTCAAAGTTCTGCTGCTCGGCCTGCAGCTTCCTGCTCCACCAAGCTGCACCATGGGGGGCCGAGCTTCCTGCTCAGCGGCTCCTCGGCTGTGTATTAACAACCAGATACTACTTTACTGTATAGCCTAGTAAGAAAGACAATACAATAGTTTCAACATGTATAAAACATGTGTTTGGCTTTGAATAACATTAGACAACTCTTCCAAAGAATGTATTAAATACGATTCTCCCCCATTCACTTTATTAAAATGTCCACTTTCTATAAGAGACCACTTTTTAATTTTAATAAGCTAATTCATCACATTTTCATTGAGTCTGACATGAATGCAATCATATTACAAATGTTCATGATATTACAAATGAGCCTGTGTGATAATAAGTATGTAGGCTGCCGTGTTCAAGATGTTTTATCCTTGATGCATTTTTTACGTTTATGAGTGTGTTGCACTCTTTCCACCAGTAGGTGGTGCATTTGAATAGGCGTTGATGTGGGGAAATGACGTCCTGGTAAATGGCTGTGAGAGGCTTCAATGGCACACTAAAATGGAAAATAAATCCATCAGGTGTTGAAACTCATCAATATTTATTGCTCATATATTTCTGATAAAAGTCTGACCAATCAGTTTATTAGTCGGCCTTTGACAGGATGTCATAGAAAAAGTTACATCCTGTTAGACGAGATCTGTAGGTTATCTGTAGTTTTCCACGTTAGCATTTATTTATATTTGTTCATAAATATCTGTGATATATATATATATATATATATATATATATATATATATATATATATATATATATATATATTATATATATATATATATCATATTCTGACCAGAATCAGAATACTTTAGTAACCCCTCTGGAAGTTATGCTGCAGTTGCTACATAATAGAAAGAGAAGAAAGACTCAAATAAGTATAAAAATATGAAGTGTAAAATAATGCCAATGCCAATACAATTAAGTTTAACATTGGGGTCTGGCATCTGCACAAATTATAAGAATAATAGTCAGACATTGTCGCTAATTCGTTTCTTTTTTTTCTGTGATGTAAAAAAATAAAATAAACAAAACTACTATGTTCCTGCCAGATACAGTAATGTAATAACTCAATCAATTACAGGTGACTCTGCTCCAGAAGTTGTTTTTTTAAATAAATGACACCCTTCCCGGGGTGCTGTAGTCTAAAACACGGTGACATTTCCTCTTAAGGCTACAGACAGGTACAGTAGCCTGCTGTGGTCATTTTCAAGGCTCACGTTTTTCAACACCACTCCGCCTGATATTCCAAAGCATGGAAGAGCTAACATTTGGGCTGACCCTAATTCGACAGTAAGTGTGCAGCCGACATCGATATTTAGTGTTTATTATGAGGCCATATATTTAGCTCAGAGGCTCCGAGTAGAGCTGCTTGTTGCTCCTATTTTATTTATAGTTTATTTATAGTGTGAGACATCGATAGCAAGCATCGTCGTATAGCTAACACTTCCCTACTTTAAAAAATTATAATTGCATGACTAAACTAAACACAAGTGCAAACGTTTCCCCGAGACGTAATTATCATCGTTTGCTCAATGCGGGGTGTGTGAACGCGTCCTGGTGCGTTCACGAACTTAACCGGAAATGGACTTTCCCACTGCTCCTCCACTTTCTTCTCATGTCCAGTTTTTTTTCCTCTCTAATATCGTACGCTGGTTGTGATTTGCGTCTACACGTATGAAGGTAATATATATAAATAATAACCTTTCTGAACTAAGAAGGGAAACTCGCCTTGCAGCGGTGGCGTTTTAACGCTACAGCTTCACTTCTTCCGTTCGCACCTTTCACAATAAAAGTCCGCTGCATCACTGCTTACAGGAATCAACTTAAAAGTTAATTCAGAGGCCGCTCAACAACAAAAATAACTTACCCTGGTTTCTTCTTCGCTGTCTCCGATGCTTATAATTTCAACCGCATGTGGTCTTTACAAACGGAAATGACGTAGGGGGAGTGAGATCCGATCACAAGTGGCTTTACTTTTAACTTTTAACAGTTTGTTATAACATCAGCATACACGTGGTAGTTATTGGCAACCGTTTCACAAACTGAGGCATGAACCATGTTCATCTTTCCAGTCCGTTTAAACCAGTTTTTCTCAATCCTGGTCCTGGGGACCCACCACTGCCCTGCACGTTTTAGATGTTTCCCTGCTCCAACACACTTGATTCAAATGAATGGGTCGTTATCAGGCTTCTGTAGAGCTTGATGGTGAGCTGATCATCTGAATCAGGTGTGTTGAATCAGGGAAACATCTAACACATGCAGGGCAGTGGGTCCCCAGGACCAGGATTGAGAAACACTGGTTTAAATGAAGTTCAGGCCGGTCTGTGAGAACTGCTGTACCTCCACGTGACTGCTAGATGGGGGAATTGTCCCTCATCAACCACAGTATATTATCTGGTAAAACCAGGAACTTGGATATATGGTTTAAAACTTAAGTTTGTTATGAAAATGCTTTAAATATAACAATTAAAAAAATATGTTTCTTAGTATTGGGAGAACCATTTATACTAAACATTTTTTTCTTTCAAATCCGTTCATATTAGTGTTAAGTTAATTTATGCAATTAAACCCAGCATTAGTCGGCACTCATTCTGATATTTTATGAATTTAGACAAAATAAACAATATGAAGAAATGTTTATTGTCTATTGTTTTTTAGATTAAAAGTTTAATTTATCAAATCAATAATAATCAATTGATGAATTGATGTCTAGTTGACATTGTGGAGCACAGCAGAGAGGTGACTTTTGTTGCCAGGTTTGACCGTCTGTCCCCACTGAAAGGTCCTCCAGCAGAACATTTATGCAATAAATCCACGAATACAGTATGGAATTTAAATGTATGGCAGTTTCTTTAAGTACTGCTGTACTTTGGCATTCATACATTGTTTATTTCCTGCAGTGGGGAAACACAGTACAATAAGGAAGGCCTGCTACAAGGTAGAGTATGAGTGAAGACACATGTAGCCTCGTGTTTTCTCTGCGTCTGACTTTCATCTTCTCCTCCTCCTCCTCCTCCTCCTCCTCCACACAGGCCAAGCTATAGACGCTCCCCTGTCTGAGATCGGGCTGCAGCAGGCGGAGGCAGCGGGCTGTTACCTGAAAGATGTCGCCTTCAGCAATGTGTTTGTCAGCGATATGCTGCGGGCCCGGCAGGTACCATGCCTCAACGTCTCCTCGTCTTCCATCCATCCATCCATCCATCCATTTTCTTCCGCTTATCCGATACCGGGTCGCGGGGGCAGCTGCCTGAGCAGGGACGCCCAGACTTCCCTCTCCCCAGACACTTCCGCTAGCTCCTCCGGGAGGACCCCAAGGCGTTCCCAGGCCAGCCGGGTGACATAGTTCACTCCAGCGTGTCCTGGGTCTTCCTCGGGGTCTCCTCCGGTGGGGCATGCCTGGAACACCTCCGAGGGAGGCGTCCAGGGGGCATCCGATGCAGATGCCCGAGCACCTCAACTGGCTCCTCTCGATGTGGAGGAGCAGCGGCTCTACTCCGAGCGTCCCCGTGTGACGGAGCTCCTCACCCTATCTCTAAGGGAGCGCCCCGCCACCCTGCGGAGGAAGCTCATTTCTCGGCCGCTTGTATCCGGGATCTTATTCTTTCGGTCATGACCCAAAGTTCATGACCATAGGTGAGGGTAGGAACGTAGATTGACCGGTAAACCGAGAGCTTCGCCTTTCGGCTTAGCTCTCTCTTTACCACGACGGACCGATACAGCGACCGCATTACTGCAGCCGCTGCACCGATCCGCCTGTCAATCTCGCGTTCCATCCTTCCCTCACTCGTGAACAAGACCCCAAGATACTTAAACTCCTCCACATGTCGTCTTCTTTACAGATAATAACAGGTCATGAGAATGATGCTGATGGTTATTTCTTCCAGACTGCTGAAACTATAATAAAACTCAACACTAGTTGCTCTGGACTAAAAATGGTGTGCGACCCTTTACTTAAAGAGATTGTGAGTGGCATTTCTTTTGTGTTTCCTAAAATTCCTTATTAATAAGATCAACCTGAGTCATCCAGTCATTTATGTTGTTTTTCAGAGCTTTGGGATCGCAGAGGGGGGGCGGGTGCAGGACGTGAGAGAGATGGCCAAGGCAGCCGGGCAGACGTTTCCAGGCTTCACCCCTCCAGAGGGGGAGACTCAGGAGCAGGTGAGGCTTACAGAATGATTGAGTGTCATCATTATTATTATAAGTATTATTTAATTATCTTTCTGTCCTCCTCCTTTTACCATTTATATTTGACTTCTCTATTTCTTCTCTTGTAAACTCATAAGTTAGTCTTGACATTGTCACAAAATTGTTTTTAATATTTCATTCCTACACTTTTTTTCTTCTTTCTTTCTTTTTTTTTTTACACGAATCAACTGGTTAAAATAATACCCTTTAATTTCTAAGTGGAAACAAAACTTTACAAAATGATGTAAATGAAATACAAATCTATAATAATAAAATAAAAACAAATTAAATTCCATTCAAACTCAATGTGTAAGGATCATCTTAACCTTTAGTTGATTTGTAAAAATCTGACCTGAACGCCCTGATGCAATACAGCCATACCGACACTAGGTGGCAGCACATACCCGTCTCCTCAGTCAAACCTCTTTCTCTGCACAGATGTAACATCTTCTCTGGCTTTCTTTGCATCCACACCATTGTATGTTCTGTATCTGCCCACTTGTTGTGAATCCGGAGGCTCAAAGTACGCCCATCCACTGTCAAACAACTGCAGTGTTCGTCACCGGCCCTGATTAAAAAGTCACCACTTAGCTTTGTTTTATTTGTGTTAGAGGCTGCGTGGGAGGACTGTGTGTGTGTGTGTGTGTGTGTGTGAGAGGGGGCGTCGGAAGAAGGGATGTTCTATTTTAAAAAATGCCTCATCAGAATTCATCCATTAGATCTCGGCTTGGACGTTAACTCTGGTCCAACGTGACCGGGACATCACCATGATGATGCAGATGTCCAACGATGGATTTGACGTCAGCGGCGAGCGCAGCGCCCCAATCAGCGGCGGCTACACGCCTCCCTCCCCACATTTCCCTTAACGAGTTACCGGTTGCTTCATCAGGATGAAACTGAAGCTTTTACATGCGTGTGTTTTTGACGGGGAAAAGTTGCGCGACCTTTAACCTTTATCCTTCACAGTTGCGGGAAGTCACATTTGCAGACTGAAGAGAAGCATTAAGTTCTAACAGGTTTTATTTTCTCTCTCTCTGTTGAAGGTGAAGGAGCGGGTCAAAGAGTTTCTGGAGAAAATGCTCCAGCAGGTTGGGTCCGAACACTGGCATGACGGAGGAGGGGAGGAAACCTCCTCCCCCACTCCCCCAGAAACCTCTCCTGCAGAGGGGAAGGCAGACGACGGGCTCCGGGGCGTCCCGGTGCACGCTGTGGTCGTCACCCACGGGGCCTACATGTGTGTGGCGGTGCGCTTCTTTGTGGAGGACTTCCACTGCTGCCTGGCCCCGGGTTCGGATGAAGCACACATGTTCTCCTTGAGTCCCAACACGGGTCTGTGTCGGTTTATTCTGAGCACCAGAAAAGAGGACGGCAGGTTCAAATTGTCTGGGATCCGCTGTGTGTTCGTCCACAGAGGAGATCACGTTAAACAGTAAGAGTTAGGGATGATCTCATCAACAGAGACACGATGGAGAATCATCACTGAAAGGTTTACAGTCTTCCTCCAGTTATTCAATATAATCATGCTTTGAAGGAATAATACAGTACATAAAACACACACATATATATGCATACGATGCCTCATCTCAACCCAGGGAGACGGTACTCGCTCTGTCACCGTCTGGCTGTTCATTACTGTAAACGTGGGCAGCTTTGTGCTCTAATGAGTCCATGTTTCTATATTTATTCTCCGGAAGTGCACAGATCGTTACGTAGGAACCGCAGTGGAACCGCAGCGCTGTTGACTTTTAGGAAATCAGTGACTTTGTCATTGTTGGGAATTAACACTGGGGTCAACGAGGGCAAATGTAGCATGTATGCAAAGGTTACGCTTCCTTTCCTTCCACTGAAAATAGATGATGTGTGGAACAGATTAAGTGCGTCACCGTGATGCTGGGATATGAAACACGTCATAATGTAGGAACGCTGCTGGGCGTGAGTGGGTTTCTAAAATAAGAAAATGGAGCAGCTTCTGTGTTATAGTGTCTGGAGAAACCTGCCAACTGTGATCAAATAAAAAATATAATCAAAAAGATCCTTGGGAAACGATTAGTTGGTGGGCAAACGACTGTGTAGCAACGTCTTTGTATTTTTCATGATGTTCAAATAAATCTTAAGTGACTCATTGCTGACTCAGCAGAAATGTGAACCCACATTCACTCCTGTTTTTTTGTTAATTAAAGTTACGTTTGTTGGTGATCTGTTGATCAGGGAAAGAAATACGACAGAATAGTAACCGTTTATTTTTCAGAACATCAGAAATAACACAACATGAAATATATAAATAATAAAACAGAAGACTAAGAAGGAAGTCATTGAACACATTTCAATAAATAAATAACTTTTCGTCTGTGACTATTGGTGTCCGGCACCTGACATCATTTGATCATGTTTATGACTCTTCTGGCTGGAAATGGCAGATTTATTATTTTATTCTCTATTTTTTTTTTAGTTTGTAAACTCCTGTTACGAAGCTTAACCGTCAACAATTCAACTTATAAATATTCATAATTACTTACAGATTACACATTTTTTACATATGCAAAACAAACATTGCCACATCTGACCCGAGGTTTAAAGTTTAACCGACGGAAGAGGTCAGCAGGACGCCGGATGGTTATGTAGGATGTTGGCAAACTGCTGTTCAAACAGGAGACCTGTGCAAGCCGCTGTGATGTAACTTTATCGAACGTAACGGGACCACAAAAACACATTCTGAAAAATGTGATTCAATGAATTTATAGAATATATTTAACCGTTTCCCAGTTTGACTCGTGCTGAATCTGCAGTCTCTTGACTTCTCACACATTAAACCCAAGTTCTTAATCTTGTTGTGCCCGGTCTGCGATGTTGGTCTTGACGGGACTCACGGGCACGTTGGGCTGCAGGACCCGTAGGGGGTCATCCCAGGAGGTGATGGTCTCTTTGGACACCGCACCGGTCTGGTCCCGATCGGGCTGCCCGTGGTCCGCGTCCTTGGCAGGATGTGAGGGATGTGACTCTGATCTTAACGGATCTGAGGGGTTCACATCCTCACTCCTCCTCTGTCTCTTTACCAGGGGACCCAGGAGCCTCTCCACGAGGCCTGAGGGGTGTCCAGGTGGCTCAGCTCCCTCCAGGTGGAGCAGCCGGCCCCCCCTTAGAGAGTAAAACACGTCGTGGTGGTCCTCCACATCTAACCAAATCCGCTGGAAGACACAGTCTTCTCTGTCTTGTTGCCTCTGTTCAGTCGGGGAAAACACAAAATGTAAACGTTCCTTTCAGCCATTATTCTTCACTCAAATGTAATACATGGAAAAAGAAATACTCACAGAGTTGTAGAGCTCTCCCTTTGAGTCCATACAGAGGAATCGCTTTCTTCTCAAATCAAATATTGACACAAAGTTCCATGTATCTGTTCTTACTGGTAAAATAACTGTAAGAAAACAGCATTAAACACATCACTTATGAATGAAAATTAAATCATATTTAGAATGCATAGAACAGTTCTGGCTGCCAGGAATATTATGTGATTGTATAAACTTGGAACAACATATGTTTGCAAGTTTATACAGATCTGCATTTTTTTTTTACCATTATTTTATTTTATATCTGGGACAAATATGTAAAACATGCTTTCTGAATTAAAATGAACAAGGCCTAGACAAATAAATAGCTGCATTTAATGTTGAAAAGACATTTATTTTCTAAAGTGAGTTTTAAAAAATGATCAGTAATAAAATAAATCATGTTTTTAATGGTTGAGACTCACCCAGGAAGTGTCTGTGAAGGCCTTTTCTCTTTAATCCACTCTTTTCCACGTAGAAGCGTCCCGTGTTGAAGCTGCTGTGCTGGCGTCGTAGAAGGGGCTCCGGGGCCCGGGGCCTCGGCGAACAGTCCGCCGGCACAGACACATGCACGGCTATCAGCATGAGCGAGAAGAGAGCCGGTTGCATGGTGAACGGGGATGCCGTGTTGCTCGGCTTCTTCAGGGGCTGAAATGTTCAGGTCGGCTACTGGAGGAGGAGAAAGTCCAGCAGCTCTATTTAAACAGGGGGTCGATGAAATGGCTCACTCATAAAAGCCTCACCTGTTTTTAACCATGGTTAAGGGTTACCTGCGTGGAATTCCTGCAGCCTCTGTTGAAGTCAGACATCTCAAACATAAATAAAGATAGAATCTAAAACATCAGAGTGAACTTGTTACTCCGGAGGCAGAGGAGGGAGGATGAAGAGACATTAAGAAGGTATGAAAGGTTGATATTCAATTTGATCAAGAAGAAGAAGACGACGGGGAAATCTGGTGTCGTCTTGTTTGACTTGACTGATTAAAGTTGGTTGAAAGCAAACAAACTTCTGCACAGATAAAAGCACTCTGAGGCTAATGTGGGATATGAGGCTGTTTAAACGAAATTTAAAATCAGACTCTTCAGTATCTCTTCTGGTCAGAGCATAGTTCTGATTGTGACCCCTTTTATGGTCCTCCATATAGTCCTCTAATTAGTCCTCTACATAGTCCTCCATATAGTCCTCTACATAGTCCTAATAGTCCTCCATATAGTCCTCTACATAGTCCTAATAGTCCTCCATATAGTCCTCTAAATAGTCCTCTACATAGTCCTCCATATAGTCCTCTAAATAGTCCTCTACATAGTCCTCCATATAGTCCTCTACATAGTCCTCCATATAGTCCTCTAAATAGTCCTCTACATAGTCCTAATAGTCCTCCATATAGTCCTCTAAATAGTCCTCTACATAGTCCTAATAGTCCTCCATTTAGTCCTCTAAATAGTCCTAGTAGTCCTCCATATAGTCCTCTAAATAGTCCTCTACATAGTCCTCCATATAGTCCTCTACATATTCCTTATAGTCCTCCATATAGTGCTCTAAATAGTCATCTACATAGTCCTAATAGTCCTCCATATAGTCCTCTAAATAGTCCTCTGCATAGTCCACCATATAGTCCTCTACATAGTCCTAATAGTCCTCCATACAGTCCTCTAAATAGTCCTCTACATAGACCTAATAGTCCTCCATATAGTCCTCTAAATAGTCCTCTACATAGTAATAATAGTCCTCTATATAGTCCTCTAAATAGTCCTCTACATAGTACTAATAGTCCTCCATATAGTCCTCTAAATAGTCCTCTACATAGTCCTCCATATAGTCCTCTACATAGTCCTAATAGTCCTCCATATAG
The DNA here is from genome assembly GCA_029853015.1 of Chelidonichthys spinosus. Taxonomy (NCBI): domain Eukaryota; kingdom Metazoa; phylum Chordata; class Actinopteri; order Perciformes; family Triglidae; genus Chelidonichthys; species Chelidonichthys spinosus. Next base: position 3,832,605 of record CM056825.1, on the reverse strand, counting down.
TGCTCTAAATAGTCCTCTACATAGTCCTAATAGTCCTCCATATAGTCCTCTAAATAGTCCTCTGCATAGTCCTCCATAAAGTCCTCTACATAGTCCTAATAGTCCTCCATATAGTCCTCTAAATAGTCCTCTGCATAGTCCTCCATATAGTCCTCTACATAGTACTAATAGTCCTCCATATAGTCCTCTAAATAGTCCTCTACATAGTACTAATAGTCCTCCATATAGTCCTCTAAATAGTCCTCTACATAGTACTAATAGTCCTCAATATAGTCCTCTAAATAGTCCTCTACATAGTCCTCCATATAGTCCTCTAAATAGTCCTCTACATAGTCCTAATAGTCCTCTTAATAGTCCTCTACATAGTCCTAATAGTCCTCCATATAGTCCTCTAAATAGTCCTCTACATAGTCCTCCATATAGTCCTCTAAATAGTCCTCTACATAGTCCTAATAGTCCTCCATATAGTCCTCTTAATAGTCCTCTACATAGTCCTCCATATAGTCCTCTAAATAGTCCTCTACATACTCCTAATAGTCCTCCATATAGTCCTCCATATAGTCATCTATATAGTCCTCCATATAGTCATCTATATAGTCCTCCATATAGTCCTCTAAATAGTCCTCTATATAGTCCTCTAAATAGTCCTCTACATAGTCCTTATAGTCCTCCATATAGTCCTCCATGTAGTCATCTATATAGTCCTCCATATAATCCTCTAAATAGTCCTCTACATAGTCCTTATAGTCCTCCAAATAGTCCTCCATGTAGTCATCTATTTTATCCTCCATATAGTCCTCTGAATAGTGGTTTACATTGTTTTTTAACATAATTCAAAAAAATGCAAAAAAATTTCCGATTCCTTCCTTCAGTAACTTGAGAAAGCGTTAATATTCTTAAAGATAATTTTCTAAATTCTAGACATTTTAGAGGTATTAGATGATGTCAGTTGGAAGTACTGCAGGGAACTTGTAATTCCACGAGTACCACTCTCATTACCCGGGTTTGTAATTTCCAAATCGTGTGTTGAAGCTTTCCTGGAAAGAACTACGTGACCGAGTGCTAATAAAAGGACGGTGAAATAGAGACAAAGTTCTCAGTTATTTTTGGTTTACAGCGTCGAGTTACAAAAGCAGTTGTTTATTTCCAGATAAATTTCCTTGAAATAACATTCATTCATCATTAATTTATTATTTTTATCATTTTCTGACTTGTGTACTTCCTTTCAGATGGCATTTTTGTACATTAAGCGGACTAAAATACTCTATATGTGACGCTAATTCAGCATTTCATTCAAAAGAATTGATTGGAATTTTAGTAACTGAACACTGTTAGCGCCAAATTACACAAGCAACAAACGTATTAAAAATGGAAACCATCCAATAAAGTCATTTTACGGAAGAGGATTAGTGACATGTGCAATTTTTTTTTTTTCAAATCAAAGTATTTTGAAGTCACAATTCTACCTTTTTACCTCAGAATTCTGAGATAACAGTCAAAATACGGACTTTAAAATTATTTGAACCAAAATAAAAGGTTGACTTTGGCCCTAATCATCTTCCGTACATTTTCATGTAATTTATCATCCCCTTAAAATGTTGCCCTTCACCAGAAGAGGGCGCCACATACTGATATTCATTCACTGAACATGCCTTTACTTTACTGGCAGTTTTAATAACTGAAGACAGATTTTTACAAAACGTCTTTTATTATCATCTCAGGAATACAGTTGACTGCTGTGCACAGCACATACGTACAAAAATAAAAGGAAAACCATTTGTAATATAGTATTTTACTTACTCATCATCATCATATTTTTTCAGAAACAAATGATTGGAGAAGTCTGTTGTTTCAAACTAATTTACAATCATTTCAATAATCGGAACTAAGGCAGAAGGTGAGGTATATGTTAAAAAAGAGGAGGGGGGACTCAGAGGAAGCACTCTCCCCTCAGTGCAGGAATAGAAAACTGAGAGAGAAACACAAAGGCTGCTGGCACACAGGGACACACACACACACACACACACACACACACACACACGTCTGATCCCAGATCCTCCCACACACCTCCGGTTCCCTGTGAACCAACACATTTTAGAACCAGCTGACAGGTATAATAAGCACAACATCCAGACTCTGGATTCCTTAATCAAACATACTTGTCCATAATATGCATAATGTGGAATTAAGGAGGCGAAAGGGTTAATGTTCAAAGGTGGTACGCCATCAACGCCTTCCCTCAGTGGTGTGCTATATTATACAGCCTGCCACGAAAAACAACACCATGCAGAAGTGGCAGCAGACTCGTAACAGTGATATATCTCAAGCTTTGAAAATGTGACACCAAGGCCGAAGTTGCTTTTGGTGTAAACAACTTCTCAGGTGTCCCGCTCACTCCTTTTGGAGCCATTGTAATTTCACAATTCCCATTCAAACCCAATCTGCTTGTTGTGCTGACAGTGCCCTCTGAAACATAGCATAATAAATCAGAAAATGACGTACAGTAATAAACACAATGTCGTCATCAGAAACAAGTGCTTGTGATCTTGCATGTCGGCTTGTTTTTGATGAACGCTCAAGCAAAAGGAGAAGCAGATTGCACTAAAAAAAAAAAATTAAATTAAATTAAAATTGCACCTTTTTGTTTATTTTGACAAATTAGCCAAAAGAAATCCTCACTGTGACAAAATCAATCCAGCAGGGAAAAAAAAGCTACAAATGATCATTTCCTGATCACAATAAAACACCCCCAAACACAAATTTTAAAGGTGTCAATAGTCAAAAAACATAAAAGGTGACACCCTGGGAGTGTCGCGTTGCTCTCTTGGATCACAGTATTCAGTCCGCCACACAACCTGGTAACTGAAGTCCCCCCTCCCTTTTACATGGAAGCATTTGATTCTTTTAAGTGGCCTTTTTTCTTTTTTTTTTTTTGCTACATAACTACCAGCTCAAACCACAGTCAGTGCTTTTATTTTGACATCCCTCTCACCTCCAGTCTCTAGAGCACAGTACATCAGCTTGCAGACAATGCCCCCATTATTGCTGACTCAAGGTAAATTGATCTGATACCATCTCAGATGATGTACAAACACATTCGCCTCCTGGAGCTTAAAGGGCACGTAAACCGCCGCTCACAGACATGTCGTCATTGCGTTACAGTAATGTTAGAAAGGGCACGAGGTAAAATATGATGATGTATATCTATGACAGCCGTTGCTGCTCCGCCTTAAAATCACATTTCACCACTCTGGCCTGACTGGTGCTTTGGCTACGTACAGAATATTGCAGGTATCCAAAATATAACTGAATTCAAAAGCATTTCAAAAAGTGCTCGGCCGAGCGCTTTGTTGTAACACCCAATCGAGTAAAGGTGCAGAATCATTCCCACCTTCATTGCACCTCACGGGACGAAACATCGGCAACACAAAGGGACAGGAAGCCCACGTCGGCGACCTTGGGTACAAGAATGGCTCAGATGGATGGGGACAAGAATCCCAGGGGCCGACGAGGGGCCGCCTGAAGCTCAGGTATTTTACCGGACATCATTCACATCCTCGCCAAGTTAAACAAACAACCAGCGCCACATGCGGAGTCCCATCTTAGTCCATCATTGCTATCTTCAACTTTGCTTGCTCTTTGTCCTCGTGTTTGCCCCCCCTCCCCCCCCCACCCCCCTACAGTATCTGAAAGAGGAGCACAAGCAGTTGTTGAATTCAAGTACAGAAATGAACATCGCTATTTGACCCTTTGGTTCACCGCTCATATTTCTTTTTTTACCCCCGACACTGTGACTCAGCCACCAATCTGAATAATGCATAAGAAGCTTAAAAAAGTCTGGGATCAATAAGAACAATCACCTTAACGTCAGACCGAAGTTACCTGAAGTATTGCTCATACATCCCGGGATCATGAACTCTCTGAAGCCGTTCCCGGCTCTCTCTCTCAAACCCAAACCAGCGTCTCTCACCCACCGTAACGTCACCCGTTTCTGCATAAACACGGTTCTTTAAGTGCCAAATATCGTCATCAAACGGCTCCCTATAAAGTCAACATTTTCAACAACAAATCCAATAAATTAGCAAAAATATCACGTCGACAGACCAGATGCAACAGATTTCACCAACTCAATTTGAACAGGAAATATACAGACAGACAGAAAAATGGAGGAAATTTTTGCTTCATAGTGTCAGGTCTATGATATCCTGTTACACAGACGCCCTTTGACCTCCCTACAATGAGGTCAAACCGATGCAATTCCACATACATACTTGAAGAAAACGCATGCCCCCATATATACACTTCACACTCACACACTCGATCTGGCCTGATCCGAAAATATACAAAATAAAAGTAAAACCTGGGATTGTCGAAGCTCCCTTGGACATGATGTTGGGGGGGGAAGTGCTCAATCTAAATCTAGCTTTTCCATATTAACTCCACTGGGTCCTGGCAGCATAGAGTCTCAATTACTTAATTGATCTAATTATGGTAAGAAAATAAAGTGGAGAAACCTCTGGCCCTCTAGGAATTGGGCTGTCTGAGGGAGTGATGATGACTTGCGTTTCATTCCTATTTCTATCTTGAGCACCACGTTTTCTCACATGCACAGTTAAGGGGGCTGCAAGTAGGAATTCAAGGCACCGCCACCTCATGACGAAGCAAGGGGAGAAAAAAAACAAAAAAAACACCGCCATATTTCCAAGTCGTCGCCCTGGCGATGTCAGAGACACGACTGAAACATAAGAGGACGGCATGTGCTCAAGTCCAAACGCTTTCAGTAAACAGGCTTCCTTCTCTGTAGAAATGTCATGCACACGGGTCTCTTTTTCTCTTCCTCTTCTTCTCAGGATATGGTGCTTTGAGGTAATAACGTATCCGTTTCACTTCCAAAAAGGGTGAACTGTCACCCACCGACAGGCCAAGGACTCCACCAAATCCAGCAAGCACCCATATAAACTGAGGGGGATAAAACGATCCCTTTCCATCCCCCTTCGTCTCACAAAAATGATGAAAATCATAAAAGCAGCAAAGGATGGCATTTCCGTTTTCTAATACAAAGGAAGCTACCCAAATATACATATAAAGATTGAATAAATACTATGATATAGTGGTATTTCTTTCTTTTACAGTCCGTGATGTCTTTTGCGTTTGTACGTATACGGTATTTCCTGTTACCTGGGAAGTAATCCACATGTGCAAATCAGTTTGTTATTGCCAGTTTTTTTTTTTTTTGCTCGTCATATCCGGGGTAGGAAGTGCGTTACAGTCATGGCGGTGGTGGCCTTGTTGCCCCGCTTCACGCGGCCGTGCTTGCTGAGTGCTATGTAGGAGCCCCTGTAGACCAGAGACTCGTAGGCGTTGTAGTTGTTTGGGAGCATGCTCTCCTTGAACTTGCACTCGTCATGGAAGACTGTCTGGAGAGGACAAAGAGACAGACAGACGTGCATTTTTAATGAACTGCTCAAGAAATGGGCGGTTGGCAGTTGGCAATGCTCTTTAAATAGATTCTGTGTTATTCACAATTAAAAAAAGAAAACAGCAATGGTAGAATCATCTGTGTGCAGCTCTAAAAATAGTTTGCTCCTTAATAAATATGCATTAATATACTGTTAACATAAATAAACTATACACAGTGAGCCAAATCAGCTATTAAATCCGCTGATACAAAGTATTTATATCTATTCACAAGAAGGTGATCTTAGCTACATAGCTTAGCCTAGCCTAGCTTAGCTAAGATTAAAGACTTGAAGTGGGGGAGACAGCAAGTCTGGCCGTTACCAAAGGTAAAAAATCCAGGTAAAACCAGAACTTGACGTTTTCCATTTCTTTGACAAACGAGATCCAGATTTTTTAACTTTAGCAGAGACTAGCTGTTTTGTTTCTAGTCTTTATGCTATGCTAAGCTAATCATTTCTGCAGCTTCATAGTAAACAGACAGATATGACTCATTTTTTCAAAATGTCAAACTAATCCTTTAAAATTATAACCATTTAAACATACATTTAATCACATTAAACGCTGATATGAATTCTAAAATAAACAATACCAGGAAGATATTTCTGATATTTTGGTATTATAGCAACACTGATCACTATTCTCGCTATAAATCTGCGTAAAGATCATCCCTTCATATATCTGTCTCTCTGAGGAACTGTCTGACTGCCCTGCTCCCATGCTGACAGTACAGGACCAGTACAGGACCAGTACATGACCACTACAGGACCAGTACAGTGTGTAGACTCTCCATCAGAGGCCATGTGGTTAATTCAATCTCTTATCAGATCAGCAGCATCACCGCTTCATCACTCATGACCAGAACACGACTCACTTAGTGTCTTTCAGATCGGTCGGCCACAGCGGGCGAACCATGTGTCAGCGGGGCTCTAATTAACACGGCGCTTCCTCCCTCACAAGCATTTATCTATAATATAGACTATATAACAGACTATAGTCATTCTACAGCTACATCTTATCTGTGTGAAGAGGATTAAAAAGTTCCAAGTTGAATCACATTTCAATTTCTACCATAAAAGAAGGTGAAACAAGTCATCAGGGCAACATTCAAAATAGCCTGTAAGCTTAGAGTGAAATCTATTTGATTGAATTCAATAAAGTGCATTTCAAAACATCCACTTAGGGAAGTTCATTTCACACACCGGCCAAAAAAAAGAAATTCTACGTATAATGTGAATACATTTGAATTTGAATCAGCCCATTGTTGCCGTTATTACATCTGAAGATGACCATAAAAGAGCATTTAAAACCTCGTCTGCAACAATGCTGATACAATATATTGTATACCGAGAGATAATGATGCAAAAATCATTATCTGTCATAACCCCATCACTGTTACGCCACAGTATACGACCAGAAAATCCACACACACACACACACACACACACACACACACACACACACACACACACACACAACACACACACACACACACACACACACACACACACAGTGGTGTGTTTTGTAGTAGTGGATGCTTCTCAGAACAAGCATTTTGCTACCGACAGCACACAATCCTAACACCTCACAGGCCCAACGCACATTTTAAAGCAAGACTGCTTCATATTTCTCTCTGATATCTAATCAGAACCTAGTGTTTCTTCGCTGTGGAAGAAGCTGTCGTTGGGTGAGTTGGGACTTTGCGTCCCAGGATGTGTGTGATGTGCACTGCCCTGCAAAATAAACGCTTTGCCATTAAAATCGATCCCCAGCTCTGCTGACAGGTTTCATTGCGTCAGGGGGTTTTCCCACACACACACACACACACACACACACACACACACACACTACAGGCTGTGGACTGAACCCTGCATCTGTTAACCTCATCATTATTTACCCATAGGCCACCAGGCCTAGCACACTTTAAATAGAGCTTTATACATTCCTGGTAATATTAAAATATATTAGGGATTTCGCAACACATAATGAGCAGCCCTGCCCTAAATAAACATGACTGGCAAATAATAATCATAATAATAATAATAAATATCGAGCTGCAAGTAGGTCCTATTTCCAGGACCCCATTAAGCAACATTGCTGGCCAATAAGTGAAATACTGTGCATACCTACCGTTCCGTATAACCTTCCACGGCTGTTCATTGCGACAAATAACTCACTCCTCACCCCATATAGGCTCACCACTCCTCTGTCCACCGTGGAGATCTCTATTAAACCTGAGGCAAAGACAAAGAGTGATCACAATCAGAGTGGAAATGAAATGAAACATCATCATCACCATCATCATCATCATGCTGGCTGATTCGGTGTTTTATCATGTGCTCTCTCTCTCTCTCCCTACTCTCTCTCTCTCTCTGTTCCTCTGTCTGCGTCTATGGGTGTAACCTTGCAGATTGCTGCGCAGCATGCCGAGCCTTTGTTCTGCATCTTTCACCCCATCTTACACGTTCGCAGCCATACGGCGCGTGATGTCAATTAAGAGCATTCGGGTTATTGCGACAATCCGCGGTAATTGCGTTGACGTGCACGGAGCCGTCGGTCCCCAGACCGCCCTCACAGGGGGGGCTGCGTAAAAATAAGTTGTGTCTAAAAGCGTCCATACATTCATGTCATGGTTGAGCTTGGGGGGAAGGAGGAGGAGGAGGAGGAGGAGGGGGGAGGAAGGAGGGGAGGAGAAGGGGGTCAGCATTGATGGATACTTATGTTTTTAATCATTTTGTATTTGCAGTGGAAGGAATTCAATTATCCTCCCTAGAGTCTGATGACACATGCAGATGAATAGAGGGGTAGACTAGCCTGCTCATCACAGATCCATGCTCACTGACTCTTCTATCTATATTGCATTACATCGGTGGTGGAGAGGTATAACTCACTGTACTGGTTTTCATTATGTGCACCGTTTATCCTGCCGTCGGGGAGGACCTGAAGGTGAAACCCGATGCCCACGTTGCAGTAGAGCCTCCGCACTCTTTTGATGCCCAGCAGATAGTCACTCTCCCAGTTGAGCTCCGGTTTCTCCCCGGAGATCCCCAGCACAGAGCGGGAGAAGAGGGTCTCCCATCTTTTCTCCAGCAAAGTTGCGTTCGTCCTGCCGCTCGGTAGCGGGTACGCGGACACGATCCCCAGCAGAAAGCCCAGGAGAACCGCCGCGGTCAGCGTCCAGTGCGGCGTGCCGGCCTCGCAGGACATACTGACGAGGAGCCTTTGCGCAACGGCCATCCCGGGTTTACCTTTCGGGCCACGTGGTCGAAATTAATGACCCTAAAAATACCGCTCTTCTTGTTTTGCTTCCTTCGGCATGCCGGCTGAGGGTTATTCTGGGAGCGCGGAGCGGGGCTTTGGGCATGAAACGCAAGCCCCCGGTGCAGATGAGGAGAGGAGACGGGAGAGTGCGCGGCAGAGCTGGAGGTGATGGTGATGGTGATGGTGAGCTTGGTGCTGGTGATTACCATGTTTTGCAGCTCCTCCGCGCCTCTCTCTCTCTCTCTCTCCCTCTCTCTCTCTCTCCGTCACACACACACACACACACACACACACACACACACACACCCTCTCTCTCCCCCCCCTCTTCTCCCTCCCGGTAAGAGTCCCGAATAAATCCTCACCAAAAACCCCGTTTCAACCTCGTCAGGGCTGTCGGCGCATCCCTGGATGACATCATGCTGACTTCACCGCTGGGACAATACAAGGGTAGAGAGGGCGCTGACAGAAGGAACAAATACTAAATTAAATAAAAATAAAAACCAAGTGTGTTGGAGAGTTGAGGGGGGGGGGGGGGGGGGTAGCACTGCTGTCACACAGCCGGACTGGAAGGGGAGGAAGCTTATTGGTGGCGTCCAGCGGCCGTGGGACGCGATGGGGGCGCACGGTCGCTGCTCCCAAATTGGGTCGGTGGTCATATGTCTGTCAGGCCGCTTCCTTATTTAGAAGGAAGGTGTAAAAACAGGCCCACTTGTCACCGGAGAGCAATGACAGGGCTCTTGTGGTCCCACTTCTTCTCCTGCTGTTCCGTTCAAGAACACCCTCCTCTCTCCCCCGTAAATCTCTGTTTGCCGGCGTACAATGCAGGACCACGGAGCACAGCAGGGTGCCCAACCGGTCCTCGGCCACTAAGATCAGGGTTCAAGACCTGCCTGTCGGTCAGCATCCGCCTCTGCTGACGTGTCCTTGAGCAAGTAATCGACCCCCCCTCTCCCAGCTCCACAGCGCGGTTGGGTAACAGAGGAATACAGTATTGAATATGTATTTTTGTAATAGTACATCATAACCCGTGCGGTGCCTTCGTGAGAACCATGAGGAGCAAACTGGAGAGGCCTGCCATTAAATGGCACACATTGTCGGCATGCCATTCCCTGCAACATGAAAGCCTATCGTCCTTTCCATGTAATAGATAATGCCACCAGCAGCATGCCCATGCGTCAGCAGCGAGGCCGGCGCAGTTGCGCAGCAGCGGGCTCTTCCTGCACACATCAGTTCCCCAAGACTTCCAAAGGATGGCACCATATCCAAGTTCATTCTAAGCAGCCTTTAGTCTGGAGACAGAACTGCAGAGATGTTTGCACCGAAAGCTTAAAGAATGATGGCAATGAACGCAAATCAGACTAATATCTAACATTTAACATGAAACATCCCTTGTATGTAATAATGTATGTGTTGTTTAGTAAAATTACTCAAGGACAGCGTCTCATTAACAATGCAGTTCTTTTATTTTGTATAAAATCTACTTGGTAACTGCATATTTATACACAATCTGATGGATGTATAATGAAAATTAAATACATTTTTTTTTATTATGGATGAATGCACACAGGTGACTGAAATCTTGTGGAAAAAAATCGATTTAAAAATAAACCAAACACCCCCATCAATCACATTTTTAACACACTGACTTCTGACCTTAAAGTAGTCTGACCATTGGCACTTGTTGTTGTTGTTGTCTTCATTTAAAAAGACATTTGGTTTGAGAGCAATAGACTGAAAACGACTCCACCCATCCAGTAAATACACATCTGTAAAGGTTATCTCTGACAAGAAAAGAAAACGAGTGGTTACATAAGACCCAGATAATGCAGTATTGACATAAGCCTTCTCATTTGCACCAGGAGAAAAAAAAAATCCATAAAGCATCTCATTGACAGGAGAAAAGTTTACGTGCTATATGACCACAGGAGGGGAATTCTGACAACTCCCCGTATGCTAATCTGCAATATGCTCTTCCATGTTACCAAAGCTACACGATAAAGTGGGTAAATGATGAAATAAATTATAATTTGACGATGATTCTATACCGCATCTATACAAATAATTTATCTTTTTTTCACAGAAACAGCCTAAGCCCTTGCACCCACAAAAGATGCCAAAGAGGTCAATAGTTCAATACGTGCTAATTTGTAGTAAAAGCATAATAAATAAATACATATGTACAAAATAAATGTTAAAAAAAATGTACAGGCACTTGTAAAACAACCTTTTTTTTTGTGACACTTCAGCTACTGGTAGACGACATTTTCCCATATTCGGGGGTTCTCTGCAGTGGCATCGACATGACAAACAAACCCTCTGCCGTTTTTTCGCATGCTGAGCAGCACACCTCGGGCAATACCATTCAGTATCTGTATCTGCTGAACTCGTCTCCCTTTGTGCAGGATCAAGACAACCTGGATTCAAAATGCTCAAAATAACTCGCTTATCGGTCTGAGAACCAAGACCATCATTTTTAGTAACCAAATATTTCCATTTTGCTGCATTTTTCTTTTTTTTTTGGTCTTTCAGGAATGGATACCATGAAGTGAGCTTCCAGCAGACATGCTTACATACAGCATTACGTAACAAGCCCATCTGAATGTCCGAGATTGTCATTTGAGAAATACACTTAAACACGAAGGTTTAGGCAGGAGGGGGGGGAAGTGTTTCATCAGTGGCATAAGAACAGGATGGGTCACTAAAACAATGTTCTAACCTGAGAGGACCGTCCTTTTCAGAAGCATAGTTGGACAGCATGACTACATGACTCTTGATTAGACAGAAGACGCTTTGATGTAATATTTCCAGTTCCAGTAAATAGCTTAATTCTGAGACCACCACAGTCGATAACCCCTCACCTCAACAGGTTGCATAACAACACATTTGTATACAGAATATTTACAGCAAAACCGTTCATTAATTAATAGACGACACTAGATGCAAGGAAAAGAATGAGCCCAACGTCAAAACAGCCTGAATTTTTAAAGGGATACACATAAATGTCATGGAGAGTCCTACTCAGCATGTGAAAACTCTTATATAATGTCCTCTGTGGAGGAGTGTTGTAAAGTCCCTGATGTCACCAGGGTTATTTTGAGTCCGGCTTAATGCTGCATTCACACGACGAGCGACACAGCAACGCCCCACAAAGTCATTCTCAACGCCGGTAACACAGAGCTACCAACCGAAGCCTGACGCTTGTTGTTTGACTTCAATCAAAGTTTAACCGCTCAACTTTTCTCAGCGTTGGAATGATGTGGCGAAACCAATCGTATAAATGCCGAAATCCAGCTCAACGAGCAACACTTTAACGCAATGTTGCTTCTGTCGCTCATAGTTTGAACGTAGCATAGGATTTCAAATAGTTGAAGGTAAAACTGCATTAAACAGGTAAAAATGACGGCACTTAAAGAGACAGTGTGTAGGATTTTGCGGCATCTAGCGGTGTGGCTGCAGATTGCAACCGACTGAATACCCCTCCAACTGACAAACATCTTTCCCATCAGGAAAAGTCTTCAACCCCATCCTTTGCCAACCTTCCAATTAAGAAATGCTCTCCAGTCCCGATGTAAGGGATTCTTTCGCAGCAGCTACGCTAACTTTTTTCAGAGGGTTGTTTTAAACGCCTCTCTGACTTGTTGCATCACAACACTTCCTAAACTACACACATAGCTGCCAGTAATTCCTCACAGGACACCGATTGGTCCGTGCACTGGCTTGCCAGACACAAACGCGTTACTTGAAATCTGACAAGATGGACTTCCACATGCTCTTGTGACATCACGAGAATGCAGTTGCCGCCCAAGGTAATCAAAATGCTACACACTGGCTCTTTGACAGAAAGTGAGGGTCTGATGAAAGATGATATAGGGTTGTATTATGGGTAATGTAGTCAATATTAAATCACAGGAGTACCCTTTTAATTGGGTTTTTCATCCTGGGCGGACATGTCCAATGGTCCCCTCTTGTAATATCCAACAAGCCGGATGATGACTCGGCTCCAGACTGGCTTAGTGATGCTGCAGATGAATTTCTACAAGCAAACACTGTTAAATATGTTGCTGAGTACAAAACACACTGTACTGAAAAAAATAAAAATAAAAACATTTGAAAAGCACAGGATAAGACCATTTAAAAAACATAAAAAAGGTTAGAAGGCATGTGTCCGAGGTTGATGACTTCCTACAGTAACTCTGTGGTACCTGAGGAAAGAGACGAAGGACAGAAAAGATGTCGCAACAAAGAGACATTGTAGGGATATTTCTATAGAATTCAACTGCATTCAGTACAGAGTACCACACCTGACCTGAGCACACAGTTGGTGTTGATTCTTCGGGTAGCGGGTAAAAATACCAAGACCATTGGCAGATAGAACGTTTCGCGTAACGTTTTCTTTTGTAAACCACTTTCTTTCATACCCTGACACACACACTTCCCCCAACACAGAGCTTATATAAGTGCAAACACATGGTTCTAGAGCAAGGCATTCTGGAAACAGTAGTGCATTGTTGAGTTCCGCCCATGGAACCTGAATGATTGTTTGTCGATTGTTTTTTGTGATTCCATCGCTCCCGAATCGTTTACATCCAAGCCTCAGCTTTTGAGGTCCTTTTGGTCAAAGATGATATGACTGGCCAAGTAGATAGCGAGGGCACCGAAGAGGACAGAGCAGGCGATATAGGCAGTGACGGACTGTGCGAACTGAACGATCATGCCCATGAAGAGGGTGGGAAAAACCTGAGAGAGGAGGAAGGTGCTGTCTAAGATGGCAAAGTCCAAACCCACGCCACGCTTCTCATAAGCCGTCTCGACCTCCTCCTGTTCGGCGCCACCGGAGCAGTGAGATGAGCCATTCTGGCTGAAGAAGGCATGCCCATATGGAGGTCCTGTCTTGTGGTTCAATCTGCCCTCCTCTTCCAGAGAGGTCAAACACACAGAGTCCCGCTTGGTTGTAATACCATTTTTATGAACGCTTTGGGTTTTCCTTTTTGGCATATAGACCTGAAATGAGACGAGAAAAGAGTCAACTTTTCATTCATGTCGTCATTGTGTGGAGTAGCTATTAAAACGTACCTCTTTCTCCTTGTGGTACTGGCAGGTGAGTGTGTAGGGCAGAGTCTGCAGTGTGGCGTACGCATAGCCAGTGAGGGATGCCATTACAGTGACCAAGACCACACTTTTGGACAGGCAGATGACCAAAGCAGAGACCGTGAAGCTGACCATACTGCTCATGTAGACCCACCGGGAGCCAAAACGACGAACCAAACGTCTCATGATCAAGGAGAAGAAGGTTGAGGTAGCACACTGCAGGAACAGGCCTAGACTGCCCATACGGATACCTGGAAGAAATGTAAAAATCAAAGCGTCTGTCAGACATCCTCTGTAGGTGACCCAGCTTTAACGATGACTTCCTCAATGCAAAACATTGCACCATTTGGTAATTGGAAATTAAACTATCTGACATCTGCTTAGTCTCAGGATAATTTCCTTTTATGGCCACATTAGCCAACCCTACGTCAATTTTAAACTGTGATGCATTAAAAGCTGTTTGGATGAGCTAAGACCCGACTGTTTGCTCAAGTCTATAAACACACAGGCGCAGATCCAGTTGGGGAGGCATTCAGAGATCTGCTGCACGGACACATGTTTGGTATTAGTCGCAGACAGCATCAACCTTAGATAAATCTTTGAAAAACAGGGCAACACACACGCACACACACACACACACACACAGGACGGTCCTTGTTTACTGAGATAATGTCCCGAGTCTGGCCCAGCCAGTAAGACAGATAACAAGCATTTGGATGAGGTCTCACCACCTGACTGAGGAGGAATTTTAAGTCCAATGAAAAGAGTTCCAGACATAGATTAAGCAAATTAAATTAATTTAAATTGCCTGCTGCATGCCTTCAAAAGGTTTTCAATTCCTGCATAACATTGACAGTCAGCTGTTCCCTAAATGAGCATTCATCAGTGACAGGTTTTTACTATTGTGATGAATCATGTCCTGCATCTGAAAGTGATACTTAGGTGCTAAATTCAATATTCAATATTTGTGAGCAGAGGGATCGCACACACGTACACACACACACACACACACACACACACACACACACACACACACACACACATTAACGCTGCTATATTAGTGGATATCAAATTTAGCACCAAATTGTTAAACCAGTTTCTGAAACAATCGGGGTAACGACAATGTCATTATGACTCAAACAAATAAACAGTACAATGATAATTATTTGCATTCTCTCTTTGAACTCCGAACATAATTGCAAAACTGAAAGAAATAGATTTCAATCAGTTTCCAATACATTTTTAATACATTTTAGTCAACTATGCGCCTTTTTTTTAAATGGTAAATGGTCCTCATTTATATAGCGCTTTTCTCCAAAGCGCTTTACAGCAATGACTGACATTCACCCATTCACTCACACATTCACACACCGACGGCGGAGTCAACCACGCAGGGCGACAGCCAGCTCGTCAGGAGCAATTGGGGTGAGGTGTCTTGCTCAGGGACACCAGGCACTCAGCTAGGAGGAGCCGGGGATCGAACCGGCAATATTGCGGTTACCAGCCAACCCGCTCTACCTCCTGAGCTAAACCTCCCCCTTCTGAGCTAAACATTTTTAACAATGTTTCCTGTTAAGCACATATTTATTTCACCCCTAAACCAAAGGTTTTATTTTATTTTAGTGCTAATCCTTGGAAGCTGGAGTGATGGCATGTCTGGACTGTTATTTATTTCTGTCTGCTATCAGCCTGATCACTCAGCTTGCTCTCGGTGAACAGTGTGGGTCAGAAGTTCACCCGCACAGCAGAGAATCACTTACGTGAAAGGAGTACGTGGATCACATTACTCCTGGAAAGCAAAGCTGCCGAGCCCACTTCACAAACACTGCAGAAGCTAATGAGGACTGAAAGTCAAGGCCTCCGAGATATGGGACCAGAATGCTACTGAATCTGTGCACAGGACGACTGCTGCAGTCTGGGGAAATGTCTGATAATTCACAGATAACTCATTTTCAAACATTCCAAGTAGGAAATATGATCCCAAAAATGAAAGCAGTAAAAAAAAAAAAGAAAAGAAAAGAAAAGTCAATGGAACTACAGAAAAGCCGATACCTTGATGCACAGGGATGTCTGCAAGCTGAATGATACGGTTTAATAACATCCGCTGGGGTTCAGATTAAACAAACGCTGCACAGACAGACCTCAGAACTGTGCTCTTTGTCCGTCTACCGGACCTGAATGAACATGTTCTTTGTGTGCCGGTTCCTTCACATTAATTCTTTGTGAGTGTGACATTCCTCGTGGTCCAGCAAGCACAGGGAGGAGAGACAGAGGGAAAGTGAAAAGTAAACAAAGCCCGAGGTGGAGAAAAGAATGTGGACGGAGGGATGAAAATGTCAAATGGAAGAGGGGAACTGGTGTGAGAGGAAAGGTTGAGAATGAGGAGTAGGAGATGAGAAAACAGGTGGTTAGTTAGGCAAGGGTTGATAAAATGACAGAGGAAGCTGAAAAATAGGTGGAAAAGACACAAAAAATGAGGAGAGACATAAGGTGTAAAATAAGAAAGCTGGCTTAAAACTTAACTTGGACACATCTGAAACTTGCCCAAGTTGGTCTGCCTCACATCTGTTTACCTCAGCGTCATTCTTCCCTTCACTGTTCTTTCTCAAACACCGTCTGGTAAAATATACCAAGGAAAGATGTCTCCCTCTTACACCACACACACTACAGATTTGAGCAGGTTGTCTTTAAGTAGAAATACACAAAATGCAAAATGTTTACAATCATGCAAACTCTTGTATCAGCATTATGTTAGCGGCTGGTCTTTTTAGGTATGTGTCAACACTGTGAGCCAGAATGAGGGCAGCAGGAAAGCATGTAGGCGGGCAGGAAGACAGGCTCAGTGTACTGTCCTCCACCTGTGCCCGAGGAATGTGAGTGCATCTCGCCCAGCTGTGACAGAGCAGACAGGATGTACCGTGAGCCAGGCGATGTGGACAGGTGGTGGAGGCAAAGCCACGGTGACAAAGATAGGACTGGAGTCTCAGCAGCACAACGGGAGTTTACAGAAAGTGCAACTCTCTCTGCCCAGTAGCGTTGCACCATACCTCGTTGAACGTAAGGTAACAACTGTATTTGAGGCCGCGGGATTGGCTGATGAGTAGGCACTCATTCATAAAAGTGAGCCACTGTGAGAGCAGAGGGGCATAAAGATATACCTGAGAAGTGAGTGTGTGCAACTACTGTCTCGATCCGTTGCTTTTGGCAAAGTGATAATGGAGATTTTGGCATAATTGCCAGCCCCGGTGAGGCATTTCTACCTTTTTGTTTGTTTGATTGTAACTCAGGTTGCTAGCAACAATGAGAGATACATGCGCTTTAAATTCCTATGTCCTGCAGTACGTTTTGCCAATTTTGAGAGGACTGATATCGCAGAATGAATGCTTATGCGAGGGATGGGGTTAAACGTGTTACCTGTCCCACTGCATAAGATAAAGTTAGACTGTGACTTCATGCATTAACAGGGAGAACGTGTGGATATTTAATTAGGCTGGTCGTTGTGTTTGGGCTAATGTGTCACCACCTCCAGTTGTAACCCTCTCTCAATTCAGGCTCTGAACAGCCTGATGAAAGTGCACGGAAACACGGGATAATCAGGCTGAGGAGACAGCTGGGGAAGTGGAGAATATCTTGTGATGTCGTGATTTTCTCTTGTCTGTGTCACCCGGTGAATTGAAGAGTGAATAGAGAGCAGCTCTGTGCTGCCAGGTGGTGAGGTGAAAAATGTTGCCCGCTGTTACACACTTCTAGATGGCGTTCTAGTGAGAAAGTGGGTACCACATGCTGAGGATCCCATATTTCAAGTCGTGGTTCCATCGAGGCATTGGAGTCATGTGTGAGGTCTTGCTCGGGATGCGTCAGGGCATTTGGGGGTTCAGAAAACATATGATTCTATGTACTTTCTTCTGGCCACGACTTCAAAAGTACATTTCTGTACATATTAAAAGCTGTTCTACTTGTCAGCTAACTGGTAAGCCTAACCAGGTCATTAAACTGGCTCCGTCGCAGCAGATTTAAGCTATCAGTCAACCGTTTGAGTACCTAATCATTGATTTTGTCTAGTTGTGCCCCGATCACCAACTCGCCTATTACCACCAACTCATAATATATTGTGTGTTTGTGTGTGAACTCTGACCTTCATCATATCTTTGCTTGGACACACTTCCTGGTAATGCACTGGGCACGCCATGGTACAGGCCTTCCCCGACAAAGTCTGTGTAGAAAAGCATAAAAGACATGACAGCTACCCAGCTGCAGAGCTGAGCCACGCAGAGCTGCCTCATCACCCGCGGGACGTGGCAGTAGCTCCTGTAGATGGCCGGGGTCATGGACCAGCATGTTCTCAGCAGGCACAGCAAAGGTCCAGATTTCAGCAACCTCAGGTTGCACTTCAGCAGGTAGCAGCATGAGCGCGGCACGCCGCACTTGCCGGCCTCTATCACACCGGCTCCCGACTCCAGTAAAGATCCGGACCCCGCCAAGCCGCTGCTGGCACACGAGGGCTCCTCGGACACCTTCATGGTGATGAGCACGCTGGAAATGAAGATGACGATGAGGAGGGAGAAGAGGCACTCTGCCTGGCCTCCTAGGTAGGCAGAGAGCAGGCTCTGACTCCAGTCCAGTGCTGGTAGCAAATAGCCCACACAGCCTCCCAAGCTGACCATGAAGGAGAACATGGCGAAGGCTTGGCTGTAGTCCTCCTCGTCCCGATACAGGTCCGACAAAAGAGCCTCCAGTGGTGTGAAGCACACTTGTCCACAAAAGTCCAGGAGACCCACCCCGAGGATAAGGAAGCCCACCTGTAGCAAATGGTGTAACACAAGTTAATTTCTCGTTTTGTGTGCGTTGTAGGTAGAATTCACCAACATGATGACGATCACAAACAAACGGGTATCCTACCTGGAAGGTGCGCCCACCCCAGGCAAGTCGTGCAGCCAGTACGTCGGCAT
Source organism: Chelidonichthys spinosus (assembly GCA_029853015.1). NCBI lineage: Eukaryota > Metazoa > Chordata > Actinopteri > Perciformes > Triglidae > Chelidonichthys > Chelidonichthys spinosus. The sequence continues at coordinate 3,813,850 of CM056825.1, read as the reverse complement.
GGGGAATGATGAAAAGTGCCAGGAGGACTCCTAAAGACAGCAGCCAGATGAAAGGCCGCCGCCTGCCATAACTGCTGTTGCACTGGTCACTGGCAGAGCCAATGAGAGGGATGAATAGCAGGCCAAGCACTGGACCAATACCTGTGGACAGAGCCAATGATGTACAGAATATCTCAGAGACAACACGAACAAAAATATAGAATATGTAAAGGAAAAATCATAAATATATAGAGGATGTGGACAAAGTGGAATAAACATTTAAAACTGCTGAAGAGGAACAAGTCATTTTCCCTCTGGAAGTGCCTTATTATTTCAAACAGACTTTAACAATATCCCACACCGAAAAAACAGGTGTAAATCAAATCTGTGTCTATAATTTGGTGGCTTATAACGGTTTATATGAGAGGTAGACTACCTTCCTGTTACTATTCCTGTCGAGTCCTCCTTGCTGCTGCCTACCGGGGAGTGAACCGCATGTACCGCTCTGCCATCACTACCGACTGCTGGTGATGGTTCCTGCAGATGGCTTGCTTGCAGCCTGAAGGTAACACACCCTGAGCTCATCCTCCACACGTCGGGTTTGGCTAATTCGAACGCACCATGGTGAACGGGCTGTTTGAATACACGTGCAATATCTAAAACGGTCCCACCGTGGGGATAAAGTTTGACATTTAAAAAGGTATCCTGTAGAATTCTCATTATGATCACTCTGCGTACGTGCATGTTGTAAAATCATGTCTGTCCCTCGTGCATATGGTTGCAAAACATTCAAACAACACAAGGACGTCACCTTTAAAACCCTGCTCTACAGCGCCACTAGGGGTCAAAAACAAGGAAGCGTGACTGAAATACACACAGCTTAACCACATTCTACAGTTTCACAAGCAGCTGAAACACAGACAAAAACATTTGTGTTTCTGGTGTCTGGAGCAAGAAAAAGAGAGACCCTAAACCTGGGTGGATACGCAGGGAAACAGACGTGTACTGACAAAGAGAAAGGCGGGCAGACAGACACCAAACCACTTCCAACACATTTCTTCTGGCTGCAGCTGTGAAGGCCCATCATAACAATCCTCACCATCGGCAGCTGTAAGACTTACTGTCTCACACACACTCAGTCCACTATAACACACACACACACACACACACACACACACACACACACACACACACACACACACACACACACACACACACACACACACACAGCCAGATCCTGCTGTTCTACTTTTCTTACTCGGTGTTTGTAATTTACTTGTATTTTCTGCATATATTACATGATATATTGTAGCATTATGTACATCATTTACATGTCATTGTACAAGCAGGTAGTCATGAAACATGAAATGACTAAAACCACCATGCAGTCAAGTTGCAGTCCAAAATGTCATCACTTCACCATGTTATCCTATTAAACATTTGTGTGAAATCGTCCTAATTAGCATATAAATTATTGAGTTATGGCCAAAAGTGTTTTGTGAGGCCGCAGTGACCCATGAAATTATAGTCAGTTTAACCTTGTGTGGACTCTTTGGCCAAATTTGAAAAGATCCCCTTGTACGGAAATAGGATGGACGTGAGGTCACAATGGTCTTGACCTTTGACTACCAGAATCGAATCATTTCATCCAAGTGGTTTGTCCCAGATTTGAAGACATTTCCCCTCAGGGACACTAAAGTTTACTCTACTATGCTTTCCAGCCTCTGAATACAATGCCAGCTGCATTCCAGCTCTGTTTATGCAACCACAGATCAGTGTAGTGTCTAGCCCACACACACACACACACACACACACACACACACACACACACACACACACACACACTTGATAACACCCAATATAAAATGTGCCACATTCCTTAATGTGCTGTGTTACTTAAACACAGACCTAAATATGCTTACAACAAGAGCAACAAACCCCTCCGTGTTCTAAAGCCTGCCTACTGCACTAACATGGGGGAACAAAGGCAGGGTGAAGCAGCCAAGCTATTAAAGTAGAAGGCAGCCATCTGAGAACCTGACAATACTGCTTCAGGGAATTAGCTGCAGCCCTCCCAACACACAATATCTATCTTCATTTGAATAACACTCGGGCATTCCATTACATTACAGGGAGATGAGAATAAGGATGAGTGCCATTCCCAGACAGTGCAGTGCTGTTTCAGAGGAACTCTTCAATGAAATCATTCTTCCTCATATCCCCAGCGTCTGTGACGGAAACGGGGAAGTAGAATTGTATATAGTTATTTATACTTGAACAGTCACTCCTGTCATCGACTCGGAGCGTTTTGGTGTGTTGTAATTGTGTTTATCATCTGCATAGTCACAAGGCAATGCCTCAAAGACACGCCTTTAGTGAAGACCCTGGAATGACATTTGGCTAGAATAATGCAACTATTCAAAATTGCAAATATATACCGTATGAGTGATGCCAACTGTGTGTGTGTATGGAAACGTATGCTAATTGTAGTAGATGCAGTGGCTCCTGCAATAATGACGAAACTGTACCTCAACTGTACAATACTCCACATTTCTCCTGTAAATTTAAAACATAATTCATACTGTTCTTGCATTTATATTTAATACACTTAATAGAACCCACTTCTCAGTAATTAATTCAATATTTACACTGGTTGTTTGTGTGAAGCACATATTTCTTGTATTTCTGTCATTGTTTTTCTTATTTACTATTATATTATGTTATATATGGTACCATTATGCACATGATTTCTATTTTATTTCACACGGTCCTTTCCTTCTGTTTTCCTCATATTTCTTTATGATTATATATAAGAGCAACCTGTTAGAATGCCCTGGGGATCAATAAAGCATTTCTGATACTAATAGTTTGTGAGCACAATGATGGTTGACCTTTTGCAATAAACAAACCTGTTACAGGCTATTGCTGGATTGACAGGTCTGAGGCAACTAAAGCCACAAATAAACAACCAGAGGCGGATTTTGAATTATATTTTAGCCAGACATAATTGAGCTGTCATCAGCGACCCGAAGATTTGGCTCCAAAAACGTGCGTGACCTCTTTGTTTTGAACGGTTTCCCTAACTACGAAACAGAAGAGGACTCAAACGTTGCCTACTTGATATTTTTGACGTTTCTTATAAGATTATAATCAACATTTACACTCCAGCTGGATTATCACTTTCTTAGAGATCCTTTAAGCTGGCAAAAACAAAGTTCTGTATGTTCCAGCTCCCTTCGCTTTCCAGTGGCAACCCTATTTTAAGTGTAATGTCAGAGGAGCACAGACTTACTGGCTCATCACTCTAAACTCCTGCACATTCAAAGGCGTGGTGTTTTTAACAACTGGGTTAGAATATCTCTAAAATGCTGCTATAGTGAAAGCTGGCTCTCCACATCCTGTCCCAGATGTTCCTGCCAGTTCCAGACTAGTCTCACATAGCCAGACTTATCTCCACAGCAGTGGGTCGCTGCTAAAGAAAGAGGCTTGGCTCCACACATTATCATTCTGGTACAGGTTCTTTAAACCATTCCCAATTGTCTTGTGCGGTGCCAAGCCCAGGATGCAAAAGAAAGCGCCCTTGCGAAATACATAGCACAGATGGCGGAAGGGAAGGAGAATGCCGCGTGACTTATACCCATACATACACATCCGGAGAGTCAGACTAGCTCCAGACTAACGGTCAATTCTTGCAAAATCCTATGCAAAGTAGTTTAAGATGCCATAGGAAGGCTGTGATCGAGGGATATCTAGCATATTATGCACTTCAAGTGTTCACTCTGGAGAACAAATAGATAAATATACATGTATATAGTTTTTATTAGTAGTAATAATAATAAACAAATGTTTTGGTTTAACAATATCATGAAAAGCAAACACGCTGTATTCAGTGAAATGATGGTTGCTCCTGGTTTTACAATGTTGTGAAGTGAATTCCATGAATTGCAATGAGCAATCAGTCAGTCTGTTTTCATAGGTCTTCCTCTGGCACTTTGCTCTCCTGCTGCCTTTCAATTAGCACCGATTACCAACTCAACAAAACAACAGGTGATTTGGCCGCTGATTTGTCTAACAGCCTCCATTATGTCTTTATGACGTGAATGGGAAAAGAAGATAGGAGCCCCGAAGCACTATCTCGTCTGTGTTCAGCACTCTCCAGCACCAAACAAAACCTGGCCAACACTGGACAGTTCACATCTTTATGTAACCAAAGTAGATTACAAAAAAACGTTCAGCCCTACTCTTTCTCACGGCGTTAACAGCAACTTATTAAATAATGTTCCATTTGAGTAATGGCTTTAATGTAATACTGCAAACAAAGCATTCAGGCCGATTAAACAGAATCTCATTTATTTTCAGCCCATGACAATACAGTAAGGATTGCAAAGTGAACAAATGGCACTCACGGGCTGAGAAAATCCATCATTCGGACAAGAAACACTCACTCCTGTGGTCAATATGTAAGCCACAGAGTAGATGGTCACATCTATCCTTGTGAGTGTGTGGATAATTAATATGCATTAACGAGAATTGTAGGCTCAACTGTGTGGTCTGTAGTCCTAAACAGAATAACAACAACTACATAATAATATATACACTGTCAGAATCGGGACAGAGAGGGAGAAATGATGACAGACTATGCGTATGCCTGAGACAAAATGAATCAAACTCCGAGGTAGCAAAGAGGCCTGGTAACCAGATCCCACTCTTTCAGTCATTACAGAGCCCTACCTAGCACCATGGTCATGTAGCGCTCCTCCACTCCGGCCTCCAGCAGCAGCGGGGGCACGTATGTGATCCCAGCTGCCACACAGATCTCCAGGCCACAGGTCAGGGAGTTCAGCAGGACGAGACGCCACTGAAACCTCCATCCAGGCATATTTACAGGGGCTGGCTCGCCTTTCCTCCCCTCTGGGATGGCCACTACTGGGGGGAGGGACCTCGGGAGGGGCAAGGGGGGGAGCGTGGTGAGGCAGATGGTGCCCCAGTGGGACAAGAGGGCTGTCGGGGAGGGACAGCAGCAAAGACACGTGGACGTCTCCGATGACCTGAGGGACTCATCCTCTTCTCAGCATTCTGGATCTGAAGAGCAGGGGGGAGAGGAAAGGGAAACTTTTAAACAACGGAGTTAAAGAAAAGTCTAAATATGATGTCAGTCTCTGCATAGCATGTCAATATTTGCTGCTATTTAAGAAAATTAAAATGTGAGTTAAGGGTCAAGCTATGCCACGTTAGACAGGTCATTCCCAGGTTACTACACCTGGATGTCAGCGGCCTCAGGTTGCATGGGGGATGTCAGCGTGTCATGCTGTCTCACAACACAATCCATCTACCCAAATTAGAACACATCTTGCAGAAGCATGGCAGCGACAGTCACAAGGATAAGATAGTGATGTATTCAGAGCTCTTCTCCGACAGCTTCAGGACAGCAGTAGCAACAACAGGCGGACAGAGATGAGTCAGCTGGAGCGACGTTTGAGAACACACCAAACCACTCGCCAAGAGAACTCCTTCCCCCTCTGCTGCATTGCTTGCCTTTATTTAAGTCTGAAAACAAGCGTGGCAGAGTTTTGAAAGACCAACCTTCAAAAAGAAGTCTAAGTTCCCCCTCTTTCTCCTTATGTGTCTTCCTTTCCTTTCTCCGTAATAACTGGTATTAGTGGGAGCCTTTCCTTCACTGACCTGTAATTATCTGAATTATTAAGCTCTGACGGCAGTTTTAGAGTCCTCCTTCCAGATTTTTTTTAGCAGATTACCACTATTGTTCAGCTGAGTGGGTGTCACTAGAAAGAAACTATAAGGCAGGAGATAAAGTCACATGTGAGAGGGATGCTAGGTTAAAAGACCGATAGCTATGTGGTGCCAGATGCCAGAAAAGTGTCATCAACTGTATTGTCACGTTGATGACTGAGTCAGAGGTCGAGCTGCATCCATCCACAAGTGGCTAAGCTTTGTGTATGAAGACGAGCAAACCAAGGTGGACCACGTTAACCGCGTCCTTGTTATACAAGTCGACGACACCTTGAGAGGTAATACATTTTTTAATGAAAATCGTTGATATTCTCCACAAGCCTTTATGTCAAGAAGTGTTCAACCTCTGATTTCTCTAAAACCAGTCGTGTATTTTTGCCGTGACTAGAGTTTTACATTTTACAGTTATTCATGTGGAGGAAGAAGATGTGGTTTTGATTGGGAAGACAAAAATAAACAAATACCAGGCTGCCTTCAATTTGAGTGCATTCAGACATCGCATGATAAAAGTAATACAAAGATCACCATCATCATCGACGTCCACCGACGAGGTGCGTGTTCTTATTAAAGCAGAGGGAAAAGAGCCAGAACATTCTGAACAGCAGCTAACAGAAACAACGAGGTGCTATATTTGCATTTGGTGTTACATTTTTCTGATAATGCTGCACATCTGTTCCTTCCCAGCAATCAAAATGGATGTCATTAACTCTGACAAGATGCGGTTAATCACAACATCGTGCTCATAACTAAGTGAACTGATCAGAGTCATACACTATTCCAAGGATATGTCTCCTGTGGGATTTAAAACAAATCTGGTTGAGTATTGTGAACAAGCTGATAAATAGACAAACGCACGACAGACTGTGTTCTCAAGAAACTAGAGCAGCTTGTTACGACTTTGAAAGTAGTTTCCAGAAGTGATCCACTCTGGAGTTTCATGTCCTTAAATGTCATATTTGGCACCACTTGCACAAACCACTGTTATTTAGGCACCGACCTATTGTGCCTTAAAATGTTAACTGAATGTCATCAATGATGCCATCGAGGTTCCTACAGCATTCATACACTCCCAGCTAGAGACTCTGAAGGACAATGTGACAGTGTTAGCAGGCCGGGCCGAGCGGGGGTCTGGGTCACCTACAGAAAAGGACCATTTTGCACCCATCATATGCCATTCTCACCCAGCCTGGGCACGAAGAACGACACCCATCAGGGGACCAGCTTTTGGCCCAAGGGCATGTCTGTCCACTAAACCCCCTTCAAACATATTCTGTATGTGTATAATGCCTTAAATATGATGCACAGCTTTCAAACTGTATCTGCTCCTTTTCAGACTTTTAGAAAATGTGAGTTAAGGGCCAAGTTATGCCACGTTAGACAGGTCATTCCCAGGTTACTACACCTGGATGTCAGCGGCCTCAGGTTGCATGGGGGATGTCAGCAGTGTCATGCTGTCTCACAACACAATCCAATCTACCCAAATCAGAACATATCTTGCTGAAGCATGGAGGCGACAGTCACAAGGATAAGATAGTGATGTATTCAGAGCTCTTCTCCGACAGCTTCAGGACAGCAGTAGCAACAACAGGCGGACAGAGATGAGTCAGCTGGAGCGACGTTTGAGAACACACCAAACCACTCGCCAAGAGAACTCCTTCCCCCTCTGCTGCATTGCTTGCCTTTATTTAAGTCTGAAAACAAGCGTGGCAGAGTTTTGAAAGACCAACCTTCAAAAAGAAGTCTAAGTTCCCCCTCTTTCTCCTTATGTGTCTTCCTTTCCTTTCTCCGTAATAACTGGTATTAGTGGGAGCCTTTCCTTCACCGACCTGTAATTATCTGAATTATTAAGCTCTGATGGCAGTTGCAGAGTCCTCCTTCCAGATTTTTTTTAGCAGATTACCACTATTGTTCAGCTGAGTGGTGCTTGAGACTTTTTCATGCAACAAGAGGAAGGAAGGAGATGGATAAAGTCACACGTAAGAGGGATGCTATTAAAAAGGCGTGAATAGAGGTGTCTTCAGGTACCAAGTGAATTAACAGAAAGGGAACAGCCGCAAACACAGAAACAACAAGATGCTGTGGTGTTGGCATTTCGTGTGACATTTTCCCGCCTATGCTGCCCATCTCTTCTCTTTGCAAGTAGTTTCCAGAAGTGACCAACTCTGGAGTTTCATGTCCTTAAATGTCAAACTTTGCACCACTTGCACAAACCACTGTTATTCGCCAACGACCTCGTGTGCCTTTCACATTATTATGATCAAAAATGTTAACTGAATGTCATCATCAACGATGCCATTGGAGTTCCTGCAGCATTCGTACAGTCCCAGCTCAGTCATTATGAGTCCTTTGATATACAGGCTCTTTGAGAAACTGAAGGACAAAGCGACAGTGTTAGCTGGCTGGACCTTGCAGGGGCCTGGGTCATTGAGAGAGAGGACCATTTCACACCCGTCAGATCTCATTCCCACCCAGCCTGGGCACACTGAAAGACACACATCAGGGGACCAGCCTTTGGCCCAACGGGCCTTTCTGTCCACTACAACCCCCTACCACTATATTCTCTGTGTGTATGTGTACATCCCCCCCTCCCTCTTCTCTGCATTTCATCCTTATCCTTCCTCAACCCCTGAGGTCATCCTCGTCTCTGACCTGCATTCTCAGAGCACCCCTTTTGACATATCTGCCCACGACTGGTTATGCCTTATGGTTGTGGATTTCGGTGTGAATGCTTTCTATTGCAGCCCCAGCTGACTCTCTGTCAGACGTTCTCACCGAGAACAGAAGGGCCCCCGGTGGCAAGAATAGAGGAATCTGATTTGCCTACCCAAGCGGCTGTGGCGTGTCTGGAATCCTGTCCAAATGAAAGTCAGATTCCATGTGTTTTAAATTGAATGGTTGCTTAAGTCTTGACCCGAGTAGCGGCGGCAGGACAGTTAGAGAGGCGAAGGAGGAGGATGGAAAGGACTGAAAGTCTGTGGCTGGGATTGAGGGAAGCAGTGAGAGAGAAGCATTTATCAATCCATGTATCCACCTCAAAGTCAAACAAAAATAAAATACATGTTTGTTTTAAATATGGTGCTCTTAAGCCAAGTCTATGTTTGTGGCATTGGGGCAAAGCAGAACAGCTCTGAAGCATGCATTTTAGAAAGGGAAGACAGAAACACACACACTCAGGCAACCCACACAGTCATTCCACCATTTAATGACACCTCTGACTCGACAATGTACTCCAGCCATGCCCTTCATGTCTTCCCAAAGCCTTGGAAACACAAACGCACACACACTGTAAGATAAACAGCTGTCCTTTAGGGTTTTTTTTTTATTGCCATCTCAATGTCAACTTTTGCAATAACCACAGCCCAAAAGACTGTGATTCTGCACTCGGGGGTTAGTTAGTTGGGCGTAGCGGTAAAATTGAAGCCTCACTTCTTTTTACTTTGGAGTTCATTTCAAATGTCCAATTCGTAAAAAGAAAAAAAAAAGTTTTAATTTCCATCTCAATTTCCTTTAAAAAGCAATGTAGTGTTGTATTTTAGAAGTATACCGAAAGCAGCAGAAAGGCAGAGCTGAGTACTATTTGATATCCCATTATCGCAATAATCAACATTATTGCATGTTTTCCTCATATCATGCAGCTGTACTCTCTTTGGCACTTTACATCTTTAAACACTATAATCTGGGCCAGGCTGGTGAGGAGGGGTGGCGGTGGACAGCTTTTGTCCGCTCTCCCACTGCTCCATTACCATGCCCCATTCAGCCGCAGGCCCCCTCAAAAAAAATCCGTCCTAATGACTCTTAGTGGTATTCTGACGGTACAAAATACCCTTTGTATACATTGTGCCAATGAGTCAGTTGATATAGTGAGCTATCAAGTCCACTTCCAAGTCTTTTATTGATGCTGTGTTCTTGGTCGTATAGTAGGATATAGAAAGCATGTGTGTGTGTGTTTGTGTGTAGTTGGGTGGGCAAGGGTGGGGGGTCTCCCAGCAGACAGCGGGGGTTTGGAAGAGGAGAGGGGAAGGAATTGCTCTGAGATGACATCAGAACCACAAGCACAGTTGAGACTGTGACTGCAGAAACCTCAGTAGGAGGTTCTGGTTGTGCGTTTGGCTCAAGCTGAATGGCTGCAGCACTGTGGCCTTCCTCCCTTTGAGTTCCTGCACTTTAATGGAACCGGCCGTCTGCATGGAGGCACAGCACGACCGGCCTTTATACCGACTGCTCCCCTGAACTACTTCCAGTGTTGGTCATCTTATTTTAAAAATGTAATAGTTACAGTTACACAATAACGCACGTTAGTTTTTACGTTCTATAACATCTTAAACATCAAAGATGTTTATATTAGCTGATTGAAGAATAAAAACACCATATAAGTATTTTAGAACATTTGGTATTTATTTGAACTCAATCGATTGCAGCCTGCCATATGATATGTATAGAAATAAAAATGCATTTGGGCTTTGTTGGGGTTGGGTTAGCAGCAGCAGCAACAAGTGTCGTGTTGATGTGAGGTGCTTCGTAAGATTCGAGTTGCGTGAGGCATACGTGGATAGTCTTTTCCCCACGCTATGTGCATGGTACATAAAAACATTCCTGCCTTTAAGTTCAATGAGCGAGAAGTAGTGCCGGTACTTCCAGTTCTAGAACGCTACCTTTGCATTTCCCTGGCTCGTTGCCATCATCGCTGTCTTATTGTGTTTGGTAGTCAGAGCGAGCAGTGAGACAGCGTGATCAGGGCATCATCCGCCCACCCAGCCAATCATCATCGCATTCGCAACGGTGTCATCATCATCCACACCCCTGCTCTCTCCAGGCAGCTGATGTGTGACACAGGCCAAAGCCAGCACCTTGTGCGTCATTCAACCAAACTGTAGTAAGGCGCAACTTTACATTCTCAGTAACGGCAACGGTGTTGCAACGATGGGAAAAGTAATTAATTTGTCTTTACTGAAAAAAATGCCGTTAAACTCTAACACCGTTATTACCAACACTGCTTACTTCCTCTCCTTCTATGCCGTCTGAATAACACAAACAAGTTAAGATGGAGCAACCCCTAACACAGTGCACTGCTTACAATGCTGCCATAATATAACTACCTCAGCATCTTTTGAACAGTGCCAACTTGGCATTGTGTTGAGGTCATGGGAATGATGTCTCACTCGGAGGGCCCGGTTCCTTCCCTCAGAGACAAATGCCTGATGTCACAACTGAGAAACACCGACTCACATCATGAGTCAGTCCTTTCAGTCCTTAAAACGTTAAAATGTTTGCCTTGACATCCTTGACGCAAATTCAACCGCCGGACTGTTTGAGTGCATTCGTGCCAACCAGCCAAAGTTCATTCACTTTTTTTAAATTTGATTCGCTTTTCTAAATGTTTTTTCTCCAATCCTTTTAATGTTTTATGTAAAGCACTTCAAATTGCCCTGCTGTTGAAAGGTGCTATACAAATGAAATTGCCTTGCTGAAGCTGTGTTCTAGCTAGCAACAGACACACTGACTGTGTGTGTGGGAGTGCATGTAGCTCCCCCCAACAACGTACCGGCCACACGCCTGCTTCTCTCCACTGCCCCATTGCAATCACACCATCGAACCTCTGGCATCATTTTTCCACTAACACCATTTCCTTCAGTGACTCACAGCCGGATAATAACATGGAACTTGTTTAACCTGCTTCAATCAAGATGTTCAGTGTTTTGCCTCTGCTCTCCTGAAACGCAGCCCTGACCGTGCTGACCCTACCCCCCCACAGCCTGTAATCTTAAGCCCACATCCGTCACTTTGACCCCTGACCCGGCCTTTCACCGCAAATCATGTGACCAACCTAACATTTCAAAGACCGCCCCGGCAGGCGGACGGCTGTCTGCTGCAAATATTCTCCCACTGTACTGTGCTGCTTTAGTGAAATGAAAAGTTAACCTGTCGCCAGGCATTTCAAAAGGATTGATACCGGCCTGGACGAAGATACATTTGAATGGCATCTTATAATGCAGCAGGAAAGGCAAGGTTCCATGTCTTAATTCAAGAGTCAAATGACGCTTTTTGCAGTGGCAAAATGTGCAGTTCTCTCTCTGACTCTACACCTTCACCTAAGGCCCATGACTTCACGTTTAAAAGACCAAAAGGATCACAAGAAACCAATAGTCCACGGCTCCTGGGAAAGCAAAGATATCGTTGTCTTCAAAGAATATTTTAGTCGCAGGAAAATCTATTATCAAAGCAATCATTCAGATTCAGTAATTGATTCACAACACAAGAATTCACAGATAGTGCTTTAAATAGCATCTCTACATCAATGGACTCTAACCTCGGAAGAGTGAATGGAGAGAAAGTATCAGTGTTTGTGAAGGAGATTTCAGTGGATCCACACAAAAAGACTTCTCATCATGTGAACATGAGGGGCATGCAGTCTAGGACTGGACTAGCCTTATGGGGGATTATGAGAGAGTGTGTGTGCCGGTGCCTCTGTCCACATGACAGAATGAAGCCAGCTACAGCTCAGGAAGGTGACTGTTATCATACTAGTCTATGCAAATAGCACAACAATGGAGTGCAGCAGAGTTCAGCCGTGTAGCCTCTTGTGAGTCAATGTGGCTGATAATGCACCTCCCTGCAGACTGTGGCTTTCCAGTCACTTAAAAAAAACTATTGTGTCAAGGTAAAAGGACTAATAAGAGGCAATGCAAACGCTAATGACTTTCCATTCACCCACGATCCGGCGTGTTTACATTTAGTTAATAGAGCGGTCACTATTTTAATTAGGTTTCACCAACGACCAGTTAAGTGCTCTGAGATGGTGTTTGTGGTCCGACACAATGTTGTAACATGCAAGCATGACAAAGATGTCTTCAAACTTACTTCATTGCTGTCAGATGGGTTTTTTTTTGGCTTAACCTCATTTAAAATCTATAAATCGTACAAATTCAGCTATATTATAACACACTTCAGGGTGTTAAATCAGCTTATTATTCAATTTTAATAAATAATGAGAGAGAATTTCCGTAATAACAACACGAAGGTCAGAACTTCTTCAATAAAACATGGCTTAAATTAGACTTTCTATTAAAGAAAGATACAGGTGGCCTTTTACCACCGTTAGCAGTCACAGTAAAGGAGGTACAGTTTCATTTCATCTGCTACAATGAGCTCATCACATTCAGTGGAAATTCATCGTGCTCGGCTGAATGACAGCAGCTAATCGACCTCTGGTCTTTCACACTGAGGGAAGTCAATGTGACAGCAAAGCGTAATTAATGCAAAACAACATGCTGAGCCACAAAGGAGTAGTTATCTGACAAAATGATACTCACCATCGTCTGGTGTCTCGCATTGCTGAAGGTTCTTAGCGTCTAATCTATTTTAAAGGCTGCTCACACTCTTTATCCAATCAACACACTCCACTCACTTGCAGAGCATATCTGCACCGACTCTCCTGACCACCTGCTTCGCCTCTATGCTCAAGACGCTTTCTTATCCTGCTTCTTTTTGTGTCCCCGGGTTCCCTCCTCTCTAGCCCACCTCCTTTGCATCCCTCCCATTATTCACCCTCCCTCCCTCTCTCTCTTCTGTGCCTCAGCCTGTAAGGTGGGAACTGGGAAAATCCCAAAGCACTTGAAGACTCCCGTCGCTCTCCGTCTGTTTCCGTCTCAAAAAATACGCCTGAAAGAAACAAAATTCAGACCAAAGCTAAAACCTTGACCTGAAGGTATGTAGACACACACTTACCTGTGTTGCATAGCAGGAGCACAACAGGCGCTTAGGAAACAAAGAATGAATTGATATCATCTAACAAACCCACAATGAGACCACTCCCCCATCTCTTCTCTCTCACTATCTATAACCACTCCCTAAAAGTTGTGTGTTATACCCCCTGACCCAGTATCATGTTCAGCTGCCTGTCGGGCCAGGGGCAGCTCTCCCACCCTCTCTCATTACCTCCCCTCCTGCAGCCCAGTCTTAGTTAAGCTCACACTCCTGCATGGCCGCTAGTCCAGGGACTGCTTTAACCCCTTTTCTGGTTCACCAGCTCAGCCTGTTCCAGTAGACATGTACATGCACACATACACCCATGATTGCTAGCATGCACACACACACACACAATCACTCCACCCCCGGCTGGCTGCCATGTCCGTACCCCACGCCTGGAGGCCAAGACCAACCCTCTATAGAAAAGCTTTTAATTAGATAACAGTGAGAGGAAGAAGGGGAAAAAAAGTGGAGCGAAGGGAGCTCTAAAATGGGGAGGGTGGTTAGTGGTGGAGGGGGTGTTGAGTAATGTCATTAGACTGGCCTTAAGGAATCCCCATTTCTGGAGCCCAGAGGCAGATCAATATGAAGACAGAGTGCAGAGAATGGCTGTTGGCAGCACTTCCCCTCTGCAACAGGAGCGGCTTGCCTGGAATTAAGAGAATTCTGAAAATCCCATTTTAGAGGAAGGCAGGGCGGCCTCTCTAACTCAGCTTGGTCCTCTGTGTCCTCGCTTACCGAATGTGTGTTACCCCTCACCAATCTTCTGTTGAGATAAATCTGGACACAAAAAACACAAACTATAATTGCCCTTTCTTTAAAAACGGCTGGCAAAGATGTATTATCTCTGTGGTTGCGCACCCACCCCAGTACAAATATGTCTTGAACACACACACACCCTCCCTGTAGCCTAATAATTAACTGGGAATGGAAAACGCCCCCCAAAAAAAAAAAAAATTTTCATTTCATTTCATTGTTTCCGTCAAGGGGAACTGTACGGAAGAAAGAATAATTAAGTACACACTAAGTAAATGGAGGCTCCAGCCAACAAAACTTCAAGTTCCACACTTGCTTTCCCCAAACCAGAAAAACCAGACGGCTCTTTCAACAAATGTTTATACAAATGGGTTCATTGCTACATAAAATGATTCTGCATTAAAACCGTACACATCCTCAGCCTTTCACGCTGCAAAGTTCCTTTTGTTAACACGGTGTCTATGCTGGACGACAGCTATGGCTAAAGACGCATGAAGGCACTCTGGGCAGGCAAAGGAGGTTTTAATTTCATGGTGGCCTTTTCCACAAACCTTCCTGGCTTCTTCAGCTCTGGCCAAAACCAAATGTGGCCATAATAAAGCTGCAACACACTGCTCTCCGCTTTGATGAACCAAGGAAAACCAAAACACTGCGTCAGAAATAGGATTCAAGGGACACTACACTTGGCATAGCAGCAGGGCCCCAATAAAGCCTAAATGTCACCTACATTATACATGGCACGGAGGATGGGATGGGAAGGATCAATCACTCATTGTGTGCTTCCACAGCAAATTAACCTTTAAGTAAATACGTGAGGCTGATGCTTAAACACATTAAACACAGAGCTTCTATACATACCCAACAGCTTTTTACATGTAGCGCCATTCAGGATTAGCCCCACTCCGACGACCGTCAGACGGTTAGCATTCTCCAGGAGTTATCTATACTAGGTCAAACATAGATGGTCCAAGATTCTTCTATATGTTCCCTTAAGGCTGCAGAATCCCATGTTTTACTTCCACGGGGCCATCTGTTGCATAGCGGCAGAACACTGTCACAGCTGCCCGTTATCATAAATAAGGACTATTCAAATATGAAATGTTGAATCAAACCATAAACCTACGCCAGGCACACAGGATGCTACAACCCTTTAGGGATTTATTTATAGTTAGAACAAGACAGCTTCACACATGTTTGTACCTGCGGCTGAGAAGATGAACTCAAAACAACACAAGTTTGTATGGTTTTTCCTCAGCACAGAATTCTGTCCGCCTTCAAATGGTTTGACATGTGTCAGTGAGAAAAGCAGGGTTTTCCCCCAAAGAATGCCGTTTCCATTGGTGCATCACTATATTTGATTAAAAATAAATAAATACTAGACACGAGATCACAACATCTGCTCTGTCAAATAATTACACACCTCCACCACGAATATATAATCAAGCAACATGTCTCAAGATTAGATTTGTGTAAATGTCCTTTTACTGTTATTAAATATAATGGATGTTTCCCACAGAACTGAGAAGAAGAACCAACAGATTTGGACAAATTCATATTCATGCAAATTATTTGGAGAACACCCACCATTTAATTTAAAAAAAAGTTATCTTTTCTTGATGAGTTCATGATGATCATTTTATATTAATACAAAAATCCATCATGAAGAATCACTGAAGTAATCTTCAGACTAATAGCTGGTCAAGTAACATCTGAAACAGAAACTGCAGGAACACGGCTTTCAAGTTCCCCAGAGAAAAGAAAATGGTAGAGATCCTACTCTACGGCCTCACTGCAGGCCATGTGTTGTTCTACCCATAAAAAAGGTGCCCTTCCAGGAAGGAACATGCATGGATCATTGTCAAACAAACAGAAAAACACACATGGACTTCAGACAGAGATGCACGGAGGGACACAACTTTACCTACGATGCTCTCAGAAACAGTTTGTCATTTTGAAACTCTCCTCCTCTAGTTCTTTCCAGCTGCTAACGAGAAAATGACAAGGGTCGAAGCTAAACATTAAAGACATAAGATTGGGACTGTGACGTCCGATCAGAGAAAGCTGAATATGGAGACAATGTATCACTAATCAAAGATTATTAGGGTTAGAGAAATTATGGCAGTTTCCAGTTAAATACTTTTCTCAACACTCAGTCAACAATTAATGCAATCTTAAATAATATATTAAGAAGCAACGCCATGTTCTCAAAAAGATAAATAACCTATGTCGTCAGCATTTTGCATATATTGTTGTGTGCACTAGCTCTAAAAATAAGTTTGACCTATTGGATGACATTTTATGAGGACTTTATTATTAGACTGCATTCAAATTACTTGTAAACATATCACACAGAACTGCAAATGCAATTTTTTAAAAGAAGTGTAGTGATACCATAGGTCTAGTGTGAAAAAACTGTCGAGGAACTAGTGCCGGAGAGACCCTTCCAGCTGTTTAAGGAAAGAAAAACCACGGTCATGAACCTTCCAGCTGCGTGGATACAGTAAAACAGCAGTCCATAGAACTGACAGACATACGGACAGATGGACATCAACAGGTCCATCACCTTTTTCCAGCTGCTTTCAGAGCAGCAGTGTGGCCCCAAGGCACAATGATTAACACCTCAGTCAAATACTACACAAACCAGATGGTGAAGATGGAAGAGAAGGGCAAAGTCCTCTCTCTCTCTGTTCAAGCAGTAACATACACAGAACACACATGAACACACACACACACACACACACACACACACACACACACACACACGCTGAGTCTTGTGCAGCACGTCATTTAAATACATTTTAATAAACATCCTGCTCTGTCAGGAAGTGCACTGCAGTGGCATTGTAATCTCATTAAATGTGGCCTTTTTTGCCCCTGAAGACTATAAAACGGCAGCATGAAAACACAAATCACACAATAGGAAGGCTTTTTACAGCGACCCAAGTTGGCATACCAAAAAAAGGGAGGAAGGCTACCCTGGGCGTTTTAGGAAAATAAGAAAAACGTCTATCATCAGCTCGACAAGATGAAGAGGCTGCCAGAAAGAGGAAACATGTAATCAAGACAAATGTTTTCTTCCTTCATTTCAGTCACGTCCTCTAAGCGCTGGACGGGACAGTCAATATCAAACAAGTTCACAAACGGGACATTGTTTACCGTCAACTAGGGTGAAACAGCAGTTCCATGAGATGTGGCTGTGTTCATTTATATGTGTGTGTGTGTTACTGTACACATGTGTACAGCAGCAGGCGCATTTTTTCACACATATGGGAGCTGCAGGGACGATCACGGCTGATCCCCTAAGCCTGCTGTACCAAACATTTTGACAAAACATTGAACTGGCAGGAGCATTCATCAAAGCACTCACACACACATATTGACTCAAATCATAAGCTTGATCCTTTCACAAGGCACAGAGCATCTCACATATCAAAGGTCTCCCTCAAACACTCAATAGCATCCCTTTCAGCTTCCTACATGAAAGAGAACACTGTGGTGTCTTATAATATGCAGTTTCCCCATTCACAGAGACCAACTTCAAAGAGGGCTAATTCAAGTTGGAAACCTTTTTTTCAACGTCCCCTTGGCTCGGCGTTTTCCTGGAAGTTTTCAGTAACAAATTATCAGGAGGTGGCAGGGTCATACATAATTTTGCACACCAAACGCCTTACCAGATTTGCCCTTTCTAGATCTGCCACATTAGACCATCTCTGGGGCTCGTCTGACTTCAGTGAAAGAGAGCGAGGGTGTGAATATGTATTGCAAACATCTGGCGCGGTCCTTATCGCCATGGGAAAATGACTGAGGACAAGCCTGTGTTATCCCCGCTCCAGGGCCTGTCTCATCTGGACTTCAACTGTGGTTTAGCAACCATGTCAAACTATCAAACGGCACTGGTCATTAATGGGGAATTACAGAAAAGCGATACGCTCATTTGCCGTCTGTTCTCCGCCTTCCTGTGAGAGCCGGACCCGAGGCTGTTTAGCCTTCAATGCCACGCAGTCCCCTCCACACTTGAACCATGTGGGCAGAACTAAGCGCAGTCAAAAAAATGTAATTCATGCTAACAGAGGCTGTGTGAGTGAAACAACGCAAATAGAGTCAGGCTCTTGGATTCGTTGTTTTCTCTCGCCAAAGAGGAGGTGAGAACTACCCTGTTAGCTATGAGTAACCTGTTTTTTTCCTCTCCAACAGTAGAGTTGATAAGGGAGGATAAAGCCTTCAAAGAACCAGACGGAAGGAAACTCCCGATATGAAACTGACATGCACTCTTTCTAAAAATCGATCTTCATTCCATACCATACCATTCAATACCTGAACTTGACTATGCACTTTATACATTAAAAGGAGTACAACAGATTCATCATAACATTATTGGACTTCAAAAATTGATGCAGCAAAATCAAATACCTCATCTTTTTTTTTTTTAGCTCACCGATTCCTCAGCCAAACCGCCAATACTTTGGCCAGGGATGCAAGTGTTACAATGGTAGCTGCCGAGCTAAACATTTGCACCCCACCCCGAGGCTTGAAGATGTACGAATTTATTTATAATGAGAAGGAAAAAGGGAACAGAATGAGCTGCAGTTCCCGGAGAGTTCAGAGATCAGTCAAGAGGCTTTTTGGAGCTAAACCAAACCCCCACCAGACTGCGAAAAACACTCAAGCGGTCGAATTTGCATGAATAAAACGAGACAATAATGTCTGAAAATACCTTCAGACTTTTAAACCATAATGACAGAGCTTTGGATGTGATCAGTGTTATGCTTCACTCATCGGCTATAATGGAGTCACAAAAAGACCTATCCTTTCATCATGTATGTGTGACACGGCCAGGACAGTCATAGACACTTACCTTTGCCAGCCAGAGGAATCAATCCCATAATTTACTAAATTATTTTGTTTTTAGAAAAAAAAAAAAAAAAAAATCACCCATTGAGTTACAATGCATTCCAATTTACTGACAAAAATACAGAGCAGCAAATTAGGACTAAAGAGAATAAGCAGTTGGCCAAGCAAGCCACTAGAGAACTGAACTGGTGCCAGCACACCCACACACCTCGGCACGGAGGGATTTCATGCAAAACTGAAGATATATTCATGTCTCGTCTTTGATCAGACGAGATAATAACAGAACACATTACCTAGACGCGTGAATTGAACGTGCCTCCCTTCACCCTCTCACACCAATTTAAGATTGCCGTGTTCGCAGGAGTGGTCCCGAGGGTCCCATGATATCATACTTTCACGATGCCAGAGGGTGTTAGCATATTACATTTATATTATATATGAAAAAAAAAAAATGCTGATGAAGTCAAGGTGGAATAAATGACTGGTGAAGTTTCAGTCAAATCCCAATCCTTGGAATGACGTTAAGGATAACTTGCTGGTGTGATTCCCAGCAATAACTGTGAGAAAGCAGCAACAATGTCACAACAATGAAAACGTGAGATGATAACGATGTCACAGAGGTGACATTCCTGGGCTGTAGGGTAGCAGGCATCTTTTCTTCTAAGCCGTGGCCCATTAGGGGAGCCTACAAGCGCTCCGTCTCTGACCCAGCTGGCTGCAGAGCAGCACTATTACAGGGAAACGGTTTGGACTTTGACCCTTTGAGCCTGCAGAGAGCTGGGAAGAAAATGTTTCGTACTCCTCTGCTTCCCGTCAATGAGAGATCCAGCAACCAGACAGGTTGCTTTATATTCAGTGCTTTCCCCCGCTCCTAGTGAGTTATGGAGGTCTAATAATGTGCAGCACATGCATGATTTTCCCAGTCTGTGAGCAGGTCTTGCTTTTGATTGGTGGTTGTTGTTGTTCTTCAGGGGAGTATAAATACATATATATACACACATATACTCCCCATCAACTTTTTCGTACCATTACATTTCTCTGCTTCCTCCTGTTTCAACAAATGAGCTCACTGTTTTTACAATGATTAGTGCTTGAGGGACGCATTCAATTCAGCAGTAACCGTGCGAGGCCCAAGTGGTTTGAATGTTTGCCGAAAGATAACAAAATACGCCGCGCTGATCTGAGAAAAGAACTAAACTTAATCAAAAACAAACTCAATCGTTCACTCAGACACAAATACAACAGAGGCAGCACGGCTTCTGTCAATATAAAGCCAACAGCTCAGGCTACATAAACCCCCAAAAGGCAATTGGTCCAACTTAAGTGCAGACAAGGTGTTATCTCGGCTAATTTCCTTCAGGCAGAAAGTCAACACAGAAATGTATTGCATAAAATTGAGGCGCTGCAACAACGAGGATAAATCTCTTGTGACATACACAACAAAAACTACCAAGTTAAGGCCAGTAAAGTGCCTCAGCTTGACTAATCTGACTAAGCTAGGACATGAACTTTAAAACATGAAAGCGATGTAAAGAAACAGCGCTGAAGTGAGTGTCTCCTGCACTTCTCTGGTGTGAGAGACAGCCATTGTACAGATTGCATACCTGTGATTGTTCATGGCTACACATGACACCAGAGCAACAGCAGCACACAATGCTTTGAAGAGGGCACAGAAGAAGAAAAAAAGCCTTCCAGCAAAAAATCCCTCTGCATTAGGAAGAGGTAGCTAAAAATATATATATATTTAAAAAAAAATAAATGCACCCACCACTATAATCCACCACCTGTCTTCAAAAATAAACACATGCAGGAGGCCGAGTGTAATTCAGCGAGAGTCCAGGTACGCATGGAAAGCACCGAGAGCACTCGGTGCTGGAGATAAACAGCCTACCACTGATTAAAACTGCAAAGCCTTCAGTCTGCCTAAGTAGCTTGGTGTCCTCAACGGCGGGTGATTATCCTGCCCTGGCTTGGGGGGGTATATTAGACTGTCAGAAAGCAGTTACAACAGCCAGCTGGTCTAGCCACGGCATCCTGGGTTAAGAAGCATTTCTATCCCCGACGGGGACGAGCTCTGCAGAGAGTGCTGCAAACTCCCCCCGGGGCAACATATAGAAAGTAGTGAGCGCTAAGAATGTGGGCTGCTCTGACATCAGCCTTTCAGATCACAATTACTGCTAGTCACTGATCATCAATAGTCATACTTTCAGATGGTGTTGACGGAGTACACCCAAGGGATCTCACATGGAGACTAGTTTTACACGCGTTAGCGGAAGAAACAATGAGACTGTGTATAGTTTTAACAAGGAAAAGGTTCATTTTTCTTTTTCTTTTTTAAGTATAACCTAAATGGTGTCAAGAGAAGAGAGAGGAGAGGAGAAGAGCTGCCGGGGTGAACGGGGCTAAAGAGAAGAGTCTATTTTCCAGGGTAGAATGAATAACACACTTGAGTGGTCCATGGAGAGGGGGAAAGAGGTCTTTGTGTAAGAGCAGAGTCACGGTCATGGTGACAATAAAAAGTGCCTCTGTCATGGGTTTGAGCTGTTTAACCTTTTGATCCTCTTCCCCCCTAAATGTGGCCTTTGAATTTTGAAGGGTCTAGCACAAGCCAGTCTTCACACAAAAGAAACAGAAACGAAAACTTCAGCTCTTAAACTGCAGCTCTCTTGAGAAGGATGCCACTTAGTTAGTTTACATTCCTGACATTGTGTTCCCGAAATAAAATCAGAAAAAGAGGCTGTAAAAAGTGAGAATAAAAGCAATGCAGTTGTACATTTTGGGGGGATTTCCTGAGCAAATCAAATCCAATAATGGATTTCTTTTACAAAAAAAATTACATTAAGCACCAATAATAAACTGATTTGTGGGTAGTAATGCAGACTATTTTTGCACAAGAATTTATCAAAAATTGTAAAATGTACCAGTGACTCTACTGTCAGCAAACAGTTGGATAAGGGCGAGGTAGGCACCTCCAATCGTGAGATACCCCTCCATGATCTGTAACAGGTATGGTCAGTGGTCTATATTAAGTAATGTAGGACATGTACCAACTTAATTTAAGGGCTAGAAATACCCTGGTAATTAAAAAGTAATAATTTGCTCTATCAAAAAAAAATGTATTATGAATAAATACACCCACATAACCAAAACATTCCCTGGTCTATTTCCTGCAGTGACTGCAGGTCCCGTCATCATACCTGGTTACTGGAACTATGTGGGATCCATCTCTGACTGGCCTTTTTTCCAACTGGATTCCACAGAAGTGCCTTTGGAAGACAAGACAATGGCATTAGGTAATACCCTTGACTGACATGTTTCATTACACAACTGATGATGAATTATCCTTCATGCACGAACATGTTGCTTGAGAGTATTTTCAGTCATGGGAACGTTGTGTGACTGATGAATCAGCTGTGGATGGCAACACATATGACTGCATAGAAGAGGAGGGAGGATAAAAAAGTCTGTGTCATCGCATTTGATGATAAGACCAGAATGTGACTTTGGAAGTGGTTTGCAAGTAAGAGCCTCCTCTACCACTAACGGACTTGTAAGAAATGGACTCTTCCATGAAACTATTTTACTGCTAAAGTCCTTAAATGTGACACAGCAAATTTCACCTGAACTCTTAATTTCACGATGAAAACTGATTTGAGGTCAAGCTGGTCGGCCGTTACCCAACGTGCACCTCGCCCAGTCGCATCGATGTCTCGTCAAACGCGATGATGTACTTCTTCAGCACACTATGCATGCATTAGGATGTTGACATGACAACCGAGATATGATTTGGCATCTACAGCTGATGCATCAGACAGCAGTGTGCTTTCAGAGCAGTCTTCAGAAGGCACTTCTGCGGACTCCAATAGGAAAAGGAGTTCAGGTCTGTAATACACCAATCGCTTATTTATGTGGGGGTGTTTCAACTGCGATTCTGTCAAATTAACCACTTTTACAGCACAATTGTTTTATATGAGATTACTTCATAACTTTACATAACGCACCTTTAAAAACAGAAGCTTATGTGTGCGTTTGACAGATACACATAGGAATACTCCAGAGCCCCAAGAGAAAAAAAAACAATGCACATATTTAATTAAGCCAATTAAATCATCACCTCCAACGGTTACTGCTGAAGTTGCTGTTCAAGACCCATATCTTCTAATAGGATGTGAACATGGGTTTTTTTGGGGGGTAATTTACTGTAGTAAATACAAATCCTACGTCCAACGACTGTGTTCACTGAGCTTAGCTGGCTCTTAGAAATACTTGACCAGTGCACGAAAACAACAAGGGTAATGTGATGTTATCATGCTCGCTCCCCACACTGCCAGTTGGAGGAGTTTGGGGAGCAACTTTCCAAAAAAACAACAAACAAAAAAAAAAACAGGGTGTCCTGAAACCCCCCCAAACCCCCCTCCCTCCCTCCCTCCTCCATATATCAAAGCGTCAAAACAGCGGGGTTTTCGCCAACGCAGCGTCACAGCCAGTCGGACTGAAGGGCTTTCGTGTGGACAGAGAAGGTTATATCGGTCGGTAAGCCTGTAAAAGTTACTGCCACCATGGCACTTGGCACCACATCAGTGTGCGTGTGTGTGTGTGCGTGGAGCCTGGTGGTATAGAGCTGCAAGGCAAGCCAGCGGCGCAGAGTGGAAAAAACTTCCAGAAAGCACCACGCTGCTGCCGCTGCCGCCGCCGCTGCTGGAGCCCTTCGGCTAACCATTTTAGGCTACACCTTTCAGCCGCAGGCTCGAACAAACCAACACAAATCACACACGCTTCACCCCCTGTGTGTGTGTGTGTGTGTGTGTGTGTGTGTTTTTTCCGTCGTATGGATGAAAAACAGCGACACGCACGCCGACGTTAGGGTCGGAATGTAAAAGCCGTTGGTCAGCGGCAGACACATAACGTTACGCTACGATGAATAAGTTTAAACACGCGCGCGCGGCGCCTGTTACACGGTAACCGGGTAAGATGTGTGTCTAAAAAAACAGGCCGAATATGTGCCGTATGTGTGACATAAACACCGGTGTATTCCCCCGTTGAAGGACTCTCTTGAGTTCAACTTTACCTGAAGTTACGTGCGGCTCCGGCGGATCCGTGCTGCTACTCACTCGCTCGCTCCCGACGTATCGCAGTTGCTAAACTTGCGGAGAGCCAGATACCCAGCTGTGGCGACAGTACTGGCAAGCTCCCGGCAGTTAGGACCCCGACTTCCGCTCCTACCTTTCAAAATAAACGGAGCGAAAGCACTCGCAACGAGCACTCTCTGCTGAGTAACAGCTTCATTAACTACATAAAACAAAAAAAACAATCAATAGCGAACGAAGAGTTTGAGATACGTGTAAAAACAAACTAAAATAAGATACACATTTTAATGTTTTGCTTCATAACGGTCACCCGAGCTTTTATTTTCTTGAAGCATAAAAACATAGCTAGTTCCGGTAACATTACCTGTGACGTGTAACGTGAGTGGAAATAAACCGTTATCGTGCTTAAAAACACGCTCCTGATTTATTTATTTATTTATCAGATATGAACCAAAGTTCAACTAGTACAAGTAATATAAAATAATAATACAATAATAATAATGACTCTTCATATTCATGATTCATGTTGTTTTAAGCGCATGACCGTGTCCTAAACTAGAAGACAGTTCAGAAAAAAAACAACAATGAATCATGTTTTTTCACCCTTCCCATTCAACCCTTTGGAATCTTATTAATCCTGTGTATTGATTGTCATCCAGCCCGTGCTGGCATGACATTCCTCAGATTTGTAATTCCCCCGGCATTTAAATTAAATTAAATTAAAAGCCAGGAAATAATTTATCGGTGAAAAATTATCTTGTGCAAGGGTAAAACTAGCACGTGCACAGAAATCGTTTCCGCTGTGGTTTCCCACTCCTGGCAAATAAAAATAACTAAACTAATATTTCCACATGGGAAGTGATTCGTTTCCACCTTAACTGACTTGAAAGAACTTTCATGTTTGTCATGTCTGTCATGTTTCTGAATGACTGGACATCCTCGTCTAACGAGTATCAAGTACAGTCTTTGACTCCTGTCTAAAACAGCTTTTAACAGGTGCCTACTTGTTTTCCACGTTTTAATTGTTGTAGTTCCTAAAGGAAACACTTTTCATATCCACTCTGTGAATGTTACCCTGATCATTTCCAATCATTTGTACAGAAGTGAGAGAGGAAGGAGAGGCGGCCTGTCGCGCTGAATCGGCACCCGGCACTCTCTTCCCAAGGAAACCCAACACTCCGGGCCGCTGGGACCAATCCCAAGAATGCCAAACACTCAGCAATACATATTCTTACATATTCTTGGGGTTCTCAGCATGGCAGTGTGATAATAAACAGTTGCAGGTTTCAACATGAAGCTTCTAAATCTCATAACCCTTGCCGGGCCACCGGGTTTTCTTATTTATCTGGAAAAGAAGAGGAGGGCAACTCTTTTAATCTTGCTAATTCCACCGCTGAGCGTGGCTGTGGCAAACTTTCTGTCGAGCTGAATTGATTTCTGTCTGTCTGAAATGGTTTACAAGCCACCATTAGATGCAGCAGGAATGCAATTCCAATGTCTGACATGGTTTATTCACTTCAGAGAGATTATGTCCCTGTGGATAACCCATCAACTCTAAATAAAAGGCTGAACCAAGTAAGTGTATCGCTGTTGGCAGAGGGAGAGATGGAAAAAAAAAAAGTGAAAATGTGAATCTGAGCTTGTGAAGGCTTTCATGAAGAATTTACATCAAATCAACGTGGTGAGTGTTTTTCTTTTTTTATTAAAACATAAAAATAGAACTGCGGTAAATATACAGAAAAAAGATCTGATTAAGAGTTGCAACTGAAGAAACCACTGAGTTTTTTGAGAGCACTTCCTCCTCTCTTGTGATGCATGTGGACCAACTAGCAGCAGATGTTTGTTACTACTTCATCTCTTTTCTTAACAGAAAGCGTGCAAGTGTCGTCACAGCTTTGTCTTTAGGAACAGTGCCATCTGCTGTTACAGAGGTAGAAGGGAGGGACCACATGCACGTGCACACACACACACAGAAACACACACACACACACACATGCACACAAGAGTGGTCCTCACTACAACTCACTGCAATGCAGCATGAAAAATAAAATAAAACACCTGCACATTGCTCATCTCAGCAGCGACAGCGTTCGTCTTTCAGGACGAGAGGAGCCAAGTTTATGTCACTTCATCTCTGGACGAACCAGCCCGTTAAAATATGAATATGAATTACACCCATTGGTTTGGACTGTGAAATCTCATGTGATGGCTGAACTGTATTATGATACATCGGGATTAATCTGTGAATATTCAAAAGATGAAATGTGATGTTGACAGCGACCTCATACTGTCGATCAAAACTTAAAAAAAAAAGAAAAGAAGAGGCATTTAAAGAGATCCCTTTTCTTTTCTTTTTTTAAATAATCAACATACATCATCTGTGTGGTTATATGTGACTACAAAAAGTCACATGTAGCACTATCCAGCTTCATCACTTTAGTAAACAACACTGTGTTTTTCCTCATTCCCTTTGTCCGCTCCGTCGATGGCATTTTCACTCCGTACCGGCGAGTTAGAACAGCTTCACAGACACACGAACGTGCAGAAAGTTACAGATTGCGGCTTTAAAAAAGAAAAAAAACTTGAATACATGCAGCCCTGGTGGCTGATGTCATGATGTCATAAAACTCTTGTCACCAGAACGGCACCCCGGGGATTTGAAAATTATAAGTACAGCAGCTGCTTTGGTGATGAGCCACTAAATCCAGTGGAGTAAGACGCGTTCACACTGAGCTTTTTGGAATGTGCAAAAAAAAATAACAAGTTTCACCAACTGCACACAAATATCTCCACTCATTTTCAAGGGAAAGGGGCCGATGTGCTACTTCTCCACAAAATCTCCACTCCTTTAATCTACAGTTCCTGAAAAAAAAAAATGTGTTGTCCATTAGTCAGAATGCCTTGAGGAATGTGGTGCACCTCTACCCGTCAGTGCTTTGAGGTGAGCGTCAGAGTTGAGGAGACACGAAAGATCTGAGGCAGCATGTTGCTCAACTGGTAGAACATCTCCTCTGAGATACTCTGTCAATACAAGAAGACACACAGAGAGAGACAGCCAGGATTAGTGAGCAGCAAAAGGACGGAGATGTTATGCTGCAGCAATGTGAACTCTTGGACACTGTAATCGAAAACCTTTTCTGAAATGAAGGGACAACAAAAACACACATCTGGACTGTTTGTGTACAGCCGAGTGTTAACAGCCCCTGCGGTGTCCTTTAGTTCAACCTGACGGGGATCTTTTTCTCCCCTGAGGAAACATTAGTCAAGATGCTGAAATGATGTGAGCTCCGGGCAGCTGTGACTTTTAAACGGGGAGGAACATACCACGTTAGCAGTCGCCGACTTGTCAACTGAGAATGTTAAGTATTAATCTTTACGCACCCACACACAAACAGAGCTTATATTTGGACCCGCGTCCTCTTTGAGCCGTAGAAAACAATGTTGTTTCAGAGGTGCTATTTTGAATGTCGTCTGAGCACGTAGCTGACGGGGAGCTAATGCTGTCGGGAGTCCTTTGATGCCGCTGGTTTTATCATCTTAACCTGTCAACATGAGATTGTGCTATAATCTCCGCTGCCTTCCTGACAAACCGCAAAAGCTATAGGTATACAACATCCAGATAAGACCAAAATAAAACTGCCATTGCTCCATCGTGAAAAACGCCATTGCATCAAAGCCGAAGCTGGATGCTTTTCCTTTCACGCTAAGTTAGACCTGGATATCCGAGTGGAAGATTGGCGGCTCTGCGTTTTTTGAAAGCCGCACTTTAATCCCCGTTGCTTATCGCACAATTAAATGGATGAGTCTCTGAGATTTCTTTTATCACTGTAAACATTGGTCAAGAGAAACCTAAAGCTGTATAATCTTTGATTTATGGCGTGCTTTTCAAACAGTCTCTGCACTCAAAGGCAAGGCCAGGTGTGCCTTTTGTGACGTTGTGTACAAGCGAGGCCTCAAGCATACATTTCTGTAGAAATAACATAGAAATCTGCTGCCAAGAGAAGTGTGAGTCGTCTCAGGTCAACGTTTTTCTGCTCTCACCTTCGGCACGAGGAACTGGACTGTGCGTGAGATTCCTCCGTCCCATGAGGCCATCTCCATCATGAAGCCTGCAAATAAAAACATCACATATCAAACATCTGTTCCTCTCGACTGTTCGACCAAACACGAGGAGCTTCTATGCTTCTCAGTTACAACATCTGACATTTTTGATCAGGAAATGTAATTTGAGATCATCATTATGTAAATTGAAACTTCAAAGAACTCAGCCTCAAAAGAAAAAAAGCTCTCTTGCTCTTTGACCTTGTGTTTTAGAAAGCTGTTATCGTGAACTTGACAGAGCTCTGCCTTCAAACGTCAGCTGGAAATACTGCATTTCATCACAAGTCATGTTGTTTACATGTGGGCAGTCTAAGAAAACAGGGTGAGAATACAATACGAAGCAGAACGGGGAAACAATTTCAAAGTTTCATCTTACCTTTGACACATTTGAATACAAGCTCTGCTCTCTTTAGACACCATGGAATGGTCATTTCCTGCATGAGAATAAAAATAGTGTTAAAAATCAAGAAAGGCAGGTTTATGTTGTCATATGAACAGCTTAAACTTAGTCTGAGACTCTAGGTTAACTAGGTCAAAGGCAGAGTCTGCCTGGTGACTGCATCTACACACAGAAAGATTCAGTGCAGGAACTTTAGTCTCTTGGAGTCTCTGTGACGCACACAGATGTACGACACCCTTCAAGTCACCAAACTGAATCCATGAACTGGAGACAGGAGTGTCATCGAGGTCCACGTTTAGACCCGCGTGAACGCTGCGTCACCCACTAACTGGTTTGCCTGCGTGAAACTTCCCAGGCTTGAGCTATGGGTGTCTGAGGCGGAAACAATAGGATACTAAAGGGGTTTTTTTTCCCTGATATGAGTGAGGCTGGTGGTGCTGCTAGGCCAGCTGTTGCTGTTTGCAGGAGCAGGAAGTTGTGATCTTTGCCAGGAGATTTCACATTTCTTACAAACCATTAAAAAAGGAACATAACAGCTGTCAAACAGTGAAAACGGTGTCTCTGTCTGGAAACTGGCACTTTTACTTCTTTTCAAATTCCTCTCCGCAAACATTTAAAAGTGCATTATAGTGTAATTAAGCAATTCTTTGTTTCTTTTTCCTCAAAACTTTTAAATGCTCAAGGGGAAACAGATCTAAATATAAGAAGGGTGCAGTCCTGTGTTTTTTTTTATTGCAGTCTACAGTTCATCTAGACAAACTGTAGTGTTTTCGATGCCAAAACACAAGAATAGGCTTGTAGAAACAGGCAAACATCTCCCCCACATGGCAAACAAGACTGAGAGGAAGATGACAGATAGAAAGGTTTTCATGTGGAACCAGAAGCTATCAATTAAAGTTCCTCTGGTTCCTGTGGCTTCAAGAGTTAGAAGACTTTGGTTATGTAAACAGAGATGAAGCAAAAAATAATTGAACTGGGCATGTTGTGGCTGGAGTGCACTTATGCACAGAGGCTTGATGAGAATTTACTTTCCATCTTCTGGGGTTCTCAGTTTATTATGTTATCACATTTTCACTTCCATCCACTTTCAGCCAACCAAAGGAGGAAAAAAAAGATTTTCCAATTTCCAGAACTGAAAGAAAAATCCATTTTATTTTGATGGGATATTTGGTTAAACTCTCCGTTCATCAATCACTGCAAGCTTACTCTGCCCTGTTATGTTAGAGTACATAGAGTGCTGCTCTACCCTGAGCTACTAAGTAAACACAGGAGTTCACCACGCTCTACTTTGCCCTCCTGGGTTTAAAACCCGAGTCCGAGACTGAATTCAGAGCCAGTGACTGACGAGCCCGACCACAGCCGAGGATGCGGTGCATAAACAAGCAGAGGCAGAATGACAGGGAAGAAATTAAGACTATGACATCAGTGAGGGGCCACGGAAACTTCTTCACAAGAAACCATCATACACTAGTATGTAGACTAAAGCAGATAGAAGATTATGCTGAGAGGGTTAATGACGGAGGTTCGGGAGCCGAATCTACCGATAACGATGAATCCACATCGGCTCCTGGGTGGTGCTCTGTAGCCGAGCCTGACCCCTGAACTCTTCTCCAGTTCACCAACCTCAGCAGCGAACTGTTTGCATTCAGACTAATACTGCCACGGTTTGGAGAGGTAACATTTAGTTTAACGTTAATCCATTACTTTTTGCTAATTATTTCAAACGTTTACACATTTCTTGTAGCTACATATCCATTACTTACTGTTCAAAACAAATTGGTTGAGTAACACAAGATTTTCACATTCTGCTTTTGCCGCTAACACTCGTTGACTTCTTGCTTCTGTATTTTATTTTGCACATTGAGCACAAACAGCTCGGAGCATGCTCATGGCACACATGCTTCCCTTTTTTCTTTCTTATGAGAATAAAAATAGTGTTAAAAAATCAAGAAAGGCAGGTTTGTGTTTCCATATGAACAGCCGAAACTTAGCCCGAGACTCTTACTCAGGTTTACTAGGTCAAAGGCAAAGTGGTTTAAAAATGACAGTACGCCACGTTGTGATTTTGTTAATATTTAGATGAATTGTGCAGCCTTAAACAAGATGTCGGTGATGATTTTTCAGAGCTCCTTACCTCCGACATGTCGTGGACCAGCAGCAGAGGGACTGTGATGGTGGTGACGTCATGTGTGCAGCAGACCTTCAGGATGTTTCTCAGGCCCATGATGGCCGGGTCGCGGGCCGTGATGTTCCCCGAGCGCACGTTGTCGTCCACACACAGGTGGAAGACCACGTGGACCTCTGACAGGTTGGAGTGCCGTGAGATGTAAAACTCACCTTGAGGGAGACGCAGCAGGAACAGTGTGAAATAAATGCTGAGCAGAAAAATAATGCTGATGAATATAATAATATTATATATATATATATATATATATTGTAAACCATTACCTGGCAAGATGTTAGATGGATTTCTTTCAACATTTTTGCTCTTATCGTCGCCTCCATTCCTTTGAATCTCTGGAAGAATATTGGAAAAAACAAGGACACTTAAAGGCAATGGCGAGTGGCCTTTTCTTGAAAGGCTTGTGACGTAGAAAGAATGTTTCTATATACAGCTCTGCTCGCCGAACCTCTCAACCTATGCTGTGATAAGGATCTGGACACAGTTTCTGTGCAGTGGCAGTAATGTTAAGTGTCTTCTACAGGTACTACTCGGAAAATTAGAATATCCTGAAAAAGTGCATGTATTTCTGTAACTCAACTTTAAAGGTGAAATTTACACATTATATAGACAAATACAATGCGAATCAATATATTTCAAGCTTTTATTTGTTTTGATTTCGCTGATTTGGACTTGCAGCTTCAGAAAACCTCAAATTCAAAAACTCAGAAAATTAGAATACTGCTTGAAATCAATTAAAAAAAAGGATTTTAAATACAAAAATGTCAGGCCTCTGAATGTAAATTCTTGCATCTGTACTTAGTACTTGGTTGGAGCCCCTTTTGCACGAATGACTGCCTTAATCCGGCGCGGCATGGATGCTACCATCTTGTGGCATATCTCAGGTGTTATGGAAGACCAACATGCTTCAATCGCGGCCTTGAGCTCTTCTTTATTGTTTGGTCTCTTCCCGTTCAGCTTTCTCTTGGCAATGCCCCACAGATTTTCTATGGGGTTCAGGTCAGGTGAGTTTGCGGGCCAGTCAAGCACTGTAATCCCATGGTTGTTGAACCAGGATTTTGTAGTTTTGGCAGTGTGGGCAGGTGCCAAGTCCTGCTGGAAGATGAAGTCCTCATCCCCATAAAGCTGGTCCACTGAAGCAAGCATGAAGTGCTCTAAAATTTCCTGGTAGACAGCTGCGTTTATGCTGGATTTGATAAAGCACAGAGGACCAACACCAACAGCTGACATGGATCCCCAAGTCATCACAGACTGGGGAAACTTAACACTGGACTTCCTGCATCTTCCATTTTGCGCCTCTCCGGTCTTCCTCCAGACTCTGGGACCTTTGTTGCCAAATGAGATGCAAAACTTGCTCTCATCAGAAAAGAGGACTTTGGACCACTGGCCAACAGTCCAGTCTTTCTTCTCTCTAGCCCAGGTAAGGCGCCTCTGGCGTTGCTTGCTCGTGAGGAGCGGCTTGACAACAGGAATTCGACATTTGAAGCCCATGTCCAGCATCCGCCTGCGTGTCGTTTCCCTTGAAGCAGCAACTCCAGCCTGAGTCCAGTCCTTATGAAGTTCCCCCACATTTTTGAATGGCCCTTTCCTGACCATCTTCTCCAGGCTGCGGTCATCCCTCCAGCTTGTACACCGTTTTCTTCCACACTTCTGCCTTCCACTTAACTGTCCATTAATGTGCTTTGAGACTGCACTCTGAGAACACCCAGCTTCTTTTGCTATCACTTTTTGTGTCTTACCCACCTTGTGCAGGGAGTCAATGATGGTTTTCTGCACAACTGTGAGATCAGCAGTCTTCCCCATGATTGTGAATTCTTCTAAACCAAACAAGCAACCAAACAGACTTTTTAAAGGCTCAGGACCCTTTTGCAGGTGTTTTGGATTACTTACCTGATTAGTGTGTGACACTTTGAGCCTACATTACTGAAGCTTTTCACAGTATTCTAATTTAATGAGTTTTTGGTTTTGAGGTTTTAATAAACTGTAAATCATAATCAGCAAAATTACAACAAAGAAATGCTTGAGATATCTCACTTTCCATGTAATGAGTCTATAGAATGTATTGGTTTCATCTTTTATGTTGAATTGCCTGAATAAAACAACTTTTACACGATATTCTAATTTTCCGAGTAGTACCTGTACTTCCTGGCCATTTAATCCCCCACTCATTCTGCCAGCATGTCGCTGACATTCTCCAACTGTGAGAGGTTTTGCAGTGTAAAGTTTCTTTACTGCAACACTCCTATAGTCTTGTATGTAGCAGACAGCTTGTTTTTTACTCTCATGTAAGAGATAAAAAGGTGCTCCTTCTTGTCTTGATCAACATCAAACTGGGTTTGAACTTTAGTATTCTCAATATGTTGACCTGCGTCTCATAGCTTTGTGTCTCTACTGCTGAAAAAGGCCATGATATTAATATTAGTTCAGCATTTTGTAATGCATAGCTGGCTAAAAAATGAATTTGCAATTTTCTTCAGTGGCATCTGTGTCCAGTGCCTTTTCTGGTTAAATGTACATCCAGGATGAGATCCGCGGATCGCCTAGATCTCACCAGTCTTGCCTTTCTCTTCTCTAATCCTCTCTGAATGTGCCGCCTACATTATAGCTGTAATGGAGCAGGCGAAAGTCTGACCAGGCTGTTCCTTCTGCTTGCTGCTCCGCTGGGCTCTGGCATAGAGCTCCACCTGCTGCACCTCGTCCAGCTGCGCCTCCAGAAAGGGGAAGTGGAAGTCTGTGCACTCCTTCGCAACGGTCGCAAAGTCTAGGGGGTCAACACAGAACAAGAGTTCATAAAAAAAATTAAGTTAAGTTAATATCCATATGCTCCAACTCAAAAAACGAATTTAAACATGACTTTCACTCCTCTTTAAATGGTTTAAAGTGTTATTCTCACAGTTAAAAGGAAGATAAAAGAAAGAAATATGTCTCCCTGACCTCTCTTGATGCCGCTGTAGGAGTTGACCCTGTTGTCGACCAGCAACACCAGACCGCAGAGCGAGGAGGAGTAGAGAGAGAGCGCGGTCTGCAGCCGCCTCAGCTTGGCTCCGCTGCTGCCGTGGCGACGGTGCTTACAGAAGTCCAGCACGTCCGCCCGGACCAGCCGCAGGTTGTGCATTGTTTTCAGTTGAGCTCCTGGCGGGATATTGGAGTGTAGATTAACATCAACGCTGCTTTACATATTATCAGAGAAGATGTTTTTATGAAAACTGAAATTGTGGGTGCCACGGAGAGAAAGTGTGTGCAAATAACTTTAGAAATGAAGCACCTAAGTGTATGGTAAAGCTCTCCTCCAGCTGAGGCTGCTCCTCAAACATCCTGGCCCCGGAGTCTGCCGGCTCCGTCAGCTGGCTGGGCTGCACCTTAATCTCCTCGCTGAAAACCAATCAATCAGAAAGCAGATCATCTGGTGAATGTGTTGTAGGTTCAGGGACATAAATGACAAACACCTGAAGAGTGAAAGTCCTTTTTTATAATTTAATATGAAAAGAAAAAAACACCCATTCAGCAGCAGTTTTCTGTGGCTACTTCTTGGACAATAAAACAAGAAATAATAGTAGACAATATGATTATGCAAGTCACAGTTATAAGGATTTAGTTTGAGTAAAAATTAAGAAACAAAATCAAAAGGAATCCAACATGGGCTACAGATTTAAAATATCACCAACACATTGATATTCATCACGTATAGAAGAAGAAAACTGATGCAGGGTCAGCACAGCAGCAGAGAAGCCCTCAGCATGGAGGTCTCGTCGGTTTCTGTGTTTTGATGAAATGTCCAATATATGCAGATGAGTGTGGGACCTGAATTTAAACCACCACTCACCCCGCAGGAACTCATTACTGCTAACAGCTATTAGATTCCTTTCCCACTTCTTATCCCATGATGCCAATCATAACTGATGTAGCAAAGCTGAGCATCAGTCAAACTAAGACGGGCGTCTGACCTCTTGTAATCACTTCAATTTGTATGTAAATGGGGCACGCACTTCAAAAGGCAGCGGGACGCGTCATGTTTTGGATTAGAAGCGCTGCAGATCCTGTTAGTTAAGGGTGAGTCTGACCTCTAACAAAGATTAAGTGAGACTTTTACAGTAGAACCATTCACATAAGGGACATTTAAAGCATTTTATTTACAAATAAAGAAAACAAATAATCTTAAGATGAATTTAAACTCAGATTATGCTTATTAAGTTATTTTTATGTTAATGTGTCCCCAAAAGCAGACCTACTCACTTGATTTGGCTGCTGTTGTTGGATTTCTGCAGGTCCTGGTGCAGACTGATGACCCACTCCTGATACTCGTGCTTTTGAATGCCGGTGACTTGCTTCAGCTCACTGGCCCACTTGTTTTCCAACACCTGCTCAAAGCAGACAAATTCAAACATTAAGGAACTTTGATATGACAACATATTTAAACTGAGCAAGCGAGGGAAAATCTGAATTTTAAAATCCATGTACTGCATCCTCCTGAAATGTCTCTGAGATCAAGGGGCTGCTTTTAAACTCGGCTACAGAGCACTCTGATTTTTTTTTACCTGCTGTGCATCAAAGTGTTGAGAGGCAACTGCATTCACATCCTGGTCACTCAAAGTATTCCCCAGCTCTTGCATCACTTTGTCCATTTCAACCGATTGCCTGCCAGACGGAAAACATATTCACTGATTTGATAAGACAGGGCCTTGTAAAGTATTCACACCCGTTGGAGTTTTGTTGAAAGACAATACCTGATTTCACGTAACAAGAATAATAATAAGGCAAAATCATTTGGGAACTATGTTCTAACTCAATTCAGAAAAGGACTAAAACAGAGGTGTATCGTTAAAACGTGGGACCAAATGAACCGAACTTCTGTGTGTGAGAAGTTGAGCAAATCCAAAGCCATATATCCCTGTAACCCACCTCTCTTGAAGCTTCTTAATCTCCATGTCTCTCTCGCTGATGAGCTCGGAGATGCTGACGAAGTAGTTGTGCTCCAGGTTGAGAAGGGTATCCGAGGCCGGGGAGTGAATCAGCTCATGGTAAACATCGGCGAAGTCCTCGTCCCAACTGGGCTCTTCGGGCCGAGCGTGCTCCAGCGTCGTCTGAAACAGCGACACAAGGAAATACATGACTACTTACATCCATCCATCCATTTTCTACCGCTTATCCTGTATTCAGGGTCACGGGGGGGCTGGAGCCGATCCCAGCTGTCATTGGGCGAAGGCAGGTTACACCCTGGACAGGACGCCAGTCTATCACAGGGCCAACAAACAACCATTCACGCTCACATTCACACCTACGGGCAATTTAGAGTAATCAATTCACCTATCCCCATCCTGCATGTTTTTGGACTGTGGGAGGAAGCCGGAGCACCCGGAGAGAACCCACGCTTACACGGGGAGAACATGCAAACTCCACACAGAAGGAACCCGGACCCGACCCGGGAATCGAACCCAGGACCCTCTTGCTGTGAGGCGAGAGTGCTACCCACTACACCACCGTGCAGCCATGACTACTTACAGAAAAATCTAATTTATTTTGTATGAATGTATTACACAGAAACGCAACCTGACATTTTCTGTGGTTGATTAAGCCAAATGAAATCCAAATGTTTTGCTCAGCTCAACATACCGGGGCAGTTAAGTGCACCATCCATAATTAGTAGAGCAACGGAACAGTATTAGAATCTGAAACTCCTCTATTTATACAGACGCAGGAATCTTCCGGCCACAAACATGACGGACACTGGAAAGCGTCCATGTGTATTTCTGTGTGACTGCAATAAAATGTAAACGGTTAGCAAGTCTTAAATGTCTGAGTGCAGTGGGCCAAAGGGGCTTCACAGTACGGGCTGAGGCAGCCATTCTCTCTTTATTGATACGTGACAGCAGCGTTTAAACTCCAGAACTTTAACCCAAACTATCTTATTGCTCTAATTTAAACATAAATTAAGAGACGTTCACTGCCAAATAAGCGTGTATACAGAAGACCATTCAATTAGAAAAGCACAAAGTCTGTTTCCGTGCGCTACTATGCTGTTTTGTATTAACATAAAGTTGTAAGAAATATAAATTGTTGACTCTATGTGCGTCCCGCCGCTACATGATGGATGTCTGCGCATCAAAGTGTAACCCAATGAAATGAAGAGACATTAAATGCAGCGCGCAGGTTTATGTAATGAGATTTTTTTTTTTTCCCCCATCAGGAACTCATGAATAATGAATTTGCAGATGCACTGCTCTCCTTCTGTATAAATGACTTTAATAATCCATGGCTGACCTGAAGTCAGCGGGAGCATTCGAGGACACTTCCGAAACACCGCTGTGAAACGGCAGAAACATGGGAGTAGTGGATATACGATCAGGGTGCGTTGAGCAGCCAGCCTCTGCAATTAACCCTCCGACACCCATGGGATTGCCAGGGATCCTGACCGACATGATGTCTTTAAGTGGCTGCAGCAGGCTCAAAGCTAGAGTCACGTTACTGGTTTCATATGAAACTGGAACAACGGAGGAATCAATTGATACCACGAGTGAATAGCGTGATTGAATAGCGCTCAAAATTATGGGCATGTCTGTAACGGTAAGACTTGTGGATACTTGACATGTATAAATGAAAATGGGTTCTACGAGCGAAGACAAAAACAACGAGACAAAGAGTGTGGAGTTGTTTAAGTTTCTTAATAATAGTGATATGCACATATAAAGGGTTTGTAATGAGTAGTTATTATAAACTGGATAGTTGAATGTAACATGTTCAGGTCCGCCCATGATTATACTGCAGATGCTGATATTCAGGCTTTTTAACCACAATAACAATACAAACTGTAGAATCACCTCCACATAAGACCTGGTCCATGCGTTGGTGAGCTGGTTTACGTCTACATCTCCCATTGTGAGTCTTTGCAGGGCCAGCTCGGCCTCTCTGTCATAGTCCAGGGTGGTCTCCCTCTCGATGAAGCTGGAAAGGGAGATTTTAAGCTCTGTGGGAAGCAAAAAAAAAAACCAGTAATTTAAAAAAAAACGTTTTCATTTCTTTTGTAAGCCGAGTATCATGCTGGAAAATCAGCGGTCTGGATCCATTCCATCTGTTTTAGGTTTCAAACAGCATGCATGCTGATCCTGACAATACAATCTCTTTCCCAGAAAGATGTGTTGAGAGACATTATTTGAATAGATTCATCTCAAATAAATGAAATCTGTTTGAATTGAGAAGTTTAAAATACCACTTTAGCAGTCACCAGTGATCAATTGTGTGTCAATTTTGTTCAGTTCTAGTAGGAGAATATTGTAACAAATATTCTCACCTTTAAAATAAGAATACAGGGATATTTTTAATGATTTGATGATTTCTTTTCAAAAGACAACGTGGAGTGCTTCCTGCCAGACCACAAACAGCCCCTGAAGTAGTTTTCTCCTTTCAAACGCTTGTGTTTTTATCCTTGTATATTGCAAATGTTAGGGTTGGGTTGATGGCTTGACTCAGCAAACCCCCGTTAAGAAACTGGAACAGGGATTGCCTCAAAAAAGGTTAAAAGATACATAAGAGTGTAATTTGAGAAAGTCACCCCAAGCAGGATAAACACAGCAGATGGCATCAATCTCACCGTTTTCTATGTAGCAGGGTATTTTATGCAGCAGCATCAGGCGTCCGTGAAGGTCACAGATGTTCTCCCTAACAGGAAACTGCAGAGGCACCTTCAGGACACAGTTGTGTGTGCCAGCCCTGAACTCAAACACGAACTCCTTCTCAGCAGTGCTGCTCACTTTGACTTTGTTCTTCTTCATGGTTGCAGCTGGGAGAGGAGGAAAACAAGGATGCAATAGTTACACAAATGGTAGAAAACAATACACCTGAAGTATGTGACGTAATTGGGTTATTACGTACTGTAAACATACAGGATTTCTTCATTAATAGCTGGTTAAACTGTGATGGCCGGACAGGTGTTTTGCAGTTTCTAAAATCAATATTTTTCATAGATAACCCCTGTTAGCTGTCAGCTAACGCCACCCTGTTATTGTGGGTGTAGCTAGCTAGCAGTGTAGCTAACGCGTAGCTACGAAACTAACGATAATACAAAAAAAGAGAAGCATTTTATCGTGGCAGAGCATCGTTTGCTGTATTTTTTGTGGACACATAATTTTAAAAATTACCTGAGACAGAATGAATGTGGTGTTTCCGGCTGCAGAGACCAGACAGGCTGATGTTTGGTTCAGTCAGCTGACCGCTGCTTCACGGTGTGTCGTAAGCGGGGTGACAGCAACAGCACTTTCGCGAATAAATAAATAAATAAATACAAACAAAAGCTTGATGTTGAGAAAATAAGTGCAAATGTTTATGTGGGTTGTTGTCTGTCACGTACAAAGCAGATTTACACAGCGACGAACCCGGAAACTCCCCGAGACTTTACTTTATCAGAGCGGGGTTTTTCCTTTGGCGCCACCGCCCCCTGCTGGACAAATACGGTACAACCAGTAGGATCTTCATTCAATCAAATGGGAAAACTGGAAAATATACTCTAAAATGATGCATTTGTGTTATAACCAACTGTGATCCATATGACAATTATTGTGAAGGTGGGATCAGTGAAAGCAAAACATATTTCTGATAAATAAAATTCCAAATCAACATCAAATGAATAATGTGTTGTGACTGTGTAATAATGACCTTTCATAGCTTCACTCCATCATAAGTTATATCTCAGTTAATTTGGATCCATGTTTGCCAACAAAGGACCCTGTTTTACACACTGGGGGGTTAGCAGTCGTGGGTGTAGCTACAACGTGAACAGGAGAGGGCTGAATACACCACCCTGGGAGGCTCCAGAGTTCAACTGTGGCTCCCGATCCAAACAGCCTGGGGTCTGTTTGCAACTCTAACAACCAGTTGCAGAGTATTCAAGCCCAGAGTGCTAAGTTCATCAGTTTCATAGAAGAGAAATCAACACACAAACATTCTAATTTAGGTATGCGAGGGTTGGTTTGGTTCAGTGTATTTATTCATTTGTTTAACTTTATATTGTATATACTATTATAACAACAAAGCTACTGAAGCAAGTTAGTTTTTAATGATGAACCCAGAGACTCTCTCTGACCACAACACAATCAAATACAATATGCAAACTGACAAAATATATAAATTAAACATTTGAAAGTCTCTTCCTTTCAATTTCATCTTCATCCGTTTGCCCAAATGTCAATGCAGAATACAAATAAAATAGTATCATATAGCCTAGTGTAAACATTTTTAAAAGTGACTTATGAATCCAGTCAATAGTCGTGTTCAAAGAGTACATAAGAGTATTTAAACTTATTTTTATTTTATTTGTGTCTGAAGTGCGTTTATTTGCCTTGTCCGCGCGCATGTGTACAGTGTGCGTGTTTGCGTGCACGCCCATACCCGCGTGCGTGTGTTTTCTTCAAGTTTGAGTAATAAGGGACCGTGTTAAAAGTGACACTCCCTCGTACATCCGGAAAACCCTTTCTCTTCACAGATCTAAATAAAAGTTATTCCTCGCAGTGTGTCATCCTTTACCGACGATAAAATAAATAAACGGATTAGAAAAAATATTATTTTGGCTTCGCAGGTTTTCGTGAACACGCTGTTGTTTTGTACCACGCTTTTGAATCGACGCGGGTATTTGCAGACGGTCCCTGTGACGACTGAACCGTCCCGTCATACCTCGCGTGGCCAACGGCTCTCTCGCGACCGAACGCTCGCTCATTGAATTAGCGTACTCGCCCGTTTAGCTCGATTTAGTGAAAAGCTTTTTGGAGCGAACCGAGTCGGACCAGCTTACCACACACCTGCTACCCGACACACTCTCCCCCCGGCCTTCTGTTTTGCCCGACTGCGGCGGCCGGGTGTGCTTTTTTTCCCTGGGCTTGCTAGGCTGGGGGTTTTTTTGGTCGGGGAGCACAGAGGGGGTGTGGGGGGGAAGTAACGTTACGGAGCTGGTCCCGGACGATGATGGAGCTAGAGTCGGCCAGTAACAGAGGCGAGCTGGGAGCCGTGGGGGACTCGCTGCAGCCGCAGACCCCCAGCAGGCACGAGAAGAGCCTGGGACTCCTCACGACCAAGTTTGTGACTTTACTACAGGAGGCGAAGGACGGGGTGTTGGATTTGAAGGCGGTGAGCGACGCAGCCGAGTCTTTGTTGTTTGCTAGCACATGTCATGTTGAGCCTGCCCGCTGTCGTTGGGTTACATGCACTTTCGCTAGCCTGCCCGTTAGCCTAGCCTAGCTTGTGTGACAGGCTAATTTGAATGGGTCGTACCCTTTGCTGGCGGTTTGGTAGCTTTTTTTAAAAACAAAAACACACTTCCGATACTTGTGTCACAATATGTTGGCGTTTCTCAAAGCGAGGCTTCACGTTGAACTTTGAGAATACCGGTCAACTTTTTTTTTTCCTCCCAGACCCCCCCCCC
This sequence comes from Chelidonichthys spinosus, assembly GCA_029853015.1. Lineage (NCBI taxonomy): Eukaryota > Metazoa > Chordata > Actinopteri > Perciformes > Triglidae > Chelidonichthys > Chelidonichthys spinosus. The sequence goes on along the minus strand of CM056825.1, from coordinate 3,772,592 downwards.
CAACCCCCGGGGATTCAAAGTTTAAAAAGTGGGTCAGCTTTTGTCGTTCCTGTCGAAGCTAACGATCCTTTTAACACATGAACAATTTTGTTCCGATTGATTAAAGAAAAATGTCTTTGTCAATTAGCGACCTCGATTTCCTATTATGTGACGTCACTTCAAAAATAATTGTGCTTTTTAATTACATGCACATTAACTAACGTTAGCATCCTCTTAACTAGCTGTTATTACATATTAACACTCGCAGTGTCAGAAGTTACCTGCAGTTCCAGTTGGGTTTTGGTGTAAACACCTAATAAATAAATAATAATAAATAAATAATAAATTAGATTTGGGGGGGATTTCAGCCAGTGCTACTGAGCCTTAATAAGCCTTGACCCCATATACCCTCAACTTGGGGTAACCTTTAAGCACAGACTTATTAAAATATGTTCACAGTTGTTTTGCAAAGAAAATGAATTCATATTGACAGTTAAATTTAAAGCCTTGTAGATATTAGCTGTCACTCTGCAGGTCTGTGCCCCCCCTTCCCTCCTACTTATCATTACCAGCCACATGGTTATCATTGGTTTGTTACACATCAAGAGTTTGGACTTAGAAGGAAGTTGAAATTACACAGTCATACCCTGTAATGGCTGGTTTTGTGAGACCACTGACACACACATAGCAGTCTCTCTTTGCCTGTGTTTTGAATTGCTTTTTGTCGTGCCGTTTAGGCTGCAGACACCTTGGCAGTGCGGCAGAAACGACGTATCTATGACATCACGAACGTGTTGGAGGGAATTGGACTGATCGAGAAGAAGTCCAAGAACAGCATCCAGTGGAAGTAAGTACACAGGAATTGTCATGCATGGTTTGCTTGTGTGGTAATCTGTGTCGCAACACATTAACAATGAAGAAAACATTATTTCATGCTGTGTGGTAATTACAACATCTACCATGAACAATTTCCCCTGTCGGTTCAGCTCAAGTACTGCCTTATTGGTGTTATCCATGCTCTGATAGAAAGCAGATTAATCAGGAGCCAAGAATACATGAATGAGAATGAATCTGATATCTTAATATCGGTAATAAAGCCTGTTGTTAGTCTTTGCATACTGACTGTGCATGACCATGTGCTGTATTTTTGTATTTCAGGGGTGTAGGTCCAGGATGTAACACCAGAGAGATAGCCGATAAGCTAATTGATCTGAAGGCCGAGCTAGATGATCTGGCTCTCAGGGAAAACGAGCTGGACCAGCAGAGAGTCTGGGTCCAACAAAGCATCAAGAATGTCACAGATGACTCTAACAACAGCCCATATCCTTCACTGCACAGTGCATTTATGTGTATGACGTAGCTAGACGTTTTTCCCCCAGAGTAGATTTGGACCCTTAACCTATTCATACTATGGCATATATAAAACATGAAGACCTCTGTGGAGCTTTCAAAGGTAATAGTTTCAGATGCCCAATTATTCGATACAACATTTTTCTGTGACACCCACATTGATAGTCTCAAACACTCTCTTCCTCAGGTGACACCCTCCTAGCGATCCGTGCTCCCATTGGCACGCAACTAGAGGTCCCCATACCAGAATCTGTAAGTCACGACTCTCAAACACTGTACACTTTCAAACTTAAAGTCTGGCTACCGTTTCGTCTCATCAGGCTGGGTTTATTTTTCATTATCCAGATCCTCAACGGACAGAGGAAATACCAGATCCGTCTCAAGAGTTCGTCTGGTCCCATTGAGGTTTTGCTGGTCAATAAGGACCCGTCCAGTGCCTCTCCTGTTGTTCTGCCCGTCCCTCCTCCAGATGACATCCTTCAAAACCTCCCAGCACCGACACCTACCTCTCAGCTGCCCACTGCTGCCTCGCAGGTCCGAACAGATATCAGCCTCCCCTATGGAGTTAGCTCTAGTTATGTATTGATCCGTTTACTGTAAGATACTGACTGTTCAGATGTCTTTCTACTGTTAATCATTAAAGAAAATTCGAAAAATTGGTCCCAAGACAGGAATATTTTCAGTTCTCCTCTTCGAGTTGACAGTTATTTTTTAAAATAGTGTTCATACATACTTAATGACCATGGGAAAATGACTGAAACGCAGTAACTCCTTCACCTTACACATTTTATTTTGTTCATCATGAAGTGTTAAGACTTTTTCCTCTTTCCTTCATCTTTCCACCCTCCAGGTCTGCAAAGCAGCTCCTACAACAACTGCAAAACCTGGTCCTCCCACAACGTTAGCTACAGCAGCCCACCACACAGCCTCAGTGACAGGTACAAAGATTTGAAATCTTACATATAAAATATTTATGCTATTTTATACTGAACCATTTGTGATGTACGTTAAAAGAATGCCAAGCGCCATTATTTTATTCACACTTGTTTTATTTCAGAAGCGACGAGCACCACGCCACTCGCCCCGACAACAGATACGCCTGCTACAGTTACTCAGCAACTACAGTCTTCTGCCTCGTTGGATGGATCTGCATCCTCTGCCTCTGCAGTATTTGAACCAATCAAGTCGGATCCCTCTGAATGTGAGTTTTGCATGTTGCTGAACTCCCTCTCTGTCTCTGGCTCCCGTATGTGCAAGCTTGCAATGTTGACCAATCCCACATAATATAAATCAATAAGGTGGATGGGTGGAGATCGCGAGGAGATTCCCTGGAAGTTTATTAAACATTGTTGTGAAAGCTTTATTAACATATCTAAATGGATGAGTAATGATGGAAGAGCATGTTTGTGTGGGAGACGTCACTGAGGGCGGTGGAGGAGAGATTTTGTGAGGCTTTGTGGAACACTCCCCAGGTGCATTTCTTCACAATGACCACTTCTGCCGTGAAATCGGGCATTTTTAACCACAACAATCCCCCCAAAAAGCCTGTGAACTCCTGGAGAGACGTGAGGGATCAATGGAATGTAGTGGCCGACTATATAGCTGACATGTTTCCTGTGGTTTTCTTCTAGTGCTGGACTTTCCCAAAGATCTCTCTGATATGTTCGATCCAACAAAAGGTAACGTCCTCACCCTCAAGTGAATCATTTTTTTGGTGTACAGTCATCTCAGTGTTCTGCAGACTGATTGTTATTTTCTCTATCTCCGACAGAGATCATGAGTGGAGACCTGTTGGAGGACTTGATGTCATCAGAAGGTGAGTTTCCATGCAGACACACAAATAAGAGGAGCAAATAACAATTACAATAAACAAAGAGCACTTTTGACCCATGGCCTCCTTCTTTTTATGCTTCCTGCATGTCTCATCTCTTTGTCTGTTTCATCTCCAGTGTTCTCGCCACTCCTCCGTCTGTCCCCTCCACCCAGCGACCACGACTACATATACAACCTGGATGAGACAGAAGGCCTTTGTGACCTCTTTGACGTGCCCATTCTCAACCTCTGACCCCTGAGATTGTCGTCAGAGGGGGAGAGACGGGTTTCCCCAAACACGCTTGTTCATTTGATTCAATATGACCCGACGAGCATTCGAGGACAGCTCTGCACTGACACGGCGAGCTCAAGCTGTCAGACTGAAGCTCGATGTACAGCCTGGTGAAGAAACACAGACGAGAACAAAACATTTTAACTCACTGCTTTTCCAAGGAAACAGTCAAAACAAATAATTATATTTTTAGATGGCTTTGTATGATAAAGCGTTATGTCTGTGTATCTGCTTTCCCTGTGTGCTTGTGAGCGAACGTGAGTACTCGACGCTGGTGTGCTTGTGTGTCTGTGTGAGTGCTTGAGTTTTGTATTGAATGCTCTGAACTTGAGTCAGATGTCTCCGGGGGGGGGGGGTGGGGTGGGGGGGGGGATGAGAAACCCTTTTTCTATCAGGTAAAGAGTCATGGCAGACAAACAGCGCAGCCTTTGTCACCCGACAGATGCTCACGCATGGCTTGATGAGTCCAAATACAGCTGGTCAAATATGCACTGTCCTCATGTACATAGAGAATATATATTTTGTATTACCAGCACACAAGACTATTGTGAAATAATGATCTACATTTGTAACACAGGCAGAGCAAATAAACAAAGGTTCCAGACTCAATCATATTAAGTGCTTTGTTTTGAATCATGGGAATTTCTCTTCAAACGTCAAACCTTTCGCTGTTTGAGTGTTTTTTTGAGAGTTACTGAAATCAGTAACAATGGACCAAAACGCAGGGGTTGGGAGGAATGTTTTTTTTTTTTTTTTTTTTAATACATGAACACTTTATATGTCAACAAGGTGCTTGTTAAAGTGGAAAGTGTTGTCAGCACACTGAGAGGTTTGATTAGAAATGATTGGCTTGCTTTCGGTTTCCTTTTTGCCTCTGGACTTTTGAACCCTGCAGAATTCTATTGGCTGGTTAATATTCTATTCTGTGGTTGTCTTTCAGTTATGTATGTATAGTAATGCCATTGTACTGTTGATTTATATGGAAAGGGACATGGTCATATGTTTACTGATTCAGTGAATAGTCACCAAGTCGTGGAAAGTGCATCTACTTTTGCTTGTTTTTCAGATCCCTATTCAGTGGTTTATTCCAATGTTCTGTTTCTCTTAATTGACTAAATTAAAATGTTCAACTCTAAAAACACTCTCTGGGGGGGGGGGAGTTAAAGACAATATCAACATATTATATTTGCTTCTTCGTTTCTGTGGTAATGTCCTGATTTTCCCTGGATGACGTTGCGATGTACGTATGTATTTACTGTCTATATCCCTCTACTGCTTGTATAGGATAGCATTTATTTTTTTATAACTGCTGGATAGCTAGATATATTATTATCTCTACTAATTTGGGGCTACACTTCCATGGTTTATGGAATGTATCAGCATAACCTGCTTTGTCGAAGCATCTTGTGTCATTGTCGCACTTTACAACACTGTGCTGATTATTTGCTGCTGATCCACCGGTGAGTAGCAGAGTCATTGTGTTTGGACAGTGTTGTGAGTTTGCCTAAAATTCTTCTTCAGAGCAGCCAGGGAGTTCAGCAGTCGTACGTTGAATGAATCGTGTCTGTTTGTGATGCCGTTTGAGACTCAATCCTGCAGACTTTTTTTTTTTTTTAAACAAGTTCACCATTGCTTAAGTTGTAGTTGCATCAAATGAAGCAAAAATAAAAAACAAACTTTGGTATACTTTGTGTATTTTGTGGTTTCTAATTTTTATCTATGGACAGTATATTAGGCTACTAAATTCAAATCACAACAGTGACAGTTGTCATGGGCAGACTGGCTTTGGTCTACTTGATAGGAGTCATGCGTGTTCTCAGCTGATGAAGGCTCTTATATTGTGCTCAGGCCTGTTATGCAATTATCAAATGAACATGCATGGCTGCTTTACTGGCTCTAATATTAAGGGAACCGATAAGAAGGTAATTACATTATGAGGTTGATCCCTTAAACTCCATTGGTCAACATGGTGTTCCACGCATTGAAAGCCTGATCAGGTGATGATACAAGAGGAATGCCTTCATAACCCGCACAACACAAGGTTAGACAAGTAAAGGCATGCGGTTTAATTGCAACCACCACCACAGTTTGAGTCGAGCTGGGCCTTTTGTTGCATTCCCTATCTCTTCCTCCCCTCGTTTCCTGTCAGCTCCCTACCTTCACATCGCTATGACAATGTTACAGCCTTTAATAACTCAAATTAAAGGTATTTTACACAGAAGGAGACATATTTCAAGCAGCAGAAACTCCTGTTTACAGAAGGGACAGCAGGGGGCGGCGGTAACCAGCTCGTCGCACGACCCGGAACTTTGATTTAGTTCATCTAGTAGTACTTCTTGGAAATTTTAAAGGAAAAAAAAAATCGCTCTATCTCAGCATAGGCAGCAACGGCATTTCCGGTCTTCGTGTGCTTTTGTCTTTCAAAGTAAAAGCGCCGTATCGCCCGATGACTAAAAGTAACTCACTGACAAACGGTACGGTGTGTAATGGAAGCACGTGAGAGGATTTAAACGCCACAACGCGTAAACACGGCCACGATTCAACTCAAGTAATACTAACGCGTAGCAATGTTGACGCGAATGCTTGTATAAAGACACGCCGGGACAGGACGTGTTTTATTTTGAAAGTCATAACCGGAAATCGTCATATAAATCTGGCTAGCTTGTCCCCCCCTCAAACCCTCGACTAAACTAAACGACTGCAACCAACCCGGAACTTTAAAGCCAACTAATAATTCCTGAAAACTTATCGCAAGGAGTTTCCTGCTGTTTTTTTTTAGCAGTTCAAATGTTACGTTAAGGAAACACACTTCTACGGACGGAGGTATATCCGTCGGAGGGGAGAAAAAGAGGCAGTTGCAAATGTTTCTTGCTCCGACTGCGGCGGTTCCTGTGGGACAGTAGCTCTCGACTTGTCTTTTCAAACCAGGTAGGACCAGGAAAAAAAAGAAGAAAAGAAAGCAATGCAGCTGACTTTCTCACTTCTTTCACAATCATGTCCTCTATCTTCTTCATTTTTTTTAAACAAAAATGTGGCAATCGTCTTATGGGGGTTTGAAGTAGTTAAACAGTTCAGGTGTAATTACCTTTATTTATATGCATGTGCTTACTTCCAGTTAGCTTAAAGCATATATGGCTTTAATGAAGTAATATAGCTGCAGTGAAGTCACATTTCTTTGTTTAACACTTTATTATTGTAATAGATAGGCTACACACAAGTGCATAGCATGTTATATTATTTGTTTTTCTTCTCTACTTTTTATAAAGCCTAAGCTTAAAGCCAGTCTGTCGTTTGTAATATTAATGTTTTTGAGATTAAATAAGTTCCCTTCATGTGTGTGTGTGTGTGTGTGTGTACCCTGTCAGGTGTGGAATTTCAGGCAGCTGAGAGCTTCCTACCACACACACACACACACACACACACACACACACACATACATGGGGGTGTGTGTGGGGGTCTCTGTCATTCCAGGGGGTCTGAGACACACTAGTGAGTCAGCAGGCAAACAAAAGTTCTGCTTTAAGCTTAATGAATCACAGTGCTGCTGACAGCTGCTGAACACACGGTGGGAGTTTTTTCTCTTAAATCCTCTGTAAAGTCTGTAAGGTTTAAAACCAGCAAGTCTTCTGTTTGTTTAGGGTAATATGACAGCTATACATTCATTCTTCTTCCTTATGTGTTTTAACTGTAGCTTTTACTGTGATGTAATGGCATATTAATAATAACTGGTTATAAATGTGCCATCGGTCTGTTTACAGTTTACTGAGTGTGCTCTGATAGTCATATATATGTATTTCCCCCCATAATATGTTAATCTAACCTGTTGCATGTAATACGACTGCAGCTAAAAGTGATTTAATGTTTGTCTTCCAGCTTTTTTTGATTGTTAGCTGTCAGAATAAAAAAAGAGTCTTCAAAGTACATTGCTTTGTCCAAAACCCAGTACTTAAAACAAAATATATTCCATTTAATATCATAGAAAACTAGCAAATAATCACATTTGGGTTTGATTTTTAACCCATTGATAAAATAAAAACACTAATTGCCAGTCCATCTATTGAGATTAGCAGCACTGAGAGTAGCGTGGTGACGCCTAAACTTCACTTCTGTTTGAAACAGAGACGCAGACGAAGGTGCAGTTTCAGCTTCCACTTACTTAATTTAGGAGAGAAACGTGCGTGGACAGGCAACGACACAGCAGACACTCTGTTGAGTCAATAAAAGGAAACGGCTTCAACGTCTTTCCTGTTCACCACTCAGGTGTGTGTGGTACGAAACCTTTCGTTTACACTTTAGAACCACTTTAAGGTCCGGCTGAGCCGTCGCCTACTAATCAGAGAAGTGGTTTGATCCAAGCCTACATGTTGAAGTCCTTGAACCCAAACGGCGCTTGTATGGTATTTACTTTCTGGATGGTGATGTTTCAGAAGAAATAGGATATTTTGAAGACAGATTATGTGACTGTTTGACTCTCATTAATCATTGTTGTATGACACTTAGCCAGAAATGTAATTAAATGTCCAACACTATGCAAGATTTTTGTCAGAATACCGGTTACGCCACTTTCTGAGCTTGTTTTTTTGACCTGAGACCCAAAGCACGAGCTTAAGTTGATCCTGCTTTGTACTGATGTAATGAAGGGGGATGTGAATGCGGGCGGAGCAGCACCCAGTATTACAGACGGAGCGTGTACGGACACGGCGACGTAGACCAGACTGGACTTTTGTTAATCGCCCTTCTGGACAAAAGTCTGCAGAAGTGTATCTACCAGCCATTTTCCCCTGTTGCATAATGTAATTCAGTAGAATGTGTGTGTGTGTGTGTGTGTGTGTGTGTGTGTGTGTGTGTGTGTGTGTGTGTTGTGAATACACCTACAGAGTTGTGATATGAGTCAAGAACTGATCTAGAAGTTTGATTGTGGTAATCTTAAAGTAATAAATAAAAGTATTTGCAGCCATTCTGATGTTCCAGGTTATATTCTTAAATCTTTATACTTGACAAAAGTTGAGTCATTTCAGAATTGATTGTCGTTGATTTATTTCGGAAAGCACAAAAGTGGTTGACCGACCAAATTGCCAGCGTTTTTTTGAAAATGTTTTGAACTGTAAAAGAGTCTGAATCATTCAGATGAGCTGATTTTATTTCCGGTTATATTCAATGAGCAGACAGCAGCATGCAACATGCAGAGGTGCAGCTGTTGTGGAAGCCTGATCTTCTCCGTCCCCCCCTTTATAGTGCAGCCAAAGCAGTAATTTGGGTTTTATTCAAAAAGCACATGGGCTCAGTTTCACAGTCATCAGACAGATATTCAGCTTCAACCCCACAGTCTTTGTTGTTGCAAAGACGTGACCATGACCCTTTTACCTTTTAAATGTGCTGACTCATAAGCACCAAATCCACATCTGCACCCAAATCTCTTAAAGGTAAAGTCTGCAAACTCTTGTTGTTGACCTTCGACCCCAGCACTAATGGAACGACCCAGGTCGTCTAGTCCACGTAGATGATCCAAAAGATACACATGATTTGAATGCATATCCTTGTTAGAAGCCTCATGTCGATCCCGCTAAAGAAACCCCCTCGTTTTCATTCTTGCTTCGAAAAGGCCTTCGTTATCAGGAAAGACGCTTCCTCAGGGCGAGTGAGGTGTGAAGACAATAAAGGCGCGTGGTTGTTTTGACAGACGTACTGCTTTGAACCCGCCATGAGCTGCCAGAGCTTTCCTTTTTAGGCTGGACTGGTATGTGAAGTATCCAAGAGATCTAGCGGAGGGTGGGGGGGGGGCAATTAATCACACAAGCAGGCACAAGCTCGACCTATTTCCTTTCATCTAGAGCTGGGGAACGTACAGAATAATCTAGATCCAATCGTATTGTTTCCATGTGAGACGGGGAAGGACGAGGGAAAGGGGGGGTTGGAAGCACAACTGCTTCTTCTGTGTCCTCTGGGAATCTGAAGGCCGAGGAGGAAGTGTGCACGGCGTCTGTGTGTGAAGTGGAAGGGGGGAGAAGAACGAGTGAACAGAACGTGATGCGTGTTCAGACAGTATTCGGTCCTCTCAGCTCAACTTCATGCTCCATAAACACAGAGTGAAAGAGGAACACGGTGTCCGACAGCTTCATATTGAAAACGATAGTTGCTCCGACCGAGAGAGGCGGCTCTCGGGTTGGTTAGCCTTCACTTTGTCACGTTTTTTTAAATCACACAATTAATATTCATATATATATATACTTTAAAAATCTTTGAATTGAAGTCAAGACAAATACCAATATTTGGTTTCTGAACAGTTTAGAGCTCAGATTTGTAGTTGAAACGAAGCAGAAATGCTTTTTTTTATCTTAGTTTCATTCTTCACTGTGAGGTCACCATCAGGTTTCCGGTAACTTTGATTAATATACTGTATATTTGTCGTATCTTTTATTATCAACAGCTAGAGAGTGGTGGAGTCGAGAGGTGCCAACATGCCTCAACAGAAGGACATCGTGAAGATAGCCATCCAGATGCCTGGGGCGTACCCCCAGCTCATACAACTGGACCAGGTAAAAAAACACACACACACACACATGCAATCCATCCAAAATGCATGTAAAAGGTGGATGAATTAGTACGTTGTTACACAGTCATAACATCATCTCGACGGTGAACTACCACGGGCGTTTTGTGCTCTTAGTTGACCTTTTCAGGGAGCACTTCCTCTCAGGCTGCTTCTAAACTCCAAGTATCACTGCAAAAAGTTGAGTTCACAGCATGAGTATGTCAAAATAAGACTCAGGTCATCATAACCTTGATCACATAGAGGCCATTAGCTTCGTCAATTTGTGCAAATCTAATGATCCTCCTCCAACTCCTTCAAATCTACTTTTGGAAGCACTTAGAGAGACCGTTACATTGGAAAAGACAAAGACAATTTTGGTTGCCTGAATGGTGTTCCTGCCCACAGAAGCAGATTATCCCCACTTCCTTACCAGTGTGGTTTGATACAGCTGCTGCAGCACAACATATTGAAAATGGCCTTAGTGGCTGCCAAGTCTGGTGAAAGTAATAACTGCCTGGTAGTTAGACACGTCAGCTGTTTCACATTTCATCCACCGTCCCCGCTGCTTCGTCCTCGCCGCTCTATGGAGCCACAAAGTGTTCCATTTAAAAGGAATAAACAAGCTGTTATGATAGAAATGTGAATAAATGGCATTAAAAGTTATTTTCTATTATTCAAACTTAACTCATTGCGTTTTATTGTTGCAATTTTCATAATAACTGATCAGAGATTTACATTTTTTTTTTTTCATATTAGAAGTGTTTTATTTCCAAAAGTCCATTTTTATTTTCACAACACCCTTTTCAGCCAATCACAGGCCACCTTCCAGTTAACATAATATCGAACGCTGTCATATCCATCCGCTGGTTTTGACTCTCCAGCTTTCACTAGATGTGATTCTGGGGGAGTTTTCCATTTCTTTCCCAGAATCTAAGGGGGAAGTTGTACTTCTTTGCGCAACATACGACTCTTAGGGTTAGTGTAGCAGGGGTGTGTGTTTCACAATCAAAGGCTGTACATCACTGGAGAAGGTTTTAACAGAGACGGAATGGATTTAACAGGTACTCACTAGACAGTCTGGTAATGCTAGATGTTTGGAAAATGCAGCGTGAGTGAAACTAATGAACCCAGATCCCAGGTTGACACACTTTTTCCAGCCCTGATACCTCACAGACTCAGTGAAACTGCAGCTCGAGCGTCTTCAGCTTCTGTATTCCTGAGGGAAATGGAATATCTGAGCGCCGTACGGTAACAAGAGGAATACAGTTCAAATCCTGTGCATTTGATTGGACCGCTGAAAAGTGGGTGGGCTTTGAATGTAGCGGGATTCGTAAGGTTTCAGATTGATGGATGGAATCATGATATTATTGGTTGGTACTAGTTCACACAAGCACATGTCGTTTTGTTTTAACAGGAAGGAAAGATGATGATTGTGTAATTATTTTGCATATATTGTTAACATATTCACATTTTTCCTTTAATCTCGACAGTATTTTTGTTATTTTTTCTTGTAATAATCCCAACAGCAGCCCAACAATCGAGTGTTGACTCGGATGCATACATTCTCCTGTCAGCCCCTCAAAAAAACGTCTCATTGGCACAGCTGTCTCCACTAAACACATCTGATTGGTCGACCTTCTCGGCCGCCACTAATAACAGAGCAGCCACTGGGTCTACCGCACAACCCTAAGACATTTTGATTGGTTGACCGCGGGGCTGACCGCTAATAGCAGGATAGCTGAGAGTCAGACATGGAAGCAGTCTGGCTTTTACTCACGTACAGAAAGAAAAAGCGTCGGGGAGCTCTTGGATTTCCTCTTCTCAGCAAACAGTGTTTGCAGCCAGCGAGAATAGCTGTGGCACCGTGATCCCATAACAGCATGTCATTACTGGGACATGTGTTCAGCTCCCTGACAGAGAGAATACACTCATGGGAGAGTCCACATGTATGCAGCAGGTGTGTGTTGTTTTTATGTGTTGACACGCTGCTCTGTTGTGTTTCTGTGCAGAAAAAGCCTCTATCTGCTGTAATAAAGGAAGTCTGTGATGGGTAAGCTGATGATGATGATGGATCTGATTTGTTTTGCTGCCTCTCCTCGTTCTGCTGTTGTCATTGGACTTTATTACTGTGATGAGTAATGTCTGGGTGTGTGTGTGAAGCTGGAATCTCCCAGGTCCTGATAACTACGCTCTGCAGTATGCTGATGGGGTGCAGACCTACATCACTGAATCGGTGAGTCACATCACTTCTCAATAAAACTAGGTCTCACAACTATGTTTTGAGCAGATCTTCAAGACGTTGACAGTGATCTGAGTCAGCCCTCCAGATGTTTATTTTGTTTAAGACGTCAAAAGCACAGAAACAAATGTAGAAATCACAACTGTATACTTTTATTTTGCAGATATGAACGTAGAACGTCTCTGTTTCCCACAATCCCTCAAGGCCCTGATCGAGATGCTTTTACGTGGCAGCAGCTCCTTCTGTCCTTATTAGATAGACATTTCCAAACAAGGCCATTACAGCTGAACAGAGGGCGTTCACATCCCCACTGCCAGCATATCAGGGGCAGCCAAGGCAGCATTTTATGTGCAAAATTCTAGTATTTCTATATATTGGACGATATTTGATTGAACTTTTTGCATATATCCTTTTCCGTTCTTTTCCTTTATCCTTGCCTTTAATTGGCATGATGCGTCCTGCTCCTTTATTCATTGTAACACGCAGCAGTGACACTGTCATAAGTGTGCTGCTCTTCAGAATGTAGATGAATGAAAACACAGAGCATCCTCTCTTACAGTTTGTGCATTGTAGAGAAACGCGGACAAAAGTGCAATTGTGAGCTCAAACTCAGGCAGCACAGGAACCTTTGGAATTTTGGAGGCCAGATGTTCAAGCTCAGCAACGTATACAATTATATTCCTGTACTTGTTCACTGCAATGCAAACATGCACAGTGTTTAAAGGCTCTATGTCTGCTTTTGTTTGTGTTATCCAACCGTTTTTGGGGTTTTACCTTAAATTTAAAAGCCTAACGAGGAACGATTATAATACATGTCTTTTCTTGTGTAGCAATGTATATTGTTTGTATTAAATAAACCGTAGAGGTTAGAGTAAATGCATCAGTATTAGAAGGAATGCTGGATCAGCAGGTTGCGTGGGTGCAGACCAATCAGTGACCTCGCTAATGGCCTGTTAGTCGCGGGTGGCTTCTACTTAGAGAAAACTATTCTCGGCTACGGGTTTGTTTCTGCAGCTCAGACACTAAACAGTCGTTCTCTTAGTCAGAGCTCTTCCTGCAGTTTATAGGTGACTATACTATCAAAGCGTGACCTTTAAGGTTACTGTGTTTATAGGTCTTTGTATTGCATATATGTGGTTGATTGTATTTGTATTAACGTGCGTCTGACTTCCTCTTCCTTGTGGTCTCTGTGTCCCTGTATACGGGCGTTCTGTTTCATGTTTCCTCTGCATGTCTGTCTTGTAGAACCGCCTGGACATTAAGAACGGCTGCATTCTGCGTCTGACCAAGGCACCGGTGAGTCTGCATCAGCCAGCCTCTCAGCCACGCTACCCCCCCCCCCCCCCCCCCCTCACATTCCTGCAGCCTCTCACTCTGTCACTCCTCACTGTCATTTATGTTCTGCAGCAGCTTTACACAATCAGCTGCACAGACGAGGGAATAAGTCAGCACTGATCTGTTTCAAAGATGCATAATATGAACAATTAAAAAAGGCAAAAATGTTGAGTATGGTGTGGAAATGTTTGTTTTGCAGGGCCGCTGTGCAGAAGACTTGTACAAGGGCATCCAGAGCTCGGATTCGGGCGTGCGCTGCGATTCGCTGAAGGAGCTGGCGAGCGTTTCCACGGACGTCACCTTTGCTCAGGAGTTCATCAGTCGAGACGGACATCTCTTATTGGTCAAAATAGTAGAGGACGCTAATGAGTGAGTATTCAATGTGTGTGTGTGTGTTTCCACGGCTGGGGAGGAATGCCGATCCTCAGATAGATATCAGTGTTGCTGAGGGGTGAAGTGGTTCAACACGTGTTAAAGCATATCCTGCTGAGATAAACCTGTCTGGTAAAAAGACAAGGAGTTTACATGGTTGATAAATATTTATAGAACATGCAAATATTAGACCATATTCTGCAGGAAGACTCTCTCTTCCAGTTCATTTAAAGCCGATGTTTGTTTATTTTGAACAGTTTCCTTGATCACATGACTGCTTAAAAACTGAATTTATTCTGAAAAATATTTATATTTTAAACTGCTTTACTGAACACAGGCAGTCCATCTGAATGCTGCTCGTCTTTATACTTTATATGTATTTGCCTTTCATATTGTTTTTGTTGGTCTGCGTCCCTCAGGAGTAACGTGATAATGACCCACACGCTGACGGGCTTCATGGAGCTGATGGATCATGGGATAGTTTCATGGGAGAACCTGTCGTCCGTCTTCATCAAGAAGGTGCCGTATGGCGTGCTCTCTGTCTGTCTGTTGGTTCCTCACAGATTTGTTTTTCACTGACTGTCGCCCCCCACTCTCTCACTTTCAGATCGCCAGCTTTGTGAACGCCAAGCCGACCGACGCATCCATCCAGCAGGTGTCCTTGGACATCCTGGAGAGCATGGTGCTGAGCAGCTACAGCCTCTTCCTGCAGGTGAAACAGGAAGTCACGATGGAGAGGCTCGTCGCTCACCTTCAGGTGTAAGTAACACACATGAGCTCAGAAGACAATCATGATATAGTTGAATCATCATCGTGTGTATGAAGATTTCCTCTTCAAATGTTTTTAATGTGTGTATTGTAAGCGTTCTGACTTCCATGTGTTGTCAGAGTAGTATTTACCAATCACCTGCATATGGATGCGTCAACTCCAGCTCCTTTTTCAGACTCATTTTGCTGATTAGACTGTAAAGACTGACTGGTGCTCCAAGGATGAAAACAAATATTGTTCAGTAAAGTGACCATGTCTAACATCTGATGGTGTTATGATAGGGTGGGGCAGTGAGAAGTGGCATCATTGTCTCTGTAACAGGAAGTTTTTAAATATGTAAAAAGGAAAAGTAGTGCTGAGAATACGACGATCCAGTGTCCAGGCCATTTATACAACCAAAACAACATTAATGTGAGAAATTAAGCCTTTAAAACATCCTGTTATCACAACTAAACGCCTTGTTTCATGCCGATGTGGAACATTTTCTAACCTTTGACCTCTCTGACCTTTTCTTCCAGGACGAACCAGCAAATACAGACCAAAGCTATGGCCCTGCTTATGGCACTACTTCAAACAGCCGGGGACTCAGACAGACAGGTGCCGCCGCAGTCCGTTTTCTAACTTTCTCATGTACTTCCTCTTCTCACAGCCGTTCAAAACTTCCAAGCATTCAGAAAAGTAGGCATGAGGTCAGTTTCAGAGCCTTCCTGCATGTCTGTTACTTCCACACAGCCTGCAGCTGTTCGTCGGTATGCACGGTGGATACTTTGCTGATGTTTTTTCACGTTCAGTCTTTATGGGGAGCGTCTGTATCCCCGGCTGAGAGTGGCATACATGTAGTCAGGCCGTTACTGTATATGTGAGTCAGAATCCAGCCGACGCCACTCATTGTAGACGGCTAGAAAGGCCCCGTCTATGTCCTTCTGTCCGGTCATCTCGGCACAGTCGAGGCTTTCTCTCCCACTGTTTGTGTCCCTGCTCCTCTCTCATTGTACAGAGACAGTTCCTTCATTCAGCCCTTTCCCTCAGACTCTCTTTGTTACCGACAACACGCACTTCCTCACTTTTACAGTAGGTCAACAAATCCACCCTTCTTATCAGCAAATTAGCCCCGAACACGAGAGATGCATGTACCGGCAAGTGCTGGTTTGGTTCCAGAGGTCAAAGTCGAACCCTTGTCCCGCCCACGAATCCGTTACTGACACTATATCGCCACCCCATGGTAGAAACACGCCAATGCACCCCTGTAACACGCTCGACTGACGCTGCGTCTTGTCTTCTTTTTCCAGGAGATGTTTGCGTTCCTGAATAAGAAGAATCTCCGTCAGTACATCTATAAAGTAAGTGATCTCCTTATTCATATTTATACATTTCACATGGTTTTCTGCATCTCGGTGACGATGGAAGCTGATCTCAGAAGTGTGTTGTTGCAGAACATCATCCATAGTTCTGGGTCCGTCCAGGATGAGATGGCCCACTACCTCTATGTCCTGCAGTCGGTTACCTTGAATCACCTGGAGCCTCGCATGAGGTCACCACTGGACTGTTACAATCAGGTGAGTTATTACATCATCGCTTTTTAATTATTGCAAACAATGAAAGATGTCCACTCAGCATCCACCTTGTAATCCGCCGCTCGCCCCGCAGGAGCAGAGAGACATCATCCACGGTTTACGGCAGGCGGCGTTTGAGACGGAGAGCGAGAACAGTCTGAGCCACGAGAGACGGCGCTCGCTCTGCGCCAAAGAGTTCAAGAAGTTAGGCTTCTCTGTAAGTTGTTTCTCTTCGGTATACCAAAGCTGCTGGTTATAGCAGTTTTCATCCTCGGATTACTGTGATGAATACTGTCTTTGATCATTTCAGAACAACAGTAACCCCGGGCAGGACTTGGTGCGAACGCCTCCTGGTCTTCTGGCTTTGGACACCATGTTTTATTTTGCTGCACGCTATCCTGATGCCTACAGCAGGGTGAGCGTGATTTATCTGCTTTTAATTTGACCCTTTAGCATTTCTTAAAACGTGTTCTGACTTCTGTCACCGTCATGAATCGGAGCTGTGCGATATATAAAAGATGCATTTTGACGACCTGATGACCCACTAAAACTTAGTTTGTAATGTTTAAAATGCCCTGTTTATTGATTCTCCCAGTTTGTCCTGGAGAACAGCAGTCGGGAAGACAAACATGAGTGTCCGTTTGCCAGGAGCAGCATCCAGCTCACGCTCATCCTGTGTGAAATCCTTCGTATCGGAGAGCCTCGTAGGTCGACCTCCGAAACACAACATTACTGCCGTGACTTTGTCCGTAAACAACGTTACAACTGTTCTCCGTCTCCCCCGTGTGTTTACAGCCTCTGAGACGGGATCTGACTACCACCCCATCTTCTTCAGTCAGGATCGGCTGATGGAGGAGCTTTTCTGTGTCTGCATTCAGCTGCTCAACAAGACCTGGAAGGAGATGAGAGCCACGCAGGAGGACTTTGACAAGGTACGCTGGCTTGAATGTCTTCATAGGTCTCCCGACAATAAAGTCAGTCAAGTCATGAGTCAAACCTCTCATGTATGAAACTTAGCTTAGCAGTGCTAAGTCTGTAACCTTTGCACTGAGCCAGGCTAGCCGTCTTCCTGTTCCGAGTCTTTCACTAGGCTACGCTAACTTCATTTATTAACGGAGAGGGTGACTGTGTGTGTGGGAAAAAGATGACACAGGATATTTCAGGTCCAAGCAAACCTTTGCCAGACGTGGCCGGATTACTGCAGGTCTTGCAAACGAGTACCTGAACTATGTTGGACAGGCTCAACTACAAATACACATAAATGATGAATCTGGTCATTGCCTGTGTATGCACCCACTGTTTCACTTCTTAAATTAATGAACAATAAATCAATTCAAATTCACCAAAAGGCTGAGCTCCAGACACATTTTTATTTTTTAATGGTAGATTTGTAAAGTTTGTACTTTTGTGACTTGGTATGGGTTCATTCTCATGCTAACCATGCCTGACCTGTCCACACAGGAAGAGTTGACCCTGCATTTAGAAGTCCACACTTTACAACCACCATGTAGTACTCGTCTTGTCTGGGACGCATATTGAGAATCCAGCTGTCCTGAAAAGGAGAGCGGCAGCAGCTTTTGTCCCGAGCCGCATTTCAACATCACACGCAACTGTCCGTCGTCGTCAACAAAGTGCTCTCCTGACAGATATAAAAACCCTGCGACCCTTTGACCTTTTCGGGGAGCGGACCAGTGTCCTGAGCGCCAGGCTAGCAGACCGGCCTTTTGTTTTTGACCACAGCACCCCCCCCCTTACCCAGGGTGCTTTTGGGGCAAGGACAAAGGGGCATTAGGTGGACAAAGAGAAGCGTGGTGGGCGGCAGAAACAGAGGGAGAAGGAAACGGGGGGGAAACAAAGCGCTCGCGGCATGAGCAGTAATTAGACAACAACAGGGGGAACGTAAAACCTCTGGAAACAATACGAGGGGAGAATGAGAGGGATGGAGGAGTGGAGGAGAGGAGGAGAGGAGAAACCAAAGGAAAAGGGAGGTGGTGGCGGTACGGTGTGTGCACACATGTAGGTTTCCTTCCTTGGAGAAGGAATCGGAAGTATTGGTGTTTGTATGAGCACACACTCCCTCCATTTAACAATGTCCCTCCGTGATATATAACGTCTTCCTCCACAAGCACACATACGTACACACACATATTTAGCACACACACACACACACACACACACACACACACACACATGGACGTGCTGCAGGGTTCTAGGGAACAGAGACAGCTGCCATCGTCGCTCCTATTGGCCGGTTCAGCTAAATGACAGAGGGGCCGGACGGAGGCTGTGCATGTGTGTGTGTGTGTGTGTGTGTGTGTGTGTGAGAGTGTCAGGGTGTCTGTTTACAAAACACCCACAGGCCTGCACCTCTCCTGTCATATAGGTGATCCCTGTCTCGCTCTCCCTCACTTTCACCGCTCGTCGTCCCCGTCACTTTGTCTCTCATCGTTGACGACGGGTGGGATTCAGTTGTTGGGGATTAAATACAGTCATTTACAGAAGAAAGATGGAGGTAAGGCTGATTTTAGTTGATTAATTTGTTTCCTGGTTGGAATGTGCGTTAAGCCAAGTTTGTAGACACAAAATTGATTTTAAACGGGAGAGTTGAGATGACACGACGGCGTGACTGTGGATGTCTCTGGGCTCGTGGTCGTGTGAAATTTGCTGGAGGTTATTCCGGCTCGGGGGAGAGATTGAGCACAGTGTGAAAGTCCAGTCGCTTGTTTTGTGTCCCTGCATGTTCACACCATATAAAATGACAGTCCTGGTACGTCGACCGGATAGATGCAGAACTCCTCTCTCTGGTCAGAAACAGTTTGGTCCCCAAACGATGGTTAACAAGCGCCGACGGCGTGTCACGACATCGTGATTACCGCTTTTGGTTTTGATTTAACGGTCATTTTGTGTCATAAGACTGAAGTGTGAGGAGAGAAGTCTGGACGGAGCTGAACGAGGGAAATTACACTTCAGTCAATGTCGAGACAATTACTCGATATGGGTGTGAACAGGAATGATCTAGGTCAGCAGAGTGTGTGTGTGTGTGTGTGTGTGTGTGTGTGTGTGTGTGTGTGTCAGATCAAGTGGGATCATGAGAAATAGTGCTGGAGTCGGCTTGGTCGTGTAGCTCTATAGATTTCTGTATAGATTCTCCTCTATTTACAACTCAGGCACGTACAGACGGGACGTATAGATTCTACACATATGTGCGGTTTTTGACCAACTGCCCCGAGCTCTGGCTTCAGGGTACCCGGGGTCATCTCCTGTCCCTGTGTGTGAGCTTCAGTTTAACAAGTCATGCAGAATAAACACACACACACACACACACACACACACACACACATAGGTATAGCTGAGTCAGCACAACAGCAATTCAATCTGGCGGGACCTTTGCACCTTTAGTTTTTAAATGAAATGCATATAAAGATCTGAGGCTGAACCAGTTCAGTGGAATAATCAGCCAGTTTCCCCATCATTGATCGTGCTAATTGAGCGTGGGTTGGTGTTGGGAGGATGTTGCAGATAATTGGGTTAATAAAGAGCGAGTTGATCAATGGCTGCCCCCCCCCCGTGTGGCGAAGAGAGGTAGGTATGGACTCATGTGATTGGACAACGGGAAACCAGGGTTTGACTTTAAACTGATAAAAGAAGTGGGCGGGAAAATATATGAATGGATTGGAGGGAAGGGGTGTGGCTTAGACGGAGGAGGAAGTAATGTGTGCGTCCTGATCGAACACCCAGCGAGCTGCACTTCAATGCAGTCACTGGACCATGTCCAGGCCTGGTAGAGTAACCTGAAGGAACGTCCTCATTTTAAAGGTCAAAGGTTATAGTTGGGGGCTTTTATATTGTCAAACAAAAAGGCTTATAAAAGGAATTTCTTGTGTTTCTGTAATTTGGTTCACAGGGAACTTCTGCAAACTTGAACATGGAAGTTAACTCTAACCCATGAGAACTGTGTCCATAAGTAAATACTTGACATATTATGTCACATATTCTGCAAATAAAATAGAAGAAAAATGGTACCTCCTCCTGTAGAAGTCGTATCTATCTAACCACCAGAAACTCTCCATTTAAGGGCCACTACAACCCAAAGGCATCTCCCAAACTCGGGGCAATTCTAACAAACAGTTTAAATATGAGATCCCACCGTCGTGTCTCCACGTCTGCCTCCCCAGGTGATGCAGGTGGTGAGGGAGCAGATCACCAGGACGCTGTCCAGTAAGCCAACGTCCCTGGAGCTCTTCAAGAACAAAGTCAACGCCCTGAACTACAGCGAGATCCTCAAACTGCGGCAGACAGAACGACTGCACCAAGAAGAGACTCTGGCTCCCCCCGTCCTGTGAGTACAGGCTGTTTAAAGATTACCAGTCTTGGATTCAACAGTTTGAATGTGTGCTCCAGTTGGTGGAAGATGTTTTCTCTTGAGGCCGCAGCAGTTTATGGGTATTCATGTGGATTTCTTGCTGCTGTTTGTGCCCCGATACGACGATAGATTCCACCCGTATGGAACCAGCTGACCGGTCGGTTTTTTTATTATTATATTATGCTGCCGTTTGTCACCAAACACTTGAGTGTAACAGTGTGTTGCTTTCATATGGAAGGGTTCATGCATGCAGGTTGGTTTTACTTTTGGCACAGGTGCAGATTTGATTTGCAATTTGCCTTTTTGAGTTTCTTTATAACAAAGAAAACGCTGATAGCATAGCATGTGATTTTTTCCTCCCAGTGAGCTCAAAGAGCGCCTGAAGCCGGAGCTGCTGGAGTTGATCCGCCAGCAGAGACTCAACCGGCTGTGTCAAGGAACGATGTTCAGGAAGATTAGCAGCCGACGCAGACAAGGTGAAGAAGCACTTAAACACCCTTCAAAGAAATACACTCTTGTCTCTCTAACCCCTCTGACGGTCTTCCTCAGATAAACTATGGTACTGCCGCTTGTCACCCAATCACAAGATGCTTCACTACGGCGATGTGGAGGAAGACACGGAAAACCCCACGATTGAATCACTGCAGGAGAAGAGTGAGTTGAAACGCGTATTTAGATGAATAAAAAGGGAGAAAAGGATTCGTTTATTTTAATTAAATGGATCTCCTCTCAGTCCCAGTAGCAGATATCAAAGGCCTGCTGATGGGGAAGGACTGTCCTCACATGAAGGAGAACAAGGGCAAACAGAACAAGGTCAGCAGATCTCACTGTCTTACAAGCTCACGCTCATTCTGCTCACATCTCACCGTGTCTGCGTGCGTGCTCCTCCCCCACTGCAGGAGGTGCTGGACCTGGCATTCAGCATCACATACGACGTGGAGGAGTACAGCCTGAACTTCATCGCCCCCTCCAGGACTGACGTGAGTCTCTAAAGCATTCTCCTGTTTGTGATGAACAGCGAGGATGTAAAGAGTGACGTCCCTTCTCTCTCTCTCTCCGTCAGTTCTGCCTGTGGACAGATGGACTGAGCGTTCTGCTGGGCCGCGAGATGAGCAGCGAGTCCATGCGCAGCGAGCTGGAGATCCTGCTGTCGATGGAGATTAAGCTCCGCCTCCTGGACCTGGAGAACGTCCCCATCCCCGACTGTGCGCCCGTCGTCCCCAAACCGCCGAGCAACTACAACTTCTGCTACGACTTCAGCCAGACGGAGCAGTAGAGCTCACCGTGGGGCTACTAGGACGTGTGAATGTGTAAATATATATATATATATATATATAAATATATATATATATATATGTTTGTGTATGTGTGTGAATATCTGAAATAAGGGGTACGTGTGTGGTGAGATCTGACCTGTGCATCCAACTCAACAACTTGACAAAATGAAACTATTCCCCTACAATAGAGCCACTCAACTAATTGTACATTAATTGTGTTTCTTAATCACTTTATATTTCTAAATATATCTAAAACTATGTACGATACATGGAATAATCCTGCGTGTGAGAACGGGTGTTACTGGTTGAGGCGATAGATGCTTTGGTCTTTATCTGAAATCACTCACTTTTTTTGTATTTTCTTTCCTGTTATTTTATTATTTTTTTAATGGGCATTAACTAGAACACAATGCAGTCTCAGATTATGGTAAACTCATTTCTAACATATGAAAGACAATAGAGAATGTTTTTATTGTTGGTCAGTACTTTAATTAAATACACCTAATATAAGTACTGGCCTTGGTACGGATCCTCTAATATGATAACTGTGGAATAGAGATGCTCTGCTCCACTTTTATTGTAGTTTTTATAAAGATGCAGCTCAGCATTCGGTACCAAGCCTTTTGTTTTTAAAGGAGGCAACTTTCTCCATAATCAAGAGTTTCCTGATGAGGAAAACAAGCAATCATACCAGTATATATCTGCATGGAACAGGATCCAATCAGAGATTATTTTAGGTTTTTATCTACTGTCTTGCATCCGATCCTGAAACTGTTCATTTTCTACACGGTACTATTAGAATATGATGGAAGCAACATACTCACTCACCAAGCACTCAATGCTGACCCTCGAAGGAGCTCCTCAATAACTGACATCAGACCAGCGGATCACTTCGTCACTGCCTGACCTACAATCCTCCGTGATAATATCCACTTCATCACATGCTTTGGGTGACTTTGTCTGATGAAAATGTTTGATTTATGCTGAGAAAAAAAACGTGTGTGTGTGTTTTATTCGTGGCATTGTAGCCAAAGCTTTATATAAAAAAATAGAAGAAAAGTCGTCTTTCATCCTTGATTTTTGTCATGTGATCGGGGAGAAGGGCTGAGTCATGAGTGGACTACTGAAAACAGCATGTGGAACTTCTTCTTTGTTGGGCTGTGAACTGATGATGTGAAACTGTAAAAGGGAAAAGGAAAAATCTAAAAACAAACTCTGGAACTGAAAAAGATAAGATCCCCCCACCCAAAAAAATATATATGAATACATACATGAAAGTGAAAGTATGTAATAAATACTTTATTCAAAATAATTCCAGAACTGAATCAAAATTATATTTAACCTGAAAAAATAATATTTATTACACTTTTCCTCCACCATAAGATAATTGTGATAATTATTTTTATTAATTTATTTCTTATACTTCTATATGTTGAAGCAAATTACACAGAACAGATGGAGAGTATGGAAATAAGAATAACTCAAAATCTAAAATGAAGTGTAACAGAATCTTTTATAGTGGAGCGTCTGAGACGCATTTTGAAATCTAGAGCTCCATAGAGTTTAATGGATTCACAATTTTATTATATATATATATCTATCTCTATCTATATATATCTCTGAAAGTAGTTAAGTAATAAGAAATCTTTATTGTTTGCATACTTGTGTTACATATTAACACGAAGGGAATAAAAGCATTTTACACTTCATTTTTGCTTTACTGCATCACCTTTATTGTTTTTGCAAAATATAAAACTCAAGTTTTATAACATACATATTTTGATATTGATATTGCAGAGGTTTAGGGCAGATTAGTGCAAATGTGAACTAAATCCAAACAACAGGTGACAAATGACATGATTATCTGTATTTACTGAAGATGCTCCTGTTCTAAAAAAATAACTTATCAAGAAAATAACCAAATTAAGACTCATCTTCCTTCACTGATCATTTAAAAATTCTTAAATATATAATTAGTATAAATTATAAGGAATGTTCCTTTAATGTCAACATAATCATTTCTTCAGACACAGTTCTTTCATTTTGTTTTCCTGCCCAACATTCAGCTGTTTATCTTTAAATAAAATCACCTCGTGACTTCAACAACAAGCCTCCCAAAACCAAACATACAAGACAACAATTAACGCTCTCACTAAAACGAGTCGCTGTGGAAAGACTTCTAGGCTTTCTTTTGGTTTAAACAGATGAAATCCTCTGTGATGATGCACCACATAAACCCAACAGAAACCCCGTAGGACGAAGCTGTATCTTTGGTGAGAGTGTGTTTGTCTGCTTGAATCCCAGCATGAACAAACAAAACGTTTAGACCTAAAACCCCTTCCAGAATGGCTAAAAGGCTCCAAACTGACAACTGTTTAACATTTTCTTCACTTCTAGTGCAAATTTGCTGAGCCGTGCATTAGCCCGACTCATGGAGCGGGCTTCGGTCAGCAGCGGTCATCCAGGAGTGGACATTCATCCATTCATTCACTCAGTCAGTCAGAGTGTAAAGGTGGGATCGGCCCCGCCGATGCATTTGTAGTGGACGTTTTCAAGGAAGGGCAGCTGTGATTGAAGGACGTCCACGACTGTGGCGGAGATGTTTTTGCACCTTGAGACGTCGAGCGTTTTCAGACGTTTGCAGTGCTGCACCAGGAGGAACAAGGATCTGCGGGGTTCAAAGGTCGAAGAGGTCAGGATTCCATCTGTTACATACAGAAGACGTGGAGCTGCGTGCCGCTCACCTGTCCGTGATGTTACTACAACAAGAGAGGTAGAGGTGCTGCAGCCGGTGGAGGTACGGTGCAGCTTGTGCCACGCCGCGGTCACTGATACCTGGGCAGTGGCCGAGCGCCAGGCTGGTGAGGCTGCGGCAGTGCCAGGCCACGGACGCCAAGCTGGCGTCGGTGATGTCCGGCAGCATGGAGAGCGACAGACGGCGGAGGTCGGGGTAATGCACCACCTGAGGAGAGGAGAGACGGTATTAACTCCTGATTTTCAAACGTTCGGCGTTAAAGCGGCAAACAGCCTCCCACCTGTGTGATGCTGCTGTCGGTGAGCTTGGGGCAGGCAGAGAGGTCCAGCTCCTGCAGCCTGTTGAGAGCTAAAAGCGAGGCTCCGGCCCGCTGTTTGAACTGCTGCAGGTCGTCCTGCGTCACCAGCTTGGGTCGCTCCTCGAACGGCAAGCGGGGAGGCTTGAAGAAGCCCATGTTGCCGAAGGTCCGCGTGAACCTGGGACCTTTGTCGCCCTGAGACAAAGGAGTCGACATGAGGACATTAACATAAGACGGTACAGCTGCTGTAAGCATTTCCGACACCAACGTCTGTGGTTCCCACCGTCTCCTGATCGGGATCACAGTTGGTGGTTTCCACGATCCCCAGCAGACCCCAGTCTGTGACCTCTTTACACCAGCCGAGCCGCAGAACGACAAGCTTCTGCAGGTATGTGGCGATGGCGCGCACAGACAGGTCAGTCACGTTGACACACGAGGTCAAGTCAAGCTCACGGAGAGTGTCCCCGAGAAGCTGGGTGAGGTTGAAAACGGCAAGATCCTGAAGGGAGAGGAGGAAGAGAAACGATTATGTATGTTTCCCAAAGGGACAAACAGGGGAACTGTACAAAGGGACTGACCCTGATGTAGGTGCAGCTCTTGAGGCTGAGGGTCTCCAGTTGAGCTCTGGCAGCACTGGATCCCGTCAGACCTTTCACTATCTCGGATCCACTGACGTGCAGACACTCGGACAGATCCAGACTCTTCAGGGACGACGCAGACAGAAGGTTGGCGAGGCCTGAGGATGACACGATGTGACAGCGATGTCCATGCATTTCTCAATACATTCATGCACCCCAGAGGATAAACCCAATTCAAATTGGAGCCTATGAGTTTTTCTTCAGTGCCACCAACAGGACAAAGCTGGGGATTCAACTCTTATTGTTGTAGTTTGTAATAAACACAGGCTTCTAAGTGTTAAGACTTTTAAAATGTGTACCTTTTTCAGTGACCCTCCAATCGCGGGACAAGGACAGGTGAGTCATTGACTTCAGGCCCAGCGCTATGGCCTCTACGGACCTGCTGCTCAGCTCAGTGCAGGCGCTGATGTCTAGTCTCCGGAGACCCGGCTGGTGCTTCACCAGAACCTCCATGGAGTAGTCGGTCAGCTCCTTACAGCCATGCAGACAGAGTTCCTCCAGGACCAAATCCTGAACCTGGAACAGAAGAATCAAGTCACGGCTGCTCAAGCCATGAAGAAGCTGCTGCAGGCGCCGAAGGCATCCTGACCTGCGCGATAGTGCGTAGTGACTCAGGGGTGATGGAGGTCCTGCTGAGGTCCAGAGCTACGAGGGTGGATTTCTGCTCCGTTAACAATCTCCTCAAGTTCCTCAGCGACAGCAGCGCTGACGAGTCCTTCACGGCTCCCACCGGGCAGCCTCGATACGGGTCGAACTCGAAGGCGATGTGGCAGCCGGCCAGCGAGAGGCGGCGCAGACGAGGGGTGCAGCCGGTGAGCCGGTTGAAGGTGAGGTCGGATAGGTAGCGCAGGTTGGACAGGTCCAGCTCCTCCAGACCAGACAGGGCCGACCTGACCTGGAACAAGAAGAACCTGAATTTGGAGATTTACTGCAATAAAACAATAAAGCTGTGCAGCCACAATAAAGATGGACCATGCAGAATTAGTATGAAAGGTTAGGCTGAGGAGGATGCCACTCAGTCACCCTCGTAATTACATTTATATTCACAAATCATAAAACTGTTGTAATGCCTTCATTTTATATCTTTTTTATTATATGTAAAAGTACAAAAGTACACAGTTACTGCAAGTTCAAAGAGTGTCTTCTCCTCTACTGGAATTTATTTAATTTAAAGAATAATACAATTTAAAGAATAATACAGCTAACATGCGTCAAATCACAAGCAACTATGAATCTACTGTATATGTTGGTCACTTTCTCTACGGATCACTTAATACCTGCTGTCGGTGCTCCTCCCTGGAGAGGAAAGCCCCGGACATGAAGAGGCTGTCCAGACCCCGGAGGTCCAGCCTGCGGAGGGAGGTGAGTCGGGGGAGGAGGGCCAGCAGAGAGGCCTCGGTTAAACTGCTACCAGGCAGGGCCAAGCTCTCTAAATTAGAGCCCAAGCACAGACCCACCTGAAGAGGGAGAAAGACACAGAACAGGCAGCAGATAAAAGAAAAGAAGAAGACTTATTAAAGATAGAGGTGAAGACGGCGGTATTTATTTCACAACCTGCTGTTTCAAAGCCACAAAATAAATGGACAGGAAGTGATGTCATCACCAAATCTCTTCAAATAACCCCAACCCATCACTGAGATGCTAAATCAATGTAACTGCTGGTGGATTAGGCGTTGTCTTCACCTTTCTGGGCAATGGTTGAGGTTTTACTTGGTCTTTAACGGGAAATTGACTGATTGCACGTTCACGCGCGTTATTGACAGAGTGATAAGGGTCAGGGAGTGTGAGTTCTGTAGTAAACTGCTGCAGCTGCTCTGAACTTTGGACTGCAATCTGTCATATATGACTGTGTCCTGGTCAGTTTGAATTCAAAATGATAAGAGCGATACTACGCAAATACTCCAGACAATGTACAGTTCTTGTGCCTCGCTGACTACAATGATAGCCATTCTTTTCTTGCCAAAAGCCACTTCACTTGTGTTTTTCCACAGATTTCTTCAAAGGGCTTTCATCAGCCCTTGAGGTGGGGGATTCTCTGGGGAAAGTGTGTTATCATTTGAAGCTCAAGCATCAAAAATGCTCCCTATTTTCGCCCATCCACTTCTTCTTTCTTGTTTGGCCTTGACGTACCACTGACGTCACTATCCACACTCTCGTTAACCCAAAGCAGTGAATCGTTTTTAACAGCATATATGCACCTCCAGAAGCAGTGATCTGGACATGCTGAAGCCGTCCAGCTGGCTGATAACCAGACTGCAGCGTGACTTTCTGCTCAGACCCCTGATCAGCTCCAGGGACGAAGCTGAAGCCGGGAAGCAGAAGGTGACGTTCTTCTGCAAACAGAAAGAGAGGAGGCGCGAGGTTTAGTTCGCCTCCAAGCACGCGCACCCATTCCACGGTTCAAGTAGACTATGAGACTTCACCTCCTGAAGCACATCGTGCAGATGTATCCGGCTCTGAACCAAATTACCTGAAAGTGCAGGGCCTGACTGGCATGGTACCAGCTGTGGCAAACCAGCGAGGCTTCCTTCCTGTCTGAAGCGTGGAGAAAGCCGAGGATGTAAACTATGATCTACAACGTGGGACAGAAATACAGCATTTAGATTACACTACAGTGTTATTTACCCTGGAAGAGAATATCCACCTGACTATTCAGATATTATATGACATAAGTGTTATAAAATACAAATTATAAGCCTGGACAGTGGGACTCGCTTCTTCTCATTTGCAACTACTTTCCATACTTTAGGAAACCGAGGCAGAAAAGATGAGGAGGAGGAAGAGGACAGTGTTTTGCATGTGTTTGTTATCTCAACTTTATTGTAGAACAGATAAAACAACAACTCTGTGCTTCTAGTTCATTCATAAATGTATAATATATAATATATATAATAAACAGATAAAATGCATAACTTTACTGAGATAATATATTGTGATATGTTATGTACTTTAATAAAAAAAAAACATGAACTCAGGAGGATATGAAGGTGTTATAAGCAGTCTTTGGTTATGAACTGTTGTAGGAAACAACTCTGTTCTAGCTTCTTCCTTTTATTTTTATTTTTTAATCAATAAGTGTCATTAGCTCACCTCCAGAGGCAGCTCAGGTGTTTCTATAATGTCCTCCCCGTTGCAGTTTTCCATCTCAGCTTCTCCTTCGTTGTTATAAACAACTCCAAACCATCACAAGTGACTCAGTTAGCCTCCACCAGCTAGCTAGCTAGCTAGCTAACTAACGTTCGCGGCTAAGCTAACAGCTTCTGAGCTCGTATCAATCTCATATCTCATATCCGTGAACTAATCGATAAAACGACCCCTTTCATATCGACGCAAGCCGACGATGAACTACGTTGCCTGACGTCATTATCACCGACGCAACTTTAAAAGCGCTGGACCACAGAGATGTACGTTTCCCGTCTGCAGTCAGACCTCAGTTGGATCAGCTGACCGGTGATGTCAGAGAGGGCGGGGCATTGTGGGAAATAGGGTTTGCTTTCAGGGCCTGGAAATGTCTTGAGGTTTAAGCAAAGAAAACATGTGGTTGAAATGAACTCTCCTCAGCCGGTGTGGTGGTTTCTGTTCTTAACACCTCCACAAATCAGTCAGTTAGTGATGCTTTGACCCAAATACAAGGTAATTCCCCCACCGATGACTTTCCCACCGAGGTTATTATGATCAGGCAACTGGAAAGTTTACGTAGTTTTTTCCCCTTCAAACAGATATAATATAATATGCCTATATACACCTGGACAGCAGTTAAATTGGGTTTTTGGAAGGAGGGGGAATCAATTCATCTTTAAATATCTGTAACAGTTGTCTCATTTCTATGGTTAGGGGAAAGGATTTATTAGAAACAGACAGAGAAAAGCTCTCCCTCGTCACCTTCCAGTGAATAGTTTAAAGCACTGAACATTAAATTAGGTCCAGGATAACATTGATGGTAGACTGGACTTAGTCCACATCACCTTCCACAACCCAAGGTCTCCAGTCCACATAATGTTTCTCATTTAAAGGTTTCTTCTTGATGTGGATTAATGTGATATAGATGTTGTTTCAACTGTTTCAGGAAACTCCTTTTTGTCGGTCCCAGATATAATAAAGTAAGTAAACTAGATTTTAGGAGTCCATCTGAAAAGTACACCAAACTGAACCCCCAGATCTTGTACTTGTTCATCAAATATGAAATGCTTGGTTGCTGTTTTTAGGGTAAGGGTCACATGAGATGCAACTACACCAGATTATAGCAACTAGTGGACCGTCATGAACACACAGTGACCTTGACCTTTGACCACCAAAATCTAATCAGTTCATCCATTCTAATCAGTCCCTATGAATCTGAGGGAACAGACACACCCCTTTGGATCCACTAGGTGACAAAACTAATGCGATTCTGCTTTTGCACATTTACTGGGTGATTTACGGTAGAATGAAGAACATGGTGCATTTGTTGCCCATTCACTCGGTGCTTTACGGTAGAACATGTATGTGATGGCGTTCATCCTGACTGAATAAAAGCCTCCATTGCAGTCATGCTTCCACTTTTATGTACTCATATATTAAGTATAACTCTCTACTTCTCCCTCTGCAGAATACATGTTCTGCTTCAGCTGGACTTTGTTACCAGTTTTAGGCTTTTTTTAATGCGTGCTTCTATTAAAAGTTATAGTTTCAGCTTGTTTCTTTACAGCTCAGTGAATGCAGACACACGCTGCCCGTCTATGGTCCGGGTCTGTCTGTCTGTCTCTCTGTCTGCCCTCCTCGGCGTCTCCTGTGAGTATTTAAAAGCTCTGTAATCAGTCGCCACATCACCTGCAGCTGCATCAGTCAGGTGACGCTGATGACTCACTGATGAAGACCAACGTCACTGCAGTTTCCTTGTTTTTGCTGTTTTTGGTTGGTTTACACTTTGGATTTCTACCGGGGTCATTACAGGTCAGATATCAAACTCTAAATATGTTGAAACAGGTCATTTATTCACAAAATACATGAGTTTAAGGGCATTAACATAAAACACACACACACACAGACACACACACACACACCATAAGTGATAAACATGTATAATCCTTCCTACAGATTGTCTGGCAGTACACTTAGCTGGTTTATGGGTTTTCTGAGGCTGTATCAATAATCAAACCATCTATACAAAAATAATAAATTGGACATCATTACTGAGCCGTCAACATTATAAATTAAATATTTATCATTATTTACATGCCGTGACACTACGAAGCAGGACAGTGGTTTTACATGAAAGTGTGATTCCTGGATATATTTACACCATTTTACAAAACAAATGAAAGGAAACACAAAAACAAAAAAGTTAACTGCAGTTGTAAAATATGTCGAGCACATATTACACATATTAACGGATACATTTGATATAGTGATCGCTTTGATTAGCATGTAAAATAACAGCGTTGAGGTAAGAAGAGGCTAGGTGATGTTTGAGCTTGCTTAAAGCTATGAAGTTCA
The DNA here is from genome assembly GCA_029853015.1 of Chelidonichthys spinosus. Taxonomy (NCBI): domain Eukaryota; kingdom Metazoa; phylum Chordata; class Actinopteri; order Perciformes; family Triglidae; genus Chelidonichthys; species Chelidonichthys spinosus. The sequence goes on along the minus strand of CM056825.1, from coordinate 3,741,553 downwards.
AAGACAGACAGAAAATCTATGTACAATAATAACATGACGACTTGATCATTTCCTCACAACCTTGAATGCAGCTTTACTACGTCTGTTGCTGTACTCACACCGACACGAACACAAAATAAAAGGTAAAGGACAAAAACGTACAAGGCAAATTGTTAATTCAAGCTTCCAACAGAATAAGAGAAGAACGGTCAGCAGACAACAACAGCAAAAACATTCTGTGTGTTTCAGAAAGACGAGAGTTGGCTTGCTCTAATCATGTAATTCATAAAGAAGTGTGTGGAGGTGGAAAGAAGATCGAGTTTCAGCAGCTAATGTTAATATTTCACACATGTAATGTACAAAAAGGAGCTACGTGTGGAATACAGTACGACCTTGATTTTCTTTTTTGCATCGAACACAACTCCCACGAGCAGATCCGGCTCACGTCAGACACACTGTCGCATTGTTTTCTCCTCTATTTTCATTTTAAAGCCAGCTTCGATCGCCCCTCTCCTCTTCGGGAATGTCACCCGAATTCTCATTTCACAATCTCCTCCTTCCCTCGTCGTTTAAAGAATTAGAACGATGTATTTTTTCCTTTCTCCTTCCCACCCTAGTTCCCTTCCCTAGCTGACACCTGCCTCACTTTTGTCCGCGGCGAGCTCTTCCTCTGCGTCGCCGTGGCACCGGGATGCAGACGCCGTGTTGTTGTTGTTGTTGAGGCAACGGGAGGCAGAGCGATACGTTGCAGAGCTGGCGGAGGAGGGTGACGGGGTGTCCACGTCTCTGTCCGGTCCGGAGCTGGAGGTGGGGGATGGAGGAGGCAGGGAGGAGGAGATGGAGGGCTGGAAGACAAGAGATTAACATGCTTCTCTTCAACTACACGTGTACATATGTTTTATTTGTTTTGTGTCTATATTCACCTGCAACGAGACACTGGACTTGTTGGTCTTCTCCTTGACTTTAGCCAGAGCTCCTTTAAGTCCAGATGATCTCTCTGTCATCTCCAGGGCGGCTCTCAGCAGTCTGGGGGTCTCGGGTCTAATGTGGGCTGCCATGACCTGAGGGGGATCCTTCGCCTCTTCTTTGGGCTCAGGTTTCTTCCCCTTGGTGAGCATCTTCCTGTGATCGAAGGGAAAAGACTTTTACTTACATACAAGCAGGCAAAGAACAAGGCTCCATTACATTTGTAGCATACAGGACATATAAAGCAGAGGGTTCAGTGATGTTCGGACTAATTAACCTGGCCTTCTTGCGGAGCAGTTTCTTGGACTCGGGGTAATGGACCAGGATCTCATTCAGGTCCTTCTTGTCAAGGATGAAGAGATTGGCAAAGCCATGGGCAATTACATTCGCCGTGCGCCGGTTACCCCCACCTACTGAAAGCAAACTGCCAACAAGACAAATAATGACATTTTCTTGCAACGTTTGTTGGATTTTTTGCCAAAGATTTAGAACCAAACCAGACGTTTCCTGTTCTAAGGTATTTGTCAGAGACGGCACCTGATCTCTCCGAAGACAGATCCCGCTCTGAGGGTGACAAACACCGTCTTCCCATCCGGTCCTCCGACCACTTGCACCTCCCCTGCCTTTATGATGTACATCTCCCGACCCACCTCGCCCTGAGCACGAGAAGAGACGATGAGAGGCTGAGAGTGACACAGCTGTCTTGAACAAACAAAACACAAGTTTTCCTTGAACCTTTTTGCAGACATAATCCCCAGGCAGGTAAACGACAGAGCGGAGGCTTTTCAGCATGTCAAAGATCATCTGTCTGTCACAACCCTGTCAAGAGGCGAGACAAAAAAAAGAGAGAACACCGTGATCTCTTGTTCACCTGCAATGTTCTCACCGGTTTTAAGGAACTCCTACCTGAAAAAGAGGGACCTTGCTGACAATGGAGTAGTTGACGTCGATAGCAATGTCCAGACGCATTTTATCTGGCAACTGAGTCAGCAGCTCCTGCTCATCTGGAAGACGGACGGCGAGAGGAACGCTATGAGTGAAAGGTCAGGCGTGGGAGGCGCATACCAGATAGTGCTCTTCTTACCCAGCATGCCTGCGATTGCCAGGTGTAGTTGTACCAGGTTTTGACACGGTTCTGCACGTCTTTGGGGATGCGATAGGAAGACATGTATTTGATAGTGTTGTCCATACATGTGCGGTAGTAGGTCTGCCCTGCCGTGGCTGCACCGACCACATCACGCATCTGTCAGACAAAAGGCTCATTTTACTGGAGCTTTTAATGGTAAATATATGTGGAAGGCACGATATACCAACCTGTCCAATCATGATAGAGAAGGCAAAGACTCCCACAAAGTAGTTGATGAGCTGGAAGACGATCTCAAACAGGGTGGTGGGGTCTGGCAGACCACCAATGGTGATCAAGGTCTTCACAGCAAAGTAGTAACAGCGAATGTAACTGAGCAGCAGAGACGAAGAGAGGAGGCGTTAGAAAGAGCCTGAGGAGGAACACGATGGATCGCCAGTCACGCGTTCATCCCACCAACCTGTTGCCTTCGCCGTTGTACACCCACTTGGTTGATCCCAGTCCTGTGAAGGCAGAGCCCCAGTAGTAAAGACAGGCGTTACAGTGGAGGCAGTAGAGAAGGTAGGTGGTGGTGCGGATCACCCTGAGGGACAGAGAGTGAGAGAGCGGCACATTTGTGTCATGTGAACACCCAAGTTGGGTCATCTGGGTTCATCTCAAGGAAGACAACATGAGAGAAGAGATAGAGAGGCTAAAATCACAACAAATCAGGCCTCCCATTCTGAATGTCGGTGGTGCTTTATGCTGGTGGTGACGGTCGTAAAAACGCAGAGAAGTGCAACCCTGAACAGCTGATCACGTAACTATTCAAACCAAATGGGTCAATCGAATGAGAATCACTGAAATGAACCATTAAATCAGATGTTCTCAACAATCTGAGGACCACATTCCCAAATAAATGGGAAAAAACAGTCAGACTGACTCTCACCACCCATCACTTCCTGCCATTATTAATCCAAATCTAAAGTATTCAGGGACATATTTCCTCACCACACCTCACCTATGCATCCGTGACAACGTTAACTGCCCGATTTAAGAGACACTCAAGAGAGATACCACCAGGCTACAGCTGACCTGTAGATGAAGGCTTTGGTCAAGATGGCCTCTAGACGCTCGTTGAACTCAAAGAAGGAGTTGATCTGGAGAGGCAGAACAAAAACATCTGAATAACTGTAAATGCTGATATACTGTAACAGGCTGTCATGAATACGCCTCACCTTCAGCAGCCTGGGTAAGCGGAGCAGAGGGTTGATGCCCGTTTTAAAATAGAAGAGCTCCAGAGGAACCAGGCTGGCTACATCAAACTGAAACACAAGAAGGTCCTGAAACGCTTCGATGACTCAAAAATATAACTTTTATTCAACTCAAAGTTACTTACTTTGAAACGTTTGGTTTTCATGTAATTCTTCCTCATGTCTTTTTTGTCACACTGTAAAAAAAAAAAAAAAAAATAACTGCAGATGTGAATAATGAACCTGGTTGGTTGATTACTGTATTATAGTATTAAACCAAAATTGAATTTACTTAAAAACATGCTGTTATTTTGCTATTACATTTTCCATAAAATGGTCTTAAAACAAATATAAATACTGTATTTCTGGGACAATATAACTCAACATGAAGTACACTATATATTATATAATATAACTAGGGGTGGGTAAAAATATCGATACAGCAATATATTGCGATACTTTGTAGATTTTTCAACTCCAAAGATCGATTTAAATAAAAAAAGATTCATGTTTAGATGCGTTGTGAATGCAGTACTTTATCCTTTTTCATTTTAATTTCAATATTTATTCCCGTGAATTTCATGGGAATAAATAAAATGGAGAGGCTGTTTTGAATGAAATAGTTTTGACTCAATTTGTCCTCTGATCAATATCATCTGATGTACATATACAGGTACTTGTTTTTCATCTTTATTTATATTGCAATATCGTGATATTGTGATACGTATCGTATCACAATATCGTGATATTGTGATACATATTGTATCATAACCAAGGTATCGTGATATGTATCGTATCGGAGGTTCTTGCCAATAGTCACTCCTAAATATAACTGTTTTTGTTTACTATAAAACAGTGTTTTCCAGTGATTTCAGCAGCCCGTGCCCTCACTTACACACTATCCACACAAAACTCACCACTATGTCCCCTCCACGGACAAACTGCAGGCGAGGCTGGAAGATGCTGATGTCCAGGATGTAAATGAGGTCACACAGGTAGTCGGTCAGCAGCCAGTAATAAATGTTGTCCGGAGTCTGGTAGGGGAAGGCCCAGCGCACAGGGATGAACCATGCGTTCCAGTTCCAGGCCAGAGTGACCAAAAACATCCACAGCACGTACATCAGGTCTGAGGAGAGAGAGACCAAGATGAGAGGGTTAACGGAGAGAGAGAGGGAGAGAGAGAGAATAGGAGAGTTGGAAACAAGGAGAGATGAATGATTCGGTAGCGATGATCGCTATGCAAGCAACTACCATTACATGCTGTTAACTAGAGACTGATGGGAATGAAAGCATGACAAATAAGCAAGATCATCTGTATTATATAGCACATTTTGCATTATTTGGAATTGATGGAGACAGAAAGGTGATAGAAAATGGACAAAGTCCTTATGAATGTGAAAAAAGGGGAAGAGAAAAGGCCAGTAACACACGATTAGGAGACATGTGACGGTACAGTAGATTCCCCTTTACTCAAACCTCATAATGATGATGCTAATGGAACAGGCAGTTGTCTGCTCAGTACATTTGAATCAACGTGTTGTTTTTAAATGTAGTCAAACAAAGACTCTGTGTGACATTCACGTCTGAGTGGTTTAAATAAAGCAGATTCTTCTGTACAGTCGGGCCCCGTGTCCGGAGGGTTCTCACTGGTGAAAGGGTCGATGCTGGCGGGGAAGCGGTAGTGCATACAAGCTTGTATCCAGCGAGGAGTTTTCACCTTGCAGCAGCGGCTAGACTGTTCCTCCTCCGCCCCATTCTCTACATCCCTCCTCCTCCTCCTCCTCCTCCTCCACCTCCTGATGGACCTGCTTGTGCCTCCTTCTCTCCCCCATCTATTGGCTGAGGAGCCAACGCCTGAGGAGGAGCTGAAGGGAGGCAAAAAAAAGGTCAGAAGAACTCACGAGAGGATGCGAAGAAGAAGATTTACCATCTGAGAGCGGATCAGAGTGCTCCAGTTATGAAGGGCACTCAGGTGTTAGCCGTGTAGATTAGTCTTATACCTGAGTAATACAGTGTGTGGTGATGGAGGCTCCTGTTTACCTGCGTGGTGAAGGAGGTGGTCTTTTCTACGCCACAAAGGAATTAATGTGCAGAAACGTCTTAGGTTAGCTTAACTGTTATCTCTGGAAGTGAAAATAAACTATCCGAGTGAATCACACCCTCTTAGGAGGATCATACCATATTACCGTGCACAGCCCAGACCGCTGCCACAGACAGACTCGGGCACTACTAACGTGTGGAAGAACAGATGTAGGACAAATGCAAAAGTTTACAATCTCCAGGGTAGATTCAACCAGCGAGGCAAATGTTTAGTCAACAAAGACCTCACTGCTCATGTGTTTGCAAGCTGTGTGTACACTTCCCCCTTTTCAACGGTACGCTGCTGATTGGGTTCTGCATTCATGCCCAATTCAGGTCTTCTCTATTACTAAATGAAGGATGTGGGATTCTAAAAATACTCTTGATTTAAATCTTAAATGATGAAGCCACACGGCACGCTTATCAGCTTGAAATGACGCCTTGTTTGTGACAAATGCTTCTCACTGTTGTGCACCCAGAGAACTCTAGAGGCTATCAGAAGACAACCTGGGCACCGTGAGCTGTCTTGCAGAATCATTTTATTTATTTATTTAGTTAGCTAAGTTCATGGCTTATTTCTTATATAGAGATACGTTTTTTTGTTAATAAAAAGAGACGTTTTGTCAATGCAAATATTACCCAGTATTTTATATGGAGAAAATATATTAAAATGTTCTTTTTAAAAGTGCAAATTATCAAATGCTGAGTCACCCTTGGTCCACTGTTAAAGCACTGATGAAAACACTGAGATGCTGGTGTGTGTGTGTGTGTGTGTGTGTGTGTGTGTGTGTGTGTGTGTGTGAGACACAGACTCTAACTCACAGGGGACGATGCTGTCCTCGTCGGAGCTGTCAGGGTCAATGAGTTTCTCCTTCGCCTTCTCTGTTCTCTCTTTAAACATCCGGACCAGCTCCTGAAGACGCTCGTTGACCACCATACTGGTCTGACTGGCCGAAGACGCCGGCCGGTCTTTCACTCTTGGGGGAAAGAAATAAAAAAAGTGAGTCAGATGGTGCAGATTTGTATTACTGTGAATGTGCGAGAGTGGCTTACAGGTCATCAGAGTTGTGCAGGCTGGACTGGCTGGGCCAGGCTCTGACAGGGCCTTCGTCATCATCATCATCTTCACTTTGAGACTGCAGCGTCCTACTGTTGACGTTGAGGAGAGACAATGCTGCCTTAGTTAGGTATTGTTTCCTTTCCTCAAACTAAAACCCACCGTGATGTATTTAGAAAGGGTTGATATCTTACATCTTTGACCAGATTGTCCTACGATTCCTTCCACTTCTGTCACGGATGTTAGAGGACGGTTTGAAGGTGTATGTGGGATCGGGAGAGAGGGACGGGGGGAGAGAGGGGGTTTGTGTGTGGATTACATGCCAGGGAAAGCATGATATTAACCCAAGAAACGGGTGACAAGTGAAGATAATCACCTACAGAACTCTACAGGCATGGAGGCATTCTGAGACAACGGGCCTCTGGGCACAAAGGACCGCCCACCCCTCTCTACACGGGAACTCCTTTACATTTCTGTGTGGTTATTTAGTGTCGTTTGGAGCAGATGTTATGAGTTTTTACTTTAGCGACACGTTTTAACCCCGACGCCTGCACTCGGTAGGCCCGTTCAGTAATCCATCCATGTCTACAGGTCATACACAGTAACGATACAAGCGGAAGATTGCCATGCATCCGTTTATTGGTTGACTTTTGCTATGTTATGACAGAGAACATGCGAGAACATCACAACACAGAACAGCACGACACAAGAAACACAAACAAGGGATTCACACGACACTCTGTTCTGCATCAACGACGTGTGCTGGTTAGTCTGGGTGTCATTTTGGCAGCTCTTATTGCTGTTTATGTGCAAAAACAGATTTCACAACCGTGGGACCAGATTGAAAGACATTTCTGATTTTCCTCAGCAACACATGCAGTTTAAGCAGGACGCTGAAATACAGACAGTAGATGGCAGTAGATCTGTTTCAAACAGCACTAAAACAGGGAAAACATGCAGAGTTTCACTCCAAAATGATAGAAATTATATATAATGATAAAACTATTCATTTTCATACTCCTTACTCTTTATCTCCTTTACTGTAGATGAAAGCACGAGGGGAAAAAGATTAAAAAAAAATATTAATAATATACTCAGCCTTTCAAAAAAACATTAATTTGATGTAAAAAGTAAAGTAAATCATATTCTGTATGTTGTTAGAGGACATAAAGTACTAGTGGGAGTATTTCTCACCTCTGACGACCTCCAGATGGGGTCACAGGGACGGTAAGGGTTGTAAGTTTGGGGTCCTGGGGGGTGAGGATTTTGGGGATGTTGCTCCGTTTCTCCCCTCCTCCTCCTCCTCCTCCTCTCTCAAGGTCTGAGTCAACATCCTCTACATTGACAGCTGGACGAAGACTGAGGCTGGAGCTCTCTGGAGAGGTTGGAAAAACACATATTAATAAGGAGCATCAATAAAAATGTGTATTCAGGACAAATACGTCGTTCAGCAGCGCCGCAAGCAGAGGCAGGAAAGTGTGAGAAGCAGATTTACCATCGGGCCTAATGCAGGAGGATCAACCTTAAGAGAACCTTGATAGCTGAGAGGACCAGCTTACTCATCCGGCATTCAGGCCAGCTAATCAGGATCATGGCACAATGGCACAATTCTGTCGTCTTCATTTAAAGTGTCAACAGTTAGTATGCTGCCTCCTCTGGTTTCCTACAGACTATATCAACATTTTAAACTTTTCTCCTCCTGCTGAGGTCCTGAATCCTGTTTTTCCTCTGCAAAATATTAGAAAAGTTTGAGGATGTTCACCTCTTTTCCTTAGGTTTCTATATTCAAACAACTGTGGTGGTTTATTCACATCCCATCACAAACATACAAACCACCACTACAACACCAAACAGCTACTGGTTTTGTCCTGACAGCATGCCATGACATCTGAACTCAGTTTTAAAGCTTGCAAATGATCATTTTATAACAAATTTAAGGGCAATCAGCTGTTCTTTTAATTTGAGGGCTAGTTTATTACTGTTATTATTAGTTATTATGGCTGAGTTCGGGTATCTACAAGGAATTTCCACTGCTGCAGATTCACCTGTGGGTCTTACTGGCGAAATGTCTGAGTCATCTTCGATGAAGAACGCCGGGTTAGAGAACCCGGACAGCTGGCGGGACGCTGCGTTGAGCTGCTTGGACGGGGGGCTGACAATCGGAGGCAGGCGCGGGTAGGATGGCACGTTGGGTAATTCGGACGCGCTACTGTGCAGGGAGGACGGAGACGGGGAACGGGACCGCAGGTGAGGATGGCGAGGAGGAGGAGGAGGAGGGAGAGGGGAGTGTCGGACGAGCCGGTTCAGTTCCACAATTTGCTGATTCTTGTCTTGCTCCTGTTTCTGCTGTTGTTGCTGCTGTTTCTTAGGCATCTTGAGGCATAAGGCTGTTGAGGCGGTTCTGGATGTTGAGGAAGTACTGCTGCGTCCGGCTGGGCAACTGGGAGAGCTTCTGCGGGATGTTTGAGAAGCTCTGAGGAAGACTGACCGAACCCTCTGCGCTTTTGGGCAAAAGCTCAGTCAGAGTCTGGGCGATGCTGCGGGGGACCTGCGTGAGTCGGATGCTGGAGAGCTCTTGGCGCAATTCGGGGGGAAGGGAGGGTAAGAGCTTGGTAACGTCGGAGAGCTGGGTGGGTAGATTTGGCATGGAGGGGATTCTGGGAGCGGAGATGCCGTTCTCTTTGAAGAACGCGTTGATGTTGCCGAGGCACTCGGAGGTGTGAGGGATGCGCATCAGGCAGCTCTTAAATGCATCGCAGCTGACTGGAGCTAAAGAGGAGACAGGTGGATGGTGAGCAAGGGCGGCTTGGAACAGCGGTGGAGGTGATGTCAGAGCAGGTGACGTGTACATAACAGTAATGATATAAACACAGGAGTCTGGACGTAGACGTGCATGTGACGGAATCAGTGTAAATACCAGAATGAGACGCTCATTAAGGCAGTAATATAACAGCTGTAACCACAGTCACATAGAAGGAAAAACAACTCAAAACATAACAAATTAGATCCGTGCATACCACCACAGCCGTCCCCAGTAGCTTCCTCCTCCTACAAAAGGCACAAAGCATGAATAAATGTCAAGGGACATTAACATATTAATAAGCCCATGTTAAATGATTAAAATAATGTTTGTCTCCTTTCAATCCTGCATGAGATAAAGGTCAGTAATAAAAGATACGATCATGTGTAGGAGGTCAAACAGACATTTTGATGCACAAAAGGAAGGAAGCTTCTCTAATTTGTGACTAAAACGTGAGTGTTATGTAAGAAAAAACTTTTGTTTTGAGTAATTTATTTTGTATTCAGGTTGTTTTTAGTCCGACGTGAAGGAACAGGACAGAAACAAAGACATAGGACCATGCTATTCCTCAGTGAGGTGAGGCCATGCAGCCGGTTGAATTAAAGGTGTCCTGGGTATTACACTCATCATGGTCATTACCTTTTCACCAGCTGTGTCAGCGTCAGCGCTCTCACTGCCTTCCTTTGCTTTCTGCGGCTGCTGGGTTACAGGCTCGGCTTCGGAGTCGGCTTCCTGGGTCTTGGTCTCTGGTTCTGGTTCTGCTTCCGATTCAGGCTCCGACTCAGCGGTCTTAACTGGTTCAGGACTTGGAGGTGGAGAGGGGGACGTCTGCTGTGGCTCGGCTTCCTCCTTTGGCTCTACATTGATTTTTATTATAGATTTCATGAGATTTAAAGAGAATACAACCGTCACAAATCAAATCAGCCTGGTGTTGATGTTATAGAGAACGGCCTATAGCATGCTTTGATTTCCTGACTTTCCTACAATCTAACTAAAATCTTGTAATGTTTTTTCAAATATATTCACTTTTTTTTAAAAATTGCAACCATTGTGTGTGCAGGGGTGGGCGTCTGGATTCTGTCTGGATCTCTACCTGGTTCCTTTATGTCCGGTTCATCAGTCTCCTCCTCCAGGCTCGGTTCCTTTCTGCAGGAGTGACAAACAAAACTGGACAATGAATATATCAGACTGGCAGAGCGACAAACGTCGAGTCCACTCTTCAGTCAGATTTATGTAATTTGGTCCAATAAATAATGGTTTGCAGTTTTGATGAAAATGCTGGTATTTCTTAGGCAAACCTAGAACAAAATGTACATGTTTCACTTCCAGCTTTCCAGCATTTTTCTATTCACGCGGGCTCGTTGAATCTCATATTAGGACAGGTTAAAAACACATATAAGTGGTTTTGAGCATGGAAGTATGAAAATCAGACACATTATTAAAAGTGTATGAAAATACTGATGAGACAGACAGACAGCCTATACTCTAAAACTGTGTGGATTTTATTTTAGGGTAGATTTTCCTTTTATTTTTAGTGTCTTTATGTTTCAAAATATTATATAACATGTAATATGCTGAATGATGTGGTAACACATGGTTTATAGACTGTACTTACAATGATTATTAAATCAAATTCTGTTGACATAATAAAGTTAGGGTTAAATAATAGGTCAAACTCATTCATGTCGTAATATTAGTCCACTTAACCTCGAGCTTATCGTAAAATACTCACTTTCTCCCTCAACATTCACGCGCGTTGCTCGTTAACAAGCCCGACAAAAAAAAAATGTCGTCTGAGTGTCGAGACACGATGAGCGACAGGAAACTCTCCGTGGGTTCGTGTGAAGAAGAAGGTTAGAAAATAATCCAACAGGTCTCCGTCCATCGTTCCCCGTGCGCGCGCATCCAGACGTGAAACAACAGCAGCGGCGGCGGCGGCGGCGGCGGCAGGGGAAGCAGGTGCGCGCGGTTACCGGGGGAACCGTCGAGAGGTGGGGGTCGGCCGTTGCCAAGGGAAGCTGTGGTTGCTATGGCACGGCGGCGTGAAGCTGAGGGCAGCGCGCGGAAAAAGATCGCGTAACGAGAACCCGCGGGATTTGGGAGCTGACAGCCAAACGACGCTGGGATCAGAGTGGGAACTCGGCAGTGGAAGCTTGTTTAAGTAGCCTGCTTTGGTACAACTTACACTTTAAAATCAGAGATATAATAACTGTTTTATAGCAATGCTATTATTATTATTATTATTATTATTATTATAGGATACAATTTCTAGGTGAAATATGAAGTGGGTTTACAAAAGGATTTGAAGAAAGTGAAGTTTTAAACCTCCATGAATGCATTCTTACTCTGCGACTTCACTCTGGTCCTCTTGGCTCTCATCCTCTTGTGGTGCTGGCAGCCTGTTCACAGCGAACAAGCAGTGTCACATCACCCCCCCTCCAAAAAAAGCCAAAACACACACCCTTTTAATCTCTTCTAATTGAGCACACGTTCTTACTCAGCTTGGGGCTCCTTCTCCAGCAGCTCTTGACTCCCCAGTGAGAGATTGAGGGACTGTCCCTCGCTGGCCATCTGTCTGATGGCCTTCTCCGCTGTCTCCCTGGCCACCTCCTCGGCCATGCGGGCCATCTCCATGCGCTCCTGCAGCAGACTAGAGAGAGAGACAGGCGGACATGATGCAGCTTCATCTACCTTTCTGCATAGAAATGATGACGATAAGGAGCATTAAGCATCCATTAAAAGGAGGCATACATGTTAATACTGATGTTTTGGGTTAATCAGGATGAACATAATAGAAGATGAACGGATTTGAGTGGATATACTTGTATTGTAGCTGTTGTTTTAATTATTTGATATGATGAGGACATTTCCATCCAGTGGAAGTGATTTCATAAATGGCTGCCGCTCTGACGGCCTCCACTCTCCACCTGTCTTACCGTTCCTCCATGCTTGCCAAAGCTACACCTTCGGCCTCCTTTCGGATGTTTTCAATGAAGGGCGTCCAGCGTCCCGTCTGGGTCTCAGCATCTTCTAGAGATTTGGTTTCAGGCTCCGCTGGTGATTCTGGAGACTCTGGCTCCCCGTCGCCCTGCGTCTCCTCTTGGTTTGCCGTCACCGCTGGTGGATTTAGGGATGCGGACGGCGCCGTAGTGTTGGACTGATCTCTGCGTTTCTGCTGGTCCTCATTGTCTGAGTCCACGTCTTCTAGGACCATGTCAGGCTTGAGTTTGGACGTAGCTACGAGAGGGTGATAAATGTCGATTTGTGGGTAAGGAGGGATGTGTGGTTGACTTTGGAAATATGACGTGGAAAACCTCTTTATGGATGCATCGATGATAAAACCACCACATGAAATCAGTTCACACAGAATCTTTATTAATCCTGTAGTATCCTTACATCACAGTACACGAATGTGTTCTAACACATAGTACGATGGTCAACATATTTTCAATGTGAGCAAGTATGGTTCTTTCAAATCAAGTCTAAAAACGCCACACCACATCCCCAGGCCACAGTTCACAGTTCAAGGACATAGAAACCAACCAAATTAACCCGCTACTCTTACATTTGTGTTGTGCATCCTTTAGACTCCACTTTCTTAGACCCTAATAATCAACACATTCTTAAGGACTACAAATACACTATTAACACAATTTTCTAAATATAAAGTGTAAATACAGCAGGCATGAATGAAAATAGCTGCCATTTAATTATTATTTCCAGATTTAGTGACGGGTGGAAGGAAGATTGGACGCCTTATCTGACATTATTCTTGTGTTTAAATGACTAGTGAACATCTTTTTTTTAATTTTAAATCTCCTATTGCTCTTTCTGGATATGAAAATGGCAACATGAAAACAACGTGTATGCTGCCATAGGCTCAAGCACAACAAACTCACACGCGTGTGAATAAAAAAAATGTTCGGTCTGCAATATTTTGTGAATGAAACCTGCAGTCGTTTCAGATAAATGGCTAAATGTTTCTGTGTGGAACAGAAAATGTGCAAAATTCAAATCACAAAGACTGAAGACAAACACTCCTCTAATCAGCGACAGCATATACAGTACACGTTTTAGTTACATGTCAGTGCACACATTTTAAGTGGAAATACATTCATGTGAAACTGTATTAAGTACAGTAAGGTGAGTCGAATATATCTCGATATTCGTGTAGTATTTCACAGCTGCCTAGTTTTTGTTTTTGTACTGAGCTGCACTCTGCACAGCACCTGTAGCTCTCCCAACAGTACAATATGTTTAACGGTATCTGTCTGTCTGAGATTCAGAGCGTCGCCCAGCCGTCTCCTCCTGCTGTTTAAGGGGCTCGCAGCGCCTTCCCCCCTGAAACAGAAGGAGAAGAGGGACTGAGTTAGGCTCCGACCGCCCGACCAAAACACCTCCTCAAAAACTATGGGGGGAAAAACAAGAGGGTGCTTCAACAGGAAACACATGTGCAAAACTTTCCAAATATAAAATAATGACCTGAATAAAATGCAACCCCGTGTTATTAAAGAGAGGTTTTCCTACAAGTTGTTGGCTTTACTCTGCAGTGATTTAACACATTGTTGAAGTGATATGATTCCACTTGCTTGAACTGTGAATTGTGGCACTCGGGGGGGAAAATCACAAGAAGAGGGGTTTCTATGACTACAGGAACGATTAATGAAAGCTAAACTCACCTTTCTGTAGGACTTCAGCTGCACCCTGAGAATTAAAAAAAAAATTAATGAGCTGAATTGTTATGAATACAGATTAGATGAATGAAAGTGCCAGAAAAGGAAAGGTTTGAAGCATTTATTTATCCACAAATGTTACCTGAGCATCATCTTTTGGTGGAATGGCAGGTTGAGGCATCTTCAGGCCCAGTCCTGACCAGAACCAGCCCACCACACTGTCGGGAGACAAACTATGTAAATGTATGCACTTCAGCTGTTACACACTGTCGGTGTAGACATCTACTGTTGGAAGATGGATAGATGGATAACATGTCAAGCCAGCTAAGAGTCTAACATTCCAGCTGGCCATCGAATAACTCTTTTTCTGGCCATGGAGATAATTAAAACGGGCAGTGAGGGATCAGAACCTACCCCGAGGCCTTGCTGTCAGTATCCAGGGAGATTCCACTGAGAGATTCAGGTGGTGGAGAAAGAACTGGAGAGAAGAGAAAGACATGAAGTCCAGCATACAAAGCAAGCATCCGTGTGTGTGAATTCATGCTATCCAACATGTATATTACAACAACATAATGTTTGGGTTTATGTGTGTGAGCGTGCGTACGTTTGTCCAGAGAGGAGCGGGAGGACTTGGCTGCTGGTTCCACGGGTACGGCACCAGGGGGCAGTATATTTGGCTGAGGGACCATATGCTTTATCCAGTTTACCACGCTGCAGAAGAAAAAGACAAAAGTCAGCACCTTAACTACCTGTACTCATGTGTGTGTGAGTATGTGTGAGTGTGTGTGTTTGATTCAGATTGCTCAGTAAAGTCAGGTACTGTGCCTCAGCTTTATGTGTCATAAAAAGGTTGTTTATACTCACTTGGGAGGGAACTGAGGGTGCACTTCCTCACACTCATCCTCTGACACCATCTCCACCACCGGGATGTGTGGGAGGGGATCATAATCTGGACAGACAGACAGATCAATCAGTCTGATATTTGACCATCAATACAAACGACACTAAATAATTGATACATAAATAATCAAGAAACATACCCGGCATTGTTTCTGCATCATAGATCTGGGAGAGAAGAGATACACATGTACTTAAAGTCAAACCAGTGAGTTATGGTTATACGATTTCTTTACTTTAATATCCATTATGTCAATTTGAATGAGCTGCACATGTGTTTAGTCTAACAGAATACACCACATGTGCATCTCCCTATGCAAGCCCTTACTCTGCACAAAAGCACAAAGGCCTGTTTTACATCCAAAACTAGGGCCAAGAGCTACAGGTGGGGCCCTTATGGGCTAAATTCCTCCGGGAATCATCCTGAATATAAATGTTTCAATACAAAACTTTTTGCCAACTTGACTCGAAATGACCGGACCATGTGTTGTCTGCAGAAAACTCAGCATATTGGAATCATTGTGTCTGATATTGTTCTGAGGGGTTGTGTGGATGTTTATCGGTGCGGCCCCTCGGGGTCAGAGGGTTGCCACAGAAAGAGACTGGTTTAAATGCAGTGAAGTTAATGGAGGGAGTTTAACCTGGCTCAACTCTAAGCTTAATCCTTACCATGATTAGTCCTTCAGGACATTATTATGTTGTTAGAGTCAAGTGTCATACAGTTCAAAGACGTCGATTTTGTTGTTGTTGCTGACATTAAACACATAATTCCTATTATGTTAGAGTATTCGTTTCTGGAGAGAGAAATGCTGGCGGTTAAGATGAGTCTCACCTCAGTGTGTTCGTCAGTGTTTTCAGTCTCTTTGTACTTGTCGTCAGGCTGAGGCAACACCTTGGTCAGACCCTGAGCGACCCAGCCGATCACTCCAGGCCTGGAGGCAAACAAACAAACTGAATTACCTTTGAAGAACATATTAAGTCATAAATGTGCACTCTTGTCTAATCATACCGTACATTTCTCCATCCTCGCTTGACTGGCAAAGAAAACCAAAAAATAGAAAATGAGAAAAATGTAGAGGCCGAAGAAAGTCTACTGCAAATCTGCCTTGTTTCTATTATTTTGTAGCCACATTAATAGTAATACTACTCTTATTGTAATACTACTATTATTATAGTATTACTAATATTCTAGCTAATAGTAATACTGCAATAATAGTAATACTACTACTTCTACTGTAATTGATAAAAATGGCTTCTTCTGAGAATATGTAGCATTCAGATGGTGTTATGACCCAGCACACCAATATGAAAATATAAAAATGTTATTATTTTGTGAAAACCTGAGTAATGAGTGTTTGTTTACTCCATAGTTTTATCAAAAATGTGATCACATCTGTCTAAGGTGTCGACTTCATTTTGAAGCAGTATCGAAACCTGGCATTTAATAACAGGACAATAAGGAGAAGATCTTCCGTTGACCTGAGTAGATTAAATGTCCACTCAAACCCCTACAGACCCACCCTGGCTTCAGAGTTGGCCCTGCTGGGTCGCGGGGAGCCAGCAGGTTGAGGCAGCGCGCTGACGAACCCATTAGACAGCCAGCCTAAAACTCCGGTCTGGGTCTGGCTGTAGAGGAGGTGCAGAAAGTACGGTAGAAACGTCAGTATGTTCACACATTTAAGTCACACAGAGGTATAGAACTCGTGTACGGAGACATGTACCTGTCCTCTGAACACTCCTCTGTGTTTTTCTGTGGAGGACATTTCCCTTTTGAACGAGCAGGAACGTCATCCGTCCCAGAAGCTTCAGGGAGTTGGGGGACCACTTTCACCACCCAGTTAAACATCCTGTTGAACACACACACACACACACACATATAAGGTTAGCCACTGAAAAGCCACTTCATCCATCAAACAGAGGTCCGATGAAGGACGTTCACCTGCTTTGTTTTTGCCTTCATCCTGTGAAACATTTGTAGTTTCTCATCAGACACATTTACAAACGTTTATGAAGTTCCTGGGATATGAATCAGAAAATACTTCAAATACAAGTAAATTGTGCAATGTAGACGTGCCTTTTCGATATGCAAATGAACTCAGAGAAGAGATAGAAATCCGGCTCCTGAGTCAACAGTCAACAGGTAAACCCGGGCAGTAGTGCACCATAACTCTCCACGGGTGACAGAGGGTTCAATCGGTTACACACACAGAGAGAGAAATCCGTCATAAATGCACGGTGAGAGGACGTTTTTAACTGGCCAGGCGCACTGATCCTTGAAGGGGATTAAATGAAATAAAGAGAGAGTCAGCAGGAGTGCCACTTGTCTGACTTAATCTCAAATGTGCTCATTATCCTCTGTGACAGTCTGTCAACCTGTCGAGCTAATCCACTTCAGCGACGGGGGCAGAGAGCCACCGAAACCCCTGACATGTCGGACTAACTGACCAAAGCAGAGAGGTCGAGGAAAATCAGGGCGGCTGTCGAAAAAACGTTTCAGACAGCATCACAATTACAGCCCCGGGTAATAGGGAAGGTCTGCGTCATAGATCTATTATAAGCCCAGGGGACGTTCATTTATATCAATAATGCAACTACAAACAGGCCATGAAGGCCTAATTGATTAACTGTAAGCTAGGCTTCCGTCTGTCCACTATACAGCATATTCTATAGACAATGAATTCAGAAAACAAACACACTGCACACTACAAAAACCCACTGCTTTATTGTTGAATCTAGATTTGTTTCATATCTGTGAGAGCTGAATGTCCACTGTAGACATAGCTGATCTCCAGCATGAGGGATGTTTAAACATGAAGATAATTCAAAGGCAAGGCATCTTTACAACGTAGTTTGAGCTGTTGTTGTTGATCCCACCGTGTGATTCCTGACCCACTGTGCCAAAGAGATCAGAGATCAGCGGGGGCGCCTCTTCCCTGGCCTAATCCCAAATTTGGAGCATTGGATTAAATGTCTCCCAACTAATCTACAGCCTTCCTTGCTGCTCAAGGCCTGGATCGATTCCTGACATACGTCTTCATCGTCATTCTCAGCCATGAAAAGAGCACAAATCAGGGGGGGAAGACACTCATAGGATGTACTTATTTGTGTTCTGATTGTGTTCGTAATTTAGGAACAATTTGTGCATTTAAGCCTCACCGTCCTCAAATAAGATCTGGCGAGACAAAAGCGAATCAAAAGCTCGAAGACAACATCTAATCAGCTGAACATTCTGCTCGTATAAACAACCACTTCTGCAGCCACTTCACCAACAGCACAAAATCAGCACTCAGGTATTCATTTCCCTGCCTCAATCCTGCACAGAACAACAGACTTGTTTCTCCTTACCTGCGGGTCTACAGGTGGCTCTGCATGCTGGTTGGCGTAAGGGATCCAGAGTGCGGCACGGCCAGCACAGGTCTGCTGGGATTTCCAGGCAGCGGCTCCCTGGGGCTAACGGGATTACCTAGCACCACCTGAAGGTCAAGGCACAATCCTGAGACTGTGAGCCATCGCAGATTATCTGCAACAGGAATATATCGTCAGCACATCATCCATGTAGCCTGTAAACAGTTATCACACCCCCAAGAAAGGGGGCGCCTCAGATAACCAGGACTCCAGGGGGATTTGAAGTGGAAAATCAGCCTTTTCTGTCTGACTAGGACCCATGTGATGTAGCCTATTCTGTCTCAAATGGGAGATAATTGTACTATATATGCAGAGTGCACTTGGTACAGCACATGTGGCAGCTTCATCCTCTACTTCACCCTGCACTTTGTCATCTCTGTCATTTATCTCACATCCCATCCTCATTATGGTTTTATCCCCAGTAACTGACGCAGGGCCGCTTTCCAAGTAAACCTTATTAGAAAGGCTCAGGAGAAAGGCTCTGATGATCTCTACTTCATCTCTTGTTCTTCCTACTGCTGTGGAGACTACAGGCCTGTCAGAAAAGGCTGCAAAAATGCATGTAAATAGAGCCAACTATGTTCCTAATATGTCCTCGGACGTTTAACAGCAGAGGTGGAGAGTAACTACGTACAATTACGGTTAACGTTACTTAAGTACGTACGTTACTGTACGTAAGTAAGTAAGTTTTCTGCTACTGAATGTTCAAACGAATCTCCATTACAATTCACAGGAAAATAAAACGTCTTTTATTTGACAGCTATAGTTTAATATTTCATTTTTCTAAAAGTTAAAAGAGGCCACAGCCATGCTAGCTGTACAGCGGCGCTTTGAGCTAAATGCTAACAATGGCGACGCTAACCTTTAACGCTACCGGTTTAGCGCATTAGCATGCTAACATTTGCTAATTAGCATTAGCACCACACCCAAAGTACAACAGAGGCAGATTAAAAGGGTTTTTTTTCTTACCTGATGATGGCACTGGATTAAAAATGAAGGACTCGACAACGTTATTATAATTATACCTTCGTCACTGATTAAAGTGGCTCCCATTGTTCTACGTAATGAGACAAAAAAAAGTCGGTAGGCCTACCTGTTGTAGTTGGCCTTGACACTGCTGTGATTTTGAATGCAGGAAGTTTACTTGCATTGTCTTATTTTTAATTAAAGGGAGGATCAAACTAATTTTTGATGACTGTTTGATAGGCAAACTGAATGTAAGTGGGGGGAAATGAGAAAGAATAAATAAAGATAAATCAAGAAAGGATGGGTGGAGGAGGAAATGGAAGAGTGATTAGGATCCAGGATTGCCCTTTAAATGTGTTAAAAATATAAATGAATATAAACAGCTAACTTGTACACGTAGAGGCACGTTTGGCAGACAGGTAGTCAGAAAGCCACAGACAGGTGGACAGTTGGAGAAGGTTTTCGCTGCATCCAGTGAGGCCCGGTGTTGTGTGTGGGAACGGGAGCCACAGAACCACTTCTGGTGCTGATGAGGCAGCAGGCAGATCCCATTATCAGCTCAGCAGGGGATAAGCTGGGAGAGCCGGTTGATGACACCCCCCTGGGCCCTGGTTGGAGTACACACCACCCTTAGTGGCCTCAATCCTGATTGAACATCTGGATAAAAACACAGGCCAGGGGACGTTTGGGCAAAGACTCAAGGAGAGGTAGAGAGTGAAGGTCTGCAAAACTGAACGGTCTCTAATTCTAGGAGATTTGCAGGAAACCATATTTATTTCTGTATTTATTTTTTGGTTGTAGCTGTTCATGGTTAATTAATTGTAAAAGAGATTGAAATGAACAATGGTGCAAGGAGAGATACGTTGAAATAAAAGAAGGGAAGCAGGGAGAGTAGGGGAAAGAGAAAAGGGATGCAGAGGTAAAGCTAGTGGATGATCTTTGATGGCAACTAATCCTGATGATCTGTGACATACAGACATGCAGGAAGGCACTCTCATCCACACTCACACATACATTACATCTGTATATTGGTGGGGAAAGTTCTCAGATCAGTTATTAAAGGAAACAAGTTATACCAATAATAATAATTACTTGCTTTTATTTATAAACATGCATCATATCTTATCATTTAAAAATGTTGCTGAAGTCTTAATCTATGAATTTACTCCAGCTGTAAATAGCCTAAATTGTAACAGATTATAACAGAAGCAGTATTTCTCTATGAAATTAGCTATTAAGTATTAAAATTAATTAACAAGCAGCATTAAAAATCACATCAACATGTACAATGACCTCTGAATTGTTCTAATGTACACGTTGGGTGAAAGTATTTCCCAGCAATGCATCTGTGTGTGAGCATAAAGACAAGCTTTTACTTTAGTTTGTGTTGAAAACACTATTAAAATGTTGTTTTTCCAACATTTTAATAGACAACGACTCCCTCTTGTGGCCAAAAGTAGAAGTGACTCCTTGAATTTAACATTTGCCCAGCAGATTATAGGTGTTTAGTTACCATAGCACGAAGCCAAAAACTGCACAAAAGAAGACTTGTGTTGCTTTTTACCTGTAAATTTTTATTGTGAATTCTTTATCGTACTCTACACAAGAGTGCAAAGGCCTTACAAAACATGCCCTGCATGCATCAACGTCGTGATAAGTGCTGTTCTTACAGAAAACTTGAACAGATTCTGAACAAAATTTACAAAACTACAAATGATAAGTAGAGTTTAAAAAAAGAGAAGAAACACATTAAAAAACATTTATAGTTCAAAAAAAGAAGCCCCCCCCCCCCCCTCAATATTCACAGAAAAAAAAGGCACAACGACATGAATGTCAAAAACAAAATATAGGCACAATGTAAAGGCATGATTGTAGATGTGAATAGTGGCTTTACACAGAGACGAGCAAGGAAAAGACAGACGGATTGATAGTGGGAGACTTTCCCCAGATGTTTCTGTGCATTAAGTACCTTTTAAACGCTTGAGCTAACTTTCCAGGAGAGTGGAGAAGAAAAAGAGCACATCTGGGAGCGCAGAAGTGCAGTAAGTTACAGCAAAGAAACAGGAAAAGACAGAAAATAAAAAACAAAAAGGGAAAAGAGGATGGAAAGACAGACCAGGAAGGGAGGAGGGGGTCGCAGAGGAAGTCATCCCCAGCTCATGACAACAAGCAGAGCAAAAACAAGCCTTGAAAAGGAGGCGTGGACTCGGACCCGATCTAGGTCAGGAGGCGCAACGCCAGCGCTGCTCCTCCCTCAAATCCTTCCTCCTTCTTTCCCTTGCTCCTTTTTTTCCAGAGAAAACTGGCGAGTACATTTTTGGCAAAGCCCTCCTTCTCCCCTCTTCAATCGGTGCCTCCCCCCGTTCCTTTCTTTGCCCTCGTCATCTCATTCTCCCCACTATTATTTTTTATATCTCCTTCTTTTCTTTTTTTTGCATTTCCCCCCCCAATTCCTCTCCCCCTCCTCCTCATGCCTGACACTACTAAATCAGCAGCATGTGGGCTTAATGGAAGCCAGACCCTGACCGATTCCTCCCGAGCCTGCAGGCCTTTCCTTTGTTCATGTAATTAGCTTCAACTCTATTTTGCTTTAGCATGAAAAAAAAGGAGGAGGAGAGACAGGAAGACAGATACTGCTGCTTTGGTTTTACTCTTCACAGGTCAAACTGAGATGGACATAATAAAGACAATTCCTCTTTTCCTCCTCCACCCTTCCCTTGTATTTCATCCAAGCCCTGGCACCAGGCATACATCAATATGTCTCCACTGGGATTGTGTTTTTAGTGGTGTAGCCTGACCAGTTATCGTGGCTGTGGTGGGAGGAGGGGGAGGCTGGAGCCCTTGTGTCTGTGTGCAAAAACTATGTGCCTTTGTTTGGGTAAGTGGTCTCTATGTCTCGGTGTGTGTGGACATGTATTCACACGAGTGCTGTTGGGGGGGGGGTCATGTGATGTCGGTGCATGTGTGTGTGTGTGTGTGAGACATAATGGGCTCGGTGGGAGACGGGCAGTCATGGATGCAACACGGCTGTCTGACATTCCTCCGTGCTTCTTTTTCTGCGAGTGTCTGTTTAATCTGCAGGGAAGCAGCCTCAGCAAAACAAAGACGACAATAAACTAAAATCAAAAAGTGCAAACGATCTGCTCTAAAACGAAGGAACGTGTTAAGATTGGTTCAGGCACCGTAGTCAGGCGTACGGAAGACTTGCATGTATTTGTATATGCGTATTCAGAGCTAAAAGCACTCATTTGTGTGTATGTACAGTATGTGTGCCTCTATATGATGTATGTGCATTATTGACTTAGTCTGCATTTATACTACAATTAAACATTGGTCCCTCCTCTGTACAGTTAGAATTGATAGAAACGGTCATTCCTACGGTCTCGGGTGTCTCCTGGAGAACACATCTTTTTGTTAATGCTTTGATGGAATAAACTATAAAGAAATAGAGGTGCCTTTCGTACATATGGAAGGCACAAAGGGAGGCACACAGGAGGAAAGCTTCCAAGGCAAGTAGAGGGAAACGTACGCTGTAGCTCCACAGGCTCCGACTTTACGACATTTGCATTATTTCACATGAGCAATAAAAGTCCTCACAACGAACGGGGCCCAAAGCGGTGACTCATCCTCGGCCTTCTAATAGACTTCGGGACTGCGTCAGAGCTTCTTTTCCACTGCGCCATGGGTACAAATGTTGACGCCTGTAACGACCGCACCAGACAAACGACGAACGCCCGCTCTATCTCTTCTAATTCTGCGCTCCTCACACCCAGTCCTGCAACGAACGCTTGCAGTGCACCAAAGCCCTCGGCGCCTCCTTCTTCTGCAGAGTCCTGAGGATGGCGTAGACGAGGACGAGGATGCACAGAATGAGGACCAAGGGAACAATTATCATGATCAGGGTCATGACCTTTGACTCGTTGTCGGCCACAGTCACGACCACGTTCACATCCTCCTCGTCCTCCTCTGTGCTGTCAGGCTGAGACGACGGGTCTTCCCCCGGGTTCGTCCCTCTGCCCCGGTCTGAAGGGTCAACCGGTTTGTCCTTCTGCTCCGGCTCAGTGTCTGCATCGGGCTTAGGGACCGAGGCGCCCGCGCAGCCCATGAAATCCCTCAGGATGGAGCGAGGGTAGCCTTTCTCTGCTTCGGTCTTGCTGTTGTCGAACCTCCAGTAATTTGCACCTTTGTAGAAATAGGTGTAAGCTGCAGGAGAGGAAATTAAACAAGATTTAAGGATTGGATTGATGAGAATATACTGTAGAATATGTACATATGTGTTGATATTTGGTGTCCAGATATAAAATGTGTTAATATGAAACTAGATGGAAGCAATAAACCAAGAAAATGTCTAAATAAACATGCAGTAAGGTTTGGCGACGGGATGCAAAAATAACTATATATAGTCTTTTTCAGGGTACATTTGTGGGTGTGCATGTTGCCTCTGTAGGGCAAACCAGGCCTGCAGAGACATTCGAACAGTTTGGGTGGAGATGAGATCCGAGCTCTGCCACAAATCTAATTTCCAAAGGAAGGACGGGCCAACCCTCAAACCAGATCTCCCATTCCATCCCCTCACTCTCCTCTCTGCTCGCTCCAGCCTCAAATGGAATTCTTTCCCTCTCTCGTCTCTTACACACCCAATTTCACCTCTCCACGCACTCCTGCTATTCCCTCGTTTTCGACACAGCTATTTGTTGTAAGTCTCATAAAACAGATGCTGTTCCCTTCCTCTGAATAAAAGCTGCATTTGCTTTAATGAAAAGTTTTTTTTTACCGCCGTCATCGCTGAGGAAGGCTCCTTTGGGTGATGGAGGGATCCTGCCCCACCGGTTGATTGGCTTGGGGAAGTCGCGGTCCGTAGTCCGAGTCTCCTCGTTGTATCGCCAGTATCTGCACACAGACAATAAGATGCATTAAGACATAAAGTCAAACAATGTGCAAAGCCTTTTTAAGATATACAAGTCTTCTTCTGCCTTCATTTCTAATCATTTGAATGATGGTGTGTCTGAGATATGCCGTACCTGTCTCCACTGAAGAAGTATGTGTATCCGTTGGGCTCCCACCAGATTGCTGTGTCTATCTTGTGTGGAGGAACTCCTTGTCCGTACTCGCGTAGAGGCTGAGGGTAACCGGGCAGCACGTCGGCCTCCCTGAACACCCAGTATCTGTCATCTGCAGGGCCAAAAGGGAGAGAGTTGGGATCTTTAGTCATATATATGGGTTTACCAGAGCAAGGTAGAAGTGGTAGGCATAACACTTATTTTCCTTCTCCATGTGGGAGCCAATTTCTTTCTCTACCTCTAACCTTTGGACACACTTTCCACCTCGGCTGCCAGCGCCGCTGGACATACTGTACTGGACGACTACCAGGTTTGGGGAAAGGGACTCCAGCTAATGGCTGCACACTTACTTTGAAAAGCGGTTTTTAAACATTGTGACCCGATACCTTCTTCTACAGTAGTGAAATCCTTTTGCACTTATATGGGCAACAGTTTCAGGAGGATTTGATGCACATACTGTCCAAAAAGCTCTTCTTAAACCTCTTAAAAGCACGACAAAAACAGAAAGAATGATGACAGAACAACAGAAATCAACACCATCGATGAATTTCAATCAACGTCAGGTCAAGTCATTTTTATTTATAAGCCCAATATCTTAAATTTGGGGCTTTAGAATAATAATAATCTTCTCATCCAAGAAAAACCTTCCTGTGATCAAATGCTCAGACAATCCTGAGAATGCATGACAGATCACTGCACATCCTGATGTTACAAGTGAAAGCTCCGCAGCTGTTAACATCTGGAGCAGCGTGCTGCAGAGGAGGCTGATGCAATCCTCCAGCTCTCTCCGGAGGCCCTTTTGGGCTCTCAGGAGGTCAGTATGACTTCAGTAAGGAAGTCCTACGTGAGAAAATACAGAGAAAGCACAACTCGCCATGGGAAAGTACAACGTGCTCTTCTCTGACTTTATTATGAATACCAACTCTGGATTATTCTACACCTCCATCACCCCGTTATCAGTCACCCAGGAAGACGTTCGTTCCCACAACCTCCCATTCCTGTTTCTGCAGCTGCGGCGAATACCTTCGTCCAGCAGACGTGAGAAACCAGCTCTCTCTACTGTACTGATCCTTCAGCAAAAGTATATGAAACCAGACCAAAGACAAAGTCGCTGAAAACCTCTTAATATTTCCACCACAAACTTGTGTGTGAGCCAAATACTGAGAGTTATAGCTCTGTGTTGAATTATTACCATATCCTCGTAACCGTGGGGGTAAAACAAAAAAAAATGCTGAGTTTGTGCTTTCCTTTCAATCTGACCGGTTAAAATGAAAGCAAAGAATGATGTTTGACTCCCCATTTTCATGCACTCTTAAAGAGCTTTGCTGAGAAGCTGATTGTGGCACCTAACCAAGCATGCTGTGCCCTTAAGCAAGGCGTTAAACCACAACTAAATACTCTGCACGGTCTCCTGCTCAGCATGTGGACGCCGTGTTAATAAATGGCTTGGGCGTACCTTTAAAGAACACAAATTTCCCATCGTGGCGCTCGTAGGCGGCGTCGATGTCGCTCGGCAGGCCCACCCAGAAGACGGATATCGGCATGGGGTAGTTATCCAAGACCCGGTTCCTCCGCACCCGCCAGAACCAGCGACCCTGCAGAAACAAAGATGTTGATCTTTTATCTTTCATCAAGATATACTGTTGACTTCCTCTTCCATGGATGTTGTTTTCTAAGGTTATGTAACTTTACAGATTTCCACAAAGTGTTGATTAGCAACATGTGGGATTTATAGCCTTGAACTAAACATCTTCACACACGTTCTCACCTTGAAAACGAACATCTCCCCCCTCAACATGGTCACCGTGTCAAAGTCCCCGTCACAGATATCGGGGGCCTGGTTGTCCGGCTGCTTGGGAGGTCGGGGAGGAGGCGGCGGGGGAGGGGGGGCGTCTTTTCTAACGTGCGGGGTGACGGGTTCCGGCTGTGGACGGGAGTCGGTGGGGGTGGATGTCGGGAGGTGAGGAGGGGAGGTAGGGCTGGGATCCTGCTCCGGCCGGACTGGGGGATCCGGGCTGCCGTCGGTTGGCTTGGGTGTGTCGGGTGGAGAAGTGGAGGTGGGTTCATCCTCGGGGGGAGGAGGGGTGGTGGGGGAGTCATCGTTGGGAGGAGAAGTCGGTGCATCGCCGATGAGAGGGGGACCTGAGGAGGAAAACTGTTTAAATGCTCACATTTCATCTTCCATCTGAAATAAATTCCTTCCAGCCCGTCATCATCCTTCCTCCTCCCCTCACAATGCCTCCATCAATAACTCCCTCACACAAAGAAAAACCCAATTTTCCATCATGAGCAGTGGCAATAAGCTCACTTGATTTATTGCGACTGCCCCGCTGCTGCTTCTCGCTGGAAAAATCAACACCGCTGGTTGCTAAGAGGCCAAAAATATACAGATGCAGCCCGTTACGTAACGTGTTCGGACAGCTGATGGGCTTGAAGATGTATCCAGTTACACTGAGCCAGAAATACTGAGGAATATATGAGGGGTGATGTGACTCAGCGATCATATGTGTGGAGAAATTCAGCATCTTAACGGCAATATTATTCTGCAGGCAGTGAAGGAAAATAAGGCAATATGGCAATTCAATTGAATTCTTATGGTAATTTTTCAGAGTTTCTTATTTACTTTCCCCAAAACTGTGTCATACTTTCCTTTCACACATAATTCATGCTTCAATAAACAGTATTTTAGAGTTTTGGAAAGCTTGTATTTTTAGAGTTACTTATATATTATTTGACATTGAGTTTGTACATAACTGAACACCTAAATACTTAATTGATGACCTCATAAAAACCTCTACAAAAAGGACCCACATGTTTATTCCTACCAACAGTTTATACCGCGTTCATCTCTAATTAAACATTTCTCTCTTTTCTCATCCAATCAGAGCTTCCCCCCCAAAGACCGTCATTTAGATCTGTTTGATAAAAACATGAACTACTGTGTAATTTCACTCCAAACAAAAACAGCAGCAGCCAAAACCCGTTTACTCCGGTGCAGATGTCAACAGGCTAGAATTATGTGAGTAATGGAAAGATAAACTGACGTTTTTTAAACGTCTCTTTTGTGAAACTAGAGATGGGATCAGAAACAAAATGCATGAATCATTTTTAAATTTTTTTTGTCTGAAGCAAAATGCATGTTCGCACGCACACAAAGATGTCATCTGTCATTTAACAAAGTCATCCATTCATGCAGGGAAAGCATGAGGACATCATAACGGCATGCGTGATATTCTCTGTTTCCCTGGTGAATGAGAGTGTGTGTGTGTGTGTGTGTGCACAAAGCTTCTTTCCATTGCTTTTTGTCTTCCTTTGAGTGTCCAGATGTGATACAAGTGTGATATAACCTCTAATCATTCTGATATTACAAACATGGAGTTCCCTGGGAAAGCTCAAACATGATAAAAATCCAGGTTTGTGGGAGAAGTCGGAAGGTTGTGGACACATTTTAGATTTGATGTGGTTAACTGTCCTTCAGTATGGTGAGACGAGAATCTTTGCTATTCCCAAATCCTGCAGGTGGTGGTTTTAAATCATCTAAATATAGAGATTTAAATCGCGGTATCCACAGTGTTGCTGCGTCTTACCGTAAATGTGCTGTATCCCTCTGATGTCGTCCTCGTGTAGCGTGAAGTTGTGTGTGTGGATCCACTGGTAGAAAGGAGCCATGATGGCGCTGGGGTTATCCGAGTGCTCCAGACCCAAAGCATGGCCGAGTTCATGGACCGCCACCAGGAAGAGGTCTATTCCTGCAGGGATGTTTAGAAATACATAATGTTACATATATAGACCAGACCAAAGATGATCCAGAAAGCCACGGGTTCAATTCCCGCAACAACAAGAGGAATCAGCTCGCTGACCTTGTGGGTTCTCGTTGTCCAGTGTCCACGGCTCATCAGCGTCAAAGTGCGTATCCCCACCGATTCCTGGTCCGGGGTAGTAGGCGTGGGCCAGCGACCCTCCCTCGCCGTCAAACAGAGACATGTCACCATGGAAACCGGAGGCAAACAACAACAGGATGTCGGCCAGCTCCGCCTGGCTGCTGTTGACGCTGATGTTGTTTTCGGCGGGCAGCTCCTCGAAGGTGAGCGGCGTGACCCGCCTCCACGCATCGAAGGCCTTGCGTACGGCGGCGTACGTGCGCTCCTCGCCCAGCGAGGAGGGCGTGTGCTGGCTCATTATGCTGCAGCCGGAGGACAGAGGGTGTTAGAGACGGCCTGTTAAACACGGCGCTTTGTTTTTTACATCTCAGCGCTCCATCAACCTGTAAGTGATGCGGTCCTTGTCCCACTGCTTTCCAGTGAGAGCGTAGCGTTTCTTCCTCGCGCCATCGTCCATCTCCTCGGCGTTTCTGTCTGGGAGGCCACAGCGGGGCCGACGCATGGCCCTGCACACACACACACACACACACACACACGCACACACACACACACACACACACACACAATTAGCTGCATTATGTGGCTGCAGAATTTCCACAAAAGGTTTCCTGCAAAAGGTAGTAGAATTACCAGGCTAGCTGTTTCCCCCTGTTTCAAGTCATTATGCTAAGCTATGCTAACCTGCTGTTGTAGCTTCACAATTAACACTGTGGTATCAGTCTTTTCATCTTACTTTCCCAACGGTCAGACTCTTTGGGGTCTGGTCATTATTGGCATTGAACCTGAACATACAGAGGAGACTAACACAATGAATCAAGTTTGCAGTTGAATGGGAAGATATTACACAATAGCCTGACTAGCCTCATTAGTCAAGATGTAATATCAGCAAAATGGCCACATGGGCATAAAACGTTATTACTTGCTGGCACTGTTTCAGCCGCCTCCGGTAATACAAACACTTAAATGTGACTGGATGTTATTATGCGTTGGGGGAGCCATGATCCGAAACCAACAGAAACGTGTGGCCATGTATCATTCCAACTATACAATAGAAAGCATACAAAATGAGTAAAAGTTCACATAAAATAAATCCCTCAAACATCCCACGGGATCCCTGGATTCAGTTTGTGGTTGTTTAAATGTTGGACGTCTTTGAGAGAAACGACCAGCAGAATATAAAAAAATAAAAACAACTCTGGACGGGGAGAAAGGAGAGCTTACATAACGGTGGCGGGGTCCATCTCGCCGGTCACCTCCAGGCCGTAGAAGCGCTGCATGTCGCCGATGGCTTTGGAGAGGATCCGAGCCGACTGCATGGTGGACATCTGGCCGCTGGCCTGAGACAGGTAGCCGAACTTACGGAGCCATGCCTGTGAGGAGGAGGGGGGAGCGGGTCAGTTATGGTGTGAATACGCATGTGAGCGTCTGATGACGGGAGAGAGAGCATCGGAGGAGTTAAAAGAGAAACCAGATGGCTTTCATTAACATTACGACATTCCTGCTCTCCCATTCCTCCTCACTGACAGACAGACGGGGAGACGGGATGAAGGATTAAAGCAAACTAAAAGGACAGTAATTAAACCGTTGCACACAAGATAAACTCCACATGCTGGATTCACCCCGTTTGTTTCTCGTTTAGCCGAAAGTGAAATAGAAATCGAGTGTTTGGAGCCACGTAGCAGACAGGATGATGGGTCCGGAGGGGGGGTCACTCTGTGAAGTCTTGGCTTCGACATTAGAGCTGAGAAAAATAACACTAGAGGTCCCTCTCACACAGCTGGATGATGAGACTCACACTTTCATGTATGTACAGGTTGAACACAGGCCTGGGGCAGAACACACACACACACACATTCATCACGCATGCACACACTCCGACAGAGAAAATCCCTGTTCCTGCATAGCATGACAAGCCTCAACCAAACACACGAGTCCCTCCAGAACACGCATGAAAGAAGAGAAGCAAAACTCTGTGGGATATCGCTAAAATCAATATTAGGATATTCTAAATAGACATATATAAATAAATATGTGCAAAGCTCTTCACACATGTATGTGAAACATGTATTATCACTTAATAACAAAGTATAATGTAAGTGCATGCAGCCATAAGGACACTTTAAATGTTTATTAATGCATTTGTGAACAGATTAAAGCTGCCATGCATCTGTAATCAGTGCATCAACACTAACAGAGTCATTAGTGGATGATTGATCGCACAGAATCTCATAAAAAGTTTGATATCCACGTGAAACAAGTGTTTGTTATGAAGCATGAATTGAGGCTTCATTCACAAATTTAAAATATCACTAACTCAAGGTCGACTTGCTCGATCTCGCTCTAGGAATTCGCTGAGTCGTCACAAGACTGAAGACAAGTATTCATTTTGATATTAACTGTAATTTCACATTATATTCAGTCATTCATCATCTGTCGAAACCCCAGTTATGAAAGCTTCACACGAGAAGTTACAATTCCATCATCAAACAGTTAAAAACGTCCCTTAAATAACGGTTAAAACAGTTCATTTCCTTCACAGTGTGATTCAATAAACAATCATATTAAAGTACTTTTCACCAGCTGAGTTGTTCCTTGTAACTGTAATGTAATGATGAGCAGACAGACGGTGTTGTTTGGCCTCCCATGCACTCTTTTGTTATTAGGGGGAAAAGGTCAAAAGGTCAACTGACATCCTGCAGTGCAACAACCCACCTGATGCTTTGAAGTTGTACCAAAAATAAACATGTTGACTTATATCCTGCTCATAAAGAGCTGTATGTCTAAAATTAATTTCATACAGGATTATTATAAAGTATTGATAAATAAAAACAAATAAATAATCCGTGTTACCTCAGCACTCAAGCCTTCCTCCTCAGGGACATCTGCCGCTGTGCTGCCCAGGATCAGGGCCAGCAGGGACAATAGGGACCACAGTGTGATAAAGATCCGGGTCCGGGCTTGTTGGGAGTCCATCTTCTTCGTCATGTGGTTTGTTGATGATGTGATGAAGATGCGGCGACAGAAAAACAAACAAACTTCCCCTCGAATTAAATCTCTAATCTCTATCTTTCTGTTTAATAATAAAAACAAGTCATTTATCCGCTCATTTCTTGGGGAATTCGCGCATCAGAAGAACGAGTATGTTGCGCAAATAAAAGGTGCGTTTACAAACCCTCGGAGAAAGAAGAATCACAACAACGTGAATGAAAAAAAAAAAAAAAAAAAAGATGGTACTAATCCGTCCCCGGTTGCATGTAGTCCGCTTCGTCCCGGACCAGCAGCCTCATGGCTCGTCCCGAGTGTTCAGGCAGCAGCAGTCGCTGTCATACAGCTGAACTAGGCGGCGGGCACAGAAACTAGACCTTGCCCCCTTTACGTCCACAATGGCCGTCCAAGTCCCGCAACAAGTCTCCTTCCACTTTGCGCAATTATCGCGCGAGAAAAGTCACGCAGTTTTCTGAACTTCGCTGGTGAAATGTTTCACACGAACAAAAGAAAGAAAAAAAGAAAAAAAAATGTCAGAATATCAGGTTTCACCTTCCGCGTTTCTTCTCTTTGAACTCGGAGCGGAAACGCGTGGTGTAAATATTTGTCACGCCGCCATTAAACAGCTGTGTGGTTTCTGATTAAAGATTTGTAGTGGTTTTCCTACTAGTGTGGAGGGGGGGGGGGGAGGGTCTTCTCCCTCCTAACACACACGAGGTCAGTGCGCCCTCTGGTGGCGATGCAGGAAACTGCAGTCCAATTGATGTTAATTCAATTAGTGATATTAATTATTGTAGTATTGGAGTTAATTATGCGTGTATAATCTGTACATTTAAAACTTTTTTTGGTGTAAGGACCTTTACTTTTTACTATTAAAACAAAATATTTGACGATACCTCAAAACTATTATATACCCTATGTGGAATTTTGACTTCACTTTGGTCACAATATTGTTAAAAATAAAAGAAGTAGCTCATTTAACACAACAAGTGTTGGGAATGATTCATCATGACAGGAAAAAAAAAAAAAGATGGATTTTAAAGTTTTATTCAAACTGCCGGTAGCGGCACCACTGTGGTCATTGCTCCTCTATCCGTGCGAGCCTCCTGCTGCCTGCCTTGGCCACGGTGATGAGGATGATGAGGAAGAAGCCCACAGTCCAGACGCCTGCTACAGGCAACACCACCGACGTCAGTATGCCTGAAACCAAAGACCAAAGCATTACTTCCAGGGAGAGAAAACAAGTACAGGAAGTAGAAGCGATAAAGAAACAGGAGTTTACTGGACTGAGATCTTTCTGGGACTTCGATCCTGATGGGTCCGTAAGACAAGAGGCCCAGAGTTGGATCTGCTCTCACCGCTTCTCTCTTACTGATTGATTTACAGTTCTGGGAAGAGAATGAACACAAGGTGATACTTGAGGGTGAAATCATGCGGTCACGGGCATCTACAAGAGCACAGAGATGAGCGAGCTCACGGGCGTGCAGGACTCGTGGTCGTCCGGCATGCACAGCTCAACGGTGCAGTGCAGGTAGAGGTCGTGAGGTTCTGCCGTGAAGCGGAACATGTCGAAGCTGTAGCGGACGGTGGAATTTCCTCCGTTGTGGCCGGACTGTTCGGCGCTCACGTTGAGGAAGGAAACCGTCTCGTCTTTCACACAGCTGGATAGAAAAGAGATGGAGATGAGGAGTAGGAAAACGGGTTTATAGAACATGAAAGACGAGATGAGCACCGACCCGTTCAGGAGCAGAGTGTGGACCGATCCCTCGGTGGTGTTGGGCTGGGGGGACTGCGTGGCCCAACACTCGTCGATCCGGAGCAGAAAGAAATCTGCAGGCTCCGTGACCTTCACCTCCACGTACACCTGGACACACACAGGAGGTCAACGACAATACACACTTTAAAACGAGCATGTGCTTTTACCTGGGATTGACTACCTTCTCTCTGAGTTCGATGGTGGGGGCGCTACTGTAGGCCTTAGAGTACGAGCGGTCGGTGTACAACATCATCTGTACCACGGCGTCCAGTTCATTCACGTGCATCACCATCTCACTGTGAACGGGAAAAAGACGGTGACATGATGTTCTCCATGTGTAGTGCACGAGTAAATACGTGTCATTAAAGCCTTTAATTCATCCTTCCTGACCTGGAGAAGTGGACGACTGCGAAAGGCAAGCTGACTCTCCTCAGGTACGGATAGATGCACTTGTAGTCCATCTTGATGACGGGGTCTCTGATGATGTTTCCAGTGACCAGAGGGTCCGACAGCAGACTCAGGGAATAGGAGATGTGCTTCAAGGTTTTCTGTCAGAACAACAACAACATTTAGAAAAAGGGACTTCTCTTTGAGTGCTTGAATACAGATGATTCTCCAGTTGTACCTCCAGCGGTTTGCCTCCGCAGCGAAGATACTCGTCTTTAGAGATCTTGGCCATGAAGTACGGCACGCCGTCCACCAGCTCCCTCTGAGCAAGGCAGGACTTGTTGGACAAGTGCAGCGACTCCAGCGGCACACTGTGGTACTTGAAGAACTCTTCCGTCGCTCTGATAGCGATGAAGTCTTTGCCGCATACAACTTCGATGTGTGCATCTGTAAATAAATAAAAAATAAAGTGACTGCTTCAAATTCACAGATGGATATGGATATATACTTTTTAATATGCATTTTTGTGCACTAACAGCTTATCTTAATTGATAAGTAGTCTACACGAGGCATGGGACAATATGAACATTTAATTTCACGATAATCCTGGCCAAAATAATTACAATTTACGATATTATCCCAATAATCACACTTCAAAACATCATTTTTTTTTTTTTTTTTTTTTTTTAAATAATCTTAAATAAGATGACCCTGAATCATTAGGTGGGGGCAAAGAGTTTGAAAGCTGTCAGCAGTTGCATTGTGGGAAATGTAGGATGGGACTTTTCTGGAGGCAAACATAATTATATAAGTATAAAGAACACAACAGGAAGTAAAAACGTTGACTAAAAGCGTGCATACCTTTGTCACACCGGTCAGAATAATAACCGCTGGTACATTTGCAGCTTCTTTGGTCTTTAGACAGGAGACATCTCGTGCTGTTGGTGCAGCTCTCCACGCTGCAGACCCCTGCAAACACAAACACTCTTTCATCACTTTGACGAGCTTTATTCACAGAAGTTCGACCTGTTTTACACACTTACCCTGAACGCGGTGGCGCGCGAAGCCGAGGACAAGCACGAGCACCACACTCAGCTGATGTGAAGGATGAAACATTTCCACGTTAACTGTGTGACGTGTTACATCTGCTACATCATCAACCCAGCCTGTCACAAACATTTCACTTAGTCGGATCAATACACATGATTGGTTTTTATTTCCACCCACCTTCACTACGACGCCTGGGGTCATTGCTCTGCTGTTTTACGTAAAAACAAAAAGAAGGGTTTTACGATTCTATCTTTTTTTTTTTTTTTTTTTGGTTTAAATGGGATATTTTCAGTCACGCGGGATGTTTCTACTCTGACGTGCTCGTTTTCAACACCTGCTACTCCAATCAGAAACACCTGTCAGGCGCTCGTGAGCTCGACCTGAACACGAGATGAGAAGCTAGAATTTATTTATAATTTATTAAACTCCAGTTAATTGTGTTGATAGGTGAATTAAAAATAGTTCAGCTATTTTTAAAAAAGAAAAAAAATATTGTAAAACTCATCACACTGTACCATCTGGGGCCTTTTCAGCTTCTTACAAATGAAGATTATTTTTCTATATTATATTATTGTAAATTAAAAATTATATTTTGGACTTGTTTGAACATTTGGTGGATATTTGTCAGCTTTTTACCATTTAAATCTCAATGAAAATACTCTCCCCCACTTCAGCCACTGTCAGAAAAAAGAGGAACTTCCTCAAAATAATGACTTAGTGTTAGTCTGTCATTATTCTGAGAAACTAAGTCATTATTCTGAGAAGGTCTCTCATTATTTTCTGACTGGCTTCCACAGTGGTGAGTTCACTAACCTGTATTTTGCCTCGTTTCATCAAAAGCTTTTTTTTTTTTGGCCTAAAATAGAAATACAATGCCAACTGTCTCCTCTAGGTGTCACTGTTGTCCGCACAAACTGGTTCGGTGCTTCGGATAAGTTCCCCCATCACCTCTTCCAGTGAGTGAAACAGAACTTCACTTAAACGTAACACTACATTGACAATTACAAACCAATAGTTAGATTTGGAAATGGAGATTTCTTTTCCACATTCACTAAACCAGAGAATCCAAGACTTCCATAAGTGGGTCACTGAACCCCGACACCCTGAGGCCACACTCTCAGACCTCCCATTACAGGCCTCTCTCCTTTGGGTGCCGACCATCTGTCTCCTCTCATAGATCCTTCATGGTAAAAAAATAAATCTGTATTTAAAAATGGTGGATAATCATTCAGATGGGAAAAGGTTGTTTTCACAAAGGATTTATTTTCATACAACCAAAGACTGTCTGCCAGCGTGGCTTTAATTAGCATATCAAACAGTTAAATCGCTCCATTGAAACAGTTTTTGTCCTCGCCCTGTACATTTTATTTCACCGATCATACATTTAACTTTCTTTTGAAGCCTTTTTTATTTATTATCTCTTTGAAACTGATATTTTATTCTGCTGCTACGACCTCTGGCTCGCACATCATTTGGACCCAAACAGCAACAGAACAAATCTACAAAGGAAATACTGGTAATATTATTTATTCGCAGAGCAAAAACAGGTTGTATGGAGGGTGTTTATAAATGTACATAATTCACACATGTGGTTCTACTGAGTCCAAACTTTGTATGTTTCTCCACTGGATGTTGACAAATCCATTTAAATACAACTTTTCTTTTTTGTTGTTTTGCATCCCCTGCGTCACACACACACACACACACACACACACAGCAGCGTTGTCATGGTGATGGCTGGTCTCGTCGTCAGTGGTGCAGTGCCACCCTGGTGTTGTGAAATAGCCGGGTTATAGGAGGTGTCTGTCATCGGCCTGATTCACAACACCAGCTGCGGCACACACACCTGAGAGGCAGGTCTTCTGTTCGGCTTGGTGCATCAAAAAACACACACACACACACACACACACACACACACACACAGCAGCTCGTACATAAAAGAGGGAGAACATGTCAGGAGTTTGCAGCAGCATCGATCGCCTCATTGTGACTGGGTTTGACCCGATGATGGCGACTCTGGTGTCTTTATAGGTTTATAGGTGATTTTCAGACTCTCAGGCTCTTTTAAGTGTTGGAGGGGGCAGGGTTCATCCCTGCTCCAGGCACACGACAGCATGGGCCCCCATAGTACTTGGCTGGGCTTTGTCTCGACGTCGCCGTGGTTATGTGGAGCAGCCAAGACAGAATGAGCCTCCATCTGTGTTCTCTGAGGCCAGACTGAAGGACAGAAAACAGCGGGCCACCAACTTATCACGGGATACGATTGTTTTCTGAAGATTTTAATGTGGCCGGTGGCTTACTGCTGCTACGTGTTCGAGCTGCCCCCATCTCAGTCCACTAATTGGTCAAATCAGTTTTTAATCCCCATACTGAGTTATTTCCAAGAAACGTGTTCAAATAATCTCTTTAAACTCGGTTTTAACAGATCTGCCGATAAAATCAACGCAGCCATTCATTGACGAAATCCCATTATTGCTAGACAACCAAGTAAAAACTAAGCGCATGCATCGGTAAGCTGCTGCTATGTGCTTTCTGGGGTAATTCGGTAGATTCGAAAGGTGTCATTAGGTGTCTTTATGTGACTGCGTAAGTGTACAGCATGCTGGGTAATACCAATCAAGCAATTATAATTTGAGAAATCACAGTTCAAGCTGGAAAATGGTATTTTGGAGTCGAATAACGACCGTTGAGTGGGTGTGAGCATCCTTCACAACCTCATACGCATTATTTCAAAGTAAGAAAAACACCGGAATCAAAATGGTTGGACAATCCAGCAATGAAGCAATAAAACCAGGGTTTTCTAAAAGACTGTGACGATCACCCAACTTGTTTTAGAGTGCAGTCAAATATTGTGAAACCTGATGGCGATTTGTGTTAAAAAAAAAAGAAGTCTCTCCTCCAGATTTCCCCCTGATAACAAAACAAACAGAGATATATCCCTCCGGGCCTGAAGGCAACTTTAAGCCAACCATCTGCCGGGGGACGGGACGTGTCACAGATACCACACTACAGCCTGCGGACGCATGGCGACGGCCTGCGATCCTCTCAGGACCAGAAATATCTAAAACCTCGATAATCCTCGATCAAATCAATGGATAGTCGACCTCTGAGGTCTCAGACCATGTTTGAGAGACTTTGCTGTGAACATTATATTGAGCCCAATGAGGCGATTTGTATCTGTGTACAATTTACATTATAAGCTGTGAAAGGTACATCCTTTAGATTTATAATAAGTTTAGTAATAGATGCAGACTTGTGTTTTTGTCCTCCGGCAGTCTTTCTTAAAAAAAAAAAGAAAAGAAAAAGACATGATTGACTGCACAGGTAACCATTACTGTGAAAACAATGATGTTTTTAAAGATTGAGGCGGCAAAAAAAAGAAGAAGAAAAGTAAATGTAATGGACATTTAGTGGTTTAAAATAAAAAGACAACTGAAAAGTAAAGTTGTTTTTTTTATTCCAAATGATCAAAAAATACAAAGAAACGAACAAAACTGAAAAAATAGAGAAAACGGAACAAAAAGAACAAACGATAGATAAGTGACATCAGGATGAAGAATGTCGTATTCTACACAAAACAATATGGTAGACAAGTGAGTGTGTGTGTGTGTGTGTGTGTGTGTGTGTGTGTGTGTGTGTTGAGGTGGTCTCAGTTCATCAGTAATTCCATCTGCACCAGTCTGGCGTTGGTGTCCCCGGCCATGTTGTAGGGAATCATACCAGCAAACGTGATCAGGGCTCGGGCCTGGCTGCGGAGTTGCTGTTTGAAGAAGAAGAGGAGGAGGAAGAGGAGGAGTTAGAGTTAATCGGGGTCATCTCTTTCAGCTGTTTCAGTCTGTCTTCTCACCATGTCTCTGTCCTCTATGGTCCTCTGCGGTCTTCCCGGCGTGCCCGCTGGCGCCCCCTTCAGGCGTTTGTGCTGCGTCAACAAGATGTTCATGGTGGCCAACAGCACTTCGGACAGGTTGTGGCGAACCTGGGGGGGGGGGGGGGAACACAGAGGTCACCTTCAGAACGGGGACAGGAATAACTGAGTATTGTGAGAAGCATTCGGGTTCGTGATCTCGCCTCATCGCTGAAGTTCCTGAACGCAGCCACCCTCTCCTCCACGCCGTCCTGGCTGAGAGGGAGGAGCTTCAAACGCTCCATCACCTGACGGAGAAACAAAGTAGTTCCCGTTAGAACTCAGACTGTTGCTGTCTAACGTTTCCAACACCAGACTTGAAAGTGTTGCACTCACGTCGTAGGCTCTGTCAACGTGACCCGCGTGGTACTCGTCAAAGAAGGTGGTCAGGTCTAACAGCAGGTAGAACGTACTGTCTACGGACTTATCGCCTGCTATGCCTTGAGCGCGGTACCTGCAGCAGAAAGAGGAAACGTTTTTATATGATACTCTTGATAAGCCTACTAGTGCATGGTGTGTGTGTGTGTTCTACCTTTCAGCAATAGCCACAGCTGCGTTTTTTAACCTCTCCTTGTTGGACTGAGGAGCGCTGACCTGGGCGATGACTGGACTCAGCAGGCGGTTCATGAGCTCCAACACCTTATCTGGGTTCTACGCGGAGACGAATGGGGGAAAGAGGCGGTGAGAGGATTTAAAAACAGAAACACAGCTGCAGCCTGTGGATGCAGAGATCACACAGACAGATCTTCCCACCTTGGCCAGCTCGTAGAGTTTGACCGCCTCCTCAAACAAGCCTTTGTTCTCGGCCTCCAGAGCCACTTTGCTGATGATCGCTCTGGTGTCCCCGGCAAACTTATCTATGACTCCAGGCTAGAGGGAGGAGGAGGAGGAGGAGGAGAGAAGATCAGAGTGAGTACTGCACTTCTGATGATAGAGCAGCAACTATCCCTGAGTTGTCGGTTTGATTCCAGCAACCAAACATGAGATCAAATGACATTAAAAGCAACATACGTCAGGTAATAAAACCCGTCTATGAACATGTAAAATATACAGTCACATACTGCAGCTTCTTACCACCAATAAAAGCCAATTGAACTTACTTTATGTAATCAATTCCAGTAGAATATATTAAAATATCTAACAGGTTTTCATATCTAACAAAAACACGTACCACTGCTACGTTTTTATCTGACATACTGTAGCTGCACCAGAATAGCTCGTTTAAATTATTTAATCAGAATCTTTCAGAGCTGGGCATAATTGCTTTTGCTTGGTGATTTATTGCAAAGTATGAACACTTTTCTTTCATCATATAATTTTGCAATTATGCTCTATTAAAAAAAGTGCTGCCAGCAATTACAGACAACAAACCAAAACTACAATAATATGCAAAATTCCTTCAAATTATCATTTTTAAACTCAAATTCTCACTGTGAAGTCACAGCACAGAGACTTTTCATTGCAATATTATTCTTTTTAAATCACTGATTCTGACTACATTTGATTGCCGATTGGTCAAAGTGCCGCTGCTCTTAATAGTTTCAAGTGTGAGCTACGTGACACGCATCTTGATCTCAAGAATAAAAATACAGAAAGGCCTCATGAATAGAATATTCCCCGTATGCCATTCTCCAAATAAAAGAAGAGAAAATCCAGGAATGCAGTCATGTGGGTGGAATGAAACACACAGGAATGTTAGGAGAATAAAATATCCTCAAACACATCACATCTTGCAGACTGCTGCAGGCAACGGGAGAAATGTCAAGAACATTGGGAAGCAAAAGGCTGCAACGAAGCACTGCAAAGAGTCTTTTGAACCGTGACAGTGGAAACAAGTGTTGCTAAACGGGGAGTGTCAAAACATGAAGGACGTGTGCTGAAGAAAGGGGAGATTTCTGTCCTTGTCTGTCTGACTGAAAACAGAGACAAAGAGTGACAGAAGTTAAAATCTGCAGCAGAAAAAGAAGAAGAGGAAAGGCGTGATGACACGATCACAGATTTAGAGGGAGAGAAAGAAGATCAAAACTCAATCTTCCTACCTTCCTACTGCCGTCCTTCTCTAATCGTCCCAGCAGCATGTCAAACTGTCAAAAATAAAAAAGGAAAGTCAAATAAATTCCAAAAAACACGCAACATCCCTGCATTATAACACATTTATCGTCAGCTTTACACGTAGACGTGTTGGATGAGCGATCAGGATGTCCTCAGCGAGGTCAGGAAAACTGGACAGCAACTTAAACAGATATGCTCTGAACCACTTTGAGAAACACCACTCCATAATGGATCTACTGACAATTCTGAGAAGCAATTCAAAAAACTCATCTCGGTCGGCCAATTGCCTAATCATCGAGTGGGCACTTGGTTTTGATTATGGCTGTATTAACTGTATTAAAAGACATTAAACAAGTATATAAGTATATTTTTTCTTCTTCACTCCGTAAATGTGGGTCACTCACCTCTCGGCTCTCAATAACGAGTTCACTGACGCAACGCATGAACATGTTTTCTCCCTGGCTGTCCTTCTCGTTACTGCAGAATGACAGGAGGCAGGAATTAGATAGATCTCAAATATATGACTGAAAACAGGCTATGAGTGTGTGATAACGTACCGCAGGAAGTAGAAGTACTGCAGGGCTTCCCGTGGATCCGTGGACTCAAACTTGCGGGTGTACAGCATGAGCAGGCGGATGAAGTTGAGGCGGCGCACCATGGGAGGGTCACCGGGCTCCTGGCTCACTACAGAGAACAGCGGAGTTAAACTACGATGTCTTCTTCTGTGTGCACTCCTACGAACAGAATAAAAGGCGATGACACTCACGCAGCTGAGCGCTCTGGCCAGACGACTTCAGCAGCAGCCGCAGCTCGTACAAGACCAACGCCACGTGCACGGCGTGACTCCGAATCCTCTCGACGCGGAACAAGAACGCCACCGCCGCCTCAAACTGAGCCGTCAGGAACAAGACCTGGAAATACAGGAAGGGCTGCTGGCTCGCAGAGAAATGGGACTCTCCTGTTGGATTAAAAAATAAGAGAGAGAGAAAGAGAAAATATCAGGAAAAAGTGTAGAAATACATGCATTAATTAAACCTTGAAGCTCGTAACTGGTACTTTGTTTTGGTTGAAGGGGGCGGAGCTCTAATGTGAGTAAAGTGAGGTCCCTGGACTGATAAGAACCATAAATATGTAAATTCACCCCCTCCATAAAAGTTGCAAAATAAAGCTCATCGGAGAAAGAGAAGGTGACTGTCAGTCGAGCACAGACTGCACTAATTAACAAAATTAAGGAGCATAATTGAAATCACCTATGTGGGATTAAAAGGAATTGATGACTATATGACAGTTGAGAAACTCCTCTAATGCCATTATTGAACGTATTTTAATGTATTAAAACGATAAAAGCCATTTAATAACACGCGTCTATACATGCCACGTTAACTTTTGATAGTTGCCATGGCAACCAACGTACTATCCCGTCAAGTTCAGGTACTTAGTCATCAAGTTTTCTTTTTTAATTATAATCCTTAATCCTCTTGCTGGCTGAAACTTTGAGGAAAAGAACAGAGTGGACCATGTCAGCCATTTTATAAGCCTTATCTCAGACTTACAGCACTTTAGTTCAAAAAGGGAGAGCGCACCAGAGAAGAAGAGAGGGAGAGCGACGAAGAGGAGAAAAAGGACGAAGGACGCGAGATAAGAGCGAGGAGGGGGATGGGGGCGGCTGCAGTAGATTGTGCAAACAAGAAATGAGAAATAAAAAATGTGCAAGGAGAGAAGGCGGGAAAAAGAGGAGGGAAATCAGGAGGAGAGAGGGGGAGCGTCGGTGCAGGTGTAAACCAAGTGACGGGGATGAAGGATAAAAGCAGAGGACGGAGACGAAGCAAACGAAGGAAACAGAGAACAGACGAGGCTTTGGGCTTTTACGTCCCGCTGTGAAGCAAGATGGCCGACAACAAGAAACAGCGTGCCAGACGACCGAAGGAGCTGAGCAGCATGACGGAAAACAGAATGAGGCTTCGGGCTGTACTTCCCAATGAGCCGAGAGAGTGGGAGAGGGGAGGGTGAGGGCTACCGAGGGGGGGAAAGAGTACAGTCTTATCTGAACGGAGCAGGATCGGCCCGTGGAGAAGGCAACACCCAGGGGAGTAAAGTGCTTTGTCAATCAGTGGGAGGGAAGTCCTAATGCCCCTTACGATCCCCTTTTTGTTGGGCATTGGGGGGGCGTGTGGTTGTTTGAGGGCCTGATCAGAGTGTGCAGAGTGCTTTTTTAACTGCCTGGGGCTGCATTTGCATTGCATGGTGCCTCGCAATTTTATGCTCCATGTGAGTCACA
Source organism: Chelidonichthys spinosus (assembly GCA_029853015.1). Classification (NCBI taxonomy): domain Eukaryota; kingdom Metazoa; phylum Chordata; class Actinopteri; order Perciformes; family Triglidae; genus Chelidonichthys; species Chelidonichthys spinosus. Next base: position 3,699,062 of record CM056825.1, on the reverse strand, counting down.
TCTTTGCAGGAGTGCCTCGAACGCCTCAAGAAAAAAAAAAAAAACTTGAAATCAAAGCTGAAAAGTGCCCAATGATTTGCGTTTTTTTTCCATCACTGACCAATCGGATGATTTGACAGACAGGTGAGTTGTTGGTTGCCATAGATTTTGAAGCTTGAAAAATGTCTACTAAGCACTCCTACATCCTGCAGTGATGAACCAGGTGTGTAGAAACCCAAAATGTGGTCATGACATCTGCTGTAGCGGTCGTACCATGTGTTTATATTTCTGTTTGTTTATCTCTCCCAAGCAAGAACATTCTCCTGGCTGGATCACGAGTACAAAAGATGACAAACTGTGTTGCTATTTCTATATTTGGCCGTTTAAAAATCAATTCACAAACAAACATTTTGGCTCATTTTCCCCTCAAACTCATGAACTTTTGTTCCTGCCTGCTACGACAAAGGGCTCAGAATTTGCTACCACTCTGAGTCACTCTTGGCTTGTTTGGTGTCCATAGCAACATGACTTTCAGAAGCTGAAATGTTATTATATTTATAGTATTTCAGCGGATCGGGCGTATCTACAAAGGTGACTAAAGGAAAGCCTGTTCCAAGGGGAACACAGCATGAATTCATGCATGCGTGATATAAAGTATAGAGATCTGTGGTCATTTGTAGAGCTGAAACAGAGACGCGGTTCCATACCATAGTCCTCCAGCAGCTGTTTCTGCAGCTGTGGCAGGGTCAGTCTGTCCTGAGAAGAGCTGCTGCCGTCATCATCAAAACACACCTGGTTCAACTGAGGGGACAAACACACCACACACACATTTTAAAGCTAACGGAAGGAAAACATACTGGAAGACGGTAAACGACAGAGAAGCCTTGAGCTTTTAATGGGCCAGCTTCTCCTCCCGCCCGTGTGCTCATGCTTTACCTCTAGATAAACCCAAAAAAAGGAAATGGAGGATACTGTACCTTAAGCCAGAGGTAATCTTCAGTCTTGTCTGCCACCTCTCCGTGGTTATCGCTGATGTCACATTTCCCGATCAGGCAGTAGACGGCTCTCTTGTAGGGGTCGGCGCAGTTCCTCAGCACGCGGCGGTAGTGGAGACGCAGCTTGTTCTCTGAAGTCGGGGAAAGGCTGAAGGGAGGAGATGAAGAAACACAAATGTCCTTGATCCTCTGTGGGCGTCTCGACGTAATGCAGATACGGGAGGAGGAGGAGACGCCGAGGCGTTCTCACCGTCTGTCGGGGCTGTTCATGTACTCCTGTAACCAGGTCTTGAAGTCTCCGAGCTGATGCTGCACTCTGTTCACAACCTGCATGGCTGCATTCAGATCCCCACAACGCAGACAGTAGTAGATCACAGCCCACACCGGATGGCCCTCTATCTCACCATCCTGTCAATACAAGGGTGTGTTTAAATGTACTCATTTAAATTAAAGATTCTGCCCCCGCATTGGTTTGTGATCTGCAGGTAAATTAAGCTTATTCTAATAAATTCATCTCATTTAAAACAGTAACATAATCAGCAAATTAAATGCGTGCGTTACCTGCATGCCAGGCAAAGGCCCCGGTAGTTTGATGTTAAGGAAGCTGCGGACTAGTTGGTACGTTCCTGGCACCCCTCCTAGCTGGGCCTGATGGAGGTTCCCAAACACCGTCATCATGGTGTAGTTTTTATAACTGGGAGAGAGGAGACACACACATACAGTTTTTAATTTAAACTTCTCTATCCCCAGTGTTAACTTGGATCCACGAGAAAGTTGAACTTCTTTTCAGAAAGACCAACACAAGCACAGTTACCTGTTCTCCAGGAAGTTGAGCGCCTGGCGCACGAAGGCCATTTGCATTTCAACAGAAGTGCGACTTTTGAGCGTGTCTTTGGCTGGAACCAGCAACACATCTGTCATCTGCTTCACCATCAGCCACATGTCTGATACATTCTGGAGGGAAGAGAGCGGTCCCAGTTACATAAAGGAAAGGATAGAAAAAAAAAACAGAATGCTAATTAGCTGTCAGAATAAACTTATATCTTCGCTGAGGATAAAATAATTAAATCTGCAAAACAACGACTTCACAGCAGATGTTCTTACCTTGTCATCCAGACTTTCTGCTACAGAAGCACATAAGTCTCCCAGATTAGGCTGAATGTGACCGTTCACGATTTTCTCGTTGAAAATGTAAATCTGGGAGGAGAGAAAAAAAGTTTGCAAATGAAAAAATCCATCCGCCTTACACCTCCATCCTCATATGCAAACACTATGACCATCGAGTGAAATGGTTCACGACAAAAAACAAGAAAAAAAGGATCAAAATGTTCAAAATGTCGTCGAAGAGGACGACAAAAACGAGACAAATAACGCCGCATGCAATGTGTCGACACATGGTGAGAAGGAAAGCCACGTTTAAAGCGTGTCATGTAGCAGATCAGAGGCAGACAGGGAAGGTCAGACAGGACGATGATGGAGGACGGACGGCAGAGAGAGAGAGAGAATTACCCCCTCTCTACCGCCCCAATAGATCAATATCTTTGATTGGCCACTTCCTGTCTGGCTGTGACCCCATTTTAAGGGAGCGAACAGACAGAGGGCATCTCTAATTCACTTTTATAATAGATGAAACCAAAACTATCACAGATACATATTATCTCTATGTTTGCCTTTAATTCCAGGTGTTTACTTTGAAAAAGAAAATCAATTGGGTGGATATTAGATTTAGATTACAGTTTATTTTTCAAGGGTAAAAAAAGAAAAAAAGCCAAGTTCAATTGATCTCTTGGTTTCCAGCCTGATACACGTCTGATTTTAGGTCGAACGTGACAATTAAAGCATAATTCCATTTAATTGTTATTCTTTATCCAAAGAACAACTCAAACTAATTATTTTAGTCTAGAGGAGATCCGAACCAAAAATGTATTTTTCATTTTTACATTTGCACTGTTCTTCTAAACCTAACTGTGCGTCTTTAACTGGAGCGTCGACCTACGACAGGATGGTTCCACGGTGGCTCACCTGTCGACCGTAGGCCACCTCCACGCTGTCCAAGGCGCTCCTTCCTGGAGCCGTCACTTCACTCACAAAGCTGGGCTGCAAACAGAGATAAAACACTGAAACACGCTGAACACGAGCAAGGAACACTTCTCACACAAAGGCAAATAAAAGCTAGAAAACAAGATAAAAAAACCCGCCAATCATGTGTCAACTCTGTCTAACGTGACATCAATTTGCATCTTAGATGCATCCTTTTTTCTTTTCTTTTCAGACTGAATATTCTGTGTTTTGAGAGTCTTTCCAGCTCAGATAGAAGGAACACAGTGTTTCCATGCCTGGTGCCCAATGCATGCTGGGATTGTCTCCCATCCCACAGGATGACACCCACACACACACTAAGTATTTTACTTTGTTCAGGAACAAGATAAAAATAGTATCTTTGAGTCTGCTTGAGAGGCTTCAGACTTGCTTTTAAGTCCACACATTCAGTCCAGGAAGTTGAAATACATTACAATATAGATATTTGTGTGTGGGACTGCATTAATTGGAAAAAGAACACTGTTGCTCAATGCTTTTTGGACAGAATTAAACAATGTGATATTAATATATTCATGTATTTTTACATAGTCCACAGCTTTAAGTCCAGTACGTCTAAAATAAGCTCTTTAATTGAAAAAAAGGAAGTGAAATCTGTAATATCAGACCTGCGAAACACTAAGAAAGGCCAAAAATAGCCTTTTTTTTCTCTAGTCTCTTCATAATTAATAAGAAACAGTGGAAAACCTTCATCTTCTAAAAGGAAACATTAATTTTCTATGATGGATCTCGTCAAACGGAGGAGGGCCTGTGCAGAGCTGGGTCCATGCGATTTACCAATATAGTATACTCTCATCAACTTCAATAATATCAAGTATTAGCCAGGAATGTAAACCTCCATAGTCCCAGCAAAGAGTGTTCTGCAACATCAGCTTTCCCGTGAGGTCAAACAGTGTTATCTAAGGTTTCTAGCACATCTGGTGTCCCTTGGGGTTGGAGATCCACTTTTTAAAGTTCTCTCAGCTGAAACTGTGGCGGTCCTTCCCTCTAAAGCGGCTCAGCGTAGTGTTTCCTGTACCTCCACATCCTGACTGAAGTCCAGTGCGTCCTCTCCGGCTCCGAGGAGTGTGTGCAACACTCTCTGCTTCACCTGCTCCCACTGGACCAGCATGGACTCGCGGTGGTACTCTTCAGCCAACAGGAAGGTCTGAAACAGGGACCCGATCGTACTCAAGATGTAGAACATCTCACATTTCCAAATCACATCACAAAAGTCTAGGAATGAGACTTCAAATGCGGCGCCTTGATGTCAGAGGTCGTTTTTAAGCAGCCGGTTTAACTTCTGCACGCTGCAGAACTTATGGAAATGAGGGAAGGAGACAGTTGTTACAGTAAACATGAATACCTCGACTCTCATGCTCGGGCGCTCCATATCAAGTGATTAATTTATGCACGTTCCTGTGATCTTGTTGAAGTTAAACATTTAATATTGTGCCTTTACATTCCCTCTATTAGCTAGAAAGAGTCTTTGAAATCACACTGAAAACCTGGTTTCCAAACTTGAATTAGGTGTCCTTTATAGAAACAATTCCTGGTTTCTTTGCCTTTACTGGATTAAGGTGATCTGGTCTTTAATAATGCACCTGACCAGGGCTTAAAGAAGTTGGATACTGCTTTCTTTTATTACTGGCATTTAGCTCTGCTGTAGCTAAATGTCCATGTCTGCAGGTTGCCTCTTAAATTTCACTGAACTCACCCTTTCTTAATACTTTATAACTGATTTTTTTGTATTGCATATTAACCAGATATTGTGATCATTCACTCGTAGTGTGTAATAGTCCTGTTATATATGTGTATGCTGCCCTCTTGGCCAGGTTTCTCTTGAAAAGGAGACTTTTACCTCGTTAAATTCAGGATATATATGGCACACACACACACACACACGCACGCACACGCACACGCACACACACACACACACACACACACACACACACACACACACACACACACAGATTTAGCAGCAGATCCCTGTCATGATTGTAGTACTCCACTAGGACTCAGTGCCGCCTATTTTAACTCTCCACAGAGACTCCAAGCGAAATAATGGGAACGTGAGATAATTGAATCTTTCCGAGCTCCAGCTCAGGGAGATATAAATGTAGACGAGAGCCACCGTTTACCTGGATGTGGCTCCTTTTAACATCGTTGCATAATTGCAATGACGAAATAGTGGGATTGCAAAGAAAGGAGGAAATTTGAGGTATTCTTTTCATAAATGACTCACATAGTTTGTGAACCAGAGAGAGAGCTAATTATTCTTTAATTGCGAAAATGTCCCACTCATTATCGGGCATCAAGAATTCAAACCCAAAGGCTTCACATTTAAATTAGATCACATTCATTTCAAGTTATTGCTAAGAGACTGGACTAAATATGACATTTCATGTGGCGTAAAAAGGTACGGCGTCTTCTTTAACGCCCACTTCCTTTTTAATCAGTGTGTTTGAGTTTTACCACCCGTGCACACGGATCCCCTCTTCCCTCTCAGGGCGCGGAGAGAGATAATGGGAACGGTGGCTAATTAAACGCGGGCCCTATTAGCTGTGCACATCAGGGAAGCCATTTCAAACCCATTCCCCCAAGGATCACACCAGAAGGACTTCCGAGACGGCAGCGAGCAGAAACGACAAAACATTTGGTTTTTAAGTGTTCCGATACTGTGATGTGCTAATGCTCATGCACTCATCTGATTAATCTGAATATGAGGCAAACAAAGATCCACGATTGCACATGACTATAGAGTAGGTTTACTGCTTCTTGTCCTTTTTAAACAATCTCCCCTGAAGAGAATGGGAAAGTAGTGGGTTTGGTTTTGCACATTGTCGGATTCAGAGTCGCCCATCTAGAGCTTTGTACTCGAAGCAATCAGACGCTAGCCAGATACTGACCCTGCGGCGAGACTCCTCGATGGCTGACAGAAGGGCGTTGTCCCTCTCATTCTTCAAGAAGCCCTGTGGACGAAGACAGAGGGAGAGGAAGAGACGCGTGACGAACACAGAGGAAAGACAAAGAGAGAGAGCAACATATATTAGATTCTGAACAAAACGAAGCGGAGATAAATCTGTGTGCGGAGAGTTCTAGGGGGACCGATTTAGCAGGTGCACCATCGTTTGCTCTACGGGAGACAGCAGCTGCTTCTCTACTTTCTGTTTTTCTCTGCTCTTCCGAGATTAATCAAAAGTGTGATCGCTGTTTTATTCAAACACACACAGACAGAGAAGTGCTTTTCCCACTTTTCCACTTTGCTATGAGACATCAGTCAGCATGGCCTCCATTTTGAAGTCATCTCAAGATGGCTGCCCCCCCCCCCTCACCCTGCATACACACCACTCCTCTGCACCTTCCTATCAAAGTCGTAATTATTCACATCCTACTCAACTGATAATAGAACGACTTATCTCACACACAAGATCCAGGCGATGGAGAGAGTGAGTGGCACTTCTGTAACAGCTGGAATACGCGGGAGGGAGAACGTGACAGCGCTCTTAAGAGGGAAAGTCGGTGAGCGGCGGTTTAAAAAAAAAAAGGGGCAGACATCTTGAGAAGGCATCAAAATGGTGGCCGAGTCGTAGTGCGTTTCGTTGCTGTCCTCTTAAAGCAAACAGAGAAGTGGCTACGAGTGTTACAGTATTTAAAGTTGAAGAAATCTCTTCTTTCCTGTGCAGAATATCATGAAACATGTGGCGAGGAACAATGACGGCTCCATGGCTGCAAATGAGTCAGAAGTAAAAACATGACATCTCTTTATTGAGAAATATTGAAAGAAAGAAGAAGAAAAAGAGCCTTTTGTGTCATCAAACTGATGAGATGTTGATGCTTTTGGTTCTGTATTTATAGCTGCATCTTCTTTAATACGAGGAGGAGACAGGGTCACGCATTGAATATATTTTATTGCTTTGTGAAAGAAAATGTAGAAAATTATGTTGATTGTTGTATTTACTGATGAGTAGCAGCAGACGAATCTTTGAAAATGACGTCAAGGCCACGGGATGTAAAGAAATAAGGCCGAGTAGCAAATAATCAGAGGCCTAGTCGATGTCTTAATGACTTATTTTAGTTTTATCAATAAGGCTGCAACTAAGAATCTCTTTTTATCTGCCGGTACTTTTTCAATTCATCGTTTTGTCTCCAGATAAAAATGAGATTTCTGAGAGCCAGATGGATATCTTCATGTGTCTCGTTTGTCAACCAACAGTACAAAACCCAAAGATATCCCACTTATTAATACAAAAGAAAACAAGTATTAATTTACAGCATGAAATAGAGAAAAACCAGCAAATTCACTAATTGTAGAGGACAGAATCAGCAAAGAATAATTTATGAGCAAATAATTGTTACAACTTTGATTCCCTTGTAATCGACTAAATGAAAAAGAACATCTCGAGGAAAAAAGTGCTGTGCCAAAAATACAAACGGAAAAAGAATTTTAAAAAAGGCATGATTATTTTTTAAATCAGCATTTTGCAAACAAATGCTTGAGGGTTTATTTAGCACAATAACACAATTAATCTATTTTTATGTGTAAGAGCTTTTCCCTCATTTTGAATCTTCGGCTACTAAAAAAAAACACATTACTTTGAAAAATTAAATTAGTTAGCTTTAAAAAAAAGAAAGATGACAAGAGATAATTTAAAAAAGATGAAAGCAATGTTATGATTGTTGATATTTATGCTCTGATGCACACATTTACATTCCTGATATTTAAGTAAAATACCTCTGCTCCCATGAGATGGGTTTAAAGAACCGTCGGCCTTCCACCTCCGACATAATAGTCTCTTAACTTGGTTTGTTCCCTCGGTCAGATAAGATCATATTTAATTGACTGATGACATTTTAAAACACCGTCCGTCTTTGAAGTAGGCAGGATCCTTTTAGCTCGGACAGAAAGCACCAGAACCAATTCAACTCAAATCCAACTGGAGCTCATTCTGGTCTCCGGGGACGTGGGTGCTCTTGGCCTCCCCTCTTCCTTCCATCCCTCCTCCCTCATCACCCCCTCCCTCGCGTCCCTATCCTCCCACCTGCTCATTGCACTGCCTACTTCAGCCTCATTTCCTCCCCTTCCTTCCTTCCCGAGCTCCCGGCCTTCACCTCTGTCTGTCATTGCGCTCCTCTGCTCCTCTTTTCACTCTCGGTCCTGACAAATTAGAGCAAATTGGAAGCACAAAAGATTCACCGTGACAATGAATAACATCTCGACTCCATGTCGATACCAAAGTGACTCATAATTACTGCAATGAAGGTTCACGATGCTAGAAAAAAAAGGGGCAAGACGATGTTCCGACCTGGCCAATTAACCCGCCCCTTAATGTATTACGCTTTCACATCGATGGTATCAATATGAAATTACGGGAAGATGACGACGCGGCATCGCCTGACAAGAGAACAAGGAAACCATGAAAAATATGAACCCCGTCAAAGAGGACGTGACTTTGCTCCAGCTCTAACTGGGTCAGTAATGTGCCTTTAAAATGGAAGAAACATAAATCATTCAGGTCACCAAAAAACAGAGAAAGAGTACTACTTTTTTTTTAATTTAATGGAACAATTCTGTTGCGTCCTCACATAACATTTAAAGACGATCAGAGTTGATGTCATGTTTGTGAAGTTTACTGTTGCATGGCATGACATTGTCTGCCATTAGGAAGGATAACACTAAAGAAGGTCCAGCTTGGTTTTGATGTATTTGAATCAATTAAGGAGGAAACTTAAGTTTCTCTCGCCCATTTACCTCTCCTCATACCCTTCCGTCCGTCTCCTCCCTCCCTCCCTCCCTCCCGCTATCTCACTTCATCTCACTTTTTCCCCCAGGAGAGGCTGAGAATAAGGTCTATATTTAACCACTCTAACCAGAGGAGAGCTCAGGTCAACGCTCACTGGAGAGCTGCACTGGAAAAAGGAATAGAATAGTTGTAGCAGAGGCTCGTGAGCTACATTAGTAGTGCTCGATTTGGATTCTCATCCGAAAGCTCGTAGCTTACCGGTAGCCTGCAGCGCCACCTAGAGAAGCTGTGGCCGGAGACCGACGTGACGGAGGAACAATCCCTCCTGCTTCGTCGGCGTGGCAACATTCTGTCTCCCCCTGTGAGTTATATAAACTACGAACGCGCCGTCGACAGACGTGTGTGTGCTGCCGGAGATCTAGAGATTAAAAAAAAAAGGCTTTTCACCACTTGAAATCGATTGTGTGCGTGGCTTCGTACGGTGAAGCAGGTGGGCGGCGACGGGGACATCGTGGTGCATTCAGGTGACCTAAACCAGGACACTCTTGTAAAAGAGATTTTTAATCTCAATGAGTCTTTTCCTGGTTAAATAAAGGTTAAATAAAAAAATTAAAAAACTTCTGTGCTGTTGTTGAAGTGCCATCTAGAGGATCTTCTTCTTTTAACAGTTTGTTCCCAAACTGACGGGTGAAATAAGTTACATAAAATCAAATTAACTATTTGAGAGAAGAATCTTAGACATATAATTAACAGTTGTCATGAAACCAAATAAAATCATTAACAAATCAAGACGCCCTTGTCTAAAAATGGAAATATATTTAAATAATTTAAATTGTGATCTAAAAATCAAATCACAAAATATGGAGAATCGTGACACCCCTGTGATGTATGTACTACAGGAGAAAATTAGACTGTATTAGTCATTGGAGATGACTGGGACTGTTATTCCCGTAAATTGGAGGTGAAATGAGATCACGTCGGGGGGAGGGGGGGCACATTGGGCCACAGTGGATAACTCTGCAGTCGCCTCAGCATTTTTGCTTTAACTGGAGTACAACAGAAGATTTTTCATCGCTGTCATTTCGTTGCCAGCTGCACTTGCACTGCCAACAGCTTTGCCGATGCAACATATTCGTGTGCCAAATGTAAATTGACCAAAAAAAAAAAAAAGAAAAAGAAACAGCTGTGGCCAAAATTCCCATTTGTGTGAGATTTAAATGGTCTTCGCTTCCAAAAGAAATACGTCTTTCTGCTTGAAAATGTGTCATGGTATTTTTAAAGATCTCTTTATGCCAAAACTATCAGATAGGACTTGGAAATGGATCTAAAGTTTTTTTTTTTTTTTTTTTTTACTGTGACAAACTTTAATTCCTCATAAGGATTGTGAATTTTACTAAATTAATTGAGGATTTATCACAGAACGGTACATCATCATCGTTAAAGACGCCACAGCCGCCGTGTAATGTTGATCACTAAACAGCTGAAAGCCTTGGCATGGTATTTAGTCCCACATATAGTGAACCCTGCATTTCTAAACACCACCAACGCTTCAATTCCTCCTCGTATTCGTTCCCAAAATGGGAAGAGTGAACATAAAATAGTTCCATATTAAGAGAGGACATTTCAGGAGAAGACAGATGCATCGTCACTTTTCATTGGATCATTTCAGGGCTGGACAATCGGTTTATATCTAAAGATGTACATTTTCAGTTGCCCCACCCCAGTATTGTGTATCCTCAGAGATCTGCAACCCACTGTGAACACCCACAGCCTGCTGGTCAGACGGCCAAGAAGCTTTTACAGGAGCATTGTCACAAATAGAACGTATAATTAGTGATGAATCAGGAAATACTGCTGATAAATTCAAATGAACGATAGAAGCTGAACTGCATAACAAAGGTTGAATCGAGGGCTAGTCTGCCTTTTATTTAAAAACACATCTGATGGACATTTTTTTGCTATAACGTAGAGATATTTTTAAGATCCGTAGGCATCTCCATCAAATAATACACTGAATTGTCACACATGATCACATTTTAAACCATCACATAAAATCAATCCTTTAAAACATCTGTATACATATTGAGCGTGTGTCTTCGGCTGTGTGCACGCATGTGCCGGCACACACAGGCCCTCATTCAATTAGCCTTCCGTCAAGATAGTCACACTGACTGCGTCTGCCATCTCACAGTATGTTCGGGGGGAAATCAGCAAGTCTGATGATTTTTTTTTCTCCCACCCTTTTCGATCTGGCTTATACACACACTACAAAATACGGGAAATGGTGTCGAGGAATCAGAAGGCTACATAAGGACACAGTCAAAGAGCAGTTAAGGAGGAAATGAAGCCTTGCTCTCTGTGCCAGTCATCGTGAAAGTAAGAGTGCGAGGCTTTCTGTCCTCATTTGCCACGACACAATGAGCCGACCAGTGCCCGAGTGTGTGTGTATGAGAAACCACACCCTTCACTTGCAATGTAATATAAATATATATGTAAAATACTACAGAATATAATATATATATGTGTATATTTGTTAATACAGTGAGGTTTCTCTCTAATTCATGAACAATAATTTGATTTAATCATCATGTCCATGTGTGCCATACGACCACAGATAATATACCATCACCAGGGAAGAGACTGACAGGTGACCAAAAAAAAAGTGTGACAGACAAAGCACATATCTGTCTGAGGGTGGGTGGGTGTGCATATATATCCATGTGTATAGGCAATACTCACTCATGCTGAGCGCCTGCTTGTCTGCCTGGCTGGCTGACTGGCAGACAGACAGGTGTGGAGACAGGATGAGAAAAGAAAGAGTAAAAAAAAGTAGTTTTTCGTTTCTTTGTCTGTGCCCAGGTATCTGGGCTTCGGTGGCCCGGGAGACCTGCTTCGCCCCTCTGCCTCTCCATCCCTCTGTGTTGCTGTGCCAGGGCGGCAGCAGTGGCCGCCATGCTGGGGCGTGTTCCCTGCGCCCTGGTGAGCCGGCATTGGCGGTTTGCTTGCAGCCTTCCCCCCCCCACCATTTCAAAAGCAGGCCAGTGACTCTTGTGCATGAGCCGGAGTACCGAGTGGAAGTGTCACATGAAGACTCACTGGAGGTGGTTTTATTGTCGGAGGACCATACCAACTGAGCGCTCAGACACGGGGGGGATCCATGAGAAGGAAGTATGGATTCATATAGAATATCAGCTGCTACCATCAGCTGATACCCCCCCTCCCTCAGTCCTCATCCTCCATCCCAGCGTCTCTCATGGCCCTCCGCCTCCTCCCTCCCTCAGACCCACTCATTTTCTTCCTTTTTATCCATCTATGCATCCTTCCCTCCCTCCCTCCCTCCCTCAGCTCAATGCAATTATAGTAATGGATTTTTCCCCCCTCGGTTGATGGCTTCCGACATCCTGTCTTGAAATGAGGCTAATCATGCTCTTAAGGGTCATGTTTAGTTAATGAAGGGTTTAGGAGGCACATGTGGAGGGGGGGGGGGGGGGGGGGGGGTTCCTATATGGCGGGTCTACTATCACACACAAAGCTAGCATGTACACACATTAATTCACACACTGGCACATGCCACGCAGACGCAGTCGTATGTGCAGGCCGGCACAGACACGATGAGAATGAATGCCCTCCACGTGCAGCCAAATCTACGCTAGACACGCACATTCATTCATGAGCACACGGAGACACACTGTATGCCAGCGATCGATCGCGACTGACACAGATACAGGCATGCAAACGCAGCACAAGGAGCATGTGCACCACACACACACACACTTACACACTTAAACACACACACACACACACACACACATCCTGTGAAGCTATGTCAGTAGTGTTCTTCTATCTCAGCAGATGCCCTGGGCTAACCCAACTGCATCCGCTTAATGCAAGCCATCACTGCTGAGGGATATGTGTGTGTATAAGAGGCTGGGAGGACGGGAGGACAGGAGGAGAGGGAGGGAGGGAGAGAGAGGGAGGGAGGGAGGGAGAGAGAGAGAGGGAGGGAGAGAGAGAGAACGGGTGTAAATGAGAGAGGGAGGCAAAAACGAGAGAGAGAAAAGAAGGAAAAGTGAAAGAGAAAATGAGAGAAAGTCGAGGCGCCGGTAGAACGAGAGAAAGGGTGAGGGGTGAGGTAAAGGAGAGAAAGGGTGAGGTAAAGGAGAGAAAGAGGGAGAGAGAGAGGGAGGGAGGGAGAGAGAGAGCGCTCTAGCAGAGAAAGACGGAACAGTGAAAAGTGAGACGAGGACACATACAGAAAAAAAATGTTACAGCCAGTCGCCATTTTTCTACCAGCAGCGCTCTCCGCCTTCCATTTCTACAGTTTCATTTTTTCCATTTGATTTCAATCGTCGTGTAGCTGCTTTTAACCTCCGCTTTCCTCCTCTCTGTATTTCCATTCCTCACCCTCCTTTGTTGTAGACATTACTATACAACATCGACACCGACCCAAAGTGACAAACAAACGTACGATAAAAATTGCCAAACTGCTGGAGCATAGAAGGACTGATGACAAACATGCCTTTTATTTGCATTTCCAGATTCCTGTTGGAACCGCGTGTGCTTCTGCCAACCCGTTAACACGAGCAGCCATGCATGTAAACCGTAGATATGAACCACAAATCCAAATCAATCATCTCCAAATGACACTGAACGAATAATAGTGACTAAGACATGTCCATCCGTTTGGACTATATTGTCATTTTAATTCATAGAACATAATTATATTCATGATATTCAACATTAAATAGTTATAATTTACATTGTCAATAGTATTCATTGGGGTTTATTCATCTGCTTCCTCTACATTTGAGCAGAAAATGAGAATGGGGTGAAAGATATCCACACTTTGACTGCACACCGAGAGAAACAGGACAAGAACCTGAATTAGCACATCAACGCATGTAGAAATGTGGTCTAGCCACTCCCACATCTATGAACTATATACTACTATAATATAATATAATAATATATATAATACAGACGGATCAGGCACACATAAATTCCCTCGGCGTGTGTGTGTGCGCCACACAGGAACCGCAGAGGCATGCATCAGCTCACACAGCGGGTCTGTGTTAATATGCTACCCAAAGAAAGCTAAATGTTTAACACAAAGACTATTTTTTTGTTAAAAGAAGTGCCATACAGCCACAGACAGTGTAGCATGACTAAGGGAAGAGGCAGACAAGTGAAAAAAAAGCAGCAAAGCAGCAAGCACATGTCCGTCCGTCTGTGAGTCTGTCTGTGAGTGGGTGGGTGATTGTGCATATTTGAATAGGCGATACTCATCCCCGCTGAGCGCCTGCCTGCCTGGCTGGCTGGCTGGCTGTCTGGCTGTCAGACAGACTGACAGATGTGGAGACAGGATGAGAAAAGAGTAAAACGTAGTTTTGTTTCCTCGTCTGTGCCCAGGAATCTGGTATTGTGTCTTTGAGGGTTCCTGGGAGACCTGTTTCATGTGTTCACATGCGTGTTAGAGACACGAGAATCAGTAATATGATGCCGACTGGTATCTCATTCCTGTATTGTGCTGCTACCTTGCAATATCTCATTTCTAATTAACCTCTTTTCCCCCTCAGAGTACTTGGACATGAAGTGACTCCCCCAGCAGCATGTTAAATGGAGATCTGTAGGTGGGAGTAGAGTGGCTGCAGTGTGGCTTGCTGTTGATCAGAACAACAGAATTCACCACCAGCTTTCCCTCTTGTTTTGTTATTCCTTGCTAAATGGGCCCCGGGAGTCTGATTCATTTTTTTTTTTTTGGGGGGGGGGGGGGGGGGGGGGGGTCCTTGTCATTGAGCCAAACACACCCAGAGAGATTACAGTCACAATTAGTCACAATTTGCTATTAGAGTCATCTGTTTGTAAATCATCTCATGATGTTAATTAAGAGATTCCCAGCAGACTGTTTATTACTCACCTCGGCTTTGGCCAGCTAGTCAGATACGCTGACGAGAAAAGTAGAAACACCCATACGTTGCAATCTTTATCATCTACGATGCATTACATTTAGTCTTTGACTCTGTATTTATCAATTTAACTATATCTTGGTAGTTGTTACTGTTTTCATGGCTGAATAAGCCTCTAAAAAAACCACAAGTAATGTGCAATGTCATTTAATCTAATAATCAATCACATCAAATATTACTGAATATATCAGCCTTCAGTAGATCCCCTTCCAATACAATACTACTATCTCAAATGACTTGCTTTTTGTTCTCATCACCTCCCTGGAATCGTGTTGTTCAAACGGAGCTGTGTTTTTTTTCTTTTCTGTAACACAATAGTGTAATTATTCTACTGAATGAGATATTGCACATTTCTTCTGAAACGCTGTAATGTATAGCCTTCTTATAAACTAATAAGGGTAAAAGAGCAAGAGAGTGTGTGTGTGTGTGTGTGTGTGTGTGTGTGTGTGTGTGTGTGCATGCCGCCACATTGCCAGAAGCTAAGTGCTTTTCCAGTCAGTCAGTCAGTCAAAACCACCCAGGCTAAAATACATCCGGCTGAGCAAGGCGAAGGAAGGATGAGTATATGTAAAAGAATGAAAGGCAAACAGTGATAGAGAAGGAAAACATATGTGCACACACACATATATACACAGCAGTATCATGTGTAATAAAAGGGTTGAGGTAAGTGGAGCACTGTAAAGGACTATGCATTATTTATAATTGCAGTTTTATAACCTTGTCGGACTCACAATTTACAGGTTTTTTGTGTGCAGAGCAGAACCATATTGCCATGCTTTTTCATTATCAATACCCGGCTTTCTAATGCTAAGATTTATTCAACTTCAAACTAGCAGCCTTCAAACCAATCACTTCTGAAGTCACATCACTTGAGACAATTAATAAAACATAGCGTTTTCTCATCTCATCAGTCTGGGAAGTTAAGCTTCCGTTAACGTTAATATAACACTTCCATCTCCTTCCACTGATGTAAACCTTTTCTAGCTTTAGTCATCTCTTTTGCCATCTTACGACATATACTATGAATGCACAAATTCTGTGCTGATTTTAAATGTCTTCACATAATAACTTCAAGGTAGTTGAAGGGAGTTAAACAAACAAAGTTAGCAGGCAGATCTATCTATTTCATAGATTATTAACATTACCTCCTTGCTTTGGCCCAAAACACACTTCATTTCATAGTTATTTGGCTAACGCAACCTCGCTGCAAGCCAATGTGGGAACTATGTATGCTCAGCCAAACATTTCTTAGATGTCTTGAAGAACTGTGTCTTTTGGTATTTCACAAAAAAAAAAAAAAACACTCAGAGGTGGTAAGTCTTTCTCTATGTAATTGTCATAAGACATAAGCTTGCGGCCAGTTGGACTAATGGCCTAAAAGATCATTCATACCTGGATGTCAGTGTCTTTGACCGGCTCGAGGGGCTCAAAAGTGGTGGCTGCACTTAGACTTTCCAACCTCTGAGAAATGTGGAAGATATCTAAACCTCTGGAGCCAAGGAGGATTGACCTGAGAGTAAGACAGAGAGGTGGTGAAAATTAATGAATGAAATGGAAGGACTAAGTGCAGAGCAAGACAGACAATAAACTGTAGTTTTGTTCGACAACCACTAGAGGGCACACAAGGCTTTGCCGTACAAAGGCCTACAAATTACACAAGACTGTGTAAAGGCATTTATAAGTTATATTATACAAATGAACAAATATTAATGGTATTGTTAATGACTGACTGGGAAGCATGAATCAATGAAACTCCATCGTATATATATATTTTTAAAACCAGAAACCTGTTTTGTGCAGCTGTCTCAGTGAAAAATCACTAATGTACCGTTGCATTTTATATTTCATCAACAATTTGGCTAATTGTAGCGAGTGCTGTATTATCCATGGCCACTTTTATTCCAAATATGATATGTTACAGGTTTGAATCAAAAGGTGTGTTCTTCAGGCGTTAGGTATGGAAGTAAGGCTGTCTATGGAAAAGTGGCCCAGATTTAATTCAAATCATATCATATGGCTTTGAATGCTAACCCTTCAAAAATGAATTTTAAATACATAACTGCATGCATATGCATTATTGCGTGGATAAAAAGGATGTTTAAGTGAGGTGAGTAGTAATGTTAAATGATAGACAACTGTTTATCTTGCAGTAGCAGATGGATTTCTAATACAATCTGTAATTTAAGAAATATAGGAAAATCTTGCAACCGTTTTTCTGACTATGGGACAGATTCCTTACGCTTTTACGTCGGCAGCATCTTGTGAGGTGCGAGTCAGTGTGCGGGATCGAAGCCTCTCCCCTGCCTGCTGGATCTCCTGGAGGTTCCTCTCGACATGCGGCAGCTCTGACACTGCTTCGGTCTCGGCGGCTAGCTGCTCTGCCTGCTGCAGCAGCTCCCCAAAACCTTCAGCATCCATACCTCTAGAGAGAGAGAGAGAGGGAGGAGCGTACGAGTAAATACAGAGAGTACATCTGGGTTACATCTAAAAATAGCTGCGAGGTACAAAATACAGTTAAAGTGAGGCCTGTAATTACTTGACAGTGACGCAGCATTTTATTTATTGTTTAAATTCTGTGCTCCAGCACATTTTATTTAAAATAAGATAATCATTTATTATTTTCACGAACATTTACAGTATTATAACTGTCAAGAGGATGGTGCAAAAACAAAAAAACAGAACATATATAAATCAGAAGGTAACAGTAAAGATATAATAAAGAAAAAAAAAAGAAAGTTGAATGTAAATTAGACCTGTTAACCTGCTGTCAAATTAAAGGCAAACCCACCCCAAAACAAGGCAAAGGTAAAGACATACAAAGTGTCAGTGGATGTTTTTGGGTTGTAGGCTTCATTGACTTAAAAAAAGGAAAGATTTTCTGATAGTACACAACTTCATAATGAAACTAGGACGGTAGCGAATTAACCATGTTTACAGCTGTATTTAAAATACAATGTATTGGAGAACAGAAGAAACGCAATAACAAACACCACGTCACTGCTTATAGGGTCATTTTATAATTTGAGATAGAAGTATAAATGGATATTTAAGATACATAACTGATAAAGCCATGTTAGTTCTGTGTTTAACTTCACATTTCATCACTTGACTGTATAAAGAGATGAATGTAATTGAACGTGTGTATGGCTTGACCGTTTTATTGTGAAGGTTTCCGTTAGTGGTCAAATCATAGACTGTTTACATGTATGTAACATATTTATATACAAACTTAGCCAGCTGTCACTAACCTTAAAAAATTAAAAACTTCAAGTATGGAGTACATGCAAATCAATCTGCGTTTAACCTGGATATATACAGTCCTATTTGACATCTTTGACAGCTGACCAGATGACAACAGCAGCGCGCGCGTGTAGTGCCGCGGTTGTCAGTTTACTTTTGCGTTAGCATAATGCTAACACATCGGCTAGCTAGTTTGGAAACTCGCCTTACTTGTGACGAGAGGGGGACACAGTCTGAGAGGCAACTTCAAGCGTTGGGAAGGGTAGCAAAGTTGTTACAACTATGAAAACAACGTGTTTATTTGTATTTGTTTTCCTTTCCGGGCCTAGCTTTGGTAGTATGCTACACCGGTTAGCTTCACGTCTGGCGCTCCAGTTAGCTAGCAGGCTAACGGGTACGTTCTTTCACATGCTCACAGTTGGGTCACCTTAAAAACAAACTTTATATTTGATTGCACACCGTTACAAGCAGACATACCTCTTGTGTGGGACTGACGTAAAAATGGTCCTGTCTGAATCCACAAGTTTATAGTTATTACCCCTAATTTTGCTCTGTTGTAGTAGTAACAGGCATGAAAGTATATTATTTGCCCCGGCACTTCTGGGGTCGATGCTGATTGGACGAAACCCGGACCCGGACTTCTTCTTTGGTGTTTATTATCGGTTGGCAAACTTACTTGAAGGTGTATTACCGCCACCAACTGGGCGAGTGTGGAACGGGATTGGACGGAAAAAACAACAAAGCATAGCTCTATAAAAACTATACAGATTTCTGTTGAAACAGCTTCAATAAGCAAAATAAAAGGAAATGGTTGATGAATAAACCAGGTGTTTTATAGAGCCGAGCCTGAACCTCTTATTTCATGTGTGTTATGTATTCTTTATGTAACATATAGCACAACGTATACCCAAAATTGTTGAACTGCCTTTTAATGTAATGTGCCAGTGTGTGAAGCAGCAACTGCTTTGAATTGTATTAATCCATCCATCCATCCATTTTCTACCGCTTATCCTGTATTTTAGGGTCGCGGGGGGGCTGGAGCCAATCCCAGCTGTCATTGGGCGAAGGCAGGGTACACTCTGGACAGGACGCCAGTCTATCGCAGGGCTAACATGTAGAGACAGACAACCATTCACGCTCACATTCACACCTACGGGCAATTTAGAGTCATCAATTAACCTATCCCCATCCTGCATGTCTTTGGACTGTGGGAGGAAGCCGGAGAACCCGGAGAGAACCCACGCTTACACGGGGAGAACATGCAAACTCCACAAAGAAGGAACCCGGGCCGACCCGGGAATCGAACCCAGGACCCTCTTGCTGTGAGGCGAGAGTGCTACCCACTACACCACCGTGCAGCCCGAATTGTATTAATGTGTGTGAATTATCACTAATCAATTTAAATATTAACGTACAAGAAGTTTATATGTTGTGACTCCAATTGTTAAGTTCTCTTAATTCTATATAGCAATAAATTACAAAACTGTTTTATTTAAAATGTAATTAAGTGTTAAACTTATTGCAAGATAAACAGATAGTATTTTTCTTTAAAAGGTTGTCCAGTCATCTCAAATGTTGGCCTTTAAAAATAGTGTTTTTTGTTATGTTTCTGTCATTCTTTCGTATCTCATTACCAAATGTGTCCATTTAAAGTTGACTTTCTGAAAGCAAAAGTCTCTGAGGACACTTCACATCACTGCTAATTTACTTCAAACTTTGCTTGTCCCTCAAGACAGGAAACCTGTACATCTGTAGCTTTTATCACACTTGATGAACGACTGCTTCCAGGCTTCAGTCTGCTGCTTACATGTGGGGACAAACTCCCAGAGCTACTTCATTATAAAAATAGCAAGCACAACTGTTTTCTTTGTTATACGACAGACAGCAGACTCAGAAAGAAAGACTGTTGTTAGGAACCACTATTTTTTTTCCATTATGTTTTGAGGCACTGGTGTTTTACATGATGCTACAGGATATTTAAATGGAACCGGGTCACTGTTAATGTTATTAATTCCACCTGGGTTTGATCATTTCACAGGAAAAATGGTTTGTACTTTCACATTTTACATTTTGGAACCTATGAGGGTGACCTTGACATGACACTGCAGCAGCACATCTGAATTAAGGAAACACATTTATAGAAATCAAGTACAAAATGTATTGTTTGACATTAAGAAAATTAAAATAAGTTCACACAAGCTCCATCACAACAGTCAACGTTACAGAGAGCAGCCCAGCCGTCAAATACATTAAATTAGTTATATAAACCTTTATTTAATCAGGCAAGACCCACTGAAATCAACTGAGCTCAAATACCAGGAGGATTTACAGGGAAACACGTTTCTTTACTGTGCATATGAAAATAAACCCTTTGAATCTTGAATCTTTAGTAGGCCACCCTGCTGCAGCTTCCCTTCAAAGTATGTATGCATTCAATTGAGACATATACTTCATCACAACATTCCTTGAACTTTGCCCCTCGCTCATATAACTGCTGCTCAGAGATTGTAGGTCAGAATAGCCAGAAAAACATCCTGGCTTGCGTAATACAAATGACAACCTGGAAACAGTTTGGTGATAGTATTGGAATACACAGTATGTAGTACGTGAGTAGTAGTATCAGTCGAACATATACACATTAAAATAAACGCAGCCAAGATGTTTTTTTTCGGCACTGACCCATTCAAAACCAGGATATGAAGATTCAAACTACACTGAATACTTTAGCAGGAGAACACAGCCATGAACACACGCAGGACAAATGTGTTGAGAAATGTGTTATTTTTATTTTTGGTCTTTTATTTTTTGTACAAAACATTATAAACTAATAATAAAAAGACAAAACCACCTCAGCCCAAGACCATCATCTTAATATGTCCAAATATTGTCCCCTGTATGTAGAGACAGGAAACACATGGATCCACTGTGGATGAGGATGTGTCACAAGTGTGTCCCACATTGAGCCTCCTCTACTTGAACTGGTTATCAATGAGGGTGCCCTTCATCTTCGCCTTCTTCGCCTCCAGCTCGGCCAGCTCCTGCAGCCTCCTCTTGCTCATGCCCTTCCTCTCCAGCTGCTTCTCAATCACTTTGGCGTTTTGGGCGTACGAGTCCGCCACCTCCCTGGCCTCGATCTCCTCCTCCTCCTCGTCGATGGTGGAGACGGTGACGGAGCTGAACTTCCCCATGTCTTTGGTCCGCTTGGTCATCATCACGCGGACCTTCTTGGGAGCCTCCGGCGGCTTCTGACTGTACACGCTGGTGTTGCCGAAGCCCTGCCCGAACTTGACGACGGCTCCGTCCACGACGAAGGTGGCCGTGTTGTTCTTCGCCTGGTGCTGGTAGAAAAGCAGCAGGCCGCACTTGCCGCACTTCTTGCGGTGCTGCCTCTCGATGCCCTCGGCCCGCTTGAGGTACGCGCTCTCGTCCTGCTCCACGTTGCAGAACTTGTGAGCGTGTTTGGCCCCGTCGATCACCCTGGCTCGGTCCCGGGGCCTCATCGGCAGCTTCTCCAGCTGGCAGTCCAGCACCAGAACCATCTGGCCGCACAGGCAGTAGTAGACGTGAAGCGGCTTCTCCCCGTCGTCGTACTCCTCTCGGTCTCTGGTGTCCGAGCACACGACGCTTCTAGACACGACCTTCGGCATCTTTAGTCGCTTAAATGTCTTATAATTATATTACCGTCGGATTAAACGTTGTTATTGAAACGACATGGCGACGAAACACTAGCTAAAATGCTACCCCGCACACAAATACGACGACGCACTTCCGGGGTCCGTCGCTGTTAATGTTCCGAAACCAGCGACTCAGTTTCGTTCCGCGTGATCAGACGTTCCACAAGTCTTCTTCTTCTTCTGTTTTACGGCAGTTTGCATCCTGTTAGTTGCATTACTGACCCCTTCTGGTCTCATCCGTTACCTACTTCTCTACCCCGTTACCTACTTCTCTACCCCTTTACAGGCTTGTAAGCTTGTCCCAGCTTATGTAACCCAGTAAACACCATGTAGTCCCAAAGGAAAATAAACATCCAGCTGCAGACACACGTTTCTCCCCCGAAATTCATCACAACTTCATTATTGCACGAGATAAATGTAATGGGTCACAAGTCTGAATATAACAGGTTTAAGTGTAGCTCATTTATATTTTATGTCAGCAAAAATTAAATTGTTTTGAGTTTATATTCTACTTCAAGTATACGACTTGACCCAGAAGCCCAAACTTGGCTATGGCATGCTGCTTTAACAAATGCACATTTTCCGACAAACTCTCCAGGTTTAGGCAATAGGTGTACAGACTCGTTATGCTTAGGACTCAATTTGATGTTAAATGTAAGTTGGTAGCCTATGATGCTTTGTTAGCACTCATACCCAGTTTCCCCCTCCCTATATATTGATATCAGGACTGGACACTGCAACCTTGGCACATGAACTTAAGCCATGTGTGCAGTGACCTTGGTCAGATGTCTGTATACAACATTGGAGCCACAATATCTCAGCTAACTTTCTACAGAGGCTTGAAACCCTATACACATGCAGCGACTGCTTTCACCCAAACCAAGACGGCACATCCATGTTAAGGTAATACTTTTATTTCAACATTGAAGACAATTATAAAACAAAAAACAATAATAATAAAAAAAAAAACGTGCTCTAGACATTAGCAACTGCAATAAGGAAGACATGAGCCAAAAGCAGACCGGACAGGCTCCATCATAGAGGGCTGATGTTAATCGTCTCCTCACTGACAGCAGCTGGTGTCACACGTCTTCCCTTTGCACACGCAGCCAGAGGCGCATTTCGTGCAGCCGGATGGGCAGCATGGGCAGCAGCCTGCAAGAGGAACGGATTAGTGGCCAAAAATTCAAGGACGTGACATCGTATGTTCTAGGAGGGAACAAAAATGGCCAACTCGAACTCATGTCACCACGTTGCAGCTCGTTAAGACTTTTTTTTTTTTTTTTTTTTTTTTTTAAAAGGCACATGCTGTTTTTCTACATTTCGTATGTAATGTTCAGATACAGACTAGAAACAAGAACAAGTGCAAGTGATTGAGTTTAAAATGACTTACTCTTCTTGCACGTGGTGCATGAGCAGTTGGTGCAAGAGCAGGATCCTCCACAGTTGCATGTTCCACCTGCAAACAAAAACCCAAATCAAGAAACATCAGCTTGATGACAAAGTAGTTCAACAAAAAAAGACACGACCAAATTTTTTTTTTTTTTAAATACTCACTCTTGGAGCAATCACAAGGGTCCATGTTTCCTCTTCAAAGTTGTTGTCGCTTAGCGTTCAGGTGCTGAGTATCTGGTCTCTAACGAGTCAGTGTTGTGAATCAGAGAGGATGGCGAGGCTCTTTTATAGCGTGCTGGGGACAACAGCGCCGGGTGCAAACTGCGCCTGTCACGCGCATCATGCAGGCACGTACGAGATGATTACAAAGGGGTTTGTGCACACGCCTCCACACACATCCGGGAATGAGAGCAGAAGTTAGGCAATTTGGGAGAGTGTGGGACCCGCACGGACCTTCACCAATTCGTGTTTAGGTTGCCTGTATGGTGACACTAAGTGGGATCTGCGTCTCCCACTCTGACATCATAATACTCACTTTCTACTGTGTGGTATGATGAGAGTAAAATAACCTGTTTTTAATGTGTTTACATTACTAATTGTGGTGTGCACAGACTGATGGGTCATGTTTGCACACGGTCAACAAAACATTTGATGATATGTGGGGAGAATGATTTAAACGGTTATTCATTTACTAAAACAAGGCAATTCCAATAGTATATGACGAGCCCTTTTATTCTGAAGGTCGATTTCATTTCCGGAAACCCTCTGTCTCTTCATGATATGTTTAGTTATGATGTAAAGGAAATGCTAATGTCACGGTGACACACGACAGTTGTCCCCGCGTGTCCCCACTGTTTTCGGGTCTGTGCACACGGTACTACAAACAACACTTTCCACACATTATTGTGGTCCTCGCGCTCCCTCCCGCCGTCCAGTCTGCGCTCTGCACCCGGCCGCTTCACAGCGCGCGTGAGCAAACCAAGGTAAACAGGCTATTGGAAACGTTGCCTTCAGGTACGGCGCGCTGTGGGAAATATCTACTTTACGAGTTGATTTATGTGATAAGTTACTCCATGGGGCAAATACAAAGTTATAAACCGACAAAGAGCTCCGCGGCGTTTCTATCGATATGATGATTAAAACGAACATGCTAATTTGTGACGCAGAAGTTAGCAGCCTGGACTATGGTGGTGCTTTTTTCTTTTAAACCCTAGAGATAATCAGCATACTTACATTAGCAATATATATGCGACTTATTTTTTTGAGGGGGCAAATATATTTATATGTTTGTTACTCTTAGTGACACATTTCCACAGATTGTTTAACCTTGATGTTCTCAGATGTAGGAGCGTCTGTTAGGAGCCTGAACGCAGCACTGTCCCCTTTTTTGCGCTCGCCACCGTCCTGCTGCTTTGTGTTTTTCCACATAGCTGCGTGCATAATGAGCAAAGTCATTATGTAACATTACCTGAACCACTGGTCAACATATTTTTTAGAAACATCAATTGATAGAATAAAACAGTTAATTACAGTCCACGTGACATTACAAGAAAAAATTACAAGAAATGTTTTTTTTACTTTATTGAGAAAGTTAATTTACAATATAAACATATATATATATATATATGTATTATATATATATATATATATATATATATATATATGTTTTATATATATATATATATATATATGTTTTATATATATATATATATTGTTTTATTTATATATATATATATATATAATTATATATATTAGTTATATATATATATATAAATATATATATATATATATATATATATATATATATATATATATATATTTATATATATATATATGTTTTATATATTTTAAACTTAATTTAGTTAATTTATTAATATATATATATATATTTATTGTTTTTTAATATATTATATATATATTTTAAACTTAATAATGTCACTGTGTAACTTCCCCACGTGTCCTGACAATGTTAAGTCATGATGTTTTGCCTTTCTTAAAAGTACTATTTATTTTATTTATTACATGGGCTACAATGATGTGGAACATGTTCGACTGTCTCTGGTTTGTTACAGTGTTTACAGTTCCCAGTGAAGGGCTCGCAGATTTTATGTAATGACACAAAAAAATTCACTTCGGTTCAGTTCAGTTTTTATTTGTCATTTTTCGTAACAATGAAATGCAGTTGGAGCAAAGACAGAGTTTTCAAGTGTCCCATGTTACTTTACTTACTGTGCATATGAAAATAAACCCTTTGAATCTTGAATCTTTAGTAGGCCACCCTGCTGCAGCTTCCCTTAAAAGGATGTATGCTGTGTTTAGTATGCAACTGAGACATAGTACTTCATCACAACATTCCTTGAACTTTGCCCCTCGCTCATATAACTGCTGCACAGAAGATTGTAGGTCAGAATAGCAGGAAAAACATCCTGTCTTGCGTAATACAAATGACAACCGGATGCAATAACAACCTGGAAACAGTTTGGTGATATGAGTATTGGAATACACAGTATGTAGTACGTTAAGTAGTAGTATCACAAGTATCAGTCGGACATATACCGGTACACATTAAAAAAACGCAGCTAAGATGTTTCGGCATTGACCCATTCAAACGCGCTCTCGTCCTGCTCCACGTTGCAGAACTTGTGAGCGTGTTTGGCCCCGTCGATCACCCTGGCTCGGTCCCGGGGCCTCATCGGCAGCTTCTCCAGCTGGCAGTCCAGCACCAGAACCTGTGGCCGCACAGGCAGTAGTAGACGTGAAGCGGCTTCTCCCCGTCGTCGTACTCCTCTCGGTCTCTGGTGTCCGAACACACAACGCTTCTAGACACGACCTTCGGCATCTTTAGTCGCTTAAATGTCTTATAATTATATTACCGTCGGATTAAACGTTGTTATTGAAACGACATGGCGACGAAACTAGCTAAAATGCTACCCCGCACACAAATACGACGACGCACTTCCGGGGTCCGTCGCTGTTATTGTTCCGAAACCAGCGACAGTTTCGTTCCGCGTGATCACAAACGTTCTTCTTCTTTGGCGTTTAATGGCATTCGGCATCCTTAATGTTGCATATACCGCCATCTGCTGGACTTTACTTCTTTCTTATTACCTCTTTTGTTATATTCTTTTAATTAGACCAGTTGAGATAAGAAATCTCATAATGATTCTTCCCCTTCCTTAGATTTCCCACATTCTACTAGACTCTGGAAGTTATTTCCCCCTTTTCCAACCCTGTATTCATCATTTCCCTCTCTCTTTCATACCTAGGACAAGCTACAACTACATGCTCCACTGTCTCCCTCTCCCCACAGCTACACTGACCCATTGGGTGTTTTCCTATCATATTAAATGTAGATCACAAACGTTCTGTGTAGTCTTCTTCTTTGTTTCACTGCCTTCTTCTGGTCTCATCCGTTACCTACTTCTCTACCCCTTTACAGGCTTGTAGTTAGTCCAGCATCTTTCAGATAATTAGCAAATTTCTTCCTTCCACAGTGAGCCCACTAAAGCACATCTTTGACCCTGTTTTCCCAACTTGTCCCAGCTTCTGTAACCCAGTAAACACTTCCATGTAGTCCCAAGGGAAAATAAACATCCAGCTGCAGTCACACACATGAAGATGGGTTTCTCCCCCGAAATCATCACAACCTCGTATCATGGCACAAATATATAAAAGGGTCACAAATCTGAATATAACCGGTTTAAATGTAAGCCATTTATATTGTATTTTTAGTCAGCAAAAGTTAAGTTTACTTAACTTTATGTCCTTTTACGTCAAACATTCAGCTTGAACCAGAAGCCCAACCTAAACTTGGCAGTGACAACATGGAATAGCTGTGCTGCTTTAACTACTTCTTCACATTTTCTGACACAAATCTCTTCAGGTTAAGGCAATAGGTGTACGTACTTGTTACATTTAGGACTCAAACCATTTGACAGAAAAGCCCTGGAGGAGGCCCCATGAGGTAATGGCTCACTCAAGTTGATATTAAAGGGTAGGTTAGTAGCATACAAGTCTTTTGTTAGCACTCCTGCACCACAATATTAAAGTTATATCCCTAGTTTCCCCCTCCCTTGATATCGATATCAGGACTGGACACTGCAGCCACATGAACTAAAGCCACGTAGTGACCTTGGTCAGATGTCTGTATACAACATTGGAGCCACAATACCTCAGCTAACTTTCTACAGAGGCTTGAAACCCTATACACATGCAGCGACTGCTTTCACCCAAACCAAGACGGCACATCCACCTTAAGGAAAAAACATTTATTTCAACATTGAAGACAATTACAAAATAGAAAAACAACAAAACAAACACACGCTGTAGACATTAGCAACTGCAATAAGGAAGACATGAGCCAAAAGCAGACCGGACAGGCTCCATCATAGAGGGCTGATGTTAATCGTCTCCTCACTGACAGCAGCTGGTGTCACACGTCTTCCCTTTGCACACGCAGCCAGAGGCGCATTTCGTGCAGCCGGATGGGCAGCATGGGCAGCAGCCTGCAAGAGGAACGGATTTGTGGCCAAAAATTCAAGGACATGACATCGTATGTTCTAGGAGGGAACAAAAATGGCCAACTCGAACTTATGTCACCACGTTGCAGCTCGTTAAGACAATTAAAAAAAAAAAAAAAAAAAAAAAAAAGCCCATGCTGTTCTTCTACATTTCGTATAAATGTTCAGATACAGACTAGGAAAAAAATAAACAAGTGATTGAGTTTAAAATAATGACTTACTCTTCTTGCACGTGGTGCATGAGCAGTTGGTGCAAGAGCAGGATCCTCCACAGTTGCATGTTCCACCTGTAAAAAAAACCCAAATCAAGAAACATCAGCTTGATGACAAAGTAGTTTAACAAAAAAGACACGACCAAACGGTTTTTTTTTTTAAATACTCACTCTTGGAGCAATCACAAGGGTCCATGTTTCCTCTTCAAAGTTGTTGTCGCTTAGCGTTCAGGTGCTGAGTATCTGGTCTCTAACGAGTCAGTGTTGTGAATCAGAGAGGATGGCGAGGCTGTTTTATAGCGTGCTGGGGACAACAGCGCCGGGTGCAAACTGCGCCTGTCACGCGCATCATGCAGGCACGTACGAGATGATTACAAAGGGGTTTGTGCACACGCCTCCACACACATCCGGGAACGAGAGCAGAAGTTAGGCAATTTGGCAGAGTGTGGGACCCGCACGGACCTTCACCAATTCGTGTTTAGGTTGCCTGTATGGTGACACTAAGTGGGACCTGCGTCTCCCACTAGGACATCATAATACTCACTTTCTACTGTGTGGTATGATGAGAGTAAAATAACCTGTTTTTTAATGTGTTTACATTACTAATTGTGGTGTGCACAGACTGATGGGTCATGCGCTCCGTTTGCACACGGTCAACAAAACATTTGATGATATGTGGGGAGAATGATTTAAACGGTTAATCATTTACTAAAACAAGGCAATTCCAATAGTATATGACGAGCCCTTTTATTCTGAAGGTCGATTTCATTTCCGGAAACCCTCTGTCTCTTCATGATATGTTTAGTTATGATGTAAAGGAAATGCTAATGTCACGGTGACACACGACAGTTGTCCCCGCGTGTCCCCGGTGCTTCCGGGTCTGTGCACACGGTACTACAAACAACACTTTCCACACATTATTGTGGTCCTCGCGCTCCCTCCCGCCGCCCAGTCTGTGCTCTGCACCCGGCCGCTTCACAGAGCACGTGAGCAAACCAAGGTAAACAGGCTATTGGAAACGTTGCCTTCAGGTACGGCGCGCTGTGGGAAATATCTACTTTACGAGTTGATTTATGTGATAAGTTACTCCATGGGGCAAATACAAAGTTATAAACCGACAAAGAGCTCCGCGGCGTTTCTATCGATATGATGATTAAAACGAACATGCTAATTTGTGACGCAGAAGTTTGCAGCCTGGACTATGGTGGTGCTTTTTTCTTTTAAACCCTAGAGATAATCAGCATACTCACGTTGCATTATGGGACTTATTTTTTTGAGTGTGCCAATATGTTTATATGTGTTTTACTCTTAGTGACACATTTCCACAGATTGTTTAACTTCGATGTTCTCAGATGTAGGAGCGTCTGTTAGGAGCCTGAACGCAGCACTGTCCCCTTTTTTGCTCCCCACCGTCCTGCTGCTTTGTGTTTTTCCACATAGCTGCGTGCATAATGAGCAAAGTCATTATGTAACATTACCTGAACCACTGGTCAACATATTTTTTAAAACATCAATTGATAGAATAACACAGTTAATCACAGTCCAGGTGACATTACAAGAAAAAATTACAAGAAATGTTGTTTATTTTTTGGACCACATTGAGAAAGTTAATTCACAATATAAACCTATATATATATATATATTAAACTTAATAATGTCACTGTGTAACTTCCCCACGTGTCCTGACAATGTTAAGTCATGATGGTTTGCCTTTCTTAAAAGTACTATTTATTTTATTTATTACATGGGCTACAATGATGTGGAACATGTTGGACTGTCTCTGGTTTGTTACAGTGTTTACAGTTCCCAGTGAAGGGCTCGCAGATTTTATGTAATGACACAAAAACAAGTTCACTTCGGTTCAGTTCAGTTTTTATTTGTCATTGTTCGTAACAATGAAATGCAGTTGGAGCAAAGACAGAGTTTTCAAGTGTCCCATGTTACTTTATACAGATCACCCCATAGAAAACACCAAATAAGTAATATATAGTCAAAACAAAGTGCAACGAATAGTTATACATAATGATGTAGGGCTTGTTAAGGATACGGGGAGGGGGGTACCATAATGCAATGATGCAAGGTCCAGTTCACCATTTATTGTGGGTTGAGAATGTTATCTACAATTGTGGGGTGTCGTTTTATTGCCTGGTTTGAATATCTTAGGCTCTTGCCTAACCAGAAGGTCATTGTCAAGGACTCTATTACTAGTATCTACACATTCCTGTTGAAACAGCTTCAATAAGCAAAATAAAAGGAAATGGTTGGTGAATAAACCAGGTGTTTTATAGAGCCGAGCCTGATCCTCTTATTTCATGTTAGTTATGTGTTCTTTATTTAACATATAGCAGAATTTATCACAACTTTACGAAATTGTTGAACTGCCTTTAAAAGTCATGTGCCAGTGTGTGAAGCAGCAACTGCTTTGAATTGTATTGTGTGTGAATTATCACTATTCAATTTAAATATTAATATAGAAGAAGTTTATATGTTGTGACTTAAAGATTCCAATTGTTAAGTTCTCTTAATTCTATATAGCACTAAATTACAAAACTATATATGTTTTTCTCTGGTCGAAACCTGTTTTGTTATTTAAAATGTAATTAAGTGGTAAAACTTATTGCAACATAAACAGTATTTTTCTTTAAAAGGTTGTCCAGCCATCTAAAATGTTTGACTTTAAAAATACATAGAATATTGTGATTCTTTCTATATGGTCAATGTTTTTTGTTATGTTTCTCATTCTTTCACATCTAATTTGAAAGGGTAAAGGGGAAAATCCAACACATCCAGCACGAAAGAAATCATGGCACCAAATAAATGTAATGGGTCACAAGTCTGAATATAACCGGTTTTAATGTAAGTTATTTATATTATATTTTCAGTCAGCAAAAGTTAAGTTTACTTAACTTAATGTACTTTTACTTCAAACATTCAGCTTGAACCAGAAGCCCAACCTAAACTTGGCAGTGACAACATGGAATAGCTGTGCTGCTTTAACTACTTGCTCACATTTTCTGAAAAAAAAATCTCTTCAGGTTTAGGCAATAGGTGTACGTACTTGTTACATTTAGGTTTAAACCATTTGACAGAAAAGCCCTGGAGGAGGCCCCATGAGGTAATGGTTCACTCAAGTTGATATTAAAGGGTAGGTTAGTAGCATACAAGTCTTTTGTTAGCACTCCTGCACCACAATATTAAACTATCCCTAGTTTCCCCCTCCCTTGATATTGATATCAGGACTGGACACTGCAGCCTTGGCACATGAACTTAAGCCATGCAGTGACCTTGGTCAGATGTCTGTATACAACATTGGAGCCACAATGCCTCAGCTAACTTTCTACAGAGGCTTGAAACCCTATACACATGCAGCGACTGCTTTCACCCAAACCAAGACAGCACATCCACCTTAAGGAAAAAACATTTATTTCAACGTTGAAGACAATTATAAATTACAAAAAACATGCTCTAGACATTGGCAACTGCAATGAGTAAAACATGAGCCAAAAGCAGACCGGACAGGCTCCATCATAGAGGGCTGATGTTAAGCGTCTCCTCACTGACAGCAGCTGCTGTCACACGTCACGCAGCCAGAGGTGCATTTCGTGCAGCCGGATGGGCAGCATGGGCAGCAGCCTGCAAGAGGAACAGATTAGTGGCCAAAAATTCAAGGACATGACATCGTATGTTCTAGGAGGCAACAAAAATGGCGAACTTATGCCACCACGTTGCAGCTTGTTAAGCCAAATAAAAAAAAGGCACCTGGGCTGTTTCTCGTATAGATTTCAGATACAGACTAGAAACAAATAAAGTGACGGTTTTTGTGTTGTCTGACCACTTGTGTGTTTTCTTTAATATTTCTTTCATTCCTGACACACAAACAGAATCAAATAAGGTCAAAAAGCGGTACATCAATGAACATGCCAATGTACTCTTTAAAAACGCCATCTCCTCGTTACCACCTCTAAACCCATGTCATGCTGATGATCTTGTAAACATCTTTAATTCCAAAATTCTGAATGTCATAGATGTCATTGCACCTGCTACGGTTAAAACAATTTCTGGTAAGCAAAAGGCACCCTGGAGAAAAGCTGCTGTTGTGACAGCCCAGAGAAGAGAGTGCAGGAAGGCTGAACGAATCTGGCGGAGTACTAAACTTCATATTCACCATGACATCTACAAAGAGAGCCTCCGGGCCTACAATTTAGTCTTAAAAAGTGCGAGAGAAACATACTTCTCCAATATCATAAACAACAAAACTAATAAGGTGAAAACCCTATTTGCAACTGTTGACAGACTGACCAACCCCCCAACACAAATACCAGCTAAACTACATTCCACGCAGAAATGCAATGAGTTTGCATTCTTTTATACTAATAAAATTGAAGGCATCAGACGCGCCATCAATATCTCAAACAAAAAAGTTGGATCACCAACCTGTTCAGGCAAAAGTAACACAGCAATGATGGCAAGCTTTAATGCCATAGACTCTAAAACTCTAGTGGAAACGGTGACAAATCTAAAATCATCCACCTGCTGCCTTGATGCTTTACCTACCAACTTTTTTAAGAAGGTTTTTGACTGCCTATCAATAGACGTATTGCAAATAGTTAATAACTCCATTCAATCAGGCAATTTCCCAAAGGCCTTCAAAACTGCAGTCATTAAACCTCTTCTAAAAAAGCGGAGCCTAGATGCCTCTATTATCAACAACTACAGCCCAATTTCAAATCTACCCTTCATAAGTAAAATAATGGAGAAAGTTGTCCTCCAACAACTAAATCACTTCCTGGCTTCAATGGGCTGCTACAACAACTTCCAGTCAGGATTTCGACCTTTTCATAGCACCGAGACGGCCCTTATTAAAGTTGTAAATGACATCCGTCTTAACACAGACTCTGGCAAAACTTCAATATTAATGCTACTAGACCTCAGTGCTGCATTTGACACTGTCGACCACTCAATACTCTTGGACAGGTTGGAAAACTGGGTGGGGCTCTCAGGAACAGTCTTAAGCTGGTTCAAGTCATATCTACAAGATAGGAACTATTTTGTTTCCATTGGCGACTTTGTATCAGAACCTACCAATGTAACGTGTGGAGTCCCCCAAGGTTCAATCTTGGGGCCGACTTTATTCAACATCTACATGCTCCCACTAGGACAAATCATGCAAAATAATAACATTGACCACCATTGCTATGCCGATGACACCCAAATCTATGTAGCACTATCACCAAACGACTATCGCCCCATAGATCTTCTGTGCCAGTGCATTGAGCAAGTCAAAGACTGGATGTGCCAAAACTTCCTACAACTAAATGAGGACAAAACTGAGATAATTGTTTTTGGTGCTAAAAAAGAAAGGTTTAAAGTAATTCAACACCTTCACTCTCTGTCCCTGAAAACCTCAACCAAAGCCAGAAATCTTGGGGTTATTATGGATTCTGATTTACATTTCGACAGTCACGTTAAATCAGTAACAAAATCAGCCTACTATCACCTAAAAAATGTAGCAAGACTTAGAGGGCTCATGTCAGCTCAAGACTTAGAAAAACTTGTACATGCCTTTATTACTAGTAGGCTAGACTACTGTAATGGTCTCCTTGCAGGTCTTCCGAAAAAAACTGTCAGGCAGCTACAGCTTGTTCAGAACGCTGCTGCTAGAGTTCTTACAAAGACCAAAAAATGTGAGCACATTACACCAATTCTTAAATCCTTACATTGGCTCCCTGTATGTCAGAGGATTGATTTCAAAATCCTCCTGCTCACATATAAATCACTACATGGTCTGGGACCGAAGTATATCACTGATACTCCCACTACATAAGCCCTCTAGACCACTAAGATCTTCTGAGACCAATCTGTTAGTGATTCCCAGAGTAAACAACAATCACGGGAGAGCATCATTTAGTCACTATGCAAAAAATGGCTGGAATAAACTTCCTGAAGATGTAAGACTTGCCCCAACTCTGACCACTTTTAAAACTAGACTGAAAACTTTTATGTTCACCATAGCTTTCTGCTAAATCTTTTAATGTCTGCACTGTTTTTAATTATTGCAAATATGTTTTTATTCTATTTTCTTTCTGTAATGCATTTTTAAATTTTGTATTATTTTCTTTTAATTCTTCTATTTTTCTTTTCTTTTTTTCTTCTCACTTTGTTTTATGATGTGAAGCACTTTGAGTCTGCCTTGTGTATGAAATGTGCTATACAAATAAAGTTGCCTTGTCTTGCCTAACTTCTGCGTCACAAACGAGCATGTTCGTTTTAATCATCATATCGATAGAAACCCCGCGGAGCTCTTTGTCGGTTTATAACTTTGTATTTGCCCCATGGAGTAACTTATCACATAAATCAACTCGTAAAGTAGATATTTCCCACAGCGCGCCGTACCTGAAGGCAACGTTTCCAATAGCCTGTTTACTTTGGTTTGCTCACGCGCGCTGTGTAGCGGCCGGGTGCAGAGCGCAGACTGGGCGGCGGGAGGGAGCGCGAGGACCACAATAATGTGTGGAAAGTGTTGTTTGTAGTACCGTGTGCACGGACCCGAAAACACCGGGGACACGCGGGGACAACTGTCGTGTGTCACCGTGACATTAGCGTTTCCTTTACATCATAACTAAACATATCATGAAGAGACAGAGGGTTTCCGGAAATGAAATCGACCTTCAGAATAAAAGGGCTCGTCATATACTATTGGAATTGCCTTGTTTTAGTAAATGAATAACCGTTTAAATCATTCTCCCCACATATCATCAAATGTTTTGTTGACCGTGTGCAAACGGAGCGCATGACCCATCAGTCTGTGCACACCACAATTAGTAATGTAAACACATTAAAAACAGGTTATTTTACTCTCTCATCATACCACACAGTAGAAAGTGAGTATTATGATGTCAGAGTGGGAGACGCAGGTCCCACTTAGTGTCATCATACAGGCAACATAAACACGAATTGGTGAAGGTCCGTGCGGGTCCCACACTCTGCCAAATTGCCTAACTTCTGCTCTCATTCCCGGATGTGTGTGGAGGCGTGTGCACAAACCCCTTTGTAATCATCTCGTACGTGCCTGCATGATGCGCGTGACAGGCGCAGTTTGCACCCGGCGCTGTTGTCCCCAGCACGCTATAAAACAGCCTCGCCATCCTCTCTGATTCACAACACTGACTCGTTAGAGACCAGATACTCAGCACCTGAACGCTAAGCGACAGCAACTTTGAAGAGGAAACATGGACCCTTGTGATTGCTCCAAGAGTGAGTATTTAAAAAAAAAAAAAAAAACGTTTGGTCGTGTCTTTTTTTTTGTTGAACTACTTTGTCATCAAGCTGATGTTTCTTGATTTGGGTTTTTGTTTGCAGGTGGAACATGCAACTGTGGAGGATCCTGCTCTTGCACCAACTGCTCATGCACCACGTGCAAGAAGAGTAAGTCATTTTAAACTCAATCACTTGTTTATTTTTTTTCTTTGTCTGTATCTGAATATTTATACGAAATGTAGAAGAACAGCATGGGCTTTTTTTTTATTTTTTTTTTTAATTGGCTTAACGAGCTGCAACGTGGTGACATAAGTTCGAGTTGGCCATTTTTGTTCCCTCCTAGAACATACGATGTCATGTCCTTGAATTTTTGGCCACTAATCCGTTCCTCTTGCAGGCTGCTGCCCATGCTGCCCATCCGGCTGCACGAAATGCGCCTCTGGCTGCGTGTGCAAAGGCAAGACGTGTGACACCAGCTGCTGTCAGTGAGGAGACGCTTAACATCAGCCCTCTATGATGGAGCCTGTCCGGTCTGCTTTTGGCTCATGTTTTACTCATTGCAGTTGCCAATGTCTAGAGCATGTTTTTTGTAATTTATAATTGTCTTCAACGTTGAAATAAATGTTTTTTCCTTAAGGTGGATGTGCTGTCTTGGTTTGGGTGAAAGCAGTCGCTGCATGTGTATAGGGTTTCAAGCCTCTGTAGAAAGTTAGCTGAGGTATTGTGGCTCCAATGTTGTATACAGACATCTGACCAAGGTCACTGCATGGCTTAAGTTCATGTGCCAAGGTTGCAGTGTCCAGTCCTGATATCAATATCAAGGGAGGGGGAAACTAGGGATAGTTTAATATTGTGGTGCAGGAGTGCTAACAAAAGACTTGTATGCTACTAACCTACCCTTTAATATCAACTTGAGTGAACCATTACCTCATGGGGCCTCCTCCAGGGCTTTTCTGTCAAATGGTTTAAACCTAAATGTAACAAGTACGTACACCTATTGCCTAAACCTGAAGAGATTTGTGTCAGAAAATGTGAGCAAGTAGTTAAAGCAGCACAGCTATTCCATGTTGTCACTGCCAAGTTTAGGTTGGGCTTCTGGTTCAAGCTGAATGTTTGAAGTAAAAGTACATTAAGTTAAGTAAACTTAACTTTTGCTGACTGAAAATATAATATAAATAACTTACATTAAAACCGGTTATATTCAGACTTGTGACCCATTACATTTATTTGGTGCCATGATTTCTTTCGTGCTGGATGTGTTGGATTTTCCCCTTTACCCTTTCAAATTAGATGTGAAAGAATGAGAAACATAACAAAAAACATTGACCATATAGAAAGAATCACAATATTCTATGTATTTTTAAAGTCAAACATTTTAGATGGCTGGACAACCTTTTAAAGAAAAATACTGTTTATGTTGCAATAAGTTTTACCACTTAATTACATTTTAAATAACAAAACAGGTTTCGACCAGAGAAAAACATATATAGTTTTGTAATTTAGTGCTATATAGAATTAAGAGAACTTAACAATTGGAATCTTTAAGTCACAACATATAAACTTCTTCTATATTAATATTTAAATTGAATAGTGATAATTCACACACAATACAATTCAAAGCAGTTGCTGCTTCACACACTGGCACATGACTTTTAAAGGCAGTTCAACAATTTCGTAAAGTTGTGATAAATTCTGCTATATGTTAAATAAAGAACACATAACTAACATGAAATAAGAGGATCAGGCTCGGCTCTATAAAACACCTGGTTTATTCACCAACCATTTCCTTTTATTTTGCTTATTGAAGCTGTTTCAACAGGAATGTGTAGATACTAGTAATAGAGTCCTTGACAATGACCTTCTGGTTAGGCAAGAGCCTAAGATATTCAAACCAGGCAATAAAACGACACCCCACAATTGTAGATAACATTCTCAACCCACAATAAATGGTGAACTGGACCTTGCATCATTGCATTATGGTACCCCCCTCCCCGTATCCTTAACAAGCCCTACATCATTATGTATAACTATTCGTTGCACTTTGTTTTGACTATATATTACTTATTTGGTGTTTTCTATGGGGTGATCTGTATAAAGTAACATGGGACACTTGAAAACTCTGTCTTTGCTCCAACTGCATTTCATTGTTACGAACAATGACAAATAAAAACTGAACTGAACCGAAGTGAACTTGTTTTTGTGTCATTACATAAAATCTGCGAGCCCTTCACTGGGAACTGTAAACACTGTAACAAACCAGAGACAGTCCAACATGTTCCACATCATTGTAGCCCATGTAATAAATAAAATAAATAGTACTTTTAAGAAAGGCAAACCATCATGACTTAACATTGTCAGGACACGTGGGGAAGTTACACAGTGACATTATTAAGTTTAATATATATATATATATATATATATATATACAGGTTTATATTGTGAATTAACTTTCTCAATGTGGTCCAAAAAATAAACAACATTTCTTGTAATTTTTTCTTGTAATGTCACCTGGACTGTGATTAACTGTGTTATTCTATCAATTGATGTTTTAAAAAATATGTTGACCAGTGGTTCAGGTAATGTTACATAATGACTTTGCTCATTATGCACGCAGCTATGTGGAAAAACACAAAGCAGCAGGACGGTGGGGAGCAAAAAAGGGGACAGTGCTGCGTTCAGGCTCCTAACAGACGCTCCTACATCTGAGAATATCGAAGTTAAACAATCTGTGGAAATGTGTCACTAAGAGTAAAACACATATAAACATATTGGCACACTCAAAAAAATAAGTCCCATAATGCAACGTGAGTATGCTGATTATCTCTAGGGTTTAAAAGAAAAAAGCACCACCATAGTCCAGGCTGCAAACTTCTGCGTCACAAATTAGCATGTTCGTTTTAATCATCATATCGATAGAAACGCCGCGGAGCTCTTTGTCGGTTTATAACTTTGTATTTGCCTCATGGAGTAACTTATCACATAAATCAACTCGTAAAGTAGATATTTCCCACAGCGCGCCGTACCTGAAGGCAACGTTTCCAATAGCCTGTTTACTTTGGTTTGCTCACGTGCGCTGTGAAGCGGCCGGGTGCAGAGCGCAGACTGGGCGGCGGGAGGGAGCGCGAGGACCACAATAATGTGTGGAAAGTGTTGTTTGTAGTACCGTGTGCACAGACCCGGAAGCACCGGGGACACGCGGGGACAACTGTCGTGTGTCACCGTGACATTAGCATTTCCTTTACATCATAACTAAACATATCATGAAGAGACAGAGGGTTTCCGGAAATTAAATCGACCTTCAGAATAAAAGGGCTCGTCATATACTACTGGAATTGCCTTGTTTTAGTAAATGAAGAACCGTTTAAATCATTCTCCCCACATATCATCAAATGTTTTGTTGACCGTGTGCAAACATGACCCATCAGTCTGTGCACACCGCAATTAGTAATGTATCCACCTTAAAAAACAGGCTATTTTACTCTCTCATCATACCACACAGTAGAAAGTGAGTATTATGATGTCAGAGTGGGAGACGCAGGTCCCACTTAGTGTCATTATACAGGCAACCTAAACACGAATTGGTGAAGGTCCGTGCGGGTCCCACACTCTGCCAAATTGCCTAACTTCTGCTCTCATTCCCGGATGTGTGTGGAGGCGTGTGCACAAACCCCTTTGTAATCATCTCGTACGTGCCTGCATGATGCGCGTGACAGGCGCAGTTTGCACCCGGCGCTGTTGTCCCCAGCACGCTATAAAAGAGCCTCGCCATCCTCTCTGATTCACAACACTGACTCGTTAGAGACCAGATACTCAGCACCTGAACGCTAAGCGACAGCAACTTTGAAGAGGAAACATGGACCCTTGTGATTGCTCCAAGAGTGAGTATTTAAAAAAAAAAAACGTTTGGTATTGTCTTTTTTGTTAAACTACTTTGTCATCAAGCTGATGTTTCTTGATTTGGGTTTTTTTTACAGGTGGAACATGCAACTGTGGAGGATCCTGCTCTTGCACAAACTGCTCATGCACCACGTGCAAGAAGAGTAAGTCATTTTAAACTCAATCACTTGTTTATTTTTTTCCTAGTCTGTATCTGAACATTTATACGAAATGTAGAAGAACAGCATGGGCTTTTTTTTTTTTTTTTTTTTTTAATTGGCTTAACGAGCTGCAACGTGGTGACATAAGTTCGAGTTGGCCATTTTTGTTGCCTCCTAGAACATACGATGTCATGTCCTTGAATTTTTGGCCACTAATCCGTTCCTCTTGCAGGCTGCTGCCCATGCTGCCCATCCGGCTGCACGAAATGCGCCTCTGGCTGCGTGTGCAAAGGCAAGACGTGTGACACCAGCTGCTGTCAGTGAGGAGACGATTAACATCAGCCCTCTATGATGGAGCCTGTCCGGTCTGCTTTTGGCTCATGTCTTCCTTATTGCAGTTGCTAATGTCTACAGCGTGTGTTTGTTTTGTTGTTTTTGTATTTTGTAATTGTCTTCAATGTTGAAATAAATGTTTTTTCCTTAAGGTGGATGTGCCGTCTTGGTTTGGGTGAAAGCAGTCGCTGCATGTGTATAGGGTTTCAAGCCTCTGTAGAAAGTTAGCTGAGGCATTGTGGCTCCAATGTTGTATACAGACATCTGACCAAGGTCACTACGTGGCTTTAGTTCATGTGGCTGCAGTGTCCAGTCCTGATATCGATATCAAGGGAGGGGGAAACTAGGGATATAACTTTAATATTGTGGTGCAGGAGTGCTAACAAAAGACTTGTATGCTACTAACCTACCCTTTAATATCAACTTGAGTGAGCCATTACCTCATGGGGCCTCCTCCAGGGCTTTTCTGTCAAATGGTTTGAGTCCTAAATGTAACAAGTACGTACACCTATTGCCTAAACCTGAAGAGATTTGTGTCAGAAAATGTGAACAAGTAGTTAAAGCAGCACAGCTATTCCATGTTGTCACTGTCAAGTTTAGAGAAGCCCACACAACCCTAAAACTTAACTTTTGCTGACTAAAAATACAATATAAATGGCTTACATTTAAACCGGTTATATTCAGATTTGTGACCCTTTTATATATTTGTGCCATGATACGAGGTTGTGATGATTTCGGGGGAGAAACCCATCTTCATGTGTGTGACTGCAGCTGGATGTTTATTTTCCCTTGGGACTACATGGAAGTGTTTACTGGGTTACAGAAGCTGGGACAAGTTGGGAAAACAGGGTCAAAGATGTGCTTTAGTGGGCTCACTGTGGAAGGAAGAAATTTGCTAATTATCTGAAAGATGCTGGACTAACTACAAGCCTGTAAAGGGGTAGAGAAGTATGTAACAGATGAGACCAGAAGAAGGCAGTGAAACAAAGAAAAAGACTACACAGAACGTTTGTGATCTACATTTAATATGATAGGAAAACACCCAATGGGTCAGTGTAGCTGTGGGGAGAGGGAGACAGTGGAGCATGTAGTTGTAGCTTGTCCTAGGTATGAAAGAGAGGGAAATGATGAATACAGGGTTGGAAAAGGGGGAAATAACTTCCAGAGTCTAGTAGAATGTGGGAAATCTAAGGAAGGGGAAGAATCATTATGAGATTTCTTATCTCAACTGGTCTAATTAAAAGAATATAACAAAAGAGGTAATAAGAAAGAAGTAAAGTCCAGCAGATGGCGGTATATGCAACATTAAGGATGCCGACTATGGCAAGCCGTTTTAACATTTAATAGCTAGACTGAATATGTATTGCAGATATCTGTAATTCAATTCTTCCTAGTCATAAAGAACATTTCAGATATCCACAATGGCATTCTGGATATCTGCAATTGAATCTTTACTAGGAGAAACTCCCTAGTCATAATTTTAATTTCAGATATCCAGAATGAAAAACTATTCCAGATATCCAGAATGTAATTTTGAATATCCAAAAATACATTGTGACTAGTAGAAATGTAATTTCAGATATCTACAATTAGAATTGTGACTAGGAACAATTCAATTGCAGATATCCAGAATGTAATTGTGGATATCTGAAATTGAAAGCCCAATACAGGTTTCCAGGTTGTTATTGCATCAGGTTGTCATTTGTATTACGCAAGACAGGATGTTTTTCCTGCTATTCTGACCTACAATCTCTGAGCAGCAGTTATATGAGCGAGGGGCAAAGTTCAAGGAATGTTGTGATGAAGTATGTCTCAGTTGAATGCATACATACTTTTAAGGGAAGCTGCAGCAGGGTGGCCTACTAAAGATATAAGATTAAAGGGTTTATTTTCATATGCACAGTAAAGAAACGTGTTTCCCTGTAAATCCTCCTGGTATTTGAGCTCAGTTGATTTCAGTGGGTCTTGTCTGCTCTCTGTAACGTTGACCGTTGTGATGGAGCCTGTGTGAACTTATTTTAATTTTCTAAATGTTGAACAATATATTCTATTAATATGTTTCCTTAATGTGGATTCAGATGTGCTGCTGCTTTTTTCCTGTGAAATGATCAAACCCAGGTGGAACTAATACTATTAACAGTGACCCGGTTCCATTTAAATATCCTGTAGCATCGTGTAAAACACCAGTGCCTCAAAACAGAATGGGGGGAAAAGTAGTGTATAACAAAGAAAACAGTGGTGCATGCTGTTTCTATAATGAAGTTTATCTGGGAGTTTGTCTCCACATGACTAGTAAGCAGCAGACTGAAGCCTGGAAGCAGTCGTTCATCAAGTGTGATCAAAGCTACAGATGTACAGGTTTCCTGTCTTGAGGGACAAGCGAAGTTTGAAGTAAATTAGCAGTGATGTGACGAGTCCTCAGAGACTTTTGTTTTCAGAAAGTCAACTTTAAA
Organism: Chelidonichthys spinosus; assembly: GCA_029853015.1. NCBI lineage: Eukaryota > Metazoa > Chordata > Actinopteri > Perciformes > Triglidae > Chelidonichthys > Chelidonichthys spinosus. The sequence continues at coordinate 3,657,181 of CM056825.1, read as the reverse complement.
TGGACACATTTGGTAACTGAGATCTTTCAAATGAGATGTGAATGAGAAACATAACAAAAAACACTGACCATATGTACAGAATGACAATATTCTATGTATTTTTAAAAGCAAATATTTGAGATGGCTGGACAACCTTTTAAAGAAAAATACTGTTTATTAATCCTGCAATAATTTTTACCACTTAATTACATTTTAAATAACAACAGATTTTGACCAGAGAAAAACATATAGATTTGTAATTTAGTGCTATATAGAATTAAGAGAACTTAACAATTGGAATCTTTAAGTCAAAACATATAAACTTCTTCTACATTAATATTTAAATTGATTAGTGATAATTCACACATTAATATAATTATATGTTTATATTGTAAATGTAACTTTCTCAATGAAGTCCAACAAAACATTTCTTGTAATGTCACGTGGACTGTGATTAACTGTTTTATTCTATCAATGATGTTTGTAATAGATATGTTGACCAGTGGTTCAGGTAATGTCACATAATGACTTGGCTCATTATGCACGCAGCTATGTGGAAAAACACAAAGCAGCAGGACGGTGGCGAGCGCAAAAAGGGGGACAGTGCTGCATTCAGGCTCCTAACAAACACTCCTACATCCGAGAACATCAAGGTTAAACAATCTGTGGAAATGTGTCACTAAGAGTAACAAACATAAACATATTGGCACCCTCAAAAAATAAGTTGCATATATAATGCTTGGTGAGGTTCGCCCAGGGCGTCATGAAACCTAGGACCTTCACTGCTCGCTTTGTGTTTTTCAGCATAGCTGCGTGCATAATGAGCCAAGTCATTATGTGACATTATGTCAACCACTGTTCAACATTTTTTTTTTAGAAACATCAATTGATAGAATAAAACACTTAATCACAGACAACGTGACATTACAAGAAATGTGTTTCCAGGGAGAATTAGGAAATATATGTATTGTATATATGTGTTAAAGTTTATGTCTTGTTGAGTCGGCCATATCAACCTGATACAATATATACTTTTTTTATCAATACTTTATTTTGACTGTGCATTGTGAAGAACAGTGGTTTTCTTATAACAATATAATAAGATCCCACATTGAATATAAATTACACAGAAAAGTGTATAAATAACACAACCATGAAATATCGTAACAAATGTACCCTTGGGTTTCCATTTTTCACTTAATTTAAATGTCTACTTTCAATGTGAATAGAGACTACGCCCATTCAATTCCATTTAATTCCATTTTATTTATAATCCCATATCACAAAAGATGTCCTCCCAGGACACTTAACACATTGATCAGGACTAGAATACGCTCAAGAGTCTATACAATTTGAAAGTCCCAACATCACCCAGGGCCCATGTGATGTTGTGACGCAACCTCTTCTACTTTCAGAATGATTAAGGGGAAACACATGACTCGGTCGGTTGGAAGGTTCACACACTTGAGACGTCCCAAAGCAGGTTGTGTGTCTCTGTGTGTGTCAGCCCCGTGGTGGACTGGCGGCCTGTCTCGGGTCTACCCTGTTTTGGATGCTCACAGTTAATGGATGGACAGCCTGAACTTTCCTGTGGAACTCAATTTCCATAATTTCTGACTGCACGTGTCATCTGAACCTGCTTAATTCCAGATGGACACAATTATGAACATTAATTATGAACAGGATGTTGGAGAGCAGGTTATTAGAGATGCGTCGTTAAGTATAATAAATGTAAAAGTACTTCAGGACACTAATTAAGGTCAGTGAGCAATACATTCTGTCTGTTCACACTGGATGGTACAGTAACTTAAACAGAAGTATTAATGTGCCATTTATAAATCACATGAAGACGCAGCACAGAGGTGCTGTTTGCCTCAGAGAGCTCTAGAGGGAGACGTCTACTCATTTATATACAGAGAGCTTTCTTTTTGTGGGACAGTTTTCCAATATATTTCCTCTTTTGGTATTTGAGGCGTTTGCATTTCAGAAGTGCATTAAAAAAATGTAATCTGCATTTTTTTTTATCTTGTAACATCTACAGAAAAACATTTAACCTGAATCAATTACAAACTTTGATATTTATAAGTTAATGAATGGAAAAGTGAAGGATGAAAAACAGCGTGTGTGCAGGACAGACAAGTATTACACTTGGTACCTTTACTCTGAAGGAGGATACAATGATCACTGTATATTTAAATATTTCTTTCCCCTCGTATTCAAACTCACACCTCTTACTTTTGCTGTGTGCTCATGTGGGGCATGCACATGGTGTGTGTGTGTGTGTGTGTGTGTGTGTGTGTGTGTGTGTGTGTGTGTGTGTGTGTGTATAAAGGGCAGAGTTCAGAGGGAATTGGATCCTAAAGCCCAGTAGGTGTCAGGAAACCTGGACTGCAAAGAATGACATGCAAGTGATTTGACTTTGCATTAAAACAGATCTAGGTTTGTTAAAAATAGTCAAATGTGAAATTAAATCACTGCAACTTTTCTGATGACTCATCAATGTGGATTTAATACAAAGACATCAGATGTTTTAACTTGTTTCATATAAATGATCTAATGTTCAACATTCAATTTCTTGGAATTAATTAGAAATTAATTGGATAGAAAGGTGCAGATCTGCCTGGCAGATGAAGTCTTGTTGCCCCCGAGCTCCTCGTTACTTGCTGAGCATGTTGGGATCTTGTTCCAGGACACGGTTCGTCCTCCAGTACACAATTTGCTACAGGAAGCCATGTGCTCTGTGTCGCATTGCACATGTGCGTGGAGGAAGGAGGACTCGTCTACTTCGTAGGAAGGGTCACACACGTTGGACGTCCCGAAGCAGGTCAGTTCAGCGGCGAGAGCCACTTTAGCAATGAGCGGGAAAATAATCCCTTTTAAAGGGCATTGCACGGACTTTTGGAATTTCTTTAAGTGAGCACAGAGATTAAAATTCTTTTAATTTAACAAATATGCCAACACGGTGAGCATGCTTTAAGAGTGAGTGATATAATCAGTTTTGAGTGAAGGCAACTATCCATATCTCTACCAGCAACAGCTGTATTACAGTGCATGCTGATTAATCTGGAATCAATACTTTTGAAATGAATTAAGTCATCCTGAATTTGAACCATATGAGGCAAGTAGACATGTAAAAAATGGGTTGTAAACCATTACAAAGAATTAAAAAAAAAGCTGAGACATTTCGGTGGGTGATCCCACAACAGAGGTGTGTGTGGCAATCAATGATTTGTCTGATTGGGTCATTAATCATGTAAAGCAGAGCAGTTCAGATGCAGCTTTTGACAAAGAAATAAAACAAGTACAGGACTTTGGTCTAATCAAAGAGGTGCTGTGTCCAGTTAACACGCATCCACTCTAACTTGGACGGCTGTATTTATAGAGGGGTTAAAGAAGAGGGCAGTTTGAGCTATTATGGTACAGTAGCTTGCATTTGGACAGTGACCATTTCTACAGGTAAGATCCTTTAATTTCACTGTCTTGTCTTGTTTGTGTATATAAGCTGCCATTCTTGGCCAGTTTAGTGTCAAAGGAAAACATCTAGAGCAGGATGACCCCAGTAGGAAAAAGGATAAAGCTACAAAATGTAATTAAAATAGGGACAAAGTATCTACAGCGTGCTTTAACTGCAAAGCCACTCAGTTCTGATTGGGATTAAGACCCCTTTCAATGTGTCCTCATAAAGAAACTGATCATATCTAACTACTTCTGCACGTTTTTAACAGAATTGATGTTGTTGTTCCCTTCACAGTGTGTTTATTTTGATCTCTACACTCATCATCTAGGGCTGTCATGGTGGTTAAACAAGCGTGATCATACATCACATCTCCCCCTCTTCACAGACCGTGCAATGGATCACGTGCTGAACATTGCCGACTATCACATCCTCACTCCGTACGTTTACCCGGCCTCGTGGCCCGAGGACGGGGCCCTGCGTCAGATCATCAGCCTGTGGGTTGTGACCAACCTGGGGGCGGTGCTGATTTATCTGGGCTTCGCCACTCTTAACTTCTACTACGTGTTTGACCATAAGCTCATGAAACATCCACAGTTCATCGAGGTAAGGCTGTTTAAACGATAGGCCAATTAAAAGTCAAGGAGGAGTTGATGGGGAAGACTTCTCCCGCATCCTAACCTTGTGTGTTTGTGATCCAACGACAGAACCAGGTAAGACGAGAGATTCACCTATCGATGGTCTCCATCTTCTGGATGAGCTTCCCCACAGTGGGCCTTTTCTTCTCGGAGATCAAGGGAAACAGCAAACTTCACGACAACGTCAGTGACTCTTCTCTGGGTGAGAGAACCTGAAATATTCAAACCCAAGGGCTAAAAATAGCCACCAAATCAAATATTTCTAATTTTGTTATATCATTTCGTTAACAGGGTTATAAAATAATTTGCCCTCATGAGACCCATTAGCTCAATGGTCTGTTTCCGTTTCAGGCTGGCCCGGGTTGTTGCTCAGCATCGTTGGCTTCTTGTTCTTTACAGACATGTGCATCTACTGGATACACCGCGTCATGCACCATAAGAGCATCTACAGGGTGAGCTTTTCTTTCCACAGTTTCATTCTGGCTAAAACACACTGTAGAACTTAATGAAACACTGAAACAGACCTTTGTGTCCCCACCCCTCAGCACTTACATAAGCAGCACCACATATTCAAGATCCCTACACCGTTTGCCAGCCATGCCTTCCACCCAGTCGACGGTTTCCTGCAGAGCTTACCCTATCACGTCTACCCATTCATCTTCCCCCTGCACAAGGTACCAAAACATTTAGTAATGCTACACAAGGTGCTGTTCAAACTTGGATTGAAGCTACATGTAAAATTTGATTAATTCACATTACTAACATGTTGTTAGTGTCATGAACTGAGATGTATTTAAATGACATTTAGGATATTTACATTACAGGTGGTCTACCTCTCACTCTTTGTCTTTGTGAACGTCTGGACTATTTCCATACACGATGGAGACTATCGCATCCCCGGCCCACTGCTATGTCTGATCAATGGTGCTGCTCACCACGTAGACCATCACCTCTACTTCTACTACAACTACGGACAATACTTCACCCTCTGGGATCGTATAGGGGGCTCCTACCGTCACCCCTCAGCCCTGCGGCAGAAAGGCCCACATGACCACATTCGCAAGCTCATGGCAGAGGCGGCACACACACAGTGATAGTGGTGCTCAGGATATTCTTTTCCTGTTAAACCCCCTGGGAGGGAGGCAACAGAGATGCTCAGCCTGGGTCACGACGCAAGAGACAACTGTGAAATATTGAAGCTTGGAAGGAATTCTGAATAAAAACCAGCGAAGTTGAGCTAATAGTTGAATTTTCAAGAACTTTAGTCTGACAGAGGGAAATGCATCTCATATTTACCTCCAGGTCTGTATTCATCCGACTGCCAACGCGGTGCTGTGATTTATGATCACATCTTCATAACACAAGGCCAGTGAATCTATGCTTTATGATTGGAGTGATGGAGAGTTGACAGTGCACTGTCCTCCTCACTGGATTCAACACAAGATAAGAAAACTTTACAGACAACAGAGGCATTTTTATGTTATTTATATTTATAAAGACTATCAAATAAACGCAATACTAATGGGAATATAGTTTCCCACCATAATTTCAGCTTTGTTGGAACATAAGACAATAATATGCAAATAGATGGTGAATTACATGTGTCTGAACTCATGTCCATATCCACGTTTCTCCCACGTTGTCCTATTCTAGATCAGTCCTTTAGCTCCCAGTGCTTGGTGTGTTTTCATGCAGGCTCTGCAGAGCGAGGTCCGTCCACTTCATCTCTTGCTCTTTCACAGACTCTGTGGAGCCGCCGTTGTCCTGCTCAGCCTCAGGCAATTCACTCTGACAGAACAGGGGAGAGACGAGGGGTGTCGTGAAAAAGAGGAGCAGCTCGCGCTACTTTATGTCAACGGTGTGATGATGTCAAGACAAAAATGTGTATTTGAGCAAAAGACTAAACTACTTTCAAGTCAAAACAGGAATATTTACTGTCAGATGTTCAGGGAGGGGCTTAGGGTTGTTGACACAAAACAAATCTGATGGCAGGAGGAAATTTGGAAGCACAGAATCACTAAGTTAAATTATGTAAGGCCAGAATTGGCTGCACGGTGCTGAAGTGGGTCGCACTGTTGCCTCACAGCGAGAGGTTTCGATTCCCGAGTCAGGTCCGGGTTCCTTCTGTGTGGAGTTTGCATGTTCTCCCCGTGTAAGCGTGGGTTCTCTCCGGGTTCTCCGGCTTCCTCCCACATCCAAAGACATGCAGGATGGGGATAGGTTCATTGATGACTCTAAATTGCCCGTAGGTGTGAATGTGAGCATGAATGGCTGTGATAGACTGGTGACCTGTCCAGGGTGTACCCTGCCTTTGCCCAATGACAGCTGGGATCGGCTCCAGCCTCCACCCCTGACCCTGAATACAGGATAAGTGGTAGACAATGGATCGATGGAAGGATGGAAGGGTGGAAGGCCAAAATTGCAAGTATCACAGGAGCAAGAAATGAGAGCTTTCTTTTTTTTCCCCCACTATTAAAGATGCTTGCTCTCCGTTTTTGGAAGTTTGTGAACCTTCATACAAAAATACTGAGAGCAAAACAAATTACACAAAGGTGAAGGGTCCTCCAATTTGAACATACACCAACTTAAGGCTGCGTCCTAATTTGTTATTTTGTATTTTAATACAAAATCGAAAGTAGTCTTTGAGAAACATGTCCACCTGCATGAAACCCAAATGTTCGATGGGAAACCGGATGTAAACGACTCTATAAAAAGCTGTTTTTAAAATTAAGTTTGTGCAGCATTTACCAGAGGGATGGTGACATCTTCATACGGCAGTCTGTCTTCCCTCCAGGCGTCATCGGTGAGGTCCAGGACTCTCCCGTCTCGTTGGATTTCACTGTCCATCCTCACAGATCGCCTCCTTCTGATCGAGTTAGCCTCAAGCTAACTGCAACTTCAAACGCTGTCAGTCCACTGCTACCCTTTACAAATATAGTTAGCCCACCAAACAATGACTGGGTGACGAGTAACGTGCGTGTTTAAAAAGTTAACAATTCGGTTCAGAGTGTGGTTCGGTTAATAACGCGTTTTCAGTTTCTGTTTATTTTCTAGCGTAGCCGTTTGAGCAAAGCAGAGCAGATGCGGTAATTGTACGTCACCAGCTGACGCTTGGTGATGACGTAGACAATGATGCCTTCACACACGGGGTATGATAAATAGCCCATTTAGCAGCCGATTAAGTCACAGTAAATTAATAATAAAAGTAATAACATTAATAGTAATAATATTAACAATACAAGTAAAAGATAACATCAATAATAATATTACAAAATGAAAGTAAAACATGTATTTTATATGAAAGTAAAATTATGATGTTAAAAAAAATGGTTGTGTAAGAATATTCAAGTTAGTCAGACACAACCGTTTCCAATGAGTTTATAAATTCAAACGTAAATAATCGGGCATCGCACTTGTTGTGGTTTTTGTTTTGTGGTTTCCATGGTAACCAGACCTCTCTTCCTCGAGCTGTGCTCCAGACATCGCTTGAAATCGCTGCTTTGGTTAATTGCATTTGAAGGTAACGGTCTTGACTTGATTACAGATTTCATTTAGGAAGTACATTTGGTGTTGTTGCTCCTTTAGTAATGTAATTTGCCTACAGGCCTACTTTTATAATAGATACTCAATTCCATGTGAAAGTGTATCCAAGCAGTTTTTTTTTTTTTTTTTTTAACTCTGCTTTAAATGGTCTTGTACAGTGATACAGTGATAAAGGCTCATCAAACCCTTTATTTCATACATTTGCCTTATGATGTTAGTAGTTGAACAAAATAGAGAACCCTTTGCATCTAAAATGAGCTTTGTTTTGCATTATCTTGTACTAAAGAGGAGGAATGTGCATTCTGATGTTGTAGGCACTGCAAAGATGTCGGCCTCTCAAGAACAGCACGTTGACAACAGAAAGGCATGTGTCAACGCTGGAAACCCAGTTTTCAGCTGCATGGTGACTGATGTGCGGCCAGCGCTGTGGACAAAGCCCCAGAATCTACTGTACAGGACCACTTCCAACGACTATGGGCGTATCGCTCCAACGTTTGAAAGCTCACCGTGTACTTTCCACCCAAAATCTCAAAGATTCACTGAAGGCTTGCGAAGGACTGGGATGTATCGTGACAACTCCCTCAATACTGCCCTAGATCGAAGCAAGGTGTATGACGGTCCCAATTTGCAACACACCATTTAAATGCATACACGTGAGAATTCAGATGCCCACATTCAAACCATATCTGAAGGACTTTTAGACTTTTAAAAATGGGCCACAGCCCGGATCATGGACCTGGACCACGCTACTTGGAGTCCCCTAGAAGAACTATGAATCCTCTCTGTCACTTCCTCCTCATTCCCCCGACCAAAAAGATCTTAACTTGGAGTTAATAAATGTGTTGACAAATAAACTCAGTCTTTTTTTGTAACCATTCAGGGGCACAATGTAGATTCATTTGAATCCCAGTGAGAAAGGGTTACAATAAATCCCCATTTGAAGATATAACCTTTATTCTGCTGTATTGTATCATTCTATCATGAATAGTCTGTGATATATATATATATCTCAACACATCATGACACTGTGTATTTTGCAGGTGCACTTTAAAATGGAAATATTCTACTTGTCTTGTGCATCAGACTGAGATCCTGGTGATTGCGTTCAAGGACTTTCGGAAAGCGTATCTTCAAGTCATCTCATCGCCGTCTGTCATTCACGCCCAATGTCTATTCTGTTGTTGGCATGTTGTTTTAATTCAACACTTGAAGTAGCACACGTGTGTGATGCGTTTGTGCTACCACTGCAGAGTATAGTTACTTCATGTAACTTTATGCATTTTAATTTTGTTGTTGTTGTAATAACTTGTTGCATTAATTCGTATTTCACGATTCAAAAAGCTGCGTGAAACGTCACGGATGATGACAGGAATATATGGGAAGATATAAAAAGGGGAAACCGCGGTCTTCGCTATGTTTTTGACGTTGTGTTGAATAGAAACCCTCCTCCTCCGCCTCCTCCGCCTCCTCCTCCTCCGCCGCCGCCTCCTCCTCCGCCAGCCGCGCCTCCGCAGACCCAGCTGATGATGGCCAACCTTTTAGCTGCGAAGGCTACGGAACTTAGCACAAACAGCTAGCGGTGTAGCGCTGTTTAAATAAAAAAAATGTGTGTGAGGTTGTTAGCTGTGAATGCGCTGCTCTACAGCTCAGCAAATATGCGTCAATGTCTGTAGACGGGTCGGTTAAATGTACCGCTGTGTTAAAACGGCGTTTAAGTAACAAGCGTAGCTCAACGCTTCTCCCGTTAGCTTAAAACTTGTGTAGTTTTGACAGTAGCATCAGCGGAGTGCTAACCGGGCTAACGGCTAGCTGGTTAGCAGCAACACAACGCAACTAGCTCTCTCTGGTTTTGTTGACTACTTCACTCTGGCTCGACCGACTTTGAATGCTGCTGTTTCTTTTCCCCCTCAGCGGTAGCAACGTAAGTATGTGTTTCGGTTAAATACGGGATGATGAGTGCTAGTTTGTGAGACTTGCTGGGGGGGTTTTCACTCGGAACTGCTAATGTTACAAATTGGTGGGTGGCTAGCATGCTAACCGGCTAACTGAAAACCTCTTGTTTGTCAACAATACTAAACTGTCTCGGTTGTTTTGGTCACATTGAGCTGTTTTAATGAACGCAGCACGACTCTTGAGGTTGAAACGGCCATTGTTAAACATATGGTAGCTACTTACATTTTTAGATAAACAGCTAAATGGCCCATGTCGATTTTTCCTTTTAGGTTTAACTATTTCATTTTTTCAAGGCTTGACACTTATCACATGGGGCGTGTGACCTCAGCTAGTTATAAGCTTTGCACAACCCACTGCATGATTAGCTGTGAAATGTACTGCCCTGTTAGACTTAATGACATGGGGCAGAATTTCACTTTTTTTTTTTCTGTAAATCTGTTTGTGTTGTTTCCACAGCCACACGAGCTCTGGATGAGACCTGGAGCCTTGGGCTGTCTATGATGATCAGAGCTTCTTTCATTGCATCACCTGACCCCTCCCGGTCTGTTTGACTAGCATTACTCCAAACCCAATCCCACGTCTCTGATTGGCAACAATATGATCATTCACGCTGACCCCACCCAGCCCAATGGGACAAGTATACCCAAACACCAAGCTCTCCAAATGATATGATAGTAGCCACCTGGATCACTTTTTGTGCTTGCAGGAGCCTCGCACAGGTTCTGCTCTTCCTTTCCTCCTCAAACTCAATTTCTCCATTCTGGGAGACCCTTGCCAGTGTGGTCTCCGGCACCGGAACCATGGGAAACAGCTGTGTGTGCCGGGAGGATAGTGACGTGGAGGACCACCACCATGGGTCGTCGAGGTCAACCCGAGGACAAGCCAGGCGGGTGGATCACGGACCAGGCGTAGGCGTTGACGCGGGAGAGGCGCGGAGCAGTCGACCCAGGGACCCGGTCAGGCCGCCACGCCGAGGGCGAGGGCCCCACGAGCCGAGGCGAAAGAAACAGAATGTGGATGGCCTGGTGCTGGACACGTTGGCTGTCATAAGGACACTCGTGGACAAGTAAGCCAAATAAGAGTGATACGATGAGTATAATGGGAGGAAGAGTTGGAGTAGTCTACAGTTTTATTTAATTTTTTTATAATTTAATTGAGACAAACAATATAATAAATCAGTATTTACACAGTTATGATGTCTGTTTATCAAAAAACAATTCCCCCCCCCAATCAAGTCATTTGCATGTAGAAACTTTAGTAGCAGTAATTATATGTGGTGCAGCAGCATCTTCTTGATTGAGCTACCCATGAAACTTATACACGTGTCAGTGGGAATTTGAAAAATCACGTTGATGTCATGTACGAAACATGCACATGGATTTCCAAGAATCATTTCAAGGCTTGACTTATAAATGAAAGATGATTAAGTTTCAGTATTACTTGGTTGCATTAGAATCAGAAGATCAAGCTGGCTGAAGTTATGGCTGTCAGAACGAAAGCAGTTCAAAAGCTTGGGACGAGCCATGACGAGCAACCGTAATAAGCTGCATCATCAAAAACGACGTTCACTGAAGTGAATCTTCTACGCTTGCCTTACCCTCTCCATGGGATAGCATTACTGTCAACCACAGGAATGCACTAAGGCGTGATCATAGCTTTTATAATATATCAGATGCCGTGATCACGGGGGTTGAAAGACCTTAGATGTACTTGTTGGTTTAATACTCTATAAAGTATGTACATACATCACAAAATATATTAGTTAGCGAGTTTGTGATGTATTCAAGCGAAGAAGCAGGCTGTTATTACATTTTTCCTTTCTTTTCTTTTTTCAGTGACCAAGAACCCCCTTACTCCATGATCACTTTGCATGAGATGGCAGAGACCGGTAAGGACATTTCTTAATTGATGTATTACACAGCATATTGTCCAGTTATGAAGCTGGTACAGTATATACGAAGCAATGTGACGTCACGCACAAGCACTTCTCATGTGTTTTGAAATGTGAGGATCGGGCGTTATAAAATGGGAACCAGCAGCTCTAGTCAGAAGAGGAAATATGACGTTGTTAATGTCTCCGTCGACAAAAAGAACATCGTGGTTGACTCTAAAGTCATGCACACAGTTGTTCAGAGTTTCAGTTAAACTATATGGCTGTACAGTTGAGGCTTTTCACAAATTGTCCAGAGGATTTACAGTTTTGACTGACGGGTGAGGCTTCCTAGGAATTCAAACGGGTCCCTTCCAAATATTGCTGTCCCATCCCCCTCGGGCTGAGCTGACGGGCTGTTTTTCAACAACTGCTGATGCAGCGATATTACAGTAACGTTGTAAGCAGCAGACCGATCAGTGATTGTTTTCCCCGTTTAGCCGCTCTGACACACCGTCCACGACATGTCCATCTATTTCAGGAATTGAAACGTGTTGTTCAAAAGCAGGTCCAACAGTAAGCAAATTTGGTCACAGTTTTGAGGGCCAACAAAATCCTACATGAAGAGGGGATGGGTGGGATTGAATGAGGTGTAAAAACGGCTCATTTATCTCAAACTTGGTGTTTTTTTGCTGCTCGCTAATATTGCTGTTTCTCCCAACACACCCACTGGCCCAGTCTGGGTGTGGGGGTGTGTGTTACATCACCTGGGGAAGGGACATAGTCACGATTTACGCTACAGCATCATGTGTTGGGCACTACTATCATAGGATAGTAGGATTTAAATATTTTTTCTATTTTAAATGTTCCAGATGGATATTTTTTCTTGTTTTTGCAGCAAGAGAATGCAATATAATAGAATAGCTGTCGTCTGATTCTAACTAGTATTTGTTTCTAGTCGATGTTTGCTTTTGGATTTGTTGTTTGTGTGTTTTCATTTGCATATGGTGAACGACGCTCTCATGCTGTGGGTGTCTGTGTGTACACTTGTGCCGTAGCCTTTGAATTCTTGTGTTTGCACATATGGTGTTTGACTTTCACGTGTTGTGGTTCGAATATAGCCAAGTCGGGTATTAGCTTGCAGACGCTGAACCCCGAAGGCAGCCAAGCAGCGAGTCAGTCAGTCAGCCGGCCGGTCAGACTCTGTTTGACGTGATGATGTTACATTATTCATCGGCCCCGTTGGCTGGGGCTTTCATCAGTGATAGCGTTGGAGATGGAGAGTTTCTCATCGACTCACCTAATGGACAGGAAATGGACATTTTAGTATTTATGCTGCCTCTATGCGGAGACTATCAAGTGTGTGCTATAATAATGAAAGCAACACAGGGACAAGGGGGGCCAAACTGGACCACGGAGGAGAAATATCTCAACGATCAGATCAGTTCTGTTGAGTCTCAATTCAATCCCGTCTTCTCCCTCAGATGATGGTTGGCTGGAGGTCGTCCAGTCCCTGATTCGAGTGATCCCATTGGGCGATCCACTTGGCCCCGCAGTCATAACCCTTCTGTTGGATGAGTGTCCCCTTCCCACCAAGGTTAGTGGCTTATGATCATGTATAACACAAAGTGTCATTTTAAAATATTATGAACCATAACCTGTAAATGTCTTACCCAAAATAAGAAAAGACTAAGGTGGAAAAGGTTTTTAAACTTACCCAGCACTAATCAGAAAACCAATCTAGCCCTGTATACATAGGACTAGTATCATCTGGTGACCTTTAGTAATACATATTACATATATATTTCAATACAAACACCTATTCGTTATGTCTATTGAGGTAGCCTCTCGTCGCTGAAGACGTGAGGTCCCCATGTAATACTCCCTTTTCCTTTTCCCCGTTACTTTTGTCTCTGTTTTGGTGTATAATGGGACACAAACTCTGCCTTGTAACTTCATCACATGTACTGTTTTCATTTGGCCTCCAACCCCCTCCGACACCAACCTTTATTTGTCCAAAGGAAAAAACCTTTGGACAAATAAATTCTGGTTAGGACCCCCTGCAGCCTTGTCCAAAGTAACCTGAGGACAAAGGACATACTACGACACTCTGAACAGTATGACTCTATTCGCCCAACCTAACAAAACATGTTGCAGGTTTAAAAAATCTAAAATGCCAAGCTTCAAACACACAGCAGCTATAAAAAGGAAAAAATATACACAACCACAACATGTAACACTCCTTGGCTGCGGGTTGTGTGTTGAAGTAGCTGGACCCGAAGTGCAAGTATGAAAATTCTGGCCCTGCAGACGAGCAGTTGGATGATGTTGTCCGTTCCTGGTTTCTGCTGCATGAGTGATACAGTGCCCTTGTTAATAAATTAGATTAAATATAATTATGATGTACTTTCTCCAGCTGTTGGTCCAGAGGAATAGCAAATGTGTGTGTGCTCACCACTGTATAATGTCCTGACTTGATTTTATTGCATTGTATCTGGACCTCTGTGGGGTCTTTTTCCATCACTTCTTCACTCCTAACTGCTCCATCTCCTCTTTCCAGGACGCTCTCCAGAAACTGTCAGACATGTTGAGTCTGAGTTCGGCTGTAGCACGACAGGACGCTCTGAACCCCGCTAAACACAGAAACACCACGGCCGTGCTAGGATGCCTGGCAGAGAAACTGGCTGGTACAGTCCACATTTATACACCCGATACTTGAGTCAATAGTCTTGCTCTAAACTGCTTTAAATGACACGTTACATGCTGGCTTTAGAGGCAAAGTCAACAGTTATACAAAAAAATGTGACCTTCTTGACGAGAAAAAATCGTTAAAATTACCAACATCATATATTTTATTCATGGCACAGTTCACAAAATGTTTTGACTGTAGCCATGACTACCGTACCACATAGTTAACTGGTAGGGGAAGGACTTCTTCGCCTCTATGGACGCGGAGACTTTAGAGTTCATTGCAAACAACTAATTACAACTTGTGGCTACTTAACCGCAGTAAGACTCATGGATGTTGTGCTTGCCAGTATATACTGTATGTGTGTATATATATATATATATATACAGTATTCAATGGTCAGACTAGACTCACTGAGACACTAAATCTTCTTGGAATTATGAAGCTGGGAAACAGTGACTTTCTGAACACAAGTGTACATTTTTCTTTGTGATATTGAACTATCGATTTTTTTTAATTTTTAGGTCCGGCCAGCATCGGGTTGTTGAGCCCTGGAACTCTTGAGTACCTTCTAGAGAGCCTGGTGAACACACACACACACACACACACACACTCACACTTGTGAGTGGCAGTCTGCATGTCTATGATTAATTTTGTGGAAGGGTAGATTGCTTGGTATATTTATAGCTTTTATACGTGGATGTTGCATTTAGAGGGTCATCACTTTTACACTTTTACAAAATGCCCAATCAAAAACAGCGTTGTGTTTTAGTATCCTGCGACACGCTTTCCAAAGATTAGATGACATGCTGACTCTGTAAATGCAGCGTTCAGACGACCGCATGCTTCAAATGAAACGTATGATGTGGAGTCCAATCATGTCAGACAGCCAGTTGGCTCCGCTCTGTTTTACCACCCTATTGCTACTCTCCAAATATTTTCATCAGATAAGAACCTTACTGTCAGCACAAGCACAAACTGATGATGGTTTCTTTTCTGTGAATCTCCCTCCAGAGCTCTGAGGCCCACCCTACTGTCATGCTGTTTGCTCTCATCGCTTTGGAAAAGTTCTCCCAGACCAGTAGGTTCACACACAATGTATTTTTAGGGCTTTGTTCATACTGAGGATTCACAATGAAACTAGTTAAATACCATGAGAATACCATGATGAGACAGAAAGTGACCTCAAAGAAATGCCACGAACACGAATGACTCATCTTCTGCTTTCTGCCACTTCCCTGTTGGTGGTTTGTCTGTCTCCACTTGTGGTTTTAACAAGTCTTTGAACACCCCACAGGCCAACTGGCTTCTGGTTGCTGTAACTTTTTGGGGGCAACTGCCTCTCCTTACATAGGCCTTTTCTAGACATATTAAGTTTCATCTCTGGGATTGGTTCGTGTTAACAAACACCTGGTGCATCTTCTTGCCCCGCAGGTGAAAACAAACTCACGGTGTCCGAGTCGTGCATAAGCAATCGCCTCGCTGTCCTGGAGTCGTGGGCAGAGCAGCCCGACTACCTGAAGAGGCAGGTCGGATTCTGCTCACAGTGGAGCCTCGACAACCTGTGTGAGTTCTCGTGGCCCTAAAATTGACAACATATGTATGTTTTACGTGGGATCACATGCTCAGCCTCTTTCATTAGCGTGTTTGTGTGAGTCACCGAGGAAGAAATGTGATATAATGTTTCCCCTGTTGTCGCCCAGTCCTGAAGGATGGTCGTCAGTTCACCTATGAGAAGGTCAACCTCACCACTATCAACGCCATGCTCAACAGCAACGATGTCAGCGAGTACCTCAAGATCTCCCCTTCTGGACTTGAGGTTAGTCTGTGTGGATGTGTATATATATATATGTATATGTATATATGTACAATCTGAATGATTGCATGAATACTCCCCTCCTCAGGCGCGATGCGATGCCTCGTCCTTTGAGAGCGTGCGTTGTACATTCTGTGTGGATTCGGGCGTTTGGTACTACGAGGTGACGGTCATTACATCAGGCGTGATGCAAATCGGATGGGCCACCAAGGACAGCAAGTTCCTCAACCATGTACTCCTCTTCAGTGTCTCTATTCTACTTTTCCACATTCAGCTTGTCTTCAGTCACATAATTTAGCTGTGTGTGTGTGTTGTAGGAGGGCTACGGGATAGGAGACGACGAGTACTCGTGTGCGTACGATGGCTGCAGGCAGCTCATCTGGTACAACGCTCGCAGTAAACCTCACTCTCACCCCTGCTGGAAGGAGGGTATGCACTAAACACGCACTTCTATTCCTCAGTCTGAACAGTAGAAAAGAGGGGAACCCATGCTTTAAATGTCGTATTTGTTGAGAAAAACATTGTTTTATCGTTCTCTGGAGTGTTTCGTGATTTTGAGCACCCACACGCTGCTGTCACGGCCAACATTCAGGATGATTTACCTCCCACGCAGAGTATAAGATCATAGTAATAACAGTGTGTGTGTGTGTGGCCTGTTTAGGAGATGCTATCGGCTTCCTGTTGGACCTCAGCAAGAAGCAGATGATCTTCTATCTGAACGGACATCAGCTGCCGCCAGAGAAACAGGTCTTCTCCTCAGCCACGTAAGCCCTCACAGATACACTCACCTCCTTAACATCTGTCACTGTGTCAGTTTTCTTTTTTAATCAAGTGATTGTTCCATGGTTGTCCTCCCTCATAGACTTATTTCCTCTCTCTTCCCCTCCTTCCTCCCTTGTTTCCTGTGTATTCCCCCTCTTCTTTCTTCCGTCATTTCCCCTACTTAACTATCTTTCCTTCACCTCCGCGGCTGTCAGGTCTGGTTTCTTTGCGGCGGCCAGCTTCATGTCATACCAGCAGTGCGAGTTCAACTTTGGGGCCAAGCCTTTCCGTCACCCACCTTCTGTGAAGTTCAGCACCTTCAATGATTTCGCTTCACTGCTGCCGAGTGAAAAGATCATCCTACCCAGGTAAAATAAAAAAGTGTCTAAAATAGACATAGAATCTGTTGTTCCTTGACTGGTGAATCATTTGTTTGCACACTATTTCCACCAGTGCAGGTATGGCATGATACAAACATGACTCATCTGTTGGGGTTGCTCCAGTGTACACCGAGCAAGTTCATTGTAGAAAGAGAATTTGTATCTTTAACTGCTTGTTTTGAGACCACTTGTGTTTTTTCTCATGCCACCAACATCTGCAGCATGACAATGTATTCACAAAAACAAACCCACAGCTTCTCACACACGTCTGATAATGGAAATGTATTCCTGCTTTTGTGTGCGTCTGCTTGTGTGTGTGTGTTTCACAGACACCGGCGTCTGGCCTTACTAAAGCAGGTTAGCATCCGGGACAACTGCTGCACGCTGTGTTGTGACGTCATGGCTGACACGGAGCTGCGGCCCTGTGGACATGGGTACGTGTGAACAAACAGTGCTTGAAATGATTCTGTTTAAATACAGAGATTGTTGTCTTAGTAAATATGTTGCTCATATTTTTATGAATGGATAATAAAACTCTTCCTTTGTGTCCCCCCTCCAGTGGTATATGTATGGAGTGTGCCTTACAGTTAGAGACGTGCCCTCTGTGCCGCCAGGACATCCAGACCCGCGTCAGACTCATTGCACATGTCTCCTGACAAACCTCCTCCCCCTTCTCCAATGAGGAGAGACACACAAGCCCTACAGCCTCGTCCTCCTCCTTTAATCCCCCCTCACCCAGCAGGGCCGCGACGCGGACGGTGCCACCGTGTTGTGACGATACCAGAGCTATGACTTCTGGTAAAAGTAGGCGACGATGGAGGGGTGGAGAGATGAGAGGAGGGGAATTAAAACCACAGCTGGATCCCCAGGAGCGTTCTCCCCCTTACCTGCATCTCCCCTTTTGTAGCCTTATGACAACTCGCTGCAGAAGCTGGGGTTAAGAAGAGTCAACCTTCTACCAACAGACGGAAATAGCAGAAACAATTAAACGAGATTACAGCAACTAACCGCTCATCTGCAAGCCCCTGCGTAGAGTTATCAGATATCCCTTTCTGTGATATGGATATCCCACGCGCTTTAAGCCCAGAGGCTACTACTATTTAATCCCATCGTTGTCATGCACACATCTGCAGATCTGAAAGGGCTGGGTGACAGAAAAGAACACAGCCTGTAGTACAGTATTAAACCCAAGGTACAGATACACTTTCCTGTTTTAGGATTGTAGATAATGGTAATTATTGTGTTCTCCAGGTAGCATTTTCATTCTCTTAAGGTTATACCGACGCATATCCTTTGGTCAGCTTGACTTTCTGTACCAATTGATCATCCACTGGTAGAGTTTACCATTTGGAAACAGGACCTCACTTGGTAAAATGACAGAAAGCTTTAAAGTTGCAGAAATTATTCCAATCGTTGAGGTTTCTGATTCAGTTTACAAGAGCAAATATTAAAAATGAAATAATCTGTAAGGTTACGGAGAACGTTCATAAAATAATTATTGTTTTACAGATTTAAAAAAAACAAACCCTAATTGGATCTGTATTATAAGTAACTGATTATAAGCATGGCCGACCCTGCTGCTTTTTGTGCTTTATCGTCTTTGCTCAGATGTGGATATTTCCTCAGTCTCCGTCATGTATGTGTCAACCACAGGAATTATATACACAGATTATAATTTACAGAATGTGATTCTGTAAATGTAATTACATGTGTCTCCCCAATTATAAGTGCTTATGTTTGAAGAGCCATTGAGGGGGAAGTATAGAATTTAATTTCCACTACCGGACTTTATCTCGGTTTGCTTTATTGGTGCTAACAATTTGGCAAAAACAAATTGTGATGCAGCTCCACTATGAGTCAGGCTCAATCGAGGGGCAGCATAAGGAAATATGTCTTAATTTTTGTTTGCTATGACGTCTGTATTAAGACGACTGTTTTCAATCCTCAAGATGTGATTTAATTTAGTATTATAAATGGTGGTGAATGCTGATGTAGGAACTTGGTCGAGAGGTACAACAGGTTTTTGTAGGTTAACAGTGTTGTAGTAGCCAATAAGTAAATTGCTTAAAACAAATGTGAAATGTTTAAGTTAATCGTTTCCCCATCTTCAATACTGGTTTACAAAAATATCCCAGACACGTTAAGATTTTCATCTTAATTCATCTTTGGGTCTAATTTGGCAATGAAATACTTGAATTTGCAAAGAAACTGCCCAAATCACATTGATTTAACTCAAAAAGTGTGTGCTTCAGAAAAGTTAAGTATCTTTGTTTTACTTGCTACCCATCACAGCATACAGAATGATCAAGTTTGTCAGATTATAAACGTTTCTTGTATCTTTCAGACTGAGTAAAATGTGCTTTCCCGACTTTGTGCTTTATATAACATAACAGTACATCTCTCTGCTGTCATTTAGCCATTTCTCCATCTTCCTCCCTCCGTCTTCTTAAGAACCTCTTGTTTTCTGTCCATCCTTTACTTGAAGCATCTCTGGGTTGACTGAATGACATTTGTATTTTGGAAACGGGTGACGAAATATGAGAAAAATGTTTTTATTTGTACAATTTGAAGAAAGGAAGGAAGAAAAAAAAAAGTATGACATTTAAAATGATCACACTGCATAATTTTGAATTAATTTTGGTCAAATTGTTTATGAAAAGTTACTACTCCACCAAATTGCATGGACAGGAACTGTTAAATCATACAGACTATACTGCAATTATTTAAAAAAAATAACATGCATCTCTCAGTAGGACAAAAGACTGGTCTGGTCACTGTTCGCTATCTCGTATTCGTTGAAGCACCTGATACTTTACATGCAGGTGAGAGGAATTATGTCTGTCTCTGCGGTCAGAGATGAAGTTCAGGATTGTAAAGAAGGTGTGAGTTGTATTTAAAACATCTATAAAAGGAATTTTGTCCCAGAGTTCCCAAAGATGTGATTGAAGAATTATTGTTTCCTGGATTGTGATATTTGTAATAAATGTATGTTTATGTGATGTTTTTGTGAACGACTAAGTGATGTTAAAATTACCTATTTACATTCCTTTTGTCCCCAAAATGTGAGTGATAATATTATTATTACTTATTAATTAACAATATTTTAGGGTTTTTACAGAAATACAACTCAACTGAGGTATTCAATTCAAAAAATGGTATTACTGAATTTAATTGCGATTTAAAGACAATATTGTAATAATCAGATTATTTATTTAAATTTGTTTGAAATTTAAATATAGTTATTAATGTCTGTGTTTAAAAAAAAAGTCCACAAAATCTAATTTCTATAATCTCATCGACATCTTTTCAGGGCGGAACTAACGTGCGGCGGTTTTGTTCTACCGGATGGGACTCAGTTGCGCACATATCTTCGCCGTTTCCTTGGTAACCGAGTTATGTTCGCTATTTCCCGTAACCGTACACGTTAACCACTATGGACTTCCAGAAAATAAGTAAGTACATTTAATTAATTTAACGTGACATTAATGGAGGTTGAAAGTGATACGTTATGTTCGGCAAATGTTAAATATAGATAACAAACTGACCGGCTGACTTACGTTACATGTGTTTAGCTAACGGTAGCTAACCGTTAGCTTTCCTAGCCAGCTAACGTTAACTACCGTTAATTGTATCGTTCAGTAATGGCCAGCAGTAGACGGGCAGCTTTGTGACTGAACGAAATATCGTATTTGTTGTTTGCTTGTTTGTTTTTTTAATAGAAAACGTTACGTGTTTTGTAACGTTAGCTAACAGCTTTGCTTTACCTCACCAACACATTGGTATTCAGATGTCGTTTCCCCTCATTGCTCCAGGTGTCCGAGTCCGTGGAGATGAAGACAAGACCGCAGAACTCGTTGACCTGGATGAAGAAAACTTTGCTTATTCCAGGTGGGATATACAGTCCGGAGCTGTGTAATTTACACTGTGTGAATGTTGTTTCTCTGGGAGACCAAGTACTTTCAGTGAAATGCAAAGGCCAAATACTTGAAATTGAAAAATGCTTAAGCTGTATAATGAAAGGCTTTTTATTTTTTAATCATCCTTCTGGGACTTTACCAGCATTTACTTACAAAGCTCAAGAGAAATTTCAAGCCTTTTTAAATCTCATTTGTGTGACTCAAGTCCAGCTAGAGGAAATAAAATGAATGCAAAGCTGTGATATTTTGAATCTACCTTTTTAAGTTACATCTCTTGTTCTTCTCTCTCCAGTTCCTCGGCTTCAGAAGCTGCATTTGACGGCGTTATTGGCTGCATAGAGGACATCATCATGGGTAGGATTAGTGATGAGTCTATTCTTTGTTATTCTTTAATCAAAGTTTCAATCTTACCGTTTGTGGAAAGTGACCCTTTTGCCTGAAAATGAATGCCTCTGTGACTTTATGACATTATTATAGCACATTTCCCTACTGTGGTATTATGAAGGATTATTTGAATTTATTTTATAAAGGAATTGGATTTAGGTTACTAAAGTGTTTCAACCAATTGAGTCAGTCTGCTCTTTTTCTTTGGTCGGCGAGCCCGGCGGAAAAAATCAGTATGGTGAAGATATGTAAATGTTCTTTTTTATTTATTATTATGTTAATTGTGGATATGTGATGTTCAGCATGTCCATTACCTTTCCTTTAGAGGACGAGTTCCAGCAGCTTCAGCAGAGCTTCATGGAGAAACACTACTTGGAGTTTGAGGATTTGGATGACAACAAGCTCAGCTACACGCCCATCTTCAATGAATATGTGAGTTGCTCAGCATCTCGCTGTGGTCTAATTTATCTCCAACATCCATCTTCTGGTAAACTCAAACCAGAAACATGTTGACAATCATGACTGTTGTGTAGGTTGACCTGCTTGAGAGAAACCTGGAGCAGCAGCTGATGGAGAGGATCCCTACCTTCAATATGAAAACGTTTATAGAACAGATCATGTAAGTCATGACATCATGCACCTGCTGCGACTGAGAAGTATTATTTTGCAGCAGGCCAATAGGTGGCACAAACAGGTTGCAAGTATGACTGGATTCATGTGGCTTCTCTCTCCCATCTGCAGACAACACAAAGACGAGGTGCAAGGTGACATATTCGACATTCTGCTGACCTTCACGGACTTCGTGGCTTTTAAGGAAATGTTTCTGGAATACAGAGCTGTGAGTAAATCTGCAAACTGCAAACGTATTTAATCCCCCTGTTCACTGGGAATCTCAGCAGGAGTTTTGATTTGAACAAAAACAAGTGGTTGGATCTCCTGTTTGTAATTCTTTGCTTTAATACCAGCTGTATGAATGTGTATGTTTCTAGGAGAAGGAGGGCCGAGGTGTGGACATGAGTCAAGCACTGGTGGTCACATCCCTGATTCCTGCCGGATCCAAACACACCGGCTCCACTGAAGTGCCTCCACACTCACTCGTCTGATTTGCCTCCTCTGTATTTTTGTCTCACATTTTGTCCATGAGCATTCAGAAAGTTGTTAGCTTGTGGTCAGTTGTCGGATACTCTCCCCACGTTTCTGTGCACACAAGACCCGTAACGGCAAGTTCATGCATTCCTCTGTGTTTTATGTGGGATGGATTTGGCTTCTTTCTACTCCCCCAACCACTGCACTGGATTTAATGACTACTTGACATGTTCAAATTTAAATGGAATCTGCAGGTGAGAGGTTTACAAATCTCATCACCTTATTTATGTATATTTTTTATTAAAAGTTTGCATTTATTAGCTTTGCCTTGTTGGGGAGACGTAAGCCAATACTGTGATTCTGGTACTAGATTTGTGTTTATGTTTTCCAGGTCGCCCTACTGCTTCTAATGTGAAAGGCATCAAGAAATCCCTTTTCTAAGCGTATATGATTGAATGTGTGACTCTGCTCCCTTTGCCTGGTATGTGTTTTTCATATGAAATGATTGTAACAGAACTTATATGTTTAAGAAGTCTAAAATCATTTGATCAGTTTAAAATGTATTGAATTGAGCTCTGTGAATGTTAAAGTGATTGTTAATGTTCTGTGTGTGTGTGTGTGTGTGTGTGTGTGTGTGTGTGTGTGTGTGTGTGTGATATGTGCAAATACGATCGACAGAATAGTTTTCAGCACAATTTCAAAGTGTTTTCTACTTGTCTTAACATGACAGCTGTAATTGTAAACATATATTATACCACTGGTGAAATACTGATGATGTTGTACTTGTTAGTAAAAAAAAAGGTATTTTCTAAATAAATAGTCACAAGCCTTACAGTGAAATCACCAAGTGCTTTATTTGAACAAGTACATGCTTGGGCCAAAGCATTGGTACAAAAACCCCCAACATATTTCATAAAGGCACATAAAACAGTAGTTGAGTCCTTAGTGGAACAATATTTGAATCATTAAAAAGGCATATCCTGCATCTTTATAACATTCGTGATTCAAATAGTACATTTTTGTACATGTTTCAATGTGTTATCAGTGCTTTGGCTTGGTGTGTGTGGAGTTGAAGTCATGTTCTGACACCTATACTGGTACGGGCTTAACGATGCACACACCAGCCCAACCAACGCATAACCAAACTATCTGTAAACGAGAAACCTCAAACTAACACTATCAATAACTAGATCTTCCCATTTCTGCTTGATAGATGACATCAAATCTACATCTGTTGGAATATTCTTTTATCAGTATTTGTCACATTGTCTGTATTTATATTTGCATTGTTAAGTCTTCCATGTGTGTCCTTTACTTCAGAGGGATAGTTTTACATTTTTGGAAACTCAAGAAGGAATTTATATAAAAATCTGTATCTAAAATACAACTTAAAGGTGTAATATAATAGAGGATATCTTCTGTCTGAATTGGGTTTCATCTCATTGTTAATACTGGGGTTAGGAAGAGGTCAGGGTTTGGGTTACCAGATTCAGCAGTGGGGGGAGAAAACACAAGTAGACATTTTCCGGGGGGGTCAGCATCACAGGGTCTGAGTTCTAGGCGGGCACCGTGTCGGTGGCAGCGTTTCCTCCATCTCCCTTCCACACCAAGTAGGAGAAGTAAGAACTCGCGGCGTACGCCAAGGTCACCACGGCACCAAAGAACTGAACGGAGAGCCGGAGAAACAGGTAGACAAACGGAGAAGAGAGAACATTATACTGTGTCAAACCTCCTCCAACCCACATGAATCAAAAGATTTATGTCTTCATGTGTTCAAGTCTGTAAAGATTCCAGGTATTTATGACTCAATAGCTTTAACAATGTCTTAATCGATCATTACACCAGTAAATGTGAATTTCCCTGGAACGGTGGGCAGTAAAATACTACTGATAAGAGTTAATGACGGATGGGCCACGTGTAGGTCATATGTGTTAAATGCTACTGTAGCTGTAAACCAGCATGTGACAAAAAAAAACATATCTAGCCAGCATGTCCTGACTCTGGTGATTACACACAAACATTTTTAATTTCTATTTTTTTTTTAGATTGGTGAAGAGAGTGGCAGCTGAGGTGCAAAAGGAAAACTGTCATGTGAATCATATGACATCATTGCAAACCACGTGAGCCACTTCATCTTATCCTGCCTTTCTTGCATCTTAAGTGTGTGTGTGTGTGTGTGTAACAGCCACATCCTGCTAAGTAAACACTACCAGAAACACACCTCGCCAAACAATGAATGGCAGACTCTCCAGTCCTAGATCTGTGTGTGTTGACCAAACTATTCCTTCTCTTTTACCTTTGCAGACACATTATCAGAGAGTAATGTCAGACGGTTTGAATATTTAACCAGGTCTTTGTGTTAGAGTCGGTGTCAGGAGTCTTACGGCGGCGGCTGCCATCTGTCCGAAGTAAATGCTGTTGCGGAATTGTCGCACGTTAGCTGCGTTGGCCAGGAAGGCGGACAGATAGAGGACGGTGGCTACGACGTTATACCCCATCACCTGGCAGGAGAGGAGAGACGTTAGACACATTTCCTCAGATCAGGTGTCCCCTTCTCAAGCTGATTGACCCGGCTACCTCTTTTCTAAGTGTTGCCTCCTCTTCCACCGGTCTGGCAACTCTCCTTGCATTGCTTACTCCACTGACCGTCCCTCAAATGGTTCTTGACCCTTCTGGTCTAAATCCATTGGTTGCTTTACTGGTCAAACCACACCTGGATATAACTAATATCAACTGCAGAGGGAGGCTCAGGTGTCACTTGTTGCTTATTAATCCATTATTGTTTATTGTTATGAAGGTGCTCTAAAGCCAGAACCTATATAAAAGCACATTTGATCTACTTTCTGCAGAATAAACACATCTCAAACCCTTTGATTCCACTTTTCTCTCCCTTTCCCTTCACTCCACCTCCTCTCCCCCCCGTTCCTTCCTACCGTCACGGTCCAGGGGACGGAGGTGAGCTTTTCCCGGAAGCCGAACAGGATTATGACGAAGAGGATGGAGGTGAGGAGCCACAGAGTGACAGCCACGGCCATCACCCAGCTATACACTGGGAAAAACCTGTAGGGGGCGTCGGCTATCAAGGCCCACTGGAGCAGCCCCATAAACTAGAAAAGGTAAGAGAGGAAAAAACAAGATAGACTTTTAGAAAAGGACAAGTTTGATTATATTCACTCCTCCAAGGAGCTTATGTTGTCTGTCAGCAAGATTACAGAAAAAAAGACTTGATGGATTTATCATGAAACTTGGTGAAACCTCCAGACATCTAATCCTAAATGATGCTGAGTAATTTACTCAATTTGACCCATCATTTATTTATTTGTGTTTTAGCTGCAGGAACACAAATATGAATTTACAAACATACGTATGATTTAGTTAATTGTTGTGACAGCGACAATAATGTTATTCTACAACATGATAATAGCGGTATAAAGCTCCGTCTGTCATTAAATTAGATTAGATTGTTTATGATCCGGTGGAATTCATATTTGGTACAGTATGTTATTCTCTGCTGTGCAAATATATAAAAAGACACACTGGACAAATATGGGCAACAGCAGACAATATTCATTAGTATTATGAATATGGAGCTACACAGGAAGCAGCTGAGAGTCGGTGACAGTTAATCCACTTAAGGCTTTTCCTTTACTGACATCTGAAAGCAGCAGGTATCCATTCCAGTCTCTAACTGATGATGTTGCGTACTGTCAAGCCATAATTACAACATTTTGAGCAATCGGCACAAGACCGTTGTGAAATAACAGAACCCCCTTGCTTATGTGAACATCAAACATGTCCTCATGTCAGTCAAAACCACCAATACATTTACATTTACATTTAGGTCATTTAGCAGACACTTTTGTCCAAAGCGACTTACAATAAGTACATTTGTCAAAAGAAGGAAAAAAAGAAACCATAACGTATCATTGCCAATAATGTAAGAGCTAAAAATAGAACAAGTGTTAGATCCTCATCTGAGTAGGTCATTAGGGTTCATCCTCTGGAGAACGTGAATGTCAGGGAGTAATGAATGTAGAGAATTACAATTACTATTCTTTTGACAACAATTCTCATATATATATATATATATATATATATATATATATATATATATATATATATAACACACACATATATATATAGCCTGGATTGACTACAAGAAAGCCTACGACTCAATGCCGCACACATGGATACTGGAATGCCTGGAACTGTATAAGATCAACAGGAACCTAAGGGCCTTCATCCAGAACTCGATGGAAATGTGGAAGACAACCCTAGAGGCCAGTTCAAAGCCGATTGCCCAAGTCAACATCAAGTGCGGCATATACCAGGGAGATGCACTATCACCACTGCTGTTCTGCATAGGCCTGAACCCCCTCAGTCAGATCATCACGAAGAGTGACTACGGGTACCGATTCCGTAGTGGGGCAACAATCAGCCACCTGCTCTACATGGATGACATCAAGCTGTACGCCAGGAGCGAGCGAGAAATAGACTCACTGATCTACACCACCAGGATCTACAGTGATGATATAGGGATGTAATTCGGACTGGACAAGTGTGGCCGGATGGCCTCAAAGAGAGGCAAGATGATCAGGACTGAGGGGATCGACCTACCAGAGGGCAACATAGGTGATATCCAAGACAGCTACAAGTACCTTGGCATCCCACAGGCTAATGGAAACCATGAAGAGGCCACAAGGAAATCAACCACAGCCAAATACCTCCAGAGGGTAAGGCAGGTCCTGAAAAGTCAGCTGAATGGTAAGAACAAGGTCAGAGCCATCAACATGTACGCACTACCAGTCATCAGATACCCTGCTGGTATCATAAGCTGGCCAAAGGAGGAGCTAGAAGCCACAGATATCAGGACTAGAAAGCTCCTCACCATGCACGGAGGGTTCCACCCCAAGTCCAGCACCCTGAGGCTATACACTAAGCGGAAAGAGGGAGGCCAAGGGCTAGTGAGCGTCAAGGCCACGGTCCAGGATGAAACATCGAAAATTCGAGATTACATCGACAAAAATGACCCCGAAGGATGAACTGCTAAGTGAATGTCTCAGGCAGCAGAACCATGATGAGAGTGCAGAGGAGGAGCAGACAACCTGGAGGGACAAGCCCCTACATGGCATGTACCACCATCAGATAGAGGAAGTGGCTGATATCAAGAAATCCTACCAGTGGCTGGAAAATGCAGGACTGACAGACAGCACAGAGGCACTAATCATGGCAGCACAAGAACAGGCCATAAGCACAAGAGCCATAGAGGCCAGGATCTACCAGAGCAGATCAGACCCAAGATGCAGACTGTGCAAAGAAGCCCCTGAGACAGTCCAGCACATAGTAGCAGGGTGTAAGGTGCTAGCTGGATCAGCGTACATGGAGCGGCACAACCAAGTGGCTGGGATAGTACACAGGAACATCTGCAACCAGTATGGAATAGAAGTACCCAAATCACAATGGGCCACACCACAGAAGGTGACTGAGAACAACAGGGCCAAGGTACTGTGGGACTTCAGCTTCCAGACTGACAAACAGCTCATGGCTAACCAACCGGACATAGTGGTGGACAAAGAGCAGAAGACAGTGGTGCTGATAGATGTGGCGATCCCAGCTGACGCCAACATCAGGAAGAAGGAACACGAGAAAATTGAGAAGTACCAAGGGTTGAAAGAGCAGCTGGAACAGATGTGGAAGATCAAGGCTAGCGTGGTCCCCGTGGTAGTGGGGGCACTCGGGGCAGTAACCCCCAAACTGGCAGAGTGGCTCCAACAGATCCCAGGAACAACATCTGAAGCCTCAGTCCAGAAGAGTGCAGTCCTAGGAACAGCCAAGATACTGCGCAGAACCCTCAAACTCCCAGGTCTCTGGTAGAGGACCCGAGGTTGAGGATGACACAGATACCACCCCACCAGGAGTCAGGAGGAGATTTTTTATACACAATATAGCGTTATCACCCAGACAGAATCCACACAAGGCTCCTCTGTGCCTCTTTGCTTCTGTCCCTCAAAACCATGTCTATTATGTATGCATGCGATCATATTTCACTTATTACACACCACACACACCACAAACACATTGTGACAGACACACACACACACACACACATTGTGACACACACACACACACACACACATTGTGACACATTGATGTTGACCTTTACAAAGTGCTCCGCTCTGACATGAACAGCAGGAACAGGAGCCAGAAGTTTCAAAACAAGATGATGAATAATCATGAATACGCCGACTTGAAAAGAAAGACGTTTGGTTTGGAAACATTTCCTTATGACATTTCCTTACTTCCCTTTTTTTGTTCCCTTTCTCTTCCCTTCCAATTGTTATTGGTCAACTATGAGCACACACACACACACACACACACACATCCTTTGGTTTCTACTTGTTCAACTATACTCAACAATTTAATCTGACTGCTGCAAACTGACAAAATACGAAGGGAGTGAAGATTGAAAATATGTTTCCAGGAACTTCACTTGACTGAAAACTGTCTGCATATCGTACCATCATGTAAACAAATACAGTTTAATTCAGCTCAGAAAAGCTAAGCATGAAAAACGTGTGAAACGTTTCATTCTGTGTAAGATTTAGTTTGGGATTAAGTTGGACAAGTCAGAAAAGTAAGACACTCTAAACACAAATGCTGTGCAGAAATACAAATAATCCACGTGTGTACAGAGAACCCTCCTGAACGGGAACCTCAGAGAGTCAAGTTTGTTCATGATTACTGATCTATTCACACTGAAACGAGAGATGACAGATGTTTGACAGCTGGATCGTATCCAGATTGAACATTGCACTTCTGTCTTTGAAGAATAAGCAATATGTTCGGTGCAGTGCAGAGCCTTCGGAGGGGACAAAGATCCCCTGTCACATGTCCTCAATGTGGACAGAGTTTAGTGCAAATACATTACCGGAGGAGATAATGAGTTTGAGCTGAAGTTCAGCACTCAGACGTTACTACCAAATATTACAGCAATTTTTCCAGGGAAATGTTTATACAAATGTATAAACACTAACCTTATCAAGTTCCTTGTAGGCTGCGGGCATTATGCCAGTGTTTTGTTGATACGTAGTGATATTTATACACAAACGGACACACATTCAAGAGCCTGTTGCCCCATGCAGGCCTGCTGTAACGTCGACTGCAACTAAAACCAACTTCATATGCACAAACATAATACACCAGTTAAAGGATAAGTCTGATCATTTACATAAATCACCTTATTCTTAAATAACCTGTACATTATTCCAGTGGGGGTTTCGGTCATAATAAAAAAAAAAGTATATGAATGCTACGTACTATTTCGACCATCATGAGGATGGCCGGGATGCTCCGGATGAAGGACATGTTCATCATCGTGGTGATGTTCGCGCTCAGCCCTCGGAGGCTGTTGCCCCCCTGCTGAGAGCTCTGTGAGTGGGGGGAGCTTGTTTCCGTGGTAACCTTGGACGGGAAGTCTGCCATGATCGCTCAGTTTAATTGAAGCTGGGTTCCTGAGAAACCGCCGCACCCACAACAAACTCCTTAGGATTCAGTCTCAGGGCGAAAACTTTCCTCCTCCAACAGTTTTTACTCCTCAGAAAAGATCTGGACGATGGGATTCCGAAAACACTAAACTAAACGATTAAATAAATGCAATCCAAATGTACAAAGTATAGATTCTTAAGATAAATAAGAAAGGAAAAGCCCAGCAAGTTAAAGAGGAGGTGTCCAGTGAAACATCCAGGCTCAGATATCCAGCAGTCCGTCTCTCCACCAGCACCGACAGGCGTATAATGGTGGTGGGTGAGTCTCTCCTCACCTTGCCCTTTCGCCCCCCCCCCCTCGCTCTCGTTCTCTCTGTCTCTCTCTCTCTCTCTCTCTCTCTCTCACACACACACACACACACACACACACACACACAGTAATTTGTTATCCTAGTCTCTCCCTTTCTACCTTCCTTATCTCCTCCTAGTGCCTCCCATACATGGCTCTCGTTTGAGTGACTCATTAACGTGGAAGAGGTGTGGCAAGAGAAGTACAACAAAACTGGGAATAACGGGAGAAAAAAAGTACTCAGTAATACCAGTGTATGTGCATATTTTTACTTCACTTCACGATAAGACAAATGGGTGTGGTACTGCTTCACAGAGTTTAATAAATGACATATATGACCTGATAGGAAAGAGGTCGTCAACGTTTTTACAGGCCAAGGACCCCTTGGCTTATAGAGACACAGTAGGGACCCCCCCCCCCCCCTATTATGTCTTATAAAATTGTGTTGCTTATTAAACTGGGCCAATAAAAATGTGTAGTGCAGCTTAAAGTATCAATAATTGTTGACAGATTCATATATTTATAGAACATTTTAATTAAATATTGACATTTCTACATCACAGTTTCTCAACATAATCCATCCATCCATCCATTTTCTACCGCTTATCCTGTATTTAGGGTCACTTGGGGGGGGCTGGAGCCAATCCCAGCTGTCATTGGGCGAAGGCAGGGTACACCCTGGACAGGGTGAACAGTCTATCGCAGGGCCGACATGTAGAGACAAACAACCATTCACGCTCACATTTTTCTCAACATAATATTTAATATATTTATATTTGCTTAGTTACAGGTTGTATTCATGTTAATGTGTATTTCTGGACATATATTTATATATATATATATATATGTATTTACATACAACGTACAAAGACACAACAGCCTGGAGAAATACACTTTTATATTACCATAATAACATTATGATAACCGGATACAGTACCATAAATAAGTCACAATATCATATTTATTTGTGTTTTTATTTCATGCTCAAATTAAGCTTATTTTTTCTTTATCGACGCATCTTCTGATTGGCGTTCCCTATTTTGCCGAGGCGTAGACGGTCAAACTCAAACTTGTACAATGACGTTTGCATTGTATTTGTCCTTAATCTTACCTGTAATCGCGTGTGTTGGACTGGTAGTGTGAGGCCGACGCCGTTTTATTCGTAAACTCGTGAAGTGTCGGATAGAAACCGACACCGAACTGATATCGCAAAAAAAAAAAAGCATGTCAGAAGTGGGATTCGAACCAACGTCTCCAGAGGAGACTGCGACCTGAACGCCAGCAGCAACATTTGCCAACGTGTGAGGAAGCGAGCCAATCAGATCCGCGGCTCCAACATTCACCCACCAATCACCTTCGCCCAGCTCCAACATTTGACCAATCACGACGGAGAAATGTTGGAAATGTTGGACGGAGCCGAGCGGAGCCGAGCGGAGCCGATTTGCTGGTAAACTTCAGCATTTTTTTTTTTGAGAGGTGATTTCGAGGCGAGCGACAGAGAAAACAGCAGAACAACAAGCGACACGGCAAGTATTTACACCTTTACTACCCTGCTGTACATAATGACACTTTATATAGTGAAGTTATTTCACCTGCATAACATTTAACAAGCAGGAATGTTTATATTTGCTTATTTAAAGGTTGTATTCATGTTAATGTGTACAACAGCCAGGAGAAATACACTTTTATATTACCATGAATTTCACATATTGTTTGTGGTTCGTGGTAAAGACAATTTTTCATGCAAAAAAAAACTACGTTTTATGGCTAAGAAGTTTGATAGTGGTAGATTTTGTATGAACTACATCTCTGTTCTCGACGGGAGTGATACACGTCACCACCCGCACTTGTTACGCTGGAGGTACAGACGGCCATTTCTCTGCTCCACAACCGAGAGCACGAACAGCCTTACCTGCTGGAACATTCAGGAACAAAACACACCGGCATCTTCGTTTGATCGGCACTGAATCGCTGTGGGAAAGGGTTATGCCGTGACGTCACATACTTGACGTGTAGTCTTTCTCATTGTGTTTTCTCTACAGCCTTAAACTGAACAATTGCACAATAAACGGTCAAACACTTGACGTTAAACAATTTAATTTAAATCCACAAACAACATATTTCTAATTCGGGGCATATAACGACTGGGGCCAGCATTTTTTACGATCTCCAGAGGTCCCGTGGAGTCCAGCGGAACTCTGTAGTGACTTCGCCCCGCTATAGATGATAAAGGAGGAGGTTTGCCGGTTTTAATTCGTTAAATCGTAAAACACAACGTGCGGCAAGTGTCGGGTAGAAACCGACACTGAACGGATATCGCACTTTTTTAGTGGAAGAAAAAAAAAAACTTATGTCAGAAGTGGGATTCGAACCCACGCCTCCAGAGGAGACTGCGACCTGAACGCAGCGCCTTAGACCGCTCGGCCATCCTGACGTTATAAGTAAAGGGCAAACCCGTCTATTTTATAGTATCTACAATGGATGATACTCCGCTCACCATTTTACTAATAATATACCGTCTAAAAAAAGAAAAAAGCGTAGCTCAGAAGCAACAGTGGCTCTATTTCATACACGCCTTTCTTGCTCCCTCTGCTGGTGGATAATACCTAAAAAAACACACGTTAGGATATTCTTGTTATTACAGAGCTCGAGCTTGGCTTCCTGCTTGCTTGCAGCCAATATAAATGTCTGTTATGTGGCGGTCCTGGTCCCTTTTTATTGTTTACACGGTTTGCATGGCCTGCAATAAACCTGTTAAATGTTTATCTGTGTGATCCTTTATCTCTCCATTACAGCAGTGTGAGACAAAGCCAAAAAGAGAGAACATATTATTGTAATATTGCTTACTGTAGTTGAGATGAAGACTGTCTGTGGAGGCCTGCGTCTGTCAGGCCAGTAGGTGGCCTGCGTGAATTATCACGGCTGTGTGACAGCGGAGACTCTGGGCCCTTGGCTGGATCAGGAAACGTGTTTGCTGGATGGAGGAAACTTGTAGACGGGAGGTGTCAGAATGTAACCAAACCACACAAACAAGGGCTTGTTCCTCGCTGGCAGGTCAGAGAGGAAGACAAAGAGGCCGGCAAACAGATAGACGGCATATAGACACACAGACCAACGGGAAACAAATGTGAACAACTACCCATTCCCTTTCTTTACTTTCACTACATTTGACACTCTCTCCCTCAGTTAGAAGACGAACATCTGTCTTGAAGTCCTGGACGACGCAAAGGATAAAATGAAAAACTCAGCGATGACATAAAGTGCTGATCTGACCCCAGAATCATTGAGATGGTGACAACCTTGTTAGCTCGACAGTTTAACAACTTTTCTTATCGTTGCATTAGTTCTCTGCAAATGAAGACAGCACATGTCCACTGAGGACCAGTGTACTAAATAGGCTTCTAGTTTTAATAGCAACGACGGTATGAGTCCCTCTTATATATCGAATCATTTTCTGTGTGTTTAAAATCATGCTGCAAATAGCCAACCCATCACCTATCAATGTAACAGTAATATCAAGTAGTAAATACTGGTGAAAATAATATTTATTGAAACTTTGCATTTGTGTCATATCAACTTGAAAAATATATAAAAATGCATAAATATCTCAGCATGAAATACTACAAAATCATTGTAGTTTCTTCCAATCATATTTTGACTGAAACGTGATTGGAAAGTGCAGCATGGTAAAAAAGTAACAAAACATACAACAACAGATTTTGTGAAATCAGATACTTTGCAATGGTAACATAGATATGCTGATTCAGACAAGTAAGAAAAATAAGAAATTAAATGGTACAGAGGAGGGACATAAAAGAAAAAACAACATTATTTTCCATCTGGCTGAAATCAGTCAGGCAGAAATGTTCAAATCCGACAGATTGTAGCTTTAAGGTGATCCAGTGTGTTTTGTGGACTAGTTCACATTCATTCTGGGAGACAAAACTATAATTTAAATAGTATTAATGTTGCTTTTGAAATACTTGAAATGCTTCAAACGGGGCAGCTCCTCCTTTCACATCCAGGAAATTATCAGTTATCTCACAACACAGCATTTGTCAGCTTTCGGTCTTCCCAAAAGGTGTTTAATAAAGTCCAGTCATGATGGGGTGGTATTTCTTGTGGACAACCATGGTGGCGACTCCCTTCACGTCCTTCAGTCTGTCGGAGTCGAAGTCCACCAGGAGCTTCCTGACCCCGGTCCTGGTGGGTGAGAACGAGAGCTTCACAGAAACCTTCTGGCCTGGAGATATTTCCCCACTGAAAAAGAAAATTGTATTTAGTCTTTGAGGACAGTTTTGATCTGTTGTGACTGCGACATTGAAAAGTCACCGAGTCATCCTCAGGGGAGCATGAATGATAATCAAGGCAGCGGTTGATTCGTAGTTTATTTCACTCTGAAAGTTATTATACAAAAAGACTCATAATGCTGTATCCATTGTCTTCACGATTGAGGGAATTTGTATATTATTCAATGATTTGAAGGCAGCTGACGTATGTACTTACTTAACGTGGACCTCAGTGGCCGGCACTAGACCAGCCCCCTCCACGGTGAACACGCCTCCCTTCAGAGGAACCGGTAGAGGATTGGTGAAGGAGATGTAGGCCGTTACTCGCCCCCAGACGACAGCCTTTCCAGGCACCTGGAAAAACAGATGGCAGCTCTATTATGAGGGTACCAATGACAGTTTCTGATCTGGATTTTGAGGGACGAATCAATGCATGAAGTCTCATGTATGAAACATCAACCTCTTGACTAAATGTAGACCTTATTGTAGCTGTAACCTCTTGTGTGGCTCAGTGTGTAACCCCTAACCCTACCACGTTCCTTACCTGTATGAGGAGTTCAGGCATGCTCAGTGGGATGTTGGCCGTGGTCATGATGGGTTGGTTCTCCCCCGGAGCCTCTAGCAAGGCTTTCACCCTGATTGGATGATGTTCAGAGGCACAATGGGCATAGTCTTCATAGTGCAGACGCAGCACTTCTTTGTGGACTGAACACACATACACAGAAAAATTATAAATGGTGTTACTACAAAATAAGAGCGAGGAAAATCATTGTATTAAAAGAAAATGTCATAGTATGTCTGCACCTGAGACCTTTGTGGGAGTATTTGATCTACTGACCTTTGTAGGCTGGCACTGTCACACTGATTGTTTGTCTCTGGCACTCCCCCCGGTGGAGAGAATTGTAAGTTACAGCCGTGACCAGCATGGTCAGGTGAGCAACAGCATCCATGCTTCCTTTATTCCTCACCTGCAAACAGATTCATGACGGGATCAATCTGTTTGTAATAATTCTGATGTTGCGCCCTTCTTTTCCATCCATCTATAGTCAGAGCATACCTCAACAATCACATCAAAGTCGGTCCCAAACACAGGCTTGGCATGCCTGATTGACAGCTCAAGTTGCCCTGGTTCTACGCTCCCATTGGTCGGCTCTGTGAACCTGCGTCCCGCCTTCTCGTACACCTCTCTCTCCTTCCTGGAGCCTGTAGAGAAGATGTTCAGTCTAATCAGATTACCACCAAACCACAGACATGGAGCTTTGAGCATCCATGAGCTCAGTTACATAAAATAAAGTCTATAGTATCTACAATTTTCCAGCTCACCCTCAGGATGTTTGTAGTGCAGAGTGACGTCTTCTCTGTAGTTGCCGTAAACACTTTTGGTGCTGATGTTCCTCCCCACAGTCTCCTGGTCCACTCTGATCTGTAACAACAATCATTGCTATCATTGTTCGTTTGCAATTCTTTGGCTCTAACTTGAGAAAGACAATCGAGTCGGCCACCTTCTGCCGTTGACCATCTTGATGGACGATCCAGTGGATGATGTCAGCGTTCACCTCGGCGAATACAAACGGAGCGTCGTACTTCACTTCCAGATTTCCCTCCTTAATGGCCGTCACTGGACACGGGCCGCAGCAAAACTCACCTGAAGAGTAAAAAAAAAGAGAGTGTATTGTCATAAACCACTTCCTGCTAAAATGTAGACAGTTGATGCAGAATGAGTTTGATAATCAGGCTGATAGGAAACCCCAACCAACAGCAAACAGAATAACATGAATAGACAGATGAGTAGAAGAGATGTGATTAATAGAGATTAGGGATGTACCATCGCTTAATTCTTGAGGCGTGGGGTCCAAAACCTGCCAGCCGTCATTTCCTTCAGGGAGGTCATCTCTGCTCATCCAGGACTCCACCCAACAGTGGAAGTTCCTAAAATCATGAGATCATTCATTCATTACATGAGAACATTTACTAAATTGTCAAACTGTGTGTGTGTGTGTGTGTGTGTGTGTGTGTGTGTGTGTGTGTATGTGTGTGTGTGTGTGTCCCTACCAGCTACTGTCCTTCTTGTTTCTTCCTCCGAAGCTCTCCAGTCTTTCATTCAGCAGGACGTCTATAGAAAGATTCCCGTCGACATCATGGGCTGAAGAGTAGTTGGTGATGAGGCGTGTTGGGATTCCCAGACAGCGCAGTACTGTGAAGATAACACTGATCAGACTGGGACAATTTATTCTTTTGGATAAGTCTTTCTTTAGACCTTCAGTCTGTTAGGTACTGAGGCCAATTACTCTCAAACACATTTAATTGTCAGGACTATATTTATGAAATCTGTGAAAGGCTCACCTGTGCAGGCGACGCCAGCAAACACCCAGCACTGACCGTACTTGACCGCCCTCACCCCGGCCTCGCTCCACTGCTGGAGGATCGGCACGCTGCCGGTCCATCTGTGCGGGGCCACCCCGTCAAGGTACGGCTCTTGCCAGCGACCGGCCAACACCCCCCTGTCGCCGTTGGCGTTCACCTGGACGGGGTCGAGGAGACTTCTTTAAAGCTTTGAATCGCAGGTTTTATGAGAGATATTCATCTATTCTCCTGACAAGGATCATACGTAGGGATCAAATAGGAAAGGTATGTCCTTTCTGGGGTTTACAACATTGACTGTAAGCTTTCATGACCTTCATATTGGTTGTATCACTGAAGTATCATATGAGTTATCACTAAAACAGTTTTTTGTTGTACTTTGGTTCAACTGTTGTTTCAGCAGCGAGTTAAAGAGGTCGTCACCATGGCAGTGATCATCCTGCTGACGTAGACGGGGTCAGATCTGCGCTCCATGTCCAGCTGTGAGTTTTTCAGTGCATCCTTTGAGTTGTCCAGGACTTCAAAGCAGATGTCCATCACATAGTCTTCAAACTGGGAGAGAGAGAGAGAGAGAGAGAGAGAGAGAGAGGCAAATTAAGTGAAAGAAAAGAAAGGGGAAGGTTGGTTGTTGAGCAGGAGAGGATTCTGGACCTCTGGAAAAAAACATTTGTTTCCCGCTGGTCTGTGTGTCTATATGCCGTCTATCTGTTTGCTGGCCTCTTTGTCTTCCTCTCTGACCTGCCAGCGAGGAACAAGCCCTTGTTTGTGTGGTTTGGTTACATTCTGACACCTCCCGTCTACAAGTTTCCTCCATCCAACAAACACGTTTCCTGATCCAGCCGAAGCCACCGAGCCTCTGCTGTCATGCTGCCGTGATAATTCACACCTACAGGCCTGACAGACAGGCCTACTCAGCACATTAGCAGTCTGTGTGTGTGTGTGTGTGTGTGTGTGTGTGTGTGTGTGAGAGAGTTACCTGTCCATAATTCCAGGGAATCCCGTTGATGTAATCCCAGGACCCCATGTAAATGACTCCATCTTCATTCATAACATACTCCTGGAGCAGACGCTCATCAGGGAGGTACACCGCATCATCTGGTGTGTAACGACATACATTCAGAATATGGAATTTGTGTTTGTTTTTTGTGTGTTTGTGGTTCTGTTGACTCAATCAAGACACGTGCGTGACGCTCTTTATGTCTCACCTTTGCACCACGGGTTGAAGAGCAGGTGGAAGCTAATTTTGTCGGTCTTCTCTAAAATGCGCCCATCAGGTGACATCAACAACACTGCCAGACGATACCGGCCAATGATGGAGTCCGGTGGACTGTGCAGAGTAAGCAAGGTTTCATCCTGCGCTCCCTGCTGGTTAAACCACCAGTTGTCTCCGGACCCACGCTCATTCTGAACCTTGATTAGCACCTCGTCCTTCTTACCTGAAGAAACGGAACAAAACACATTGGCATCAAATCTTAATTCTCACTGATCTGAGCCAGCATCACCAAATATTGTTGGGATTAACGTTAGTGGTCTGTGTCAAAAAAGTGAGGGAAAAACATGTTACTATTAATAAAATTGAAGATTTGTGACAAAAAAAGGGATTTTTAAAAGTTTACAGAGGAACACTGTAGTTTCATCTTCATAAAGAAGGCTGGTTATCTGTATTTTTTGTAATAAACAGGTTTGAACATGTTTGAATGTCGCACAAAACCAAGACACTGACATTATTTTTTTCATACATATATTTTAAGATACGATAAGATAAGAATTAAGAGGATTTTTTCTTTCTTTCTTGGCAGCAATCCTAGTTCACATTGGATCAGTACCAGAAAGCCTCCCAGAGTATCTCCTAAGTGAGGCTTTACTCACCAAGGTGCAGGACCAGATCCAGGTGGTGCTTAGAGGGCAGAGACTTGGAGCACTGCAACGTTATGGCGAAGGATTGACCCCTGCGGACGATCAGGCGATCCCTGTCGATCTCTCTGGTGCGGTGAGCCAAGTTGTTTTCATGAGTTCTCAGACCCACGTCAATAATCAAACCTAAGAGAGACAACAACCAATCAAAGCTCAACAATCAGTCGGCAATAAGTTGCATGTCTTGTTACTTCACAAAACAAATATTTACAAGTTTCACGAATGTGCCCAACAAGCAAAAGTTCATGTCACAGACCCTGTTGCGTTGTGTTGTATTTAGTTTGTTCTAAAAAGCCTAAGTGTCATGATTTTGAATGATGTTGTAGTATATGCTAGCTTAATCTAAGTGTCTCCTTGCTGTAGCTTCATACCAACCCTTCAGACGTACAACATCTTCTACCTGGAAGTGAATAGTATTTCCCTAAATGTTGAGTTTTCCTTTGAATTAAAATCAATACATGCGCTAAACTGGGGAAACAAAATCTAGTTAAGTTAGACTTGTACTCGTTGCAGGAATTAGGATGGGACATTTCGCACACAAGTGCCGAGTCATGCATCAGCACATTTTTCAAGCACATAATAATCACCCGTAAAGTTTGCAATACGGACCACAGGGGGGAAAAGGGAGCAAGAGACAGTAAACAATAAAAAGACAAGAAAGAAAGAGAAAGAAAACCACTTACCCTTGTTGTCCATAGTGGATCTTCTTCCAAGTCTATTAAAATGTTGCACCAACAGTCTTCAAGTGCCTTTACACTCTTCTTTTCACGCTCTATGTCCATCACAGTCCTACATTTATACACACTCCCACTGCCCCTCCCCTCTCCCACACACACACACACACACCTCTCTGACACACACTCACCCCAAAACACTTACTCACTCCACCTCATCTCACTCGGTGACCTCTGACATCACCTACCAAAAAACCTACAGTCGTCTGTGCCCACAATCATGTGTGAGTGGGTTTCAGAGTTTAAAGTGAGTTTCACATCCCCTCTGGGACATTGGGCTCTTTGTTGCTGCGTGTGTTCACGGGTGGAGGTCGACGGTGGAGGTCGGTCGGGTTTGTGTGCATGTGTAGCGTTGTGAGAGCGAAGGCATTGTAACAGAATTATGACTCAGCACTGTTCCAGTCCTGGTGGAGTAAATATCCAGTCACTTCTTTCTCTCATCTCTAACGCAAGTAATTATGCAATTTGAGCAGCTGTAATCATTCACCGGAATCACTGAACAAATCTAAGATGCAGGCACCGACTTGAAGTCTCGGACCAAGCTAGTTC
This sequence comes from Chelidonichthys spinosus, assembly GCA_029853015.1. Lineage (NCBI taxonomy): Eukaryota > Metazoa > Chordata > Actinopteri > Perciformes > Triglidae > Chelidonichthys > Chelidonichthys spinosus. The sequence goes on along the minus strand of CM056825.1, from coordinate 3,617,030 downwards.
TTCTTTTCATAGAGCAAATTGCCACATAATGTGACCTATAACTATTTTCCAGTCATCATTCTGGAAACCACCCGCCCTTCAGATACATGAAAAAAATAGTGCAAACTTTTGAACTATTACACTTACACCTATCATTAACTTGTAAATCCTGAACAAAACACCAACCACAGTGCCTACAGTATCCCAGACTAGAAGTCTCTACATGAGTTGGATGTGAAAATATGTAATCAGCATGACAAAAATAAGTAGTTATAAAGCTACAGATGCTTATTGACTGGTTAAAATCTAAAGAACAGCTTTGGCATTAATGTTATGTTGTCTTAGCTTGTTACGCTTAACAAAAATATAAAAATTTTGTTTTTGCTCCAAATTTTCATGAACTGAAATCAAAGATCTCAGACATTTTTTTCTGGACAGACAAGCACAAACTTTCATGACTCATGATTTAATGGTGACGTTAGCATGCTAACATGCTAAAGTAAGACGGTAAGCGTGGTAAGAATGACACCTGCTTAACATCCGCATGTTAATGTTGACATTGTGAGCATGCGATCATGCCGATGTTCACGTCCAGCTCAAAGCACGACTCACTGGAGTGGCTGTAGAGATATTTCACATCGCCGTATCATAAAGGTAGTTGGGAGAGCCGGACGTCCCGCCCACCTTTCACTGGAAGGCGATCTGTGAGTCAGGCGGGAAGGTGATTTTTGGGTAAAAGAGTCAATGACTGTGGACCAAAAGTGATGTGTAGAGACTTAGTTTGCTCAGCTGTCCGAAGGCAGCAGGACACAACTTCTCTGCACCATACAATGCAGAATGTGCCTACATTCATTTTTTTAAAATGTGGTAATCTTTTCCCATAGATCCTCTGTGTGCAGGCAGGCAGGTGTACACACCGGACTGTGTGATCGCAGGCATCATCGTCTGGTCCGACTCGAGAGCCGACTGCATCGTGTTACATAGCTCAGTGCACACGGACGGCTGTATCGTCTGGTTCAGAGCAGGAAATAGGAAGATTATGAGGTCGGTGACTGATAGAGCTAAGAATAAACACACATACCCAATGAGCACAGTACAATAAATAGCATAGATGAGAAACACAATTACCCAGTCCTGTTCTGTTCTCACAGTCACGGCGGGTGCACCCCATGAACAGTGAAATGACTTGGAACTTCTTACCTGTTTGCCTCCTTTTTGCAATTGTGCTTGCAAGGCCGGTAGACACAGTAGACACTGTGACATTAAGTAATAGTGCAAACACTTTGTGAGTAAATATGTGCCTCTGACTGGGAAACGGTGTTTGGATCAGTGTGATGTTGAGCTTTGGAATGCTGGGACAGTCATGTTTCGGGAAAACGAGGTCTTTGTCTGACCTCAGCTTTCCGATGACACCAAAGTGCCAAAAACAGTAATAATGGGCGGGGACTTAAAGTGCAAGGTGAACTTTATTGGTCTCAATCTGTTACTGCAGAATGCTGACACCCAACACACACACACACACACACACACACACACACACACACAGACGTCACGCTTTCCTCATATTCTGCTCACGCAGTTTATCTGGAAAAGCATGATGACACCACTGAAAACCTGAAGCTGTCAGCCCCTAACATTCATGTTGTTGCCTGCAGTTTACTCTGCTTTATATTCTCACACTGTCATTTCAGATTAAGCCAATCCCTAAAAACCTGCATTAACCAGTTTCCATCACCTGACCTTTGACCTATTTCTGGAATTATAAAATATATTCTGTTTGACCTCATTTTTACGGCCTATGGGTTAAAACGGATTAAGAGGTCCCATCTCTCTCTCTCTCTCTGTACCAGTCTGTTAGAAAAAGTGCTCTGCTGCCACCTACTGGACAGACAGAGAATCACTTTCTCTACCTTGACCCTGGTCTACCACTCCAGACCAGAGACCAGATGCAGACTGGGATGCCCCTGAGACAGTCCAGCATGTAATAGCAAGGTGTGTTTATTCAGTGTGTATATAGACAGTGTTTCTCCCATCCACCTTATTTACTCAACATATTTTATTCTTCATGAATGTCTCTGTCCATGGTGCTGAATCCATGTTAATGCTGGGCTCCAATAGCTGCTATGATTTATCAACTTTTTTATTCTAATGTCAGGCATCGTGTTGTACAATCTATAATTGTGACACAGATGCGATTTTTTAATGATGCCATATAAAGATACAAATAACTATATTGTACTGTATTGTAACCCCGTTGTGATAGACAGTAAATTGGTGTTTTAAGCATAGGAACGAGCTCTCAAAGAAGAGTGAGGTGGCTCTTAAAAGAGCCGTTGTGTTGGTTTAGCAACAGGCAGGTTAAGCTCGCTCTCCGCGGATGCGACGGGCCAGCTGGATGTCCTTGGGCATGATGGTGACCCTCTTGGCGTGGATGGCGCACAGGTTGGTGTCCTCGAAGAGGCCGACCAGGTAAGCCTCGCTGGACTCCTGCAGAGCCATAACAGCGGAGCTCTGGAAGCGCAGGTCGGTCTTGAAGTCCTGAGCGATCTCTCTGACCAGACGCTGGAAGGGCAGCTTGCGGATCAGCAGCTCGGTGGATTTCTGGTAGCGACGGATCTCTCTGAGAGCGACGGTACCGGGCCTGTAACGGTGAGGCTTCTTCACGCCGCCGGTGGCCGGGGCGCTCTTACGGGCAGCCTTGGTGGCCAGCTGCTTCCTGGGGGCTTTGCCGCCGGTGGATTTACGGGCTGTCTGCTTGGTTCTAGCCATGACTTGTTCCTTCTCTGGTCGGGACAAATATACTATGAACGGAGAGACTCGCTGCTCTTAAACTGTGGGACCGGCTGTGGAACGGTGACGCTGTTCAGACCTCCGGCTCCTGATTGGTGGGGGGCTCCTCGTGGAGCTCAGCGCCGCCTCGAGGAGCGACCCACCGCCCCAATCTCAGCAGCTCATTGGCGGGAAGTCTTTTCAAACTCTCCGCCTAAACTCAGAGTGGAAGCCTCTTTCCTGATTGGTCTGTCACTGTCCCGAACAGGCTCGCGCGCTCAGCGGACACATAAAAGAGAGATTCGCCGTCAGAGCGACACATTCTTTGAGTCCCGACTCCAGAAAGCATCTAACAATGAGTGGAAGAGGCAAAACCGGCGGAAAGGCCAGGGCGAAGGCCAAGACCCGCTCCTCCCGCGCTGGGCTCCAGTTCCCGGTCGGTCGTGTCCACAGACATCTCCGTAAAGGGAACTATGCTCAGCGTGTCGGTGCCGGAGCCCCCGTCTACCTGGCGGCGGTGCTGGAGTACCTGACCGCTGAGATCCTGGAGTTGGCTGGAAACGCTGCCCGCGACAACAAGAAGACCCGAATCATCCCCCGTCACCTGCAGCTGGCTGTCCGCAACGACGAGGAGCTCAACAAGCTGCTGGGCGGAGTGACCATCGCTCAGGGCGGCGTGCTGCCCAACATCCAGGCTGTTCTGCTGCCCAAGAAGACCGAGAAGCCTGCCAAGTCCAAGTAAACCTGGAGACCGAATGACTGCTGGAAACCAGAACCCCCAACGGCTCTTTTAAGAGCCACACACCTTCTCATAAAGAGCTCATTCCTTTCATGAAACGCAATGTTAATTCCATGTCGGAAATACCTGACATTTTGTGTTGGTCAGCATTCTCTGATTTAACTGGTCTATGCTGATCTTCATTTTGAAAGACTTGCTGCATGACATACACCATAACTCCATACATAAGTCCAGGAAGACCCTCATTATCCCCACTAATACTGTGCAGACGTTTTAGATGTCCTTGATATATGTCTCCTTCTCTTTAAATAAAAAAAAATAACATTGAAGGTTAAGTTCTCATATCTTCCACGTTTACATTTCAATGTCAAGTGTATTCATTTTGTTTGCTGATCAAAGGCTTTCGAAATGAGAAAACTTTCAAGAAAATTTGTTTTTATTGTCCTTAACAAGATCATGATAATCATAACAAATTCAATACAATATGTAGTTTCCTTGATATCAAAGATGACTATCGATTGATAACAACCACTGAAACTTTTTCTGTTTGAGTGTACTTCAACATGTTTCTGTTGTCAGACAATGATCTTGTGTTGGACTATGTTATGTGCAATTCAAATGTATATAATTTATATTTTTATGGAGTATATATTTCAAAAATTAAATTTTGACCGTATATTAAATTAAAATAATTCATAGGACGTAGTGCTTTTATCGATACTAAAAACAAACAATCAAAAAGTTTTACTTGAAAAGCTGGATAAATGCAAAACTAAAATAAAAATAAGAGACTATTTTAATTGGTATCAGAGATAAATTTAAAAAATCGGTTTTATACAGTTATGCTATTCTTGACCAGTTCCTCAGCTTTCTGACTAAACGGATGTACAAGGATATACATTTTTTACATTCACTTGAGATTCATTTTATGATAAACTAGACCAGTCACGTATCACCACTTACAGCAAGGCCATTTGTTCCATCACTGGGCAAAGTATACACAATATCATAATTAGAAAATGGCCTTTTGCACAAAAACGGCCTCACAGTAAAGATATACAGTATGCTCTTCCTATTTACCTCTAATTTTACGTTGATAAAGTAATATAATCCTCTGAATGGAGTAGTATGGTGTTGGTAAATAGCAGGAATGAAGCAAAAATTGAAAGTGAAACTGTTGATGAGTACGTCTTATTGCTAGTGACTCTCTTTGTTGACTTGAAACGTGATAATTAATATAGATATGGAGCTGGGTTTATAGTAAAATACACCGTCAACATAAAGTAGGAAATTAAGCTTAAGAAGTTTAAATGTATGGGTGTACTCAGAAATACTTCCCTCCGTTTTATAGTAATGTCTTAATGTTATGTAACGACAACATGACAACAGGATAAAGCTCTTTATGGACGGTGTGGTGGCTCTTAAAAGAGCCTTTTTGTCGGAGCGCTGGTCCACCAGACTGAGAACAGCTTACTTCTTCTTGGGTGCTGCTTTCTTCGCTTTGGGTTTGGCAACCTTCTTAGCGGGGGACTTCTTGGCTGGAGCGGCCTTTTTCACCACCTTCTTGGGGCTCTTGGTAGCTTTCTTGGGGCTCTTAGTGGTCTTCTTGGGGCTCTTGGCGGCGGGTTTCTTGGCAGCTACGGGCTTCTTCGCCTTTTTCGGGGATCTCTTAGCGACTGCCGGCTTCTTCGCTGCCGCCGCCGCCTTGGGCTTCTTGGCCGCTGCGGATTTCTTGGCTGCGGCCTTCTTGGGTTTAACAACGGCTTTCTTCACCGGCTTCTCGGCAGCCTTCTTGTTCATCTTGAAGGAGCCGGAGGCGCCGGTCCCCTTGGTCTGGACCAGAGTCTCCTTAGCGACCAGAGCCTTGATGGCGGTCTTGACGCGGTTGTTGTTCTTCTCCACATCGTAGCCTCCGGCAGCCAGAGCCTTCTTGACGGCGGCCAGAGACACGCCGCTGCGCTCCTTGGACGCGGCCACAGCTTTGATGATGAGGTCGGCGACGCCGGGACCAGCCGGCCTCGGCTTGGTCACCTTCTTCTTGGCGGCTTTTGCCGGCGCGACGGCTGGAGCTGGAGCTTCTTCTGCCATTTTCTATTAGAGTTGTGTTCCTACTAACGACAACGAGAGTCTGACCGGACTGTTGGATTCTCCGGGACTGGGGGCTGGACTTAAACACACCATGAGAACCGTGGAGACTCAACCCGGCCCGTGGCTGATCTGTGCGGTCTGAAAGTCGGCTCACTTGTGTTTCTGTTCACCGATAAAAGAGTGAAAACTAAATGTGGGAGAAGAGCTGAAGGCTGACAGTGAAGGGAGCCGATAGCAGACTTGTGTCTCTTCATATTAAAGTCATGTAGAGATCTGATGCTCTCTGCTTTTAGTTTGGGGAGCCTCCAAACCTCACCTACTCACCGCCATGAGCAGCACTCTTCACTGACTTTTCCCACTTCTTTCTCTCCTAAAATGATTTAAAATCAACCTGAGCTCCATCAAAACCTGTTTCCCAGCTGGTCCACATGTTTGTTCAGGGACTCGATGTAAAAACATCCATCTAACGTTGATTATTTTGTCATAAAGTGAAGTTATTCCGGGAGCAGCAAACACACTGATGGTGGTCGAGGCTTCTGGTGGAGTTTACTCAGACTTCCTATCAGAGCTGCTCATTGTGACTTTAAACATCTCCTCTCCTGATCAAAACATTAAATATAAAGTTCATCATTCTACTGTTAATGATTAAAAAAAAAAAAAAACTGACTAATAAACATCACTCCTCTGAGAAAACAGCAGTGGCTTTGAATGCAGTATCACTGGTTCATTGAAACACATGTACTTGCAGAATTCAAGGACTGGTTGTCATTCTGAATCAGGGATGCAGCTGTAGTCCACTTATGATACACAAGAAAAACTTGACACATTTATTGAACAATAGCAATAATTTAAGGTCAAACAGCAGTAATTTAATTTTCTTATTTATATATTTTATGTATTATTATGTATGATTATAAATCACTGAAAACTTTTATGCTCACCACAACCTTCTGATATATCTTTTAACGTTTGCACTGTTTTTTATTATTGCAAATATGTTTTTATTCTCCTTGTCTTTCTGTAATGCATTTTAATTTTGCCTTAATATTCTATTAATTTTTTCACTTTATTGTATGACATGTTATGATGTGAAGCACTCTGAGTCTGCCTTGTGTATGAAAGGTGCTATACGAATAAAGTTTTCTTGCCTTGCCTATTATGCAGATATTCCAAGATATTCCGGACTTCCTTCAAAAATCTGAGCATCACAAAGATTTTTGTTTTAACTAGATAAATCAGGCTTTTTGTTGTTATAGAAACACAAAGGATTCAATTCCACATTATGTACTTTTCAATGTTCATCTTTTATTTTCACAGCAACTTCATTTATGCATCATCGCAATGTTCTTTGTGTGAGTATTTTTTCTCAGAATCTGTGGAGGGAAGATTCTGAACCAGAATAGTCTAATAATCTTGAATGAACCACACAGAATAAAACCTGATCCGTCAGCCTTATAATGTTATAATTTATCAGGTATTGAGAAACAAAAGACATTTGTAGCTAGATTAAATCAGTTTTGATTGCTGCTGTGTGGAATTCTGTGGAAATTACGGAAGCCCTAACCGGCCATGCATACATCCATTTTATTTCCTCCGTTTTCCCGTGGTAATTAGATAATTCCTCCGTTTTCCGTGATAACGAGATCATTTCGAAGTTCGGTAAAGTTGGAAAGATATTCACAGAGTCGAACTTCCGGGATCAATAAATCAGAAGTGACACAAATGATGCCTCTGTCTCACCATAATGTCATAGACTACGAGCTACAAGCACCAAAACTCCGATTTTTTAACATAAATAAGCGGTCCTGCGAGCTGAACAGAGAACATTGATCTCCATGCGCAACCGGCAGCCGGGCGAGTGCGCAGGGAATCAATAACTCCACTGTTATACAGTAGGCCTACAGAGACTCAAAAATCCCTACACACATCAAGGGTATTATGGTCAGTTCGAATCTGTGAATATCTTTCCAACTTTACCGAATTTGAAATCTCCCCTATAACGTTTAATGTGTTATCTCGTTATCACGGGAAAACAGAGGGAAATGATCTCGTTATCACGAGAAAACGGATGAAATAAAATGGATGTATGCATGGCCGTTTAGGGCTTCCGTAGGAAATATCTTTTTATATTATTTTCTTGTTAATGCATGTTTATTATTTATTATCCTTATCTTAACTGTCTTGCTGTGGTAACATTTTAATTTCCCCACTGCGGGACGAATAAAATCATATTATAATGGTAAATTAAAATACTAAACTATAATGTAGTCAAAGTGTCTGAAAATAAGAGATGTGGGAAAGATGAGAGCCAAGGTAAGCATCAACATAAATTAGTATATGGATTTATGATCAAATGAGATGACTATATTGAATTGTTTAAACCAAGTCAAAGTTTTACACATTAATTACTCATATACAACTTCTCCAAGGCCATGGATTTTTTTTATTACATTATGATTCTGCAGCCTGAACATTGTTTCATAATGCCATCATGTATATTTTTTAGTACATGCATGTTTAAAATCAAAGCCATACATACACCAGTATATCAAGTTACTCAGTGCTTCATAGATCAGGAAATAACAGGAAGTGAGCTCTTTAAGTTGAGTGTTTGGCCCTTAAAAGGGCCGTTGTAGTTTGTAGTATCGGGTCGTGTTTATCCACCGAAGCCGTACAGGGTGCGTCCCTGCCTCTTCAGAGCGTAGACCACATCCATGGCGGTGACGGTCTTCCTCTTGGCGTGCTCGGTGTAGGTGACGGCGTCACGGATGACGTTCTCCAGGAAGACCTTCAACACGCCGCGGGTCTCCTCGTAGATCAGACCGGAGATACGCTTCACTCCACCACGGCGAGCCAGACGGCGGATAGCGGGCTTGGTGATTCCCTGGATGTTATCACGGAGGACTTTACGGTGACGCTTGGCGCCTCCTTTACCGAGTCCCTTACCGCCTTTGCCTCTTCCACTCATTTTCACTAGTCAAAGTAAATCAACTGAATATCCTCTACAGCCAGGCTCCTCGCTTTATAACTCCTGCCTGAGGACGTGGTGGAAAACAGTGCATTACTGCATACTCGTTACGTCGCCACCAATGACGTTCTTGGAGAGATGGAGGACCTCCCACCACTCCAACCCCCAGGATTCTGCCCCGTCGGTGCCGGTGGACGACGGCACAGCACTTAGACGAACATGATCATTTGTAATTTTGGAACACAATATGCTGCCAAACATGATAGTTGGGGTCATTGGACGTAAATCCACTCTTAAACTACGTAACACCAAAAACACAAATGCAGTTATAAGAAACAGCGTAATTCATGCGTTGTAACGATGATGATAACCACTGGTGTCGCACTTCCTCGTTAGTATAGTGGACAGTATCTCCGCCTGTCACGCGGAAGACCGGGGTTCGATTCCCCGACGGGGAGTATATTTATTGCCAAAGAAGCAACTCTGAACTCTGATTTATATTAGATGGATCGATTACTTCATTGTTTATCGCATTATAAATAATCATCATTTATTTGTCATCATAGTGCTACAGGCTGTGTCCGTGTGTGGTGGAAGGAGAACGTCAGCGCTACATAGGTTCTCACTCCGGTTTACTCTTTAATATGGTATAAAAAGTTAAAAGCTTAAAAGTTTCATTCTTTGCCATTACCGCAACATTCATACCATAACATGTGATCCTATAGTGGGAATATTATGTTTGACTTCCTAGATGAGAGCTATTTTATTTTACATTTACAATAACAATTCAAAACCAGCATGAAATAAGCATTCAAATATGAACATTAAAACATTTCTGAATATAAATCCCATTTTATTTTAACCCTTCACTATGAATGAGATATGGAATGCTATTAGTCCATGAAAGGCAACATAACACACTGTAATTTACAAAGCTAGGCTTCGGAGGTTTCCAGCAAGGTGCTTTTGCCTGTAGATAGCGAGACATACACAAGTGAAGCATGGCATACAACATCCTGGCTGGATCACTGTGTATGTACAGCTGATGCTCATGACTGTTTAGAGAAGATGGAAATAATGTATGAGATGGCTACAACCGATCATGTTCCCGTTTCATTGATGTTAAAGGTTGAGAGCCTACCTGAACTTTCCTTGATAGCCATGATCTAAGTGAGAAACTAGACTGGGCAAGGATGTCAGAAAAGGACCTCCGGCATTACAAGTTATTGACTGATAATTGTCTTAGTAATGGTGATATACCATCTGCTATCCTAAGTGATGACATTAACTGTAATGAAAGGTCTCTGTATAATGTATGAGAAGATTGTAAACTGTCTTTTCAGTAGTGGTAAGCTCTTCTGCAACAAAATATGTAAACAACATAATTCCAGACCAGGATGGAATGAATATGTGGCTGAGCTCCATGCAGAGGCCCAAGAAGCTTTTAAAACCTGGGTGTTATCAGGGAGAGCTAGACATGACCCTGAGGTTGAGTGTAAAAAACAGGTAAATGCACGATTCAAGTATGCTGTGCTTTTTATTAAAAGAAACGAGCAGGCTATGAGGGCGAACGCCATGGCCAAAAAGCTTCAGCAGAGTAATGCCAATGACTTCTGGAAAGAACTAGAGGTTATTAATAACAGTGAGATGCCTTTGCCGTCTAGTGTTGCTGGGGTCACTGGACCTGAACATATTGCAGAACTCTGGAGCAAACATTACAGTAACCTTTAATTGTGTTAAGAGTGAGAAATGTTATGCTGGAAATGTTCTTTTTAACAACGGTGTGTTTATTAGACCTGATGATGTGTACTATGCCATTGAGAAATTGTCCATGAACGGAGCATGTGGTCTTGATCAGATATCAGCAGAACATCTAAAACATGCCTGTCATAGATCACATGTCTTGCTTGCTATGTGTTTTACTGGATTATTAATGCATATACTGCCTGACTCTATGTTGTCTGTGCTGTTAGTGCCTGTGATTAAAGACAAAACTAGAAAAGTCTCCAGCATGGATAACTACAGGCCTATTGCTCTAGCTAGCATAATTTCTAAAGTGCTAGAAAGAATTATTTTAGATGGGCTTAGTGAGTATGTAGGAACCACTGACAACCAGTTTGGTTTTAAAAGCAAGTACAGATCAGTGTGTGTATGCTCTAAAAGAAATCATTAGTAAATACAGACGGCAGAACACCATGTTGATGTGTTTCCTAGATGCGTCAAAAGCATTTGATAGTCAGTCATGGCAAACTGTTTTCCAGACTCCAAGAGCGTGGTGTCCCACTTTACTTGATAAGGATCCTGCGGTTCTGGTACATGCAACAGACCATGCAAATCAGATGGGGCGGTAGTATATCTGCACCCTTTCATGTAACTAATGGGGTGAGAGAGGGTGGCATCTTGTCACCTGTCCTCTTCAATATTTACATGGATGATCTCTCCATAAAGGTTAGTCAGTGTAAAACTGGATGTATGGTAGGTGATAGTCTCATTAACCACCTCCTATATGCTGATGATCTGGTCATCATGTCTCCATTCAGTGCTGGTCTATAGCAATTACTTAAAGTGTGCTCAAGCTATGGAGCCCAGTATGACATTGTGTTTAACCCTAAGAAGAGTGTCATTCTGATGTTAAAAACTGAGGAGGATCAGAAGCAAAATTCCCTCATTTCTACTGTCTGACAGCCTTTAGATGTTAAGAGACTACGGTATTAGGGTCACATCATCAATGAGGTGATCTGTGTGATGATGACATCCAGTGTCAGTGCTGTAAACTCTATGCTCAGGCCAATATGCTGTCCATATGTGCACGGATGACGTTAAAGTTAGTCTCTTCAGAGCCTACTGTACTCCTCTTCACACAGCTCATCTGGTGTAAATATACCACACTAAAGAAGCTACAGGTAGCATAAAGTGATGCATTCAGGATCCTCCTTAAGCTGCCAAGACGGACGCACTTTATTTGTTAATAGTTAATGTCCCCACCTTCCATGCTGTGTTGAGGAATCTTATGTATACATTTATGTGTTGACTTCTAGAGTCAAAAAACAGCCTAATAACTGCACTCACTACCATTAAACATAGTGATACACATACACATCTGGACTGTGGAAACACTGGAACAGTTGCTTGCATGTATATTAATGTGTTCACTTGTACTTGTACCGTCTTTGTCTTTTAATGTATTGTATGTATTTATATGGACCATCTGAGTCTGAAATAAAGTATTCATCATCATCCTGCAACAGCATATTTAAACACAATCAATAAGGCCCAAGTGGTATAAAAAGCAGACAATGACATCAGTGATGTGTTAAAATTTCTGTACAACTGCTTAACAGAGCAGAAAGGACTAAGAAAAATAAGGATTACGGCAGACACGAAGCCAGTTAGTGCGTGAGCAATACAGTAGCATTAGCTCAGCATGAGCGAAGAAGCTACAAGGCTAGCTAGCATTAGCTCAACATAAAACCATTTCTGCACAGCATATTTGTAGCGTTCAGAATACTTGCTCGTATCGACCATCGCGAAAATGTTACAAAGACGTTACAAAAATACGTACTTACCCATTGCTCTGATACAGCAACCTCCAGCTTGGAAGATAAATTATTTACAGAGTCACGTAGGCTGCTGCGGTGGCGAAGGGAACACAGTCTATGCAGTTGAGCGTTTAAACCACCAGGGGGCTTCAAAACAAATATAGAAGACCAGCAATTCAATTAATAGTTATATCCAACTCTGTTACACTTTAACTCACTGGTGTGTGGGCGTCAAATTAACTGAAAGATGTCAAACCCAACCCGGAATGACCCGCAGCTCAGAATGTATTATTAATTTTCATTACCTGCTTGGAAGTATGGGTTATAGTATCAGTAGATCACATTAACCAGTTTCTATTTTTCATGCAGTCCCCACCAAATTACCAGCATCACACCAAAACACTGTATAGAAGGGCGTCCACATAGCTTCAGCTGCAAGATGTTTCACATGTGCAAGAAACAAAAATATATCTGATGCAGTTAAGCAGTTAATGTATTGAATTAACGGTGTACAAAATCTCTATAGAAAAGTTAGGAAACGTCTTTAGAAGAATTGGGTGGCTCTTAAAAGAGCCTTTGGGTTGTTGGTTCAACAGCAGTACGTTTACTTGGAGCTGGTGTACTTGGTCACGGCCTTGGTGCCCTCAGACACGGCGTGCTTAGCCAGCTCACCGGGCAGCAGCAGGCGGACGGCGGTCTGGATCTCCCTGGAAGTGATGGTGGAGCGCTTGTTGTAGTGAGCCAGACGGGAGGCCTCACCGGCGATGCGCTCAAAGATGTCGCTCACGAAGGAGTTCATGATGCCCATGGCCTTGGAGGAGATGCCGGTGTCGGGGTGGACCTGCTTCATCACCTTGTACACGTAGATGGCGTAGCTCTCCTTCCTGGACTTTCTCCTCTTCTTGCCACCCTTGCTGGCAGCCTTGGAGACGGCTTTCTTGGAGCCCTTCTTCGGCGCTTTCACTGGTGGGTCCGGCATGTTTAGATGTAGAGACTTCTCGAAGTGGAATGATGAGTCGGGGAAAGTCTCCTCCTTTTGTCTCCACTTGATGCAAATAGCACTGTGCTGTTGCTCGCACGGGATTGGTTGGCCTCTGAGCGCCTCTGACCGCCCAAAATTGACCATTGTGTTACAAGAACCGAAGAAAAGATGAACAGCAAAGCTTCTTAAGTTTAGACATGGACATAAAGAAAGCCATCGCAAATAAAGAAGCAGTTGTAGCAGTCTTTCTGGATATAGAAAAAGCATATGACATGCTTTGGAGGGAAGGGTTATTAATTGCACTCTATGACGTTGGAATCAGAGGGAGAATGTTTAACTGGATCAAAAACTTTTTATGCAAACGGTCAATTCAAGTGATTATAATATTCTGGTTAACGGCATGTTTAGTAGAGTGGGAAAAGGATTTGTTTTTTCATTATTTGCAGATGATGGGGCTATCTGGAAGCGGGGGAGGAACCTCCCCTACCTGTTTAACCAAATTCAAGGTGCTTTAGAGAAAGTGACTGAGTGGGCTAATGATTGGGGTTTTAAAATATCTACAGATAAAACTAAATATATGGTGTTTGGAAATAAGAAAAGTATGCTGACACAGCAAATACAATTGTATAATAATAATCTTGAAAAAGTCAAGTATTTTAAATTTTTAGGAATGTGGCTGGACGAAAGGATGACAGGGAAAAAACAAGTTGAAATGGTTTCGTTGAAGTGTGGGAAAATAATGAATGTCCTTAGGTGTGTGGCTGGTTCAGACTGGGGGGCTGATAGGGAATCAATGATGATGATTTACAGAGCAATGATAAGATCAGCTATTGACTATGGAAGTATGGTTTATGGATCAGCAGCTCCATCAGTGATCAGTAAACTTGACATCGTCCAAGCAAAAGCCAGTGTGCTGGAGCATTCAGTACAACTCCAATATCAGCATTATTGATAGAAATGGGGGAGATGCCGTTAGAAATCAGGAGACATAAACTTGGTTTGAGATATTTAATGAAGCTCAAAGGAAGTGAACATTGGGAGTTTATGGGAACATCAAAAAGGACTAAAAAGAAAAATTAAAATCTGTGGCGCAGGAAATTGGAATTGTGGTTATGTGTGTGTCCTCCAGTGTGTCGTCCAGCTGTGGCTTGATGGTTGGTTCCAGATCCCATTGTTGACCTAAAGCTTTTGAATAAAAGCAAATCAAGGACGTCAGAGGTTGTACTAAAGGAGGTAACAGTCTGGCAGCAACTAAAATGGGGAAACCACCTACACATTTATACAGATGGGTCAAAAGATCATGAGAGTGGAAAGTGGCAGTTGGTATTAGCATACCTAAATCGGATATAAAAAAGGATACAGAATATCAAATCATATGTCAGTCTTCACAGCAGAAATGGTGGCAGTTCTGTTGGCATTAAGATGGGTTGAGGACAATATACAGGGAAATTCAATCATATGCAGTGATTCAACAGCAACCTTAACTACAATAAAAGAAGTGAAATCCAAGGCCAGACCTGATTTAGTTGTAGAAATTTTACAATCTTTGTTTAGAATCCACAAGGCAGGGTATGAGGTGGGGTTTCTTTGGGTTCCGGCACATATGGGTGTGAAAGGGAATGAGGAGGCAGATGAGATGGCAAAGAAGGCGGTGAAGGAGAAAAGTGTGCAAATTCAGTTGCAATATGGGGCACCAGAGTATAGTGAAATGATAAACAGGTCTCTAAAAGAAAAGTGGCAAAAGTCTTGGGAGAAGGAAAGGAAAGGAAGGGCATATTTTTCAGTGCAGGAAAGAGTAAGTAAAGACGAGTGCACTTACAGGTGCAGTAGGAAAGACTCTGTAGTAATCTCGAGATTGAGACTTGGACACTGTGGGCTGAGGAGTGGGTTGGCTCTGATTGGTAAACATCCTGATGGCAAATGCGAGTGTGGAGATAGTGAGACAGTGAAACATGTACTACTCCAGTGCAAAATATACTCCAGTCAGAGAAGGACTCTCTTCAGGAAACTTGGAGCAGATGGGGAAACTGTTTTTAATATGCAAACGCTTCTAAATCTCGATTCTTGGGTTAAAACAAAGACATTGGTGGATTATCTTCACAAAACAGGATTGTACAAAAGGATTTGATGTAGTTCTTAATAACTAACTGTAAGGGTAGCAATACGCCAAAGCTGCGTCTAGTCTGCCTAACTAAAGAAGAAGAAGAACAGCAGAGCTTCACAACCTTGAAGTCTAAGATATGTGGAAGAAGTACTTAGATGATAAAGTAAAAGCGTCTTTACCTGCTGGGTAAAATACAACAATGTGAAAACTCAGTAGCTTGATATAGGAGCTAAAAGAAAAAGGCTATCGACTGGAATTTAACCACCATGATGACGATACATTGTGCTGACATCTGTTCATACACAGTTCTCATTTTCGCTTAAAATTGTAATGGCTGTCTGATGATGCAGTGATGCAGTTGTTTTAAATGTATTTAAACAGAAATGCAGTAGGCCTATAGCAGAGAACAAGTACCAAAGGTTTTACAAAAAAGAAAAGGTGGACAAATGACTCGAAACAGACTGGTCTATGCATAGAACTATAAAAGTGACATAGTAATATTGTGTTCAGAGCAGGGCGTGTTCACTTTTTTAAAATCTACAATACAAAATATAAATAATTAAATAGTTCTAAAGGTTGATATGCATGGTGTCTTTTACAGTGGGATAGTGAGGAGCAGTACATTTCTGGTACATGTGAAGAAATTGACAATAAAGCAGAGTTGAGTTGTCATGGCAACAGGAAAATGTCTTTAGAAGAAGTGTGTGGCTCTTAAAAGAGCCTTTGGGTTGTTGGTTCAACAGTAGTACGTTTACTTGGAGCTGGTGTACTTGGTGACGGCCTTGGTGCCCTCAGACACGGCGTGCTTAGCCAGCTCACCGGGCAGCAGCAGGCGGACGGCGGTCTGGATCTCCCTGGAAGTGATGGTGGAGCGCTTGTTGTAGTGAGCCAGACGGGAGGCCTCACCGGCGATGCGCTCAAAGATGTCGCTCACGAAGGAGTTCATGATGCCCATGGCCTTGGAGGAGATGCCAGTGTCGGGATGGACCTGCTTCATCACCTTGTACACGTAGATGGCGTAGCTCTCCTTCCTGGACTTTCTCCTCTTCTTGCCGCCCTTGCTGACAGCTTTGGAGACAGCTTTCTTTGAGCCCTTCTTAGGGGCTTTGACGGTTTGCTCTGGCATGTTTGAAACCTGAAGTATTTCAAAACAGATTAGGTTTCCAGTCACAGTCTGCTCTCTTTGTATCCGCTTGATGCAAATATCACTGTGCTGTTGCTCGCACGGGATTGGCTGGATCCGACAAATCGCGCCCAGACCCCAGCGCGCCAACAAAGCGCCCCCCCCTCAGAGCGCTTTTACACAGGGGTGTAAAAAGTGACATGACTAGAACATGGAGACTAGATAAACAGCTTGACACCTTGTTAAATATTAGAAAATGCACACAAAACATAGTCCAACAAAAAGACATTGTCTAACAGTAGAAAACATGGATTCAAACTCTTTAAGATGACTAAAAATAAAGTAAATAATCAGGGTTCATGACCTTTCATTGCTGTCAAATCATCGGTGTGAAATAACATTTTACTGATGAATGATATCACAAAATGTTATCGAATATAGGCCTATACTAGATTTGTACGCGTTAGTTTGTTGGAGATTTGTAAAGACAGACTAAAGAGAAGACAGACTACGACTTACTGTTAACAATTTATTCATAACTTTATCATTGAGAAATATCAAGAGCTCAAGGACAGGCATCAAATCTGATAAGCAACTAGGATGTTAACTGCAACCAATCGCCCAGAAAAAGTTGCACAATTTCTTGCAGCATAGTGTTCTATACTTTTGAGCTAAAAAAAAAGAGAAAAAAAAGTGGGGGCCTACAATTTAGTCTTAAATAGCGCGAGAGAAACATAATTCTCCAATATCATAAACAACAACACTAATAAGGCGAAAACCCTATTTGCAACTGTTGACAGACTGACCAACCCCCCCAACACAAATACCAGCTAAACTCCACTCCACGCAGAAATGCAATGAGTTTGCATTCTTTTATACTAATAAAATTGAAGGCATCAGACGCGCCATCAATATCTCAAACAAAAAAGTTGGATCTCCACCCTGTTCAGGCAAAAGTAACACAGCAATGATGGCAAGCTTTAATGCCATAGACTCTAAAACTCTAGTGGAAACGGTGACAAATATAAAATCATCCACCTGCTGCCTTGATGCTTTACCTACCAACTTTTTTAAGAATGTTTTTGACTGCCTATCAATAGACGTATTGCAAATAGTTAATAACTCCATTCAATCAGGCAATTTCCCAAAGGCCTTCAAAACTGCAGTCATTAAACCTCTTCTAAAAAAGCGGAGCCTAGATGCCTCTATTATCAACAACTACAGACCAATTTCAAATCTACCCTTCATAAGTAAAATAATTGAGAAAGTTGTCCTCCAACAACTAAATCACTTCCTGGCTTCAACTGGCTGCCACAACAACTTCCAGTCAGGATTTCGGCCTTTTCATAGCACCGAGACGGCCCTTATTAAAGTTGTAAATGACATCCGTCTTAACACAGACTCTGGCAAAACTTCAATATTAATGCTATTAGACCTCAGTGCTGCATTTGACACTGTCGACCACTCAATACTCTTGGACAGGTTGGAAAACTGGGTGGGGCTCTCAGGCACAGTCTTAAGCTGGTTCAAGTCATATCTACAATATAGGAACTATTTTGTTTCCATTGGCGACTTTGTATCAGAACCTACCAATGTAACGTGTGGAGTCCCCCAAGGTTCAATCTTGGGGCCAACTTTATTCAACATCTACATGCTCCCACTAGGACAAATCATGCAAAATAATAACATTGACCACCATTGCTATGCCGATGGCACCCAAATCTATGTAGCACTATCACCAAACGACTATCGCCCCATAGATCTTCTGTGCCAGTGCATTGAGCAAGTCAAAGACTGGATGTGCCAAAACTTCCTACAACTAAATGAGGACAAAACTGAGATAATTGTTTTTGGTGCTAAAAAAGAAAGGTTTAAAGTAATTCAACACCTTCACTCTCTGTCCCTGAAAACCTCAAACAAAGCCAGAAATCTTGGGGTTATTATGGATTCTAATTTACATTTCGACAGTCACGTTAAATCAGTAATAAAATCAGCCTACTAGCACCTAAAAAATGTAGCAAGACTTAGAGGGCTCATGTCAGCTTAAGACTTAGAAAAACTTGTACATGCCTTTATTACTAGTAGGCTAGACTACTGTAATGGTCTCCTTGCAGGTCTTCCGAAAAAACTGTCAGGCAGCTACAGCTTGTTCAGAACGCTGCTGCTAGAGTTCTTACAAAGACTAAAAAAAGTGAGCACATTACACCAATTCTTAAATCCTTACATTGGCTCCCTGTATGTCAGAGGATTGATTTCAAAATCCTCCTGCTCACATATAAATCACTACATGGTCTAGGACCGAAGTATATCACTGATATGCTCCCACTACATAAGACTTCTAGACCACTAAGATCTTCTGAGACCAATCTGTTAGTGATTCCCAGAGTAAACAACAATCACGGGAGAGCATCATTTAGTCACTATGCAAAAAATAGCTGGAATAAACTTCCTGAAGATGTAAGACTTGCCCCAACTCTGACCACTTTTAAAACTAGACTGAAAACTGTTATGTTCACCATAACTTTCTGCTAAATCTTTTAATGTCTGCACTGTTTTCAATTATCGCAAATATGTTTTTATTCTCTTTTCTTTCTGTAATGCATTTTTACATTTTTATTATTTTCTTTTAATTCTTCTATTTTTTTTTCTTCTCACTTTGTTTTATGATGTGAAGCCCTTTGAGTCTGCCTTGTGTATGAAATGTGCTATACAAATAAAGTTGCCTTGCCTTGCCTTGGGGAGGAACTGTGGTTTAGACTTTAGCCCTCCCTTCGTTGGTGCATGAGCTGGTCCCAGCTCCATGGCAACACAACCTTGTTTCCTGGAATTGACACAAAAGATAGATCAGTCTGCCTGTCCCTGCTCATCTGCTCTCTGTTTTCAGTTCCTCGTCCGACTCCCTCAACAAACCTTGTGTTATCTCTTGACCTTCCTCTCTTCAGTGAATGCTGCTTCTTGTGTGCTCTTGCGTATCCTGGCTTCTTACTTTGTCTACAGGATATGTGCAACCATTTTAATAATGCAGATGGGTTAGGGTTAGGGTAGATTTAGAATACAGTTCATTGGTATTGGTGCATAGCAATGAAATCACAGTGTCTTTAGACTTAAATAAACAGATGCATAAATCATCCAGATGTTCATGCGGATGGTAATCTATGGTCTAGTTCACTTGACCAAAATGGAACAGGGCAGTGGTACTGTAAAAAATGGAAGATTCCCAACAACCCCTCCTTTCACACCAACTAGGTGTGAACACTAAAGGCCAGTGTGGAATCAATCAATAAATAAATGTATGAGCATGCAAAATCATCAAGAGAAGTTAAAAATATTGTCATTCAATTGGTTGAAAGAGTCATCTGATTCACATCATTAAAAAATCATCAAAATATCATCTCATAATCAAAAACTATTAATCAAAGTTCAAATCAATCAAAATACCTAATAATTATATTCAGATTACACAAAATCAAATCTAACTAATCTAAAGGGAAAATTAAATAATAATCTTAATATTTTTTTTGAAAACAACTCAATTATCTCAATCAAAGTCAATATTCTGGATGAAAGGAAGCCATTTTAGGCAAGTATCACATGATAATTTTTATGCACCGCTTAATCTTACGTAATCTTAATCATTAAAACCTTCTGAATAGTCCCTCCAATACACACCTATCATATGAGTCACGTTACCAACCGACTCAAAGTTTCCAACCTTCACTCCCCTGGGATAATTGTTACCTTCTTGAAAACAAATCGTATGAAACAACATCCATCCATCCATCCATTGTCTACAGCTTATCCTGAATTCAGGGTCACGGGGGGCCAACAGCTTTGGCATTCATGTTATGTTGTCTTATATAGCTGCTTACACTGAACAAAAATATGTATGCAACATTTTTTTGACTCCAAATTTTCATAAGCTGAAATAAAAGGGCTCAGACTTTTTCTACAAACACACAAAATGCCTATTTCTCACCAATCTAGTTAACAAATTAGTTTAAATAGTGTCTAATCCAGACATGCAGCATATCAACATTTCAAAATGGCAGTGCTATAATTGCACAGGTTTGCCTCAAACTGGTCACAATAACGACCTAGCTTGGGATCAATAAGGTATATCCATCTATGCTGGGCTCTATGGGGGATTTTTATTTTGATGTCACATATTATCTCACTAATAGAACAATCTATGAATGAGACACAGATGCTAATTTTATTATGTTTTACAAAAATAAATTAAAAGTATGTATTGTTAAGTTATCAAGGATAGTAACAGTGTAATCAGCATAGGAATGAGCTCTCAGAGAAGAGTGAGGTGGCTCTTAAAAGAGCCGTTGTGTTGGTTTAACAGCAGACAAGTTAAGCTCGCTCTCCGCGGATGCGACGCGCCAGCTGGATGTCCTTGGGCATGATGGTGACCCTCTTGGCGTGGATGGCGCACAGGTTGGTGTCCTCGAACAGGCCGACCAGGTAAGCCTCGCTGGACTCCTGCAGAGCCATAACAGCGGAGCTTTGGAAGCGCAGGTCGGTCTTGAAGTCCTGAGCGATCTCTCTGACCAGACGCTGGAAGGGCAGCTTGCGGATCAGCAGCTCGGTGGATTTCTGGTAGCGACGGATCTCTCTGAGAGCGACGGTACCGGGCCTGTAACGGTGAGGCTTCTTCACGCCGCCGGTGGCCGGGGCGCTCTTACGGGCAGCCTTGGTGGCCAGCTGCTTCCTGGGGGCTTTGCCGCCGGTGGATTTACGGGCTGTCTGCTTGGTTCTAGCCATGACTTGTTCCTTCTCTGGTCGGGACAAATATACTATGAACGGAGGAGACTCGCTGCTCTTAAACTGTGGGACCGGCTGTGGAACGGTGACGCTGTTCAGACCTCCGGCTCCTGATTGGTGGGGGGCTCCTCGTGGAGCTCAGCGCCGCCTCGAGGAGCGACCCACCGCCCCAATCTCAGCAGCTCATTGGCGGGAAGTCTTTTCAAACTCTCCGCCTAAACTCAGAGTGGAAGCCTCTTTCCTGATTGGTCTGTCACTGTCCCGAACAGGCTCGCGCGCTCAGCGGACACATAAAAGAGAGATTCGCCGTCAGAGCGACACATTCTTTGAGTCCCGACTCCAGAAAGCATCTAACAATGAGTGGAAGAGGCAAAACCGGCGGAAAGGCCAGGGCGAAGGCCAAGACCCGCTCCTCCCGCGCTGGCCTCCAGTTCCCCGTCGGTCGTGTCCACAGACATCTCCGTAAAGGGAACTATGCTCAGCGTGTTGGTGCCGGAGCCCCCGTCTACCTGGCGGCGGTGCTGGAGTACCTGACCGCTGAGATCCTGGAGTTGGCTGGAAACGCTGCCCGCGACAACAAGAAGACCCGAATCATCCCCCGTCACCTGCAGCTGGCTGTCCGCAACGACGAGGAGCTCAACAAACTGCTGGGCGGAGTGACCATCGCTCAGGGCGGCGTGCTGCCCAACATCCAGGCTGTTCTGCTGCCCAAGAAGACCGAGAAGCCCGCCAAGTCCAAGTAAACCTGGAGACCTGCTGGAAACCAGAACCCCAAACGGCTCTTTTAAGAGCCAAACACTTTTTCATATAGAGCTCATTCCTTTCATGAAACACAATAGTTGTAAAGAACCATTTTATTTCAGGTATACGTCACCTGTAAAGCAAGGATGTACATACATAATTTTTTTGTGTAAGTGTATTAGGTGTCTATCTGTAATTTATTTCCCCTTGTCTCCATAGTCTGTTTTGTTTGAACAGACACCCTTTATTTCCTTTTTTTTATATTACAATCTGATCCAACACTTAATCTCAATCGCCAATAGAGGGCAGTCTTGCTCGGATTCTGATTTTCCACAGTATACAGAATTGAACCAAATGATTAGGCTACTTGAAATCCAAAGTGGCCTGACCAGTATACATTCACATACAATGTAGTAATTACAGTTTTACGTCTCCAAAACATTGTTTGACGACAACTAGCAAGATGCTTGTAAGTTATTTACTTACAGCACTCAGTTATCCAAAACAGTGAATGTACATAATGTCAACACTAGAAAATACTGACATAGAAAACCATATTTTAAGAAAGCAAATTAGTATATCTATTATATATTCAATTGTATGAATCCATGTTTTCTACTGTTAGACAATGTTCGATCGTTGGACTGTTTTGTGTGCAATTTCTAATATTTGTTTAAATTTTGAATTCAAATATAATATAATAAACATTATTATTATTATCAACCAATTTCAAAAATTAGTATATTAAATGGTTTAAGTATTTAAGTGGTTCATGTTACATTTTACACCCCTGTGACACAGTATTAAGAATTAGATCTCGCCCTGGAGGGCGCGCTTTGTCGGGGGCGCGCTGGGGTCTGGGCTCGCTTTGTCGGAACCAACCAATCCCGTGAGAGCAACAGCACAGTAACATTTGCATCAAGCGGATACAAAGACAGCAGACTGACTCTCAGACATCATCCTGTTTTGGAAAAGTTCAGACCAAACATGCCAGACCAAACCGTCAAAGCCCCCAAGAAGGGCTCCAAGAAAGCCGTCTCTAAAGCCGTCAGCAAGGGTGGCAAGAAGAGGAGAAAGTCCAGGAAGGAGAGCTACGCTATCTATGTGTACAAGGTGCTGAAGCAGGTCCACCCCGACACCGGCATCTCCTCCAAAGCCATGGGCATCATGAACTCCTTCGTGAGCGACATCTTTGAGCGCATCGCCGGTGAGGCCTCCCGTCTGGCTCACTACAACAAGCGCTCCACCATCACTTCCAGGGAGATCCAGACCGCCGTCCGCCTGCTGCTGCCCGGTGAGCTGGCTAAGCACGCCGTGTCTGAGGGCACCAAGGCCGTCACCAAGTACACCAGCTCCAAGTAAACGTACTGCTGTTGAACCAACAACCCAAAGGCTCTTTTAAGAGCCACACACTTGATCTGAAGACATCTCCTGTTGCTTTGAAATGCGTTCTCTCATAAAAGCCACTACAAATGAAGAAATTGTCCAACTAAAGTTGTTTTTAATATCTAAGTATTGCCTGGTTTCCTGTATGGATAACTAGTATGTCACTCAAGCAGTGCAATTTGATTTAAATACAAAAAACCCAAAATAATTGGAGCATAATGACTACATGGTCAACTCTTCTCCCTTACACTTCACCAGAGTGAGACAAAACAAATGTATACATAAATGGTCCCCTTAAAGCAACACTTAAGAAGTTTTCCTCTTTGATCCCCATACAGGTTGGAAGCGGAATTGTCCAATTTGCCGTCGCACGTTATTTGTTTGTATGAAGATCTGGCTCTGTAAACGATGAACAATTTGAACAATGTCCGGTGACAAGGTAACGCCTTAGCTAAGATTAGCTAACATGAGCCATAGCGATAGTTACATATTAGCACAATAGCTAATATAAAATAGGAGTTGGCTTACTGAATACCAAACTTGAGACCTATTAATCTTGAATGAATAAATCAGAAGGCACTGGTTCCAATAATGTATCTGCACTCTCCACAGGTTGTCCGGTAAGAACAGGAATGATGTTAATGGGTTAATGAATCCAATTCACACACACTCTCATTGAGATGCCCCTCATTTATTGGAGAATTGATACTGTCTGTGTGGTTACTACAATAAAGAAATAAACAGAAATGTGCATATTAATCATATTCAATAATTATAATAAACAGAAACAGACTGGTATAAATTATACAATGCAGTAATAAGGCTATGTAAAGATAAACAGTAAAAGATGAATAAATGAGAAGATTTGAACAAAAAGGAGAAGCGAGAGTCCAGAAAACACAGCTGCAGGATAAATAGAGTCCAAACGGCTGGGATGAACGAATAAAATCCAGAACTGCTGCGGTGAACAAAACTCTCCTCATCGACTCGCGCCAGACACTTCTCTCTGTGCAGCAGAGGTCTCTGATTGGTTCAGCGCATCCAGACATTAACTGTTCATGTGAACACCATGCGCAAGCTAACAGGCTCTAGGACGGAGCATGTGAACTGTGAATGGGCTGATGAGGGATGCGATGTTGGAAATGGGCAATGAAGGGCTAACCTTCTGAACAGCTAACGTATTGGCTAACATGAGCCAATTAAAATAATCGACAATGTATTGTACACAGATGCACACTGTTGGGAAAAAAAATTATTGCCAGTATTATTTACATGTCCAGCAGCAACAGAGCCAAGTCACCATCCGTCTTGCATTTTGTAGCCTCCTTCAGCTCTTGCCAACAAGTGTGAGCCGGTCTGATATTCACTCTCGTACGAGCTCTTTCTTTGTCATGCTCCCGTTTTGTTTTCTTCGCCTCATCGGACATTAAACTCCTCCTTTTCTTTGCAGGCTCTGCTATGACGCCAATTTAAAAAACTACCTAGCTGAAAGGCATCTTCCACGCACCTGCCAGGTGTTCTCCCACTGAACTCCATGCAGAGCCTCCACCTACCGGCTTTTGTAACGCTTGCCGTAAAGCAGGTCAAATTTGTAGTCTCATTAGAACTACAAAACCACTACCCAACGAGGCAAAGTTACATAGTGCGGTTAAAGCTGATGGAGGGCTGCAAAGCGAATGTGGAAGTGCCGTTTTGAGATGATGAACCACTGAAACTATTTTGGAAACATTATTTTAAGGCAAGTGCTTTACAGTGTTGACTGACACATTCACACACCAACGGAGGAGTCAACCACGAAGGGTGACAGCCAGCTCGTCAGGAGCAATTAGGGAGAGGCTTTTTTTTTCTGAGACACCAGACACTCAGCCAGGAGGAGCCGGGGATCGAACCAGCAATCTTGCAGTTACCAGCCTCCTGAGCTAATGCCCCCCATATACATTATATACATAGCCATAACATAAGCACTCTGGAAATATGTTATTTATCTTTACAGACAACTAACATCGTTATGTCTAATGACAACTGCAACTCTCTCATGGCTGGACTCCCAGCCTAGGCGACTAAACCTTATCTTCAATCTACCCAAATTCTCACATGTGACCCCCTCCTCCGTGCCCTCCACTGACTCCCTGTTGCAGCATGTTCATTCAAGATGATGGCACTGGCCTTCAAGGCCATCAATGGAACGGCACCTGTCTACCTTCAAACACTGGTCAAACCACACGCCCCGACGAGAGCACTTCGCTCCTCTACTTGGGCTGGCCGGCTGGTACCACCATCGCTGAAATCAAACAAATGTCGCTCAGAAAAGTCCAGACTCTTCTCTGTTCTCGTCCTCAGTGGTGGAAAGCACTTTAATCATAGCACTGTTGTTCTTAAGGTATGTTTGCTGAACAGCTCTGACTTTCCGTTTGTTTCCAAATATCACTAATCACACTTTGCCTCGAGGAGCTTTTGACCTTATTATACCAGTGATGCTGGTGGTAATATCCGGTACTGGACCCGGACATTGACACAGCATTGTGTAAAAAGGTGGGAATTATCTAAACGTTAGTTCAGTCATCTGAAATTCTTCTCAACATGTTTCTTCTCTAATTTGATGTATTCCATTATTTTTGCACTGTATCCCCCAGTCACGGAAATCACCATATGTGTGGTGTGCATTACAGTTTGCACACTGTAGGTAAGTTTGGAAATGACAATGTGTTTATTAAAAGTAACAATCGATCTGTCTGGGGACTGAACTATGGGCTGTATTGTATGTGCCTGATTTGTCTACATAGATGCACATCATCAATTGATTAACACATTTTTCACTTTAGTTTGCCTGTAAGCAACAAACCTCATAGGAGACACATTCCCTGATTAATAATGTTGGCCAGTAGGGGGCGCTTATGTACCATCGAGTTAATTATTTACCGCCATGGAAATACAAAGAAGACGTAAAGCCGGAGCAACCCCCCGCCCCTGGTTTCCACCACGTCCTCAGACATGGTTTAAATAACAGGGAGCACACATCATCTAACCATCCAGTTGACTTACTTTGACTAGTGAAAATGAGTGGAAGAGGCAAAGGCGGTAAGGGACTCGGTAAAGGAGGCGCCAAGCGTCACCGTAAAGTCCTCCGTGATAACATCCAGGGAATCACCAAGCCCGCTATCCGCCGTCTGGCTCGCCGTGGCGGAGTGAAGCGTATCTCCGGTCTGATCTACGAGGAGACCCGCGGCGTGTTGAAGGTCTTCCTGGAGAACGTCATCCGTGACGCCGTCACCTACACCGAGCACGCCAAGAGGAAGACCGTCACCGCCATGGATGTGGTCTACGCTCTGAAGAGGCAGGGACGCACCCTGTACGGCTTCGGTGGATAAACACGACCCGCTACTTGAACCCGACCAAAGGCCCTTTTAAGGGCCAAACACTCAACTTAAAGAGCCATTTTCCTGTTATTTCCTGATCTATGAAGCAATATACTTTATATCGTGGTGTATGTATGGCATTATTTTAAACCTGCATAAAGTAGACATGAGCTGGGAAAACACCTGTTGAGGGTTGATACATTGACTAGCTTGGACATAGTCTCCACAGTGGGGTCCATAGTTGGGGTTCCACAAGGATCAGTTCTGGGTCCTGTTTATATAATGCATAAATGATATATACAAAGCGTTAAATACTCTGAAATTATTATTATTCACAGAAGAGCTCCTTTCCTGTTATTTCCTGATCTATGAAGCACTCTACACAATAACTTGATATACTGGTGTATGTATGGCTTAATTTTAAACATGCATGTACTATATAAAGTATATGATGGTATTATGAAACAATGTTCAGGCTGCAGAATACAGAAAATAGTGTAATTGAACACAAGGATTCCAAACTGCCATCTGTTAAATATCAATTGGGACAAAAAATAACCTTAATGATGTGATGGCTCTGATCAGTCAATGTAAAAAAAAAAATCCGCGGACGTGAAGGGCCAAACACTCATTCACCTCAAAGAGCTCATTACCTACCCCCTTTTTTATGGCAATGTGTTAAATCCCTGTTACTTTTGGACAAAGATGTTACTCGTTTTTCTCCTTTTCTCTCTTAGTTGTTACTATCTATGGATTTACCAGGAATGAGGTGGTAAAATACCTGTACTTTGGAACAATGTTCCAGTAACTAGTGACACAGGCTGCAGAATAATGTATTTGGACACAAGGATTTTGAATAACTGCCATCTCTTAAAGATCAATTTGGACAAAATTAATACTAATTAGTTTAGAGCCAAATTAATTTAAATCGAAGTGATATGACACAATTCTGATCAGACCAAACCTTAGTAAGTTTATTTAAAACTCTTTGCTTGGTATATTCTGGGCATGTCATATTTGAACATGTTTCCATATACTAATTTATGTTGATGGCCTATCCTGGCTCTCATCTTGTCCCCTCCATCTGTTATTTTCAGACACTTTCTTTCACTACAATCTAACAAAGAAATAGTTCAAACCAGTATTTTAACTTACCATTATCCACACAGCAGTAATCAACACTGATTTAATCTAGATACAAATGTATTTTAGTTAATAATACCTGACAAATTCTGACCTCATAGGTATTGTTATGAAGCTGACGGATCTTCCGATTCATCCATTTGTCCCCAGAAGCCTCCCTCTATTGTTTATAAGAAAAATGACTTAGGGGGGATGCAACACATTTCGGTCACTAAGAACATTTCAATGATGCATTAATTAACCCTGCTGTGAAAGATGAATATTTGGGATATTCCACACAGTGTAGAGTGTACACTCAACAGGTTTCCAGGTTTTTGCTGATTAAAAAATCACAATAAGGCCACAGCTAGAAATATTGTCCATTGAAACGTGTACACGTAATGTGGAATTGAATCCTTTGTGTTTCTATAACAACAAAAAAGCCTAATTCATCTATTTAAAACAAAAATCTTTTTGATGCTCAGACCTTAGAAGGAAGTCCTGAGTTGGAATATCAGCATAATACCTAAAATAACTAGTGTTTGACCTTAAAATCTTTGAATTCTGCAAGTACATGTGTTACAATGAACCAGTGATACTGCATTTAAAGCCACTGCTGTTTTCTCAGACGAGTGATGTTTATTAGTCAGTGTTTTTTTTATTTTGATCATTAACAGTAGAATGTTAAAGGTATTGATCAAGAGGGGACATGTTCACAGTCACAATGAACAGCTCTGATAGGAAGTCTGAGTAAACTCCACCAGAAGCCTCGACCACCATCAGTGTGTTTGCTGCAACTGGAATAACTTCACTTTATGACAAAATAATCAACGTTAGATGGATGTTTTTACATCGAGTCCCTGAACAAACATGTGCACCAGCTGGGAAAAAGGTTTTGATGGAGCTCAGGTTGATTTTAAATCATTTTAGGAGACAAAGAAGTGGGAAAAGTCAGTGAAGAGTGCTGCTCATGGCGGTGAGTAGGTGAGGTTTGGAGGCTCCCCAAACTAAAAGCAGAGAGCATCAGATCTCTACATGACTTTAATATGAAGAGACACAAGTCTGCTATCGGCTCCCTTCACTGTCAGCCTTCAGCTCTTCTCCCACATTTAGTTTTCACTCTTTTATCGGTGAACAGAAACACAAGTGAGCCGACTTTCAGACCGCACAGATCAGCCACGGGCCGGGTTGAGTCTCCACGGTTCTCATGGTGTGTTTAAGTCCAGCCCCCAGCCTCGGAGAATCCAACAGTCCGGTCAGACTCTCGTTGTCGTTAGTAGGAACACAACTCTAATAGAAAATGGCAGAAGAAGCTCCAGCTCCAGCCGTCGCGCCGGCAAAAGCCGCCAAGAAGAAGGTGACCAAGCCGAGGCCGGCTGGTCCCGGCGTCGCCGACCTCATCGTCAAAGCTGTGGCCGCGTCCAAGGAGCGCAGCGGCGTGTCTCTGGCCGCCGTCAAGAAGGCTCTGGCTGCCGGAGGCTACGATGTGGAGAAGAACAACAACCGCGTCAAGACCGCCATCAAGGCCCTGGTCGCTAAGGAGACTCTGGTCCAGACCAAGGGGACCGGCGCCTCCGGCTCCTTCAAGATGAACAAGAAGGTCGCAGAGAAGCCGGTGAAGAAAGCCGTTGTTAAACCCAAGAAGGCCGCAGCCAAGAAACCCGCAGCGGCCAAGAAGCCCAAGGCGGCGGCAGCGAAGAAGCCGGCAGTCGCTAAGAGATCCCCGAAGAAGGCGAAGAAGCCCGTAGCTGCCAAGAAACCCGCCGCCAAGAGCCCCAAGAAGACCACTAAGAGCCCCAAGAAAGCTACCAAGAGCCCCAAGAAGGTGGTGAAAAAGGCCGCTCCAGCCAAGAAGTCCCCCGCTAAGAAGGTTGCCAAGCCCAAAGCGAAGAAAGCAGCACCCAAGAAGAAGTAAGCTGTTCCCAGTCTGGTGGACCAGCGCTCCGACAAAAAGGCTCTTTTAAGAGCCACCACACCGTCCATAAAGAGCTTTATCCTATTCTTATATTGTCGTTTCATAACATTAAGACTGTATACTATTACTTCAAAATGGAGGAATGTATTTTTAAATCCATAAATACTTTAGCTCAATCTACTAGTATAAACTGTGACAGCTACTTTATTTCGACAGTGTATGTTTCTACAAACCATATATATATATATATATATTAATATTGGTAAATATTGTTATTTACCAATTGACCAATTATATATATTTTTAATTGGTCGACAAAGAACTAATAAGACATTCTCAACATTGTCATTTAATATTGGCTTAATTCCTGCACCTTACCAACACCATACTACTCCATTAAGAGGATTATATTACTTTACTATGTATAGATGTAAAAATAGAGGAGGTAACTACAAAGGAGTAACCATACATATATCCTTAATGTGAGGCCATTTTGTGCAAAAGGGCCATTTTCTAATTATCATATTGTGTATACTCTGCCCAGTGATGGAGCATATAAATGGCCTTTGCTGTAGCTGTAAAGTTGCTTTAAGTGGTGATACCAGACTGACCTCCAGTTCATTAAATCACAAAATGAATCTCAAGTGAATGTAAAAAGTGTATGTCCCTGGAAGTCTTTACATCCATTTAGTCAGAAAGTTGAGAAACTGGTAAAATAGCACAACAGTATAAAACATAATTTTTAAATTTAACTCCAAAGCCTAACACATTTCTATTATACTTGTTTCTTTTATTTTTGTATTTGTCCAGCTTTTAATGAAAAGGGGTTTTTGAGTATCGATAAAAGCACTATGTCTTATTTTCATATAAACATAATATACACTCAAAATATAATTTTCAAAAGATACATTCCATAAAAAATATACTTTACTGTACAAATACTCAACCAGAAAAAGTTTCAGTGATAATTATTGACCGATATTTATCTTTGATGACAAGGAAAAGAACATTGAATTGGATTTGTTATGATTATAATCTTGAGGGCAATGGTTTCATCCTGTTCTTGACTGTTCTTATTTTGAAAGCTTTTGATTAACAAACAATACATCTTGCTATGTAAGATATAAAAAATGTTTATAAATTAAATAACAAAACTCAAACACATACTCTTGTAGTTCAGTTGTGTGTATGGGGGGTTACTGGGTCAAATGCCAAAAATACATTTCCTGTTATTGTTGCTATAGTTAATCTTCAATGTTAGTTATTTATTTAGAAGGAAACGGACAGTTTTAGTGAGGATGAGTGTCTTCCTGGGATTTGGTTTAACTTAAACTGCAAGGTAGAAGAAAACATGCTCTTTACGAAAAAGTGTGTGGCTCTTAAAAGAGCCGTTGGGGGGGGGGGGGGTTCTGGTTTCCAGCGGTTAGCAGGTCTCCAGGTTTACTTGGACTTGGCGGGCTTCTCGGTCTTCTTGGGCAGCAGAACAGCCTGGATGTTGGGCAGCACGCCGCCCTGAGCGATGGTCACTCCGCCCAGCAGCTTGTTGAGCTCCTCGTCGTTGCGGACAGCCAGCTGCAGGTGACGGGGGATGATTCGGGTTTTCTTGTTGTCGCGGGCAGCGTTTCCAGCCAACTCCAGGATCTCAGCGGTCAGGTACTCCAGCACCGCCGCCAGGTAGACGGGGGCTCCGGCACCAACACGCTGAGCATAGTTCCCTTTACGGAGATGTCTGTGGACACGACCGACCGGGAACTGGAGCCCAGCACGGGAGGAGCGGGTCTTGGCCTTCGCCCTGGCCTTTCCGCCGGTTTTGCCTCTTCCACTCATTATTAGATGCTTTCTGGAGTCGGGACTCAAAAAATGTGTCGCTCTGACGGCGAATCTCTCTTTTATGTGTCCGCTGAGCGCGCGAGCCTGTTCGTGACAGTGACAGACCAATCAGGAAAGAGGCTTCCACTCTGAGTTTAGGCGGAGACTTTGAAAAGACTTCCCGCCAATGAGCTGCTGAGATTGGGGCGGTGGGTCGCTCCTCGAGGCGGCGCTGAGCTCCACGAGGAGCCCCCCACCAATCAGGAGCCGGAGGTCTGAACAGCGTCACCGTTCCACAGCCGGTCCCACAGTTTAAGAGCAGCGAGTCTCTCCGTTCTTAGTATATTTGTCCCGACCAGAGAAGGAACAAGTCATGGCTAGAACCAAGCAGACAGCCCGTAAATCCACCGGCGGCAAAGCCCCCAGGAAGCAGCTGGCCACCAAGGCTGCCCGTAAGAGCGCCCCGGCCACCGGCGGCGTGAAGAAGCCTCACCGTTACAGGCCCGGTACCGTCGCTCTCAGAGAGATCCGTCGCTACCAGAAATCCACCGAGCTGCTGATCCGCAAGCTGCCCTTCCAGCGTCTGGTCAGAGAGATCGCTCAGGACTTCAAGACCGACCTGCGCTTCCAGAGCTCCGCTGTTATGGCTCTGCAGGAGTCCAGCGAGGCTTACCTGGTCGGCCTCTTCGAGGACACCAACCTGTGCGCCATCCACGCCAAGAGGGTCACCATCATGCCCAAGGACATCCAGCTGGCCCGTCGCATCCGCGGAGAGCGAGCTTAACCTGTCTGCTGTTAAACCAACACAACGGCTCTTTTAAGAGCCACCTCACTCTTCTCTGAGAGCTCGTTCCTATGCTGATTACACTAATTATCCTTGATAAGTTAATACAATATACATTTTTAATGTATCTAAAATATATAACAGAAAAACATTCATGTAGTATGTAACCGGGTTGAAAATATATCCTTACTTTTATGGTTGGAATGTCACCAAATCCTGATAAAGATTGTTTTCTATATGTTTAAGATGCGTTTTATTTCCTAAATTTATGCTTGAATGTTGTATTCAAACCGAGGTGTTAATACCTGTACTGTCACTTTAAGAGGTCGCATGCTTTGTGACGTCATCCAAGTGCTTCTCTCAGTTCGCGCCAGGCTAGCTGAGAGGAGGAGCTTGAGACCTGTGGAGGAGACTGCATGTCACAGAGCTTATGTTTTTCTGTGTATTTGTACAGACAGAGCTACCATTCTGCCTTCATTAAACCAGCAACTAGTCGTGGTACGAGTCCTTCCTTCATTCAACTCGACATAGAACACAACGCAGAACATACAGAGGTTAACGGACGTGCATCAATCCTGATGTAAACTGTTAAAGACAATGCACACCCGTTACAAGTACAATCGCTGAAATAATGTGTGACATCAACATAAAAAGCCGCATAGATCCCAGCATCAGCATGGATTCAGCACCATGGACAGAGACGTTCATGGAGAATAAAATATGTTGAGTTAATAAGGTGGATGGGAGAAACACTGTCTATATACACACTGAATAAACACACATTGCTATTACATATTTACTGTCTCAGGGGGTCCCGGTCTGCACCTGGTCTGCACCTGGTCTCTTGACTGGAGTGGTAGACCAGGGTCAAATTAGAGAGAGTGATTCTCTGTCTGTCCAGTAGGTGACAGCAGAGCACTTTCTAACAGACTGGTATAGATCCGTTTTAACCAATGAAATGCATCAGAGAGTTGTTGAGACAATTCAGTCTGGACCACAGTGGAGGCCAGGTTTATTGTGACCAGGTTGAGGCACACCTGTGCATTAATAACACTGTCTAATCGGCATGTTGATAGGCCAAACGGATAGATTGGACACCAATTTAAACTAATTTGTGAACAAGATCGGATAGAAATAGGCTTTTTCTGTATTCATAGAAAAGGTCTGAGATCTTCGATGTCAGCTTATGAAAATATGGAGCAAAATTGTTGTGTTTATATTTTTGTTCAGCATAAGAAGCTATATAAGACAACATAACAGATGAATGCCAAAGCTATTTGTTTGATTTTAACCAGTCAATAAGCATCTATAGCTTTATTACTCATTATTTTTGTTACGCTGATTACATATTTTCACATCCAATTCATGTAGAGACTTCTAGTTTGGGATGCTCTAGGCACTGTGGTTGGTGTTTTGTTGTTGTGGAAGTTAATGATAGGTGTAGGTGTAATAGTTCAAAAGTTTGCACTATTTTTTTCATGTATCTGAAGGGCGGGTGGTTTCCAGAATGATGACTGACTCACCTGTTCAGACTTCATCTCGACTTACCTCGATACATAGCATGACCCACTACCACCCCCCCCCCCCCCCCCAAAAAAAAAACAACCTTTACCTAAAGCACTCTGATCATAGCGCTGTTGCTCTTAACGTACTACTTTACTCAGATGAGGTACTAACACTTTCTATGTTCCACGTTCTATTTTTAGCTCTTACTTTATCGGCAATGATACATTGTGGTTTCTTTGTTTCTTTCTATTGACAAATGTACTTATTGTAAGTCGCTTTGGACAAAAGCGTCTGCTAAATGACCTAAATGTAAATGTATTATTATTATTTTTTACCAATATCAAAAAGAAGTACCTTACATCGCTTTATTTAAATTTAAGTGGGTTTTTCACAAGTGTATTCGTTTTAGGTGATGTTGAACTGATGTTCAGTGCTCAGTGGTTAACAAGGTGTGAAGCTGTGTATCTAATCTTCATGTTCTAGCCAGTTCATGTAACTTTTTACACCCCTGTGACACTGTGGATTCGTCTTCCTCCCCTTCCATTTCTTGCCAGAATATTCTGGTATCATTATACTTCTCACAAGTAAAAGTACATGATCAACATCCTCTCTGTCTTGGCACACCATGCATAAACCATTACCCTTTCCTACTATATATAAAGTAGCGTTTAGTCCTGTATGTCCTAATCTAAGTCTGGTATAGGCCACTTCTTCCCTTCTGTTTAGACTCAGTGAATTAACCCTTCTCCCTGTCACAATCCTTTGATATTTATGGTAGTGTCTTGCATTGAATTCTGCCTCCCATTCCCTTTGCCATTTTTGTACAGTTACTGATTTGATTATATATTTTGCTTCACCGTTTCCCATTGGAACATTAATTCCTATATATTAGTTTTTCAACATCTTTTTTTGCCATTTTATCCGCCTCTTCATTACCTTTAATGCCTATATGAACTGTGTAGTTTTTTATCCTTTAAGGAGGGGATGAAGAGAATGCAAGGAGGAAATGAAAGCTTTGAAGCAAAGGTGTCCAGATTCCTGTTTAGTTACAGAATCACTCCACATTCTACTATAGACTTGTCCCCGGCTGAAATGCTGACATCAAGGAGGCCCAGGTCCGCCTTTGACCTGTTACTCCCAGATTTAAAGTCTAAGGTGGAAAATAAACAGTGGAAACAAAAAGTGAATCATGACACACACACCAAGTTCAGAAGCTTTTCACCTAGTCACCATATAGAAGAAGCATGTCAAGTGATTCTGTGTGCTGCGAGTCAAGCAACCTATTTTTGGGTGTCCTGCATCCTCTTTGAGTTTTTTGGAGTCACAATGTTATAAGCTGGAACCCCAAAAAACTGAATACTGATTCCAAGGTTCCTGAGCTGTAGTAATAAATATTTAATTTCAATAATCAAATCTTCCCTTGAAGAGTGACCTGTATCTAGGCTATATAAAGCTGCCATTGAATCTGTACAGATCACACTTCTCAGTGTCTTAACCTCTTTAACCCACCTAAGGGCTGTCATTTCAATAGAGTATATAGATAAAAAAAATTAGATAGTCTATACCCCTCTCTTTTATTAAATTCTGGGATATATATCCCAATACCACCATGTCCATTTTGCGGATCTTTTGATCCATCAGTATAAAGTTAGTCAGTTAAAATATCCGTAGAATGATGTTTTTAAATATCCCTGGTAATATGCTGCAAAATTTTGCTCATCTGGATACTCTTTTTTTTCTTATCAGTTGTTCACTATTAACCTCTGGTGATGGGAGGAACCATGGGGGAACCACACTAAGAACCAGTAAAGGACTAAATTTAAATGATTTAATTAGATAAGATAGTCCTTTATTCATCCTGCAGTGGGGAAATTTACAGTGTTACAGCAGCAAGACAGTAGAAAAATAACGATAATAATAATAAACAAGCATTGACAAAAAAAAGTACAATATAAAAAGATAACCCCCTTAGGAGTTCCTGGGGACATTTTGTGCCATTCTTTTTTTTATTTTCAAGCCATTTTCTCTGTTTTAAATTAATATAGCTCACATTTTCCAGAAGATATTCATTTTTGAAACATTTTAGAATTTTCATCTCAGTTTGTTAAATTAGCCTAAAATGGCTAAGCTACACAAAAACCCACACATTTCTTCCTAGCGACAAAAAATGTCCCATTGAAAACCATTGAAAATGGCTTTTTTTATCCCACATTTATCTCAACATAACTAATGCATTCCTTTATGTTAATATTTCCTTTTGGACTACTGGCTTTTCATTTAATAGTTTTATATATGTCCACCAGGTGGTGCTACTTTCCCCCCATTTTAAGCATGTCTCAAAATGACACTCTTTTTACTGTTTTCTTGCTACTAAAATGACAAGTGTGTGTCATCTTTGATGTTGGGTAATGGTGTGTGTGTATGTGTATGTGTATGTGTATGTGTGTGTGTGTGTGTGTGTGTGTGTGTCCGTCTTCATAAGTCTTTTCTCTTAGAAGCCACACTCTGCGTTCTAAACTAATTCAATAATAAAAACAATGCGTAGCACGAGAACCAAAACAAAAATGGTTCTCACTCAGGTTGTTAATGCAGGTGCACTGCAACCATTGTCAAAAGTATGAGCAATGTTGCTCAAGTAGTCATTTTGGAGATGGCAGACAGACATTGCAGCACACAGGAGGCTCTGGACATTATCATGCACTCTGAGTGCGAGGATGGCTCCTCATCCTCCTCCGAGGACTCTGAGGCTGACATGGAGGAGGCCACAGAGGTAGAAGACCAGCTGGAATCCAACTCTGACTCATCGGAAGACTCATCGGAAGATAAGAGTGGAGGGGAGATGGATGAAGTTGGGGCAGGATGGACTTCAAATACTGGAAGAATTATTTGGTCTCCAACGAACTCTGCGATGCTCCGCTACATCTGCTACATCCCAGCGGTTTGGTCCCGGGACCGACACAGTGGCCGGGTCAGTGATTCTGGTGGTGGCATAGTTTTAAGCTGCTGCTGACAGAGGAAATCCTGCAGCATATTGTTGACCTGACAAACCAGCATGGGAGAAGCTCAATCCCAGACTGGCGAGATATTTAC
The DNA here is from genome assembly GCA_029853015.1 of Chelidonichthys spinosus. Classification (NCBI taxonomy): domain Eukaryota; kingdom Metazoa; phylum Chordata; class Actinopteri; order Perciformes; family Triglidae; genus Chelidonichthys; species Chelidonichthys spinosus. The sequence goes on along the minus strand of CM056825.1, from coordinate 3,580,260 downwards.
CTGGTGGAACTGCAGGTTTATATGGGGCTGCTCATTTTGGCAGGTGTTTACCGGTCAAAAAAATGAATAATTGACCCATCACAGGGCCTAATAATAATAATACTAATCAATTACTATCCATCCATCCATTTTCTACCGCTTATCCTGTATTCAGGGTCACGGGGGGCTGGAGCCGATCCCAGCTATCATTGGGCGAAGGCAGGGTACACCCTGGACAGGACGCCAGTCTATCACAGCTAATCAATTACTACTTTAAATTAATTTTATTTTTATGGAAATTATTTTACTTTTTTTCTATAAAAATGGTGAGTTATGTTAATATATTGACCTTTAGAAGGGTTAAAATTCTTAAAATATAATTCATATTTGGTGTGTATATTTCAGACGGAAGTAGTTTTGTAAGACTGACTCGTTTAAAGTGGAAAAAATATTAATATACCACATTTTTACAGCCCTTTTTGGAAAGGTGACATTTTCTGTACTTAGGGACACAAGTGTACGTTTTTTTAAGGAACTCTTAAGGGTTAAGACTATATAAAGAAACTTAATAAAGTAGTATATACTGTACATAATAGACAATTTCCAGAATATATACAGGTTGGACTAGATCTGTTATTCCCACAGTAAACAACAATAACGGGAGAGCATCATTTAGTCACTATGCAACAAATAGCTGGAATAAACTTCCTGAAGATGTAAGACTTGCCCCAACTCTGACCACTTTTAAAACTAGACTGAAAACGTTTATGTTTACCATAGCTTTCTGCTAAATCTTTTAATTTTTAATTATTGCAAATATGTTTTTATTCTCCTTGTCTTTCTGTAATGCATTTTAATTTTGCCTTTATTTTCTTTTAATTCTTCTATTTATTTTGTTTCAATTTGTTGTATGACATGTCATGATGTGAAGCACTTTGAGTCTGACTTGTGTATGAAATGTGCTATACAAATAAAGTTGCCTTGCCTAGATATTTACATTATATACAGAGATGAAGAGCATGGGATGTTATGTTTATATAATATACACTTATTGCACAGTTTATTGCACATGGGATGAGGAGCCTGGTTGTGTGTGATCTACTGAAAGCAGTGCTTGTTATACATTCTGTGTTGTTCTGCTATACTATTAATATTCCAGCCAATCTCTTTTGATTCTATGTGATATTCCCACACTGTGGATTAATCTGAACCCGCGTGTTTTATAACTCAGTATCAGTCATTAGATCACGCTCTGGGGGAGCGCTTTGTCGGGGGCGCGCTGGGGGGGGCGCGCTTTGTCGGATCCAACCAATCCGGTGCGAGCAACAGCACAGTAACATTTGCATCAAGCGGATACAAAGAGGGCAGACTGTGATTCGAGACCTCATTCGATTTCGGGAAAGCCTAGATCTCCGAACATGCCAGACCAAACCGTGAAAGCGCCCAAGAAGGGCTCCAAGAAAGCCGTCTCCAAAGCCGTCAGCAAGACCGGCAAGAAGAAGAGGAAGACCAGGAAGGAGAGCTACGCCATCTACGTGTACAAGGTGATGAAGCAGGTCCACCCCGACACCGGCATCTCCTCCAAGGCCATGGGCATCATGAACTCCTTCGTCAGCGACATCTTTGAGCGCATCGCCGGTGAGGCCTCCCGTCTGGCTCACTACAACAAGCGCTCCACCATCACTTCCAGGGAGATCCAGACCGCCGTCCGCCTGCTGCTGCCCGGTGAGCTGGCTAAGCACGCCGTGTCTGAGGGCACCAAGGCCGTCACCAAGTACACCAGCTCCAAGTAAACGTACTGCTGTTGAACCAACAACCCAAAGGCTCTTTTAAGAGCCACACACTTCTTCTAAAGACGTTTCCTAATTCTTCTATTCTACAGATTAGTATAAGTCAACACATGAATCTGCATTAGTTAGTTTTTGCATGGTGACTGTTGAATGACAGCTGAAGATCTGTGAACATGTGTAATTAAATTTCATCTAACTGATAATATTGTTGTTTGCTCAACTCCATATAATCTCATTATTTAAAAAAAAAAAAAAAAAAAAGTTGGTTCAAGCAGTCCACTAGTTACTATGACGTAGGTCTTGCAAGCAGGGTATGGAAAGACTGCCGTCTGTCAGCTTCTTTGTCAATTCTGCAATGTGTCAGACATGGTGCAATATTACAAATATATTAGTGGTGGGCAAGTGAAGCCTTATAAAGCACTGAGGCTTTTGATGCTGATGGTGTAGGTGATGTTTGTGAACCTGAGGATGAAGCTTGTGGGTATATTTTAAATGCAAAAAAGCAATTACTTTTCAGTACATATCTATCATATTACTCTTTACATTATGCTACATCATGCAGTACACAGAACAGTACTCACCAGGGCCCAGTATTTCAAAAGTGATCCACTGGATTATCCTGGTCGGATTGGATTAAATCGTGATCTGACCTGAAAACTGGGTATAACGGATCCAGAGAATCCCGATCCTGAAGACCAGGATTCAGCTTTGGTAATCCAATCCTCCCTTGAATCCAGATAAAGGGCTGGATTTGGGTATTTCAAAACGTAAGGCAGAGATCTGGATCAGCTTGATACCAACATTTCAGGATCATTTGGATCCCACCTCAGAGGTGGATTGGACTTGGATTGACAATGTCTCAGCTCCGCTTCTCCTAGATATTGTTACTCAAGATGTTCATTTCACTTAATCTAAATTGTCAGTGCATTACTTGAAACAAATTGGAGTAATTTAAGAACATTTAAGGTGTAGCAAAAGTGTTTGGCTATGTATGTGTACAAACGGATTTTACTTAACCAAATCAGATGCTATTTTGCTTTAAATTACCACAATTATGTTTAGTGAGAGCCTTCTACATAAAGGGAGACAAATTAGGATGGAAAAAAATATCTAATTGTGTCATTGATTAAGCAATAATACATGAAAATAATGCAACAACAATTTCAAACACTTTATTCAAAATCCAACAACTTATCACTGCAATTGAATTGAAGCATTTCCAAGGATTTCCAGCACTCATACAGACCCTGGCCTTAATAGCTGAGTGGGTTCTGAAAGTAGAAGAAAGGGAAGGAGTATGAGTAATATCTTTGTCTTCATTTGGAATCCACAATAGTCACAGAAATCGTGTGCATGATGACAACAGCATGGTTTTCCCAGCATTACTGTAGCATTCGGACACTTCTGAATGAACTGCATAGTTTATACACAACACACATATACACAGTGTAATGTTAGGTTTCAAAGCACTGTAGCAGTCTGGTCTGTACACATGTAACCTATTTTCAGTCTGCTGCGTTGCCAATGACGTAACGCTAATACACTCTGAACAGGTTGATGTTAGTTTAAACAGTTATGTTATAATGTACGTCAGATTTATTACCTTGTAAATCAAACCACGGACCGCAAAACTCGTAAACAAAGCCAGCGACCGCTAGCCCGCTAGCTGCACACGGAAGTCAATGGAGCAGAGTTAGCTACCGTTAGCACGGCCGAGATCGCTACAGCCTGGTTTTCAGTACGTGACAATTCATATATATAGCTAGCACGATATGTTGGTTGGCGTTCATATGGTCCTTAAACCGCTAAACATAAGACAACGGTAAACTTACATTTTTGACGTGAAAGTCGCGCTCCCTGTTGCCACTTCCGTGAAGTAGACCGCCATGTTTCAGATCCGGAGACGGAGACTTGAGACTTGGTAATCCGTATCCAGCCAGGTCGGGATCACGGTGATCCACCCGGCCAGTGTTTTGAAATACTCAGATAAAGTCAGCAGGATCACCTTGATCCATGACTGAGAAAAGGAGGATTTCATTATCCGGATTATTCTGATCCGGATTACAAGTTTTGAAATACTGGGCCCAGGTGTTAATGTAGCAGGCAGCACGTATCAACGAAGCACACTCAAAAATAACTTTCTGTTCTGCTTCTTGGGCGTTCTGTGGGTTTCCAAATGCAATGGATTTAAATGTGGGTCCAGCAATGTGGCAAAGGTTAACAATGTTGACGTTTCATAGGGGCCACATCTGGTTTGGATCCCATCTCTTAGCAGAGTGCCTAATGTACCAAACAAACACAAGCATTAATTATAATGATGATAATCATTTAACATAATGATATGCATGTTCACATCTGGCATTGATGTAATTGCAACATAGCCTGCCCAATTCAAAAGTCGGATTGTGTGTTGAGCCCCTCATTTTGTTGTTGACTTTATGTTGGATCATTCGGTCGAGTGGAATAAGCTTTGATGCAGAGACTCTTTCCTCCTCAGACAGCTCCACAGTTACCAGTTTGAATGGTCGAAGAAGATCCAAGCACTCGGAAATTACCTCAAATTCATAGTTGTTCAGAGGTGCTTGGTCTGTAGTCAGACAGGACAGGGAAGCAGCCACGGTCTCTCTTTCGTCATATAAACGTTGTAGAATGTCATATGTACTATTCCATCTTGTTTCAACATCTTGAATGAGTTTAAGGGTAGGCCTGCCCACACGTGTCTGCATCTCTGTGAGCTTCTCCCTGGCCTTGCAACTGGAGCGGAAAAATCCCCCCCAAAATGTTGGCCTTCAGGCGGATCTTATTCACAATCAAGTTCAGAGTGTCGGCAAAACACGGCAAATGATAGAAGTTTTGGAGGTTCACACTCAGGACCATGTTTGCTGCATTGTCAGTCACCATGCAGGGTCCCTTGGAGGTTAAACCCCACTCTTCCAGGAGCTCATTATTGGCCTGCATAATGTGCTGTGCCGTGTGTGTGTCATGAAACCGGGAAACACCAAGTACATACGTAGCCATCTCATCTTGGGGTGTTATGTAATGGCAGGTTATTCCAAGATAGCTCTCGGTGTTGATGGAAGTCCACATATCAGCAGTGAGCCTCACAGCCTTCTGCACCTCAGCCTTGACCTTCTCCTTCGTGCTGGTGTACTTTTCAGTGACCATGTCAGTCAGCGCCTTCCGAGATGGGACCACATAGTTGGGCTCAAGCTTATGCACAAAAGCCCTGAAGCCTTGGTCCTCCACAATGGTGAATGGCTGGAGATCCTTTACAACCATATCCACCAAAGCACCATCCAAATCCACACTTCAGACTATTAGACTGATCTCAAAATGCGATCAGCATTGCAAGGTGAATTTGGATGTATACAGTAACATTGTCACAGAGAATAAGTAGGAGAATGACCAGGTTTCCATAGTCTCAGGAAATCCCACTACAATTTAAAAATGGAAAACAAATAGCGGAAAGCATACCTCTACCCAATGGTCTAGCATCAATGGGCAGCAGCAGCAGCAGGCCCGGGGAGATCATTGTGACCCTCTGGGGTTAGAACTCCAGGATGAGTGCATCTCAGGTGGCGCATCATTGAGGATGTATTATTGCAATAGGCAAGCTGCCTATTACAAATCATACACCTCACGTTATTTGGGGTTTCCAGTGTGAAATGGTCCCACACAGATCGTGTTGTCTTGGGTGGGACTCTTCTCTGACGATAAACTATAATATCTAATAATACTAATATCCACGATAGGCTATATTACTAATATATCATAATAATAATACTACTAATACCTAAGGCTATATTACTAATAACAATATCTAATAATAATACTTATATCTAACAATATATAGTCACTCTCACAAAATCTCTAATTCTCTCTCTCAAACTATCTCTCAAAATATCTCTCAAACTATGTCTCAAACTCTTAACAGGAAAACCCTCAAAGAACTTGTGTTTCTGCATGGTTATTAAGCGTTTTGAGCTTGTTAATTGAATCAATTTACTAATTGCACTGCAAACCATGGCACCTGTCGAAACTCAGCGATAGCCGTTTCAAAACAGAGGCATTCCTTCGATCACCGAACTACCGTCACGTGACATGGGCGTTTCAGAACCGCTTTTCGGGACGTTTCGAAGCGTTTCCAGCCTGGACTTGAGAGACTTCAGAAATCACTAGTTAAACGCTCAACTGCATAGATGGCGTTCCATCTCCGCCACCGCAGCAGCGTACATGACTCAGTAAATAATTGATCTTCGAAGCTGGAGGTTGGTATTTGGTGTATCAGAGCAATGTTGAAATACATATTTTTGTTCAACGTTTTAAACATTTTGGCAATGGTCGACACAAGCATGTATTCTGAATGTTACAAGGATTATGTTGAGCTAATGCTAGCAAGCCTTGTAGCTTCCTCGCCAGCTTGCTACCAGTCATGCTAGGCTAATGCTCCTGTACTGCTGACGCACTAACTTTTTCAAACATAATATTCCTACTATACAAACATAATATTCCCACTATTCGATCACATGTTATTGTATGAATGTTACATTGATGGCAAAGAATGAAACTTTTAACCCGGAGACCCGAATGCTTGTGTGCTGCCGCTTTTTATACCATATTAAAGACTAAACCGCAATGAGAACCTATTTAGCGCTGACGTTCTCCTTCCACTACACACGGACACAGCCTGTAGCACTATGATGACAAATAAATGATGTATAATTATAATGCGATAAACAATTAAGTAATCTATACATCTAATATAAATCAGGGTTCAAAGTTGCTCATTGCCCTACAATAAATATACTAACGAGGAAGTGCGATGTTGCTGGTTATCATCATCGTTACAACGCATGAATTACGCTGTCTTTTCTTTGTGTTTTTGGTGTTACGTAGTTTAAGAGTGGATTTACGTCCAATGACCCCAACTATCATGTTTGGCAGCATATTGTGTTCCAAAATTACAAATGATCATGTTCGTCTAAGTGCTGTGCCGTCGTCCACCGGCACCGACGGGGCAGAATCCTGGGGGTTGGAGTGGTGGGAGGTCCTCCATCTCTCCAAGAACGTCATTGGTGCCGACGTAATGAGTATGCGGTAATGCACTGTTTTCCACCACGTCCTCAGGCCGGAGTTATAAAGCGAGGAGCCTGGCTATAGAGGATATTCAGTTGATTTACTTTGACTAGTGAAAATGAGTGGAAGAGGCAAAGGCGGTAAGGGACTCGGTAAAGGAGGCGCCAAGCGTCACCGTAAAGTCCTCCGTGATAACATCCAGGGAATCACCAAGCCCGCTATCCGCCGTCTGGCTCGCCGTGGTGGAGTGAAGCGTATCTCCGGTCTGATCTACGAGGAGACCCGCGGCGTGTTGAAGGTCTTCCTGGAGAACGTCATCCGTGACGCAGTTACTTACACCGAGCACGCCAAGAGGAAGACCGTGACCGCCATGGATGTGGTCTACGCTCTGAAGAGGCAGGGACGCACCCTGTACGGCTTCGGTGGATAAACACGACCCGATACTACAAACTACAACGGCCCTTTTAAGGGCCAAACACTCAACTTAAAGAGCTCTTTTCCTGATAATGTATCCGTTTTTGAGGAAATTATTAGCGGCGCATGTTAATCATGGAAAAACATAACGGAAAGTGTTGCAGCCTGCAGAATTATAACAATTAACCAAATTGGTCTGTTAATGGAATTGGTTGTGAATCTCCACAGCCACTTGATTAATGACTGGGAAGTTGGTCGTTTTATTTATTTAAACAGATCGATTTAGTTTAATGGTTGGACTCGTTATAGTCAACTGAGACAAATTAACACAAGTTTCAAAGTGATTAACTTTATCAATGCGTTTTACCCGTTTTACATGGCTTTAAGAAGTCGTATACAACTAATGCATCATTTGTAATTTAATTTAATTTAATCCTATACTAAATCACATTTAGGGCCTGTTTTGGTGCTTATCCATCTAATTTCTTTCACTATAATTTTATTACATATATGTGGTGTGGTTTGAAGCTGATCCTTATGGAACAAAATCAAGTACATCTCAATGCATTACAGCACTGTGCCTAAATGCTTAGCCTAATCCACTGCTGAAATGTTATTTCATATTTTATGATTATTTAAAAACTGTGTGTTCACTACAGTAACGATTAGTATGCATGAACAGCGTTACATAGTAAACAGGATGCTCATGATATGTAATGTTAATGTAAATATTAAAAAGATAGTTTTTATATAAATATATTACTACATCTTAATGTAGGATGTGGTAATGCTATGTAATGACACAACAGGATAAAGCTCTTTATGGAGGGTGTGGTGGCTCTTAAAAGAGCCTTTTTGTCGGAGCGCTGGTCCACCAGACTGAGAACAGCTTACTTCTTCTTGGGTGCTGCTTTCTTCGCTTTGGGTTTGGCAACCTTCTTAGCGGGGGACTTCTTGGCTGGAGCGGCCTTTTTCACCACCTTCTTGGGGCTCTTGGTAGCTTTCTTGGGGCTCTTAGTGGTCTTCTTGGGGCTCTTGGCGGCGGGTTTCTTGGCAGCTACGGGCTTCTTCGCCTTCTTCGGGGATCTCTTAGCGACTGCCGGCTTCTTCGCTGCCGCCGCCTTGGGCTTCTTGGCCGCTGCGGGTTTCTTGGCTGCGGCCTTCTTGGGTTTAGCAACGGCTTTCTTCACCGGCTTCTCGGCAGCCTTCTTGTTCATCTTGAAGGAGCCGGAGGCGCCGGTCCCCTTGGTCTGGACCAGAGTCTCCTTAACGACCAGAGCCTTGATGGCGGTCTTGACGCGGGAGTTGTTCTTCTCCACATCGTAGCCTCCGGCAGCCAGAGCCTTCTTGACGGCGGCCAGAGACACGCCGCTGCGCTCCTTGGACGCGGCCACAGCTTTGATGATGAGGTCGGCGACGCCGGGACCAGCCGGCCTCGGCTTGGTCACCTTCTTCTTGGCGGCTTTTGCCGGCGCGACGGCTGGAGCTGGAGCTTCTTCTGCCATTTTCTATTAGAGTTGTGTTCCTACTAACGATAACGAGAGTCTGACCGGACTGTTGGATTCTCCGAGGCTGGGGGCTGGACTTAAACAGACCATGAGAACCGTGGAGACTCAACCCGGCCCGTGGCTGATCTGTGCGGTCTGAAAGTCGGCTCACTTGTGTTTCTGTTCACCGATAAAAGAGTGAAAACTAAATGTGGGAGAAGAGCTGAAGGCTGACAGTGAAGGGAGCCGATAGCAGACTTGTGTCTCTTCATATTAAAGTCATGTAGAGATCTGATGCTCTCTGCTTTTAGTTTGGGGAGCCTCCAAACCTCACCTACTCACCGCCATGAGCAGCACTCTTCACTGACTTTTCCCACTTCTTTCTCTCCTAAAATGATTTAAAATCAACCCGAGCTCCATCAAAACCTGTTTCCCAGCTGGTCCACATGTTTGTTCAGGGACTCCATGTAAAAACATCCATCTAACGTTGATTATTTTGTCATAAAGTGAAGTTATTCCGGGAGCAGCAAACACACTGATGGTGGTCGAGGCTTCTGGTGGAGTTTACTCAGACTTCCAATCAGAGCTGTTCATTGTGACTGTTAACATGTCCTCTCCTGATCAATACTTTTAATATAAATAGTTAATTATTCTACTGTTATTGAGAAAAGCAACACTGACTAATTAACAATTTGTCTGGGGAAGCCGTAAGTGGCTTTGAATGAAGTATCACTGGTTCATTGAAACACATGGTGCAGAATTCAAGTTTTAATTCATGTCATTATGAAACAGGGATGCACAATGAGATGCATTCGTAGTCCATTTATGATACACAAGAACAAAAACACGTTAATAAAACAATAACAATTATAAGAGGATTTTCATTCAAGGTCAAACAAATATTTATGTTTTTTGCTGAGATTTTAAGTGAGGACTTCCTTCAAAGATCTGATCATCACACAGCAGGTCAGATTATAAATAAATAGACATATTTGACATTTACTAAGATTATTATTGTTCTTACATTAACACTGAGGGTTCAATTCCAAAATGTTGACTTTGTGCACGCTTTTTCTAGCTGGGTCCTTATAGCTTTTTTATCATCAGAATAGCAAAATAATAAATAAAATCATTGTGGGAAATGTCCCACATATTAGGCACATTTGTCATAGCAACATAATTCATGCATTATTGAAATGACTCAGCAATGCATTGAAATGTTCTCAGTGAAGAAAATATGTTCTTCTTTTTCTCTGTGCAGAAGGGACGAGAGCACCGGGAAACATACAGCTGGAACACTCCCACCCTTAAAACAACCAATGAATATTCTGTCACAACAACAACGAATTACCACAATAACTTATTGAAATTGAGTGTACTTTAATCTTAGGTTATCAATTTTAGAGTTACCTCCTAAGACTGTATGTTTGAGTAAAATACATATATCAAAAGCATTCTTATACTCAGTAGTTGAGACTATAATCAAACTTAATTTCCCTCAAGTCAGGAAGTGTTGCTCGGAGGACCCAATACGAAAAACACACCTCCGCCAGCTTCAACATGAAGAAAAAAAACGGTGTCAAACTTGGGATCAAAAGTGGAACAGACAAGATCTTATCACAAAAAGGGCCAACTAAAATGATGCCAAGACAAAGTAGAGTCAAACATGTTGTGGTGCAAAGACTGGGAAAAACAAGCTGTAGGGAAAACACCACAACCTTGACCTGCCTACCAAGATGGCTGACTAACCTAGCTAGTCTTCAGTGGCTTGCTGAGCTCGAGGTGACTTGAAATGCTGCAATCAATGCATCACTGAAGACCATAGTTATAGGCGACTGTAACACAATGAAGCATACCCCCACTCAGAATCACGACCAAAAATAATAAACCTAGTTAGGGTGCTCAAAACAGTTCCCCAGCTGGTGAAGCAGTGTCCAGAATTCAAACAAAAGAGCTAAACCAAATCGACTACAGTAATTACCTCTCGTAATTAAATCAAACAAAGAACAACCATGGTAAACTTAGAGAAATGATGAGGCTCCCACTGAGTCGAAACAAAAGCAGAAATAGGTCATGCTTTAGCATAGGGAACACATTAACATAACATAACATATTAACCAACTAGTTTCTATTATCTCATTATTCTTAAATGGTTAACACAACTCCCTAACTCACTATCAATAAGCAGTGATGAAGAAATTATTGATGGAAAACTCTCACAGTAGTTAATGGCCTAGTAGTTGCAGAATAAAGCATTAGAAAGATCTTTAAAATGGCTTAAAAACAGCCAATTTGCTACTGATATGCATGCTAATAAGAAACTAATTCATCGTTAATATGTGTTCCCTAATCTAAAGCGTCACCCAGAAATACACAGGCAGTCCCCCACTTAGCCTAATGGAGCTAACAATGGCGTTCTTCAAGTGTGTGTGATACAGGATCAGTATTGAAGCTTGCTGCCCACATCTACCGAGTGCCCTTGTATGACACGCCACACCAAAGTCAAAGTCAGCTTTATTGTCAATTCTGCAATATGTGCCAGACATACAGAGGAATTGAAATTTCGTTTCTCTCCGTCCCACGGTGCAATATAACAAAACAAAATATACATACAATAAATAATATAAATTCCAAGTAGTGCAAGAGAAATTCAAAATCACAAAAAAAAAACTGAATAGTGCAAGTAAGTAGAAAAACAGGAGATGAAAATGTGCAAAGTAATGCAATATATGAACTATATAAATATGGATGCAGTTTAAACAATTAAGGGCACTGATGATCTATAAAGCGACTTGTGCTTTTCCTGATAGGGGGGTGGGGGGTCAGAGTCCAGAGTTCTTGGGGGCAGAGGGGAGTGGAGGGAGAGAGGGGAGGGTGTTGAGCTTCCTTACAGCCTGGTGGATGAAGCTGTTTGCCAGTCTGGTAGTAAAGGCTTGGAGGCTCCTGTACCTCCTCCCAGATGGCAGGAGGCTGAAGATGTTGTGTGAGGGGTGGTTGGGTTCACCCACAATGCTGGTTGCTTTGCGGGTAAGGCGGCTTCCATAAATGTCCAGCAGTGAGGGGAGCGGGACACCAATGATCTGACCAGCCACCTTCACTATGTGCTGCAGAGTCTTGCGGTTGGAAGCAGTGCAGCTCCCGTACCACACACTGATGCAGCTGGTCAGGATGCTCTCGATGGTGCCGCGGTCGAAGGAGCACATGATGGGGGGGGGGGGGGGGAGTAAAGTAAGAGCTAAAAAATAGAAACAAGTGTTAGAAGTTGGTCGAGCAGGGGAGTCTTGAGTCCTTTTCAGAAGATGGCAGTGACTCTGCTGTCCTGACATTGGTCGGGAGTTCATTCCACCACTGAGGACCAGAACAGAGAAGAGTCTGGACTTTACTGAGCCACATTTGTTTGATTTCAGCGATGGTGGTACCAGCCGGCCAGCTGAAGTAGAGGAGCGAAGTGCTCGCTTTGGGGCATGAGGTTTGACCAGTGTTTGGAGATAGATGGGTGCCATTCCATTGATCGTCTTGAATTGGATGTGGGCTAAAAAGAAGGAAGCCAGTGGAGGTCACAGAGGGGGGTCGCATGGGAGAATTTGGGTAGATTGACGACAAGGCGCACTGCAGTGTTCTGGATATGCTGCAATGGTTTAGTCGCCTAGGCCGGGAGAGTTACAGGAGTCATTAGACATTACAATGTTAGTCATCTGTAAAGATAAATGCTTAAAACATTTCCAGAGTTTGGGTATGTTTTGGCTTTACATTCGTCACGCATGCAAATGTATACGTTTCTTATGTCTTGCTCTGGTGAAGTTTAGGGGAGTTGGCCATGTATTCATTATGCTGCAGTCAATTAAGAGTTTTTGTGTTTGGGTCAAATTTGAAATTGGACTGCTAAAGTAGTTTCAGTACTAAACAAACAATACTAAAAGTAATTCGAGCAGCAAGTTTAGTTGGGCAATTTCTTCATTTGTAGTGGATTTTATGACTTTATGAATTTAAAGGAAACAGGAAAACATCTTTAGAAGAAGTGTGTGGCTCTTAAAAGAGCCTTTTGGGTTGATGGTTCAACAGCAGAACGTTTACTTGGAGCTGGTGTACTTGGTGACGGCCTTGGTGCCCTCAGACACGGCGTGCTTAGCCAGCTCACCGGGCAGCAGCAGGCGGACGGCGGTCTGGATCTCCCTGGAAGTGATGGTGGAGCGCTTGTTGTAGTGAGCCAGACGGGAGGCCTCACCAGCGATGCGCTCAAAGATGTCGCTCACGAAGGAGTTCATGATGCCCATGGCCTTGGAGGAGATGCCGGTGTCAGGGTGGACCTGCTTCAGCACCTTGTACACATAGATGGCATAGCTCTCCTTCCTGGACTTTCTCCTCTTCTTGCCGCCCTTGCTGACGGCTTTAGATACGGCTTTCTTTGAGCCCTTTTTGGGGGCTTTCACGGTTTGGTCTGGCATGCTTAGATATTTTCGAAACGCGATGAGGTCCCGAGCTACGGTCTGCTCTCTTTGTATCCGCTTGATGCAAATGTCACTGTGCTGTTGCTCGCACAGGATTGGTTGTATCCGACAAAGCGCGCCCAGCCTCCAGCGCGTCCCCAACAAAGCGCGCCCCCAAATAACCGTTAATTTATTACAGTGTCACAGGGGTGTAAAATGTAACATGAACTTGCTAGAACATGGAGATTAGATACACAGTTGGACACCTTGTAATCCACTGAGCACTGAACATCAGATCAACATCACCTAAAACGAATACACTTGTGAAAAACCCACTTAAATTAACTTAATGTTAGAAAATGCACACAAAACATAGTCCAACAAAAGAACATTGTCTAACAGTAGAACATGTGCATTCAAACTACTTAAAATGACTAATAAGGAATCAGAGTTCTTGACCTTTCTTTGCTGTCAAGTCATCAGTGTGAAATATGACTTGGGCCAGGACTAAGAAAGACTGTAAAACTACTATATTAACTAGACGCAGAACAGAAGCTGCAATTCATTCTCTCAGAAATGATTTATCACATCAAAACTGGAACAAAGTCTATGTGGAAGATGTTGATGAAGCATATGAGTCATTTTTGTCCACAACAACAGCTCCCTATGAAAAAAACTGTCCTCTAGTAAAGAAAGTAGTAAAGCAAAGATTTGCTGTGAAACCAGGGTAAACTAAGGGAATACAGAAGGCATGTAAGAAGAAACATCAGCTATATCAAGATTGTTTTAAAGAAAAGAACAACTGAAGCAGAGAACATCTATAATACTTGACAAAAAAAAATATGGAGGACAATAAGAGTGATATTAAACAAACATGGAAGTTACTGAATGAGATAACCAAACAAAAAACTGCAAAACCAGAATACCCAAGTTATTTATTTATACTCACTGACATGAATTTAGTTGCATAGGATTTAATTAATTTTTTGTTGACGTTGGTCCTGGTCTGGCTAGTGAGATTGTAAGGAATGATTGTAGAGATGAACTTGAAAGTGGTGACTTAACTGTAAAGGAATCTATGTTCATAAGGGGAACAGATAAAAATGAAATTATTGAAATTGTAAAGTCATTTAAGAATAAGAGGTCCACAGATTGGAATGATATTGATATGTTTATTATTAAAAATATCATTGAGTGTGTGGGGAAACCTCTGACACATATTTGCAATCAATCTCTAAAAATGGGAATATTTCCTAAAAGAATTAGCAAAGGTCATACCAATATACAATACTTGAAATAGACATGAATTGTCAAATTACAGACCTGTCTCTTTACTGCCACAAGTTAAACGCTTTAAAATTCAACATTTGGTCGATTTCAAAACAGTTCAAATTATGTATAAAGCCAAAAAAACAATTATTACCCAGCAGTACAAGAGTTGTTTCAATTGAAAGAAAATCATTACAGCCTGAGGGGAACCGATATATTCAAGAGACAATTAGTAAGAACAAACACAAAATATCATTGTATTACAGTCAAAGGAGTCACATTATTGAATAATTGTAACAAGGATGTGAAAACATGTACATCATTAAAAAAATTCAAACAAATGCTCAAAGACAATATCCTGAATGGATACAGGATAGAATAGGTTTCATAGGTTGTATTGTTATATAAGTACATTTTAATTATGATCTATTTGACCTGAATCTTGATTTCACAAGAATGATTCAACAGCTAAAAATTAAAAATAGATTTTAAAAAAGCAGCAGGACTTGGTAAGTTCACACTTCCTTCCTGCTCCTTTTCAGACATGAAATATATGTTTGTTTTTCTGGGATTTCGTGATTTGCTGTATGCTGGATTTTTTTTTAACGTATTTTATTGTCTATTTTGTCTTAAACATGTCCGAATAAATAAATAAAATGAAAAAAAATAATTGATTTATTAATGTAATTAATAGAAGTTGGAGTGTAATTCAATTGAATGTTAAAACAGCTTGAAGTAAGAGTTTCTCAATGAGTCCCAATTGCCACTGGATAAAAATGTAATACTTCTGAAATTTAATGAGTTTAACTACTAGGAGTCAGCTATTACAGCATCTCAAAAACAAGGTGCAAACATTTTAAAAGCCAATAAATAAGGGAAATTAGTGTATATTCTTTAACTACATATATATACTACAGTATACTTGAAATGGAATTAGCTCTTTAAGAGGCAAGTGTTTGGCTCTTAAAAGAGCCGTTGGGGGTTCTGGTTTCCAGCGGTTAGCAGGTCTCCAGGTTTACTTGGACTTGGCGGGCTTCTCTGTCTTCTTGGGCAGCAGAACAGCCTGGATATTGGGCAGCACGCCGCCCTGAGCGATGGTCACTCCGCCCAGCAGCTTGTTGAGCTCCTCGTCGTTGCGGACAGCCAGCTGCAGGTGACGGGGGATGATTCGGGTCTTCTTGTTGTCGCGGGCAGCGTTTCCAGCCAACTCCAGGATCTCAGCGGTCAGGTACTCCAGCACCGCCGCCAGGTAGACGGGGGCTCCGGCACCGACACGCTGAGCATAGTTCCCTTTACGGAGATGTCTGTGGACACGACCGACCGGGAACTGGAGCCCAGCACGGGAGGAGCGGGTCTTGGCCTTCGCCCTGGCCTTTCCGCCGGTTTTGCCTCTTCCACTCATTATTAAATGCTTTCTGGAGTCGGGACTCAAAGAATGTGTCGCTCTGATGGCGAATCTCTCTTTTATGTGTCCGCTGAGCGCGCGAGCCTGTTCGGGACAGTGACAGACCAATCAGGAAAGAGGCTTCCACTCTGAGTTTAGGCGGAGACTTTGAAAAGACTTCCCGCCAATGAGCTGCTGAGATTGGGGCGGTGGGTCGCTCCTCGAGGCGGCGCTGAGCTCCACGAGGAGCCCCCCACCAATCAGGAGCCGGAGGTCTGAACAGCGTCACCGTTCCACAGCCGGTCCCACAGTTTAAGAGCAGCGAGTCTCTCCGTTCACAGTATATTTGTCCCGACCAGAGAAGGAACAAGACATGGCTAGAACCAAGCAGACAGCCCGTAAATCCACCGGCGGCAAAGCCCCCAGGAAGCAGCTGGCCACCAAGGCTGCCCGTAAGAGCGCCCCGGCCACCGGCGGCGTGAAGAAGCCTCACCGTTACAGGCCCGGTACCGTCGCTCTCAGAGAGATCCGTCGCTACCAGAAATCCACCGAGCTGCTGATCCGCAAGCTGCCCTTCCAGCGTCTGGTCAGAGAGATCGCTCAGGACTTCAAGACCGACCTGCGCTTCCAGAGCTCCGCTGTTATGGCTCTGCAGGAGTCCAGCGAGGCTTACCTGGTCGGCCTCTTCGAGGACACCAACCTGTGCGCCATCCACGCCAAGAGGGTCACCATCATGCCCAAGGACATCCAGCTGGCCGTCGCATCCGCGGGGAGCGAGCTTAATCTGTCTGCTGCTGAACCAACACAACGGCTCTTTTAAGAGCCACCTCACTCTTCTCTGAGAGCTCGTTCCTATGCTAATAAGTCCGTTCATTTCATTAATTAACTGTAGGAACCACATATTTTATACTGATGCATACATAAGCATTTTTTGAATTTACATGTCATGTGAAGTTTTTTAAATCTAATCCTTTAGTTACTAGTTAAGGCCACTTATACTTGGATGGGGGGAAAAAAATGATACTTGGTTGTGATCCTGATCCTTGGAACCATGAGTAAATGCTGTTCCACCTGAGCAGTCTGTAGGCTAATGAGTGACTGAAGTTTTTTTTCTGCATCTTGTTCGACTGAAATCTTACTACTTTGATTTTAAGGTAATAGGGACAGGTAATATTTTATGTAGCTGTTGAAAT
This sequence comes from Chelidonichthys spinosus, assembly GCA_029853015.1. Taxonomy (NCBI): domain Eukaryota; kingdom Metazoa; phylum Chordata; class Actinopteri; order Perciformes; family Triglidae; genus Chelidonichthys; species Chelidonichthys spinosus. Next base: position 3,563,241 of record CM056825.1, on the reverse strand, counting down.
TCAGGTTTGATTCGTTAACTATAACCAGGTTTCTGAATGCCTCTGTAGTTTTTAATGAAATTACCATATTATTGAGGGCTTCTTTGAGATCTTGCAACCTTTTTTTCACCACTAGAAGAAATGTATTTACATAGTTTAGTAGTTGTATTAGTTCTCCCATCTACCCCCCCCCCCCCCACACACACACACACACACAGAAACGCATTATTTTACACCATCAGTTATCAGTAGAGGTGTAACCAATAATCGATATAAATGCATTTAATCGGATTAATCGTGATTCTTACCTATGATTAATGTTTTAATTTGTTTAGGATACACTCTCCCCGGCCAGCATGTAGTCTACTGATTATGTAAAAATATTCACACCCCTAGTTATCAGTTCTGTAGATATTTTGATATTTATATTTTTGTCCTTTCAAAGATTCAGATGCCACAGAGTGACCTTAATTCACTGACAAATTAACAGTTGACAAATTTGTCACTTTTGTTTGGCATTAAGCAACAAACCTCATAGAAGACACACTCCCTGATTAATAATGTTGGCCAGTAGGGGGCGCTTATGTACAATGGAGTTAATTATTTACCGCCATGGAAATACAAAGAAGACGTAAAGCCGGAGAAACCCCCCGCCCCTGGTTTCCACCACGTCCTCAGACATGATTTAAATAACAGGGAGCACACAGCATCTAACCATTCGGTTGAAAACTTAGACCAGTGAAAATGAGTGGAAGAGGCAAAGGCGGTAAGGGACTCGGTAAAGGAGGCGCCAAGCGTCACCGTAAAGTCCTCCGTGATAACATCCAGGGAATCACCAAGCCCGCTATCCGCCGTCTGGCTCGCCGTGGCGGAGTGAAGCGTATCTCCGGTCTGATCTACGAGGAGACCCGCGGCGTGTTGAAGGTCTTCCTGGAGAACGTCATCCGTGACGCCGTCACCTACACCGAGCACGCTAAGAGGAAGACCGTCACCGCCATGGATGTGGTCTACGCTCTGAAGAGGCAGGGACGCACCCTGTACGGCTTCGGTGGATAAACACGACCCGATACTACAAACTACAACGGCCCTTTTAAGGGCCAAACACTCATTCAGTGAGGAGCGATATACCTGTTGACATACGTGAATAGTTTACCTTTATGGCATTTAGCACGTAATCCACTGTCAAGAGTTTGAAGGGTCACATGACCAGTTTGGTTGGATACTGGCATATTGGGATGTAAGCTAGGTAGGCGGCGAAAGATAAGAAACAGTCACAACTTGAATTATTCTGCACGGTTCGAGAGGCGCACACCGTAATTTTATGTTCATTTTAATTGATTTGGATTCCGTATTTGTGAGATTTTTGAGCACTTGTACTGTAGGATTCCGTATGCACGTTATAGGCCTGTCTGATAATTGACACCTTTTTATTAAGATATTTTGAAACGGCTGGACTTTAATGTTATTTGTGTGTGTCTTTGTTTTATTTTTTAGTTTTCACGGTGTCTAGGAGCAGAGAGAAAAATGAACCTTAAAAAGACAGCTGTATGAATCGTGGCCTTTATTTCGTCGGACCGACGGCTACAGTTTACATGCAATACACAACGTCACGTATCGGCATACATGTTCATGATCTATTTTTCTCTGATTCTAGTCGCTGTAATATTTGTGCCATTACAGATATGATTGTAATATTACACGGTCACTTCAATGAATGTGTTTCTTTGTTATCGTAGTAGCGTTTAGGCTGAACGAGACAATTGTCTGATGAACATCAAAGCCACCACTGTGGATTCTCTTAAATGCCAGAAAAAACATCTTTATAGAAAAGCCTTTTAGCTAAACTATTATCTGTTTTAATATGTTGGTTTAAATTATTTTTAATATGCTAGCATTAAATTCTTTTACAATGTTTTTATCCTTTTTTTATGCACTGTGGCACTTTGAGGTCATTGAGTTGATAGTGCATCATAAATAAAATGTATTATTATTATCATTATTATTATCAATGAAGGGAAAAAATAGAGATAGGGAAATAACATGTAATGGAATGATGTTACACAGTGATATTTGTTTATTTGTGTGACTCCACTCTCAATAATATAAATGTGTTGGACAAATAAATAAACATTTTCGATGATTCAAATTTACATCTTTATATCAAGATCTCTCAAATAAGCCTTAATTAATAAATAATAGGCCCCTCCTATGATGTTACTAACCTTATTATATATTAGAAAGATGATGTAGTGATAGATATTGTGCATAAAAATATAATCACCCGTTAACAGGCGATGGTGTTTCCTGTATTCTGGTGCATTTTACCATAGTTTATCTGACTATATCATGAGAAAGCAATATGGGTTCATGTTGAAAAGTGGTCGGCTCCTGTCAGGTCACATATTTGATCATATTAAAAAAGCAGAGTACAGTACATAAATATCATGTAATCCAGAGAGACTGCTGCAGAGCTGGGGCGATTCGGTCACAGCCCAACAGCATTGTGGGTACAGCAACAATCAGATCATAGCTTAAAAAGTAATGCGGACTGAAAGGTCAAATACTTGTTTTGAGCTTGTGAGACTGCAATATTCACACCTGGAAGCTGCTTCTAACAACGTATCTGCTGTTGAGGAAGTATCATATGATCTACTGCACATAAGTAACATCTGACAGTTATACTTTATTAAATGTGTATCTGGGTTTTGTATGTCTGCCTCTTAAAGCGCACCGTTGCTTGTTTTGATGAGGACTATATAAATATTGTCTTTGTTATGATTATTATTAATATTATCAACCAAATGAGATATGTTTGTTACCAGACTGAACTTTTATTGCACAACATGAGCCTAACAGCCCACAACATAGCGTTCAATATTAACTAAACTAATAAGCCCTAACCATGAGAACAAAAAGAAAAGAAAAAAACAACTAAAAACTAAGAGTAACTGTAGTTTTTTAAATAGGAGCCATTAAACAAAATAGCACACTGTGGTTCAATTCATACGATAGAAGGGGCAACATTTTTGTGTTCATATTGTTCATTATTTCAAATCTAATGATGGGAGTGTTGTTGTTTCCATTTTGCAGACTTCCAAGTGACATTTGAGTGAAATAGCCCTTTTGTTCATGTGACACTTGTATGATAGCCAGATGATAGACATAACCAGCCAATCACAATTAAGCTTTGCTGCGTCATCTGGAAAAAAGTACAGTAATTTCACAAAATCATAAGTATGTGATCATGTCAGTGCAATTTAGACACGTCCAATGGATTCATAGACCCAGAAAACATGGGGTTAGATACCCAGATTTCTTGACACGGTCAGATATTGAAGTAAGGGTTTCCTACACATGTTGGACAGCATCTTGAAAATAAAACCTTTATAGTGGTCAGAATTTGGTAAACTTTTAGTGTGTTATTAAGGACACCTAATACTACAAAAAACAGCTGAAAAACATTTTATTAGAATTATTTTAGGGTTAAGAGGGTTTTTTTTCATATATGCGCCCGCCTTTATGTACACCTACTGTGTGAAAATGAATGACTACAAGGTAGAACAACTGTTTCCACATGACAGTAGTGTGGTAAATAGTGTGGTAAATTTCTAATCTAACAAAAGTGAAAAACACTCCCCGTCGGGGAATCGAACCCCGGTCTTCCGCGTGACAGGCGGAGATACTGTCCACTATACTAACGAGGAAGGATGCAGACTCGCGGGTGCGAACCGAAGTTTTCACCCAAATAGGAAACTGCACGTTGTGATTTCAGGTTTGTCTGTGTGATGGTTGCATACTCCCCGCGTTTTCATGGGTTCTCTGCGGGTTCTCTCCCCTCCCTACAGTGGCGTCAATTCATTTTCACTTGTTGTTAATTTATATGTATTAAATAAATGATTAATCAATACACATTGATACAGAGTAATTCCATAAATGTATTAAAAAACGAATATTTACATTTTCCCCTGGAGCCAAGGTGTGGCAGCTGCCATACCTTGCCATACCCAATGGACGCCCCTGCCTCCCTATACAGGCAAAGACACGAAGGACACAATCTTGAGCAGCAGAGGGCGCTGTTTGACCAGATACGATGTCGATGCGACATCACAGGTGCAGGGTTCAAAGTGTAGGTCTGGACATACTTGGCGTCGAGCTTTAAAAGTTGCTTTCCACAACAACAAGAAGGCTCGTTGGTCTAGGGGTATGATTCATGGAGTGCGAGAGGTCCCGGGTTCAAATCCCGGACGAGAGCAAGGCTTTAACAATTTCAACGAAAATTTAAAGTGAAATATTGCAGAGATCGAATCACTTACAGAATACATGAAGTGGGGTAAATAAGTGGTAACATGCCAAAACTTCTCTCTCCCATGGGTGACCAGAATTGTTGTTTATTTTTGACAGCACGCCGGGAGTAGTTGCTGGTCCTGTAACAGGCCGCATATGTGAATAATGTGTTATCCTGAGCAGCAGATGGCGCTGTTTGACCACATAAGATGTAGATTTCCAAGTTGCCACATCACCAGTGCGGCGTTCATCTACCGGTCTGAAGATACTTGGGAAGGAGTTTTCATTGAGAAGGGGTTTTAAAAGTTGTTTTCCTGCTGAAAAGGAAGGCTCGTTGGTCTAGGGGTATGATTCTCGCTTTGGGTGCGAGAGGTCCCGGGTTCAAATCCCGGACGAGCCCTTCCTTTAAACCATTTAAACTATTATTTAAAGTGAAACAGTTCCGCATACACTTACACAAAGTCAGTAACTTCCCATAAAGTTGACACTTCCATTGGAAGTGTCTTGGAGAACGGTGGCAATTTTGTCAACACCCTTTATTAAATGAGGCTGTGCCATCACTCAACCTAGTAGATTGATGTCTGTTGCTTAAATTCACACAAAATACAAATGTTTCAGAACAGTTGGAGAAATTTGAAATGTTGACACAGTAAAAAAAAGAAAAAAAAAAACGTTTGATTTTAATCCTAGCCCTATTCCTATCCCATGGAGATTAGTGCTGTTGGATTTGAATGAAGAGACCATATATATTATTTCTATGTAGGAGACCATCTTACCGGAGGCAGCGATGGCGTAATTAAAGAGGCCTTCAGGTGCCAACAAACCACTAACGCTAAATATTAGTTGTCTAAATGTGAATGTTTTCAAGATATAGTTACAGTCGTTTAATCTATAACAATGCATCATATTTGTCAAACTGATGATTGGCTTTGCATGTAGATCTGAAAAGTAACCTGAGTTGTACAATAAATGCAGTGGACTAAAAAAGGAACTGGATATATAAAGTAGTATTAAAAGTGAGGTTTGTATAACTCCCTACTCGTCCTCAGATGCGGCATAGTAATCCTGAACAGCAGAGGGCGCTGTTTGACCAGATAAGATGTAGGACTCCAAGCTGCCACATCACCAGTGCAGAATCTTTTGTAGGTCTGCAGAAGCTTGAGGAGGACGTTTAAAAGATGTTTTATGGAACTTATAGAAGGCTCGTTGGTCTAGGGGTATGATTCTCGCTTAGGGTGCGAGAGGTCCCGGGTTCAAATCCCGGACGAGCCCTAGCTTTTAAATGAAAGATTGCAGTATACATCTCACACGAAGTCAATAGATTTTAGATATAGTGCTACTTCCATTGGAAGTCTCTCAGAGAAAGTTTGTGTTGGATCTTAACACCATAGATTTGCGATGTTGTGCATCACTTAATCTAATAGATCGATGTCTGTTTAAATTCACATAAAATAGGTCAGTTGCACCAACTGAAAAGGATCTTGCAACTCCAACTACATCAAGGTTAATCAAATCTAGTGTTGTTTGACTAATTGAATGCCATTCGACCTGTTTGGAGAGTTAAATAACAGTTACAGATGCTCAGGCCGTAATAAAACATTACACATTAGACAGTACATCACGCAGCTTTGTCTTGTGGAAGATGATGAACTGGAGTTAAACAAATAACATATATTTCTTAAGTAATCTCAAATCAAAAGGAATGGAAATATAAAGTAACATAAAAAAGGAAACACTCAGGTAAAGTACAAGTGTCTCATTAATTACGGTTATTGAGTTAATTCCCCATGGATAACCAGAATCTTTTATTTTGACAGCACACCGGAAGTAGCTGCTGGTCCGGTCCGTCATCTATTGCTGCATCGTCGTGCTATCCAGCTAGCTCACTAGCTGGCGAGCTCATTTGAACCAAACAACATTCGCAGCTGAGGAGGGGGTGTCAGGTGAGATTGGTTGCACAACTTGGTACGCTCCCTTGATTTGTTTGTTTCACTGTCGTCCATAGTTGTAGTTGTTTCCGGCAACACTGAAGCTAGCGACGTTTCCGTTAGCTAAGTTGGGTTTGCTAGCTTTGCAACGCAAGTAATCCAAATATCGGCGGTTTTACCTCCTTTAATAGATTAATATCGTACTTGCGTTATAAAAAAAATGAAGGGGGGATTTGTTGTAGGAGTCGCGTTGTGTATTTCTGTTCTATACTTCTCGTTCGTGTGTAGCAATCGACGGGGAGATTAGCCAGATGAAAAGCTTTAGCTTGCTACTCTTTGTTGCTAGGCAACACAACTCTCAGAATCTCTCTCAGGGTAAAGCCTGTAATTTCATTAGCGGAGCGAAACCACGCATCCCCGAGACTTTGTTGTTTTATACTGTGGTAATCTACTTTGCTCATGTTCTTAATTTCACAAAAAGAAAATAATTTAAATAAGAAAGTGTAATTTAATGAACAAAGTGTCTCCTGTCTGCTTTCGACTGATTGGTGATACACAGGAGGAGGCACCATGTTGGTCCCTATATTCACACTGAAACTGAACCACAAGATTAACCCCCGCATGGTGACTGTTGGGAAATTTGATGGAGTACACCCTTGTCTTACTGCAGCCACGCAGGCTGGAAAGGTGAGGGAAATTAACCATTATTTTTTTTTGTGGTTTGTAGTGTTTTTTACCTCCTGCCCTCTTTGTTTCTCTCTAAAAGGTTTTCATCCATAACCCCCATGGTCGGGGTCAGAGACCCGTGGCCCACCGACTGAGCCAGAGCACACAAGACTCTGACATCTCACTGCTCAACATCAACCAGGCGGTCACATGTCTGACGGCAGGAGCGCTGGGACCAAACGCCACCAGAGACACGCTGTTGGTGGGATCCCAGACCAACCTGCTGGCCTATGACGTCCACGACAACGCTGATATATTCTACAGAGAGGTGAGTGCAACTGAGCAACGACGATGAAAATCATATATTGCAGCAGAGAGGTTATTGCAAAACACAGGTTGTCAAATTTGTGCTGAACCCTAAAACGCAGTGGTTCCGAGCTTTTAGAAGTTTCCTGCAGAAATCAGCTGAGACCAACATTTAAATCAATCCTGTTTCATCATCTCAGAATTATTTAATAGACTAGATAATCTCTTTCTCTGAAAATGGGGAAACCGTTATCTATGCCTTCATAACTAACTCCACGCTCCAGCTCCTCCAAAACTCTGCTGCTTGGCATTTTTAAAAGATTTTTATTTAAGTTTTTTATTATGTAAAAGCCCCCCACGGTATTTATCAGATCTCTTATTGTCTTTTTCAAAGGTTCTATGTAAATTTAGTTTAATATTATTAGTATTAGTATTATTAGTATTATTTTATCTTTTATTATTTGGCTACCAATTGCACCACTTCAAGCACTCAACTCCCTCATATTTCCAAACTATCTGTTTTTAACAGAGCTCTGGTGTCATTTTTATTTGTCTTATCTTGAGTATTTTCTGCAATACTGGAGAGTTTTGATGACAGGTGAAGATTTGCCCAAGCCTACTGATTGTGAGGAATTTCTTTTTGTGTGCCATTTATGAATCAAATCAGGTCCATGTTTACTTCCTGTCAGATAATGTCATTCACATATGTTATGTCCAAAATGCACTGCATACTCAATAGGTGTACTGTCATCCAAGATACTTTTGTGTGAGTAAACAGTGGTTAAAGGTTTCTGAATACAGGCTACTTATATTTCTCTATTGATTGAGAATATCATAGTTTTGCAGTATTTAAATCACACGAATGTGTGATTTATAATTTAAAAGACATAAAAATCTCACTTTTTTTTCTTTCTTTCTTTTTTTTTTTACAATATGGGACCTTTAAGGTTTAATATATGTGTGATTTATTTGAGTTAGTTTGCTGACAAATACACAACTGGAACTGGAGTGAAAAATCTATGCACACGTGTTTTTTTTTTCTGTGAACCGACACTAAAAATATCACAAAAAGAAAAATGTAATAATGGTGGTAATGGTACACACAGGAGAAGAGCCTGGCTGTCGACATGCACTACAGTAATCTGGGGCCCTGTCTCTGTCTCTTCTGTGTAGGTGACGGATGGGGCCAATGCTATTGTGTTGGGCAAACTCGGGGACATCCCATCTCCTCTTGCCATCATTGGAGGGAACTGCGCCTTACAAGGCTTTGACTCTGAGGGCAATGACCAGTTCTGGACGGTAAGAACAGCGAGGCAACATTTTAATATCAAATTGCATTTAAGAAAAATATAACGCACAACTCATGAGACAGTGACACTTCTACATACATACTGCTGTTTTTCTGCATGGCCACCATTAATGGTCATTTCCACCATTAACGGTCGAGATGACTGATTCCTTTGCTGAATGTTTAAAGGTAACCGGCGATAATGTTCGATCTCTGGTGCTCTGTGACTTCACTGGGGATGGAAAAAATGAGGTAGGTCCTGGCCGTCTGAGACACATGCTGTGTTTCCAGAGCTTTCTTGCTCATCCTCCTCCTAGCTCTCTACTTTCACGGTGTTTCAAGTTGTGTCTGAGCTATAAGATATTAATTAATGTGGAAATGATAATTGGTTGATTTACAAAATGCAGTCAGCTATTGTGTATTGTGTTTACAGCTCCTGGTAGGATCAGAAGACTTTGACATCAGGGTGTTCAAAGAGGATGAGCTTGTGTCTGAGATGTCTGAGAATGAGGTGAGTAGATGCAATGCATTTTTTTTTATTTTTTTTTTTACATTACAGCATGTGGCACAATAATAGTTGAAATCATCATTGCACTGTTACTACTTTCCCTCTCTGCGTCTCCATACAGACAGTGACATCACTGTGCCATATGCACGGCAGCAGGTTTGGCTACGCCCTGGCCAATGGCACCGTGGGAGTTTATGACGGCACCGCCCGCTACTGGAGGATTAAGGTACAGTAATAGTTTGTGATAAGCTCGTCTTGGACAACGGGCGTTAATGTTATTGGAAAAAATAGACATTTGTTTCAGTGTTGTAGTCGTTTCCTCTCCCCAACCAGTCTAAGAATCATGCCATGAGCATCCATGCCTTCGACCTGAATGCTGATGGGGTGGTGGAGCTCATCACCGGCTGGTCCAATGGAAAGGTCAGCTCGCGATCCAGCAGGCCTGGCATTTAGAAACTCTCACACTTCATAAATGGGATTTGTTGACAAGTATTTGATTTGGACAGTATCTCTGGTCGTCGACGTTGACCGCGCTCCCCTTTTATTTCAGATTGATGCTCGTAGCGACCGCACAGGTGAGGTCATTTTCAAAGACAACTTCTCCTCTTCTGTGGCCGGAGTGGTGGAGGGAGACTACAGGCTGGATGGACATAAACAACTTATCTGCACCTCCATAGAGGGAGAAGGTATGTTGTTGCTGCTGCTTCTGCCCACTAACCCACTATAGACGGCCAGAAAGAGGACAGTTCATGTGTGAAGACATGTAAAACAAATAAACATCACACGTGTGTCAGCTTCAGCTGTATTTGACTGCTGACAATTGCATGTAACATGCTTCATATGATTTGGGAGAATTGACCATTTATCCACATAAAACTCACCTTTGTAGAACTGCTTTTAATGTGTGACTAATGCTGTATTTTTGTCTGATGATTGTCTGTTCATTACTATTAACTATATTATAAAGTGACTTTGAGTATCGTGAAAGGGCTATATAGATAAAATGTACTATTATTATTATTATTATTATTATTGATTTTATTATTATTACTAAATGTGTGTATCTTGTAGTCCGCGGTTACCTGCCAGCCAGTAAAGACCTTAAAGGGAATCTGATGGACTCCAGTGCTGAACAGGACCTCATTAGAGAGCTCAGCCAACGCAAACAGAATCTGTTGCTGGAGCTACGCAGCTATGAAGAGAATGCCAAGGTACATCTATATTTATTATGACACATTATTATTATTATTATTATTATATAATCACACAGGTGAATAAAATAAAAAGTTAATATTTTGACTGCATCCCCATTAGTTTAGACAGCAGACTTCACAAAGATGATGACATTTTTCTCAGTTGACCGTATACTATTGCACATGCTCACATCCACTCAAACCGTACTATTGCTTCAGGGTGTGCCACACACAAACAGCGGGATGGGAGTCATACCGGCCAACACTCAGCTGCAGACGGCGCTGTCAGTGAGACCTGCTACGGAGGCTCAGAAGGCTCATGTAGAGCTCAGAATTTCAACACCAAATGGTAAAACGCTTTAGTGCCTAAGAGAAGACCTTCAAGCACGTCGAGGACCTACGTCCCTGAATCTTCTCTCTCATCCTCTCCAGAAACCATCATCCGGGCAGTGCTCATCTTTGCAGAGGGGATATTTGAGGGGGAGAGTCACGTCGTCCACCCCAGCGCCCAGAACCTGTCAGGCTGTGTCCGAGTCCCCATTGTCCCCCCAAAAGATATACCAGTAGATCTGCACATCAAAGCCTTTGTTGGAGGAAAAACTAGGTAGGATGTGTGAGTCGGCAAAGTATGTGAGCTCTCGTGTATTAATTGTATTTCTCTTCCCATCAAATAAACCCATCGTCTCTGCACTCCATTCTTTTTGTCCTCTCCAGCACCCAATTCCACGTGTTTGAAATCACTCGTCAGCTACCTCGTTTCTCCATGTATGACATCACGGTGGACTCGTCAGCTGCCCCGCCTGCTGGAAGGGTCACCTTCAGCGTCAACGAACGACCACAGCGGGTAGGCTGTCATATCAGTCGTCCTGCTTGTACCAGGCAATAACATGCTGATTCATGTTTGCTGATTACAATCTATACGTGATTTATATATGCTTTTTTTATGTGTGTGTGTGTGTAGGTGGTGATGTGGCTGAATCAGAACTTCCTGCTTCCAGAAGGAGTAGACACTCCCGACATCACTTTTAGTTCTCTAAGAGGAGGCGGACTGTTTTCCATCAGTATGGCCAGCAACGGACAGGTACAAATACACACAACAGGTGTATATGAAGCTATGAGCTTAATGCAGAATCACTGGTTGTGTGATTTGCAATTATAAATGAAATCATTGGGACTTTTTATTATGTACATTCTGTTGGTTTATTTATTTGTGCTCATAAAATAAACAATTTTTAAATAGTAACTGCCAATTCCTTTGTAAAATCAGCTAAAATCAGACAATGAGTGAATCTCTAATTTGGTGATGATCTAATTAGATCACGCTGAGGATCGATGACGTTGACCTGGCAGGAGATCTCGTCCAATCACTGGCCTCCTTCCTGGCAATAGAGGACTTGTCAGCGGAATCAGACTTCCCCGGATACTTTGAGGAGCTACGCACCACACTCACCGAGGTTTGGCTTCAATGAAATTGTCTGCTGTTATTTGTATTTTATGCTGTTTATTTCACGAAAACACCAAATTGTCACGTGGCTTGTTTAAGGCTGGGATCAGAAGTCAGGCAGCAGATGAGAAAGTTATTTTTATTTTATGTGCTGTGGTTTCTTAGTGAATCTTAAATATCTCTATGCTAGGTGGACGAGTTCCACTCTGTCCATCAGAAGTTGACTGCAGCGATGGCCGATCACTCCAACTACATCCGGAACATGCTGGTGCAAGCAGAGGATGCTCGCCTCATGGGGGAAATGTGCGTAACCACGAAAAACACACTGGTCTCATTTGAAAATCCTTGTGAAATACTGTAATGTGTGAAAGCGGACGGTGCTTTTAATGTGTTTTCGACCTTTTTCAGCAGATTTATAGACGCCAATAAATAAAAACGTGATGTCTACATGCCATGTAGCTGTTTTACTGTGCGTGTTTGTTGCAAGGCATCAGATAGAAAAAAGCCCACAGGCAGCTTGAAAACCGCAGTCCACAAACCACTGGGTTACCATGACTATGTCCACTTCTCAAACACAGTCTATGGTGTATATTTCCCAGTATATATATATGTTGAATAACTCATTGTTTCCCGCTGACATCATCTCTGATTGTCTCGCCCACTGTAGGACAACGATGAAGAAGCGCTACAGAGAGCTCTACGATCTAAACAGGGATCTGGTCAACGAGTATAAAATCCGCTCCAACAACCACAATGCATTACTGGCCTGCCTCAAGTCTGTGAACCAGGCCATACAGCGGGCTGGTAGACTCCGAGGTAAGACACAACCACAACAACCACGGCTCCATAACAACCCTGCAGCATGTTGGCTGTCTGGAACAATGAACATTATTGTATGTCTGTTCTTGGATTCAGACGTTTACGTTACGTTTTATTGTATCTTGTATTATCAGCATGATTTTTTTTGTTTTTGGGCTCCAATATTTGCAAAATGTGTGAAAATTAAAAGCTTTATTGATGTGAGTGAGGGACGATTTGTGCTTTGCTACCGCGCTGGAAAGGCTCTTTGGCCGCGTTCAGACTGCAGGCAAATCCGATTCAAATCTGATTCCTTCTCATATCCGATTTTTAGGGCTGACTGTCCACACTGTTTTAGCAAGTGTCCAAATTGCATTTGGCTCTGTTCAGACTGGGCCACATCAAGTGACCCATCTGACTGGTTGCTGTAGCAACGACGTCGGAGCGGAGGCGTGTATTGTGTGACGTCATGTAATAGCGACGAGAAAAACAACAAACAAGATGGAGGCAGCTCACATGAGTATATTGTCCTTATCGCTGTCCAGTAGGGGTGCAGAACCGGTAACGTAGCTCCACAACTTGAAACAGGCGGGTGGTTTGGCACATTGGGTCAGGTCTGGCGTCGCGTAGAGTGACCTCACGGACAGTCAAATCCGATCTGAGTGTTTGGAGCTGTTCAGACTGAGACGCATCTGTCCAAATGCGATCTGAAACTACCTCCCGGAGGTGGTTTCGATCCGTTTCGCAAAAATCGGATTTCATGTGACTTGGGACTGTTTAGACTTCAAAAGAGTCATCCGGTTCCAATCTGGATGGGCTAAAAATCGGATTTCTGCTGGCAGTCTGAACGCGGCCTTTGTTCCAGTTTCTCCTGTAGCATTTTTTTTGTAAACGTAGCATGGGAATTAGCAGGAAAACCACACCACCTGTTGCATTTTTAAAACGCCATCCTCTTCAGATCCGTCTCCAGGCAAAGTTCTGCGTTTCAGTCCAGACAAAAAACGATCAAAGGCCCACTAATATATATGTTCAACAATAGGAAAGTAGGTAGGGGGGAGAAGCAAACAAAACAGGCTATTTAATGCTGATCTCACGATCAAATGAGCGGTAGCTTAGCATTGTGTTATCCATTATGTGTTGTTACATCGTCTTGGTATTCTGTTTGTCGCTCTTCCTCCTCCTCTTTAGTGGGCAAACCCAAGAACCAGGTGATCTCCGCCTGTCGAGACGCCATCAAGAGCAACAACATCAACGCTCTCTTCCGGATCATGAGGGCTGGCGCTGCATCCTCCTGAGGACGGAGGGGAGGCTGCTGCAATGGACGAATACGATCGAGAGATCAGTGCTGTCATGGTCCAGAATCTTCTGAGGGATTTTTCTTTCTCCCTAGAACGATGGGATGGAGACACATGGGTTTGTAGAAGAAGAAGAGAATGTCTATGTGACGTGGCGTGATGTTTAGAGAGAGCACAGCTGGAGCAAGATGGCTGAGCAGCCTCCTCTCATTGAAATCACCGGCGGGCCGACGGCTCTGTGTGCAGGTTTCTCTCAGACTCTCTGCTCTCAGCTTGTTGTGTGTTTGTAGCCAAAGAAAACCATTTTTACTGAATGGATGTCACAGACGACCAACTTGTTTACCCTTTTTTTGTAGATTGTACATAGTTTGTAATTGTGATGCGTGGCAAAAACTATTAAATTTTAAAATATTGTACGCATTTGCATTTATTTGAAGTAAAACAACTGTTGCTTGTATAAATATAGACAGGAAAAGGAGATGGAAAAATGATGTTATGACTTGAAGAATGCGGCCTTCGTTTTTCTTTGGACATGCGTCTGCCGTGTACGTTATGCTGCTTATACGCCATGTGTCCATCATGATGGAAGGAATGCTCTCCAACCTCAACTTCCTTACGTTCTGATTGGATGCACACATGTTAACTCACACACTGTGATCTATAGGCGCTACATATGGTTCATAAAGACCCAGTCTGTGGTCATAAATTACAGACAGAGTGTATCCCTGCAGCTTTTTGGTGTTAGTGTGAAAATATGTTGTTGGCGTTGACTTCATCATAACGGCACAATCTGCAAAATTGTGTTTTATTCCTCTTGTCTCCTTCCTTTATCCTCCTCAGTTGCTGTGCTGGCATCTGGCTTTAAGTCTCCCAGCTTGAGGTTAAGTCACGTGGTCAGGGTGAAGATGCTGCGTTCAGGTGCTCCTGGTTAACTCACTCCTGTGACTATGGTTCAACGTTTTAATAACCTACGTTGGATTGACAGACTGTATGAGTGAAACAACTTGTTGAATGGGCATGGGACCATGAAGACATTTTACTGTCACAATAATCCCAGCAAAAAATAATCAGCAAATTCAATGTGGCACCAAAACTGGAATCACCAAAGCAAATCTTAAATATGGTCACACTTCATGAATAAAGTCTACATTTTAAAATAGCATTATTGTGTGAGTATGTTCTTTGCTACATGATAATTCCTGAGTGTTTAAAACAGGTTCTATTTATTTGTTCACTCATCTCTTGCATGTTAGCTAGACTGCATTGTCTTTATCCCGATTCATGGAAGTTCACCAAGATCAATTTACTGTGCGTGTGTCCTATATCATCCCATCTCTAGTGTTTAACACCATATTTAGGCGATTTACTTAATGGTGCCCAGTTGTCGGTTGTAGCAACTATTGTCACCTTTTTTTCCCTTTTTTTTTTTTTTACTGAACTAATGCAGTACTAGTTATTTTCCTGAATAGCTGACACCACAAAACATGTATAATTGTCTCCAGTTATTTCGTTGTCATATTAGGATATTTCCTACAGCACCTGAAGGCAACTAGAGCGCAGCCAGACGGGCTCAGCGCCCGGTAACTTTTTTTATCGCTCTCTCTTACACACACACACACACACACACACACACACACACACACACACACACACACACACACACACACACACACACACACACACAGTCTCTCCTCTTCTCTCATTGGGTCTTTTGTCTTTGGACGTGTCAGTGCGCAGAGTGAGTCCTGTGTTGCAGCTTCACGCATCTCCAGCACAGATGTTTTCGGTTTGAGCTCCCCTCCTCCTCCTCTTCCTCCTCCTCTTCCTCCTCCGTCTCATCTGGTGAGTTTGAATGACTTAACATTGATCAAAAGAACATTCCAGAACTATTGAGATTATTAAAAATCCAGGCAGACCTGTGTGTCGATGCTGCTAATTTACGCGGAACATGGGTCTATGTGAGGGGAGGTGTTCGAGGCTACTTTCCGTGTAGAAGTATTTTCTTTTTTTAATCACGTGTTTGTTTTTTGGAGTTTGCGCTGGTTGACAGCGACACAAAAAGCTGAGATTAGACAGTGATATATAGAAAAGGGCGTTATTTGGCGATGTCTGCAAATTACAAGAAAGTTAGAACACGATGTTCCTTGAAAGAGTTGGTACCCTTATGGTCCCTTATATAAGACACAGACACTCCCCCTTCTGGGTTATAAAAGATGGGAATCGAGAGAAAAGACAGACTTTTTAAAATCAGCAATCAATAACGCATCTGGGATTATTTTCAATTGAATATTCAAGCACATTTAGCTGGATTTAACAAAGATGCCTTGGCACCTTGCTGCTGAAACGTGAGTAACTTTGATAACAAGGAGGAGAATGTAGATGATTGACTGTTAGCTGGGATTCATAATATTAACAATATCTTCTTTGCAACAGGGAACATCAAAGTTTATGGAAACATGAAATCTGAGGAGAAGCAAGACACGATGGAGCTGTAAGTTTCCAGGTTTTATTCAACGATGCAGCAGAGCACAGGGCGGGAAATCATTAAATTCCACGGAGTAAAGCCTGCAAACCCAGATCTGGTCCATGCCAGTCTCCACAGCTGTCTTCAAAGCAGCATGAACTGCAGCAACCCCGCTCCACTTCAGTCCTGTTTGATCCTTACCTGAAGACTTCAGAGGAAGATGGTGACGATGAGGAGGCTCTTCCATGTGAAGGGAGATGTGCTGTGCACGATGCTGCTACTGATGCTTTTCTGTCTGCTGCTCTACGCCCGCCAGGTAAGGATGGAAAAAATCGCTGCATAGCCCGATATCGGCCTATTGCAGACATATCGGTATCGATACTGGCTATATAGATATAGATTTATCAATATTATAATTGATATAAGTTATTGGACAATGCACCCTTCTCCTCGCAAACTATTATTTTTTTTTTAAATCACCCTGTTTCCAGGTGGTGCTCTCCTCTGGATGGGACAAGCCCGTGTGGAACCTGCAAATTCATGGCTCCACCAGCTCCAACAGGAACTTGCTGGGCGCTAGTGGGGCCAAAGCAGGCCAGGACTCTCCGGGGGTATGAGCCCATGTGCTTCAATTTATGAATGTGTGCTTGTTGGCATGGAGGTGTTGGAATCAAAGTATCTTCATTATGTGTAATGGCTATAACGAGATTTAGTGAACTAATAAAACATTGAAATAAAAAGTACAGTACCTGTGTGTGATGGTTGCTGTTAGAAAGAAACTTGCATGTGGTAGTCCAGAAACTGGAGTGTGATGCGCTGAAGACCTTTTATGACGAACCTGAAAGAGATAAACCTGAATCGGCATAAAAAGATATTTTAGGTTTTTCAGATTGCATATTTCTCCTCCACATAAAACTTTATTATATGTTCATTTTTATGACATGCACTTGCTGTAATAAATGTCCTCCTGTTCATTTCTCCGAAATAGTCGATCCCATCCAGACCTTCAGAGCCACAACTGCCTCTCTGCAAGCCCGAGTCCAAGTCCAAAACTCCTCAGCCCAAGTCCAAAACTCGTCAGCCTAAATCCAAACTTTCTCAGCCCAAGTCCAAACCTTCTCAGCCTAAATCCAAAACTAAGGGGAAAGGGAAGCTGCAGCGGAACAATGCTGTGCCGAGTAAAACCCCTGGCAAGCCTCTACCCACGATGCCACCGTTTGACTTTGACGGCTATCTGAGAGAAAAGGACAAGAGAAACTTTAAGCTGCTCATAGACCAGCCAGACAAATGTCACATCGGCGGATCAGAGGAAGCCGGAGGAGGAAGGGAAGGGTCCACCGCTGCCCCCTACATGCTCATCGCGGTGAAATCCATCCCTGCAGATTTTGATAAACGCCAGGTAAAACGGTGGCATGTTCTTTGTAGGCCTTTGCCAAAAACAATGATGCATCATTTCAACAATTTTCTGCTAATCAGTACAAGAATGAGGCTTTGTTTTCACCTGAGCTTTTTAGTGTCTTAAAGCTGGTTGTTGGTTGTTTTTGGGCATGCATCTGTGCTTTTCTGGTTCACTCACTCTGAGTTTAGTTCATGGCAGCAGACAGCAGCTGTTTCCAGTTAAAAGCCATACCCACTGATCTCCACCAACAGCAAATGTTAGCAAATAGCTAGAGCCAGCTAAAGAGCCAGCCTTCAGGAGTTGGTGGAGACCAAAACATGAGCTAAAAGGTGATATTTGGACAGGTAGACGTAAACACATAGAAGGTTATCACAAGATTAATACATATTTTACCCTTTATTCTCTCTCTCTCTTGATCAAACATAATCTCCTTCAGGTTGTACGTCGAACCTGGGGTAAAGAGGGACTTTTTCAAGACGGGGTGTCCATCCGTACTGTTTTCCTGCTGGGGGTTCCCAGGAACCGGACTGCTCTGCCTCTGTGGGATCGGCTCTTGACCTACGAGAGTCAAACCTTCAGGGATATCCTGCTTTGGGACTTTGAAGACACCTTCTTCAACCTGACGCTGAAGGAAACACATTTTCTGAAATGGGTCAACAGCAGCTGCCCTCATGTTAAGTGAGTGTTTACAGAAATCAGGAGTTGATCTGACTTCTGATCTCACATCTGACGCTTTCCTCTTCTCACACAGATTCATCTTCAAGGGTGATGCCGATGTGTATGTTAATGTGGAGAATATATTAGAGATGTTACAAGGCCAAAAGCCAGACACGGATCTGTTTGTCGGAGATATTATCATCCATGCTAAACCTATTCGCCGACGCAGTTCCAAATACTACGTGCCGGAGTTTGTTTATGGAGGCGGTTTGTACCCGAATTATGCTGGAGGAGGAGGGTTCGTCATGTCGGGACATACGGCTCGGAGACTTAGCTCTGCCTGTCAACAGGTAATTCAAAGTCAGACTCTTTTTTAGTATGCCTGACTTAGGAATTCTTTGATCTACAGTTTGCTTTCCATTTCCAGGTGGAGTTGTTCCCCATTGATGATGTTTTTCTGGGAATGTGCCTCCAGCTGATTGGCGTCAAACCATCACGCCATCAGGGATTCCGGACCTTCGGGATCCCCCGACCGTCTGCAGCGCCCCACCTTCAGACGTTTGACCCCTGCTTCTACAGGGATCTCATGGTGGTTCACAGCCTCAGTGTTCCTCAGATCTGGCTCATGTGGAACCTCCTGCACGACCCCAGCCTGAGCTGCCACAACAGGACTAGCCCGACATCGTGGCCCTTTAAGTGGAAAGATAAGATGGGGCAGACGGCGGGAGAAGAGAAGGACTACGGTGAGATGCAGGTTTTCGTCACGCATTAGTGACTCTCTCAACACGGCCGAGCGGGATCTGCAAGAGCCCTAGCCAGGACACAATGGTTAGTGATTAAAGCGGGATTTTTGGCCAACTTTAAAGGCTTGTGATGTGTTCAAAAGCATAGTTGAGTCATATGAGACTTTATTCAAGCTGGTAGATCATCTTCGGGGAAATTAATTGGCAAAGGCCTAATGTGCTCCAGGTTTTTCAGTGAGGAAGTCCATCCAAGCCCATCTGGGTGATGCATACTGTCAAAAAACGTGTGCAGCAAGACCTTGATTTGCACAGAAAATTCTGAAAAGACTTTTGATTGTGTGAACTTCGGAATGTATTGTGCTCTATTTGTTTACACGGAGACACAGCGAGGACGACGTGGTTAGCTGGTTTAACCCCATCAGAGCTGAGAAGCATCTGTGTTTTCTGAGACGTGAATCAAGTAAATGTGCTGAGTCAGACGGGGGCTGTGTGGACGGCCAGGACTGCTGACGTCTGTCTCTACTGGTTGAGTGGAAAGATGGTCGAGACTCGATGTGCTGTCGCTGTGAATCACAAGCAGAGAAGCTCCTCACTGCCTTGTTCCAGATTGAGGCACAAATGGACAGTTGCACTATCCGTTCCCTGGAGGAACAACAAATGAAGCCTAAATGGAAACCAGCTGGGACTATGGCACACACACACACACACACATACACACACACACACACACACACACAAAACCGCTGCTGAGTGTGGAATAGACTGATATTTCATGAGTCATGCATGTGTGCTTTCATAAGAACACCATTATTACTATAATTATAATTACTTGTTTTGTGTGATTCTGGTTTCCGTT
This sequence comes from Chelidonichthys spinosus, assembly GCA_029853015.1. Classification (NCBI taxonomy): domain Eukaryota; kingdom Metazoa; phylum Chordata; class Actinopteri; order Perciformes; family Triglidae; genus Chelidonichthys; species Chelidonichthys spinosus. Next base: position 3,543,433 of record CM056825.1, on the reverse strand, counting down.
AAAGCTGACTTAACCCTCATCTTCAAAAGGGATCTTTTTTTTTACTGCCTTTCAACAGGAACATCTTCGCAAACCTAGACGGATCGGATTTGGATCACATTCGTGTGTCTTTTTGCCATCCTAGCTGCCTAGCACGATGTGATATAGGTCTGTCAGGCACTTTTCTCCAGGCTGAAATGTCTTAACATGAGTTTCATGGATTCCTCTGAAGTTCAGACATTCTGAGAGCATGCTTCCACGGTGTCAGGTTGACGTTTGTGGGTTGAGTGAAATGTTACAGTCATGATAACCTCAGAATAAACTGTAATGACAGTTTAAGTCCTTTGACTTTTCATTTTGTGCCATCATTGGGTTAAAAAAATGTTGTACAATAATTTGGATCATGGTTAGGTACTTGCAAATTTAGAATTGATGCAACTCACTAAACAACTAAACACCACCTACTTCTTTGGACATAATATACTGACTTTTTTAAAAACTTTTTTCAACATGCTATATGACTTTTTTTAAACTTTTTTTCGACACTATACCAACTTTTTTTTTTTACTTTTTTCGAAATTCTATACTGACATTTTTTTGTACTTTTTTCGACATTCTATACAGACTTTTTTTTACTTTTTCTGACATTCTGTACTGACTTTTTTTTACTTTTTTCGACATTCTATATTTACTTTTTTTTTAAACTTTTTTCGACATTCTATACTGACTTTTTTTTTACTTTTTTCGACACTATACCGACTTTTTTTAAAACTTTTTTGACACTATACCGACTTTTTTAACTTTTTAAAAAAAATTCTATACTGACTTTTTTTTACTTTTTTCAACATGCTATATGACTTTTTTCGACATTCTATACTGACTTTTTTTTACTTTTTTCGACACTATACTGACTTTTTTTAAAACTTTTTTCGACATTCTATATTTACTTTTTTTTTTTACTTTTTTCGACACTATACCGACTTTTTTTAATTACTTTTTTGGAAATTCTATACTGACCTTTTTTTAAACTTTTTTTCGAAATTCTATTCTGACTTTTTTTTTTCAATTCTATACTGACTTTTTTTTTTAATTTTTCAACACTATACTGACTTTCTTTTTTTTAACTTTTTTCGAAATTCTATTCTGACTTTTTTTTACTTTTTTCAACATTCTGTACTGACTGTTCTTTACTTTTTTCAACATGCTATATGACTTTTTTAACTTTTTTCGACATTCTATAGTGACTTTTTTTTTTACTTTTTACAACACTATACTGACTTTTTAAAACGTTTTTTGACATTCTATATTGACTTTTTTTAAACTTTTTTGACATTCTATACTGACTTTTTTCGACACTATACTGACTTTTTTTTAAACTTTTTTCGACACTATACCAACTTTTTTTTTAAACTTTTTTTGAAATTCTATACTGACTTTTTTTTTACTTTTTTTGAAATTCTATACTGACTTTTTTTTTAAACTTTTTTCGACATTCTATACAGACTTTTTTTTTTTACTTTTTTCAACATTCTGTACTGACTTTTTAAAAACTTTTTTCAACAAGCTATATTACTTTTTTTTTTTACCTTTTTCAACATGCTATATGACTTTTTTGACTTTTATCGACATTCTATACAGACTTTTTTTAAAACTTTTTTCAACACGATACTGACTTTTTAAAAACTTTTTTCAACATTCTATACTATGACGGAGTAGACTAAGAGAAAAAAATATGTATATTTTTTTTTAAATTACGAGAATAAAGTCGTAGCATTACGAGAAAAAAGTCATAATATTACAAAAATAAAGTCATAATATTACGAGAATAAAAGTCATAATATTACGAGAATAAAGTCGTAATAAGGAAATACTTAGTCTTTTGGCACATCAGCATGAAATTATCATCACTATCAGGACTTTGAAGCGATTGTGCAAAAACGACTGTGTCTGTTTCGAAGAAAGAACCACACGGACTTGGAAGAAATTGCTTCTTTTGTGGAAGAGGAGCTGTCTGGTAGTGGTCAACTGCAACTGAGGCTGCTGTTTGGTTGAGCTGGTCACGTCAGATCTTGATAACGACTTTTACGTTATTCTGGTAATATTATGACTTATTTCTCCGAATATTACAACTTTTTTCTCGTAATATTACGACTTAATTCTTGTAATATTATGACTTTTATTCTCGTAATATTATGACTTTTATTCTCATAATATTACGACTTTATTCTTGTGATATTACGACTTTATTCTCGTAATATTATGACTTTATTCTCGTAGACCTAATATTATGACTTTTTTCTCGTAATATTATGATTTTTTTCTTGTAATATTACAACTTTATTCTCGTAGACCTAATATTATGACTTTTTTCTCGTAGACCTAATATGACTTTTTTCTCGTAATATTATGACTTTTTTCTCGTAATGTTACAACTTTATTCTCGTAGACCTAATATGACTTTATTCTCGTGATATTATGACTTTATTGTCATAATTTAAAAAAAAATATATATATATATTTTAGTCTGGCCCTAATACTCCGTCGTACTATACTGACTTTTTTTAAAACTTTTTTCAACATTCTATACTGACTTTTATTTTACTTTTTTCGACATTCTATACTGACTTTTTTATCATTTTTTTCGACATTCTATACTGACTTTTTTTACTTTTTTGCCATACTGTGTTGACTTTTTTTATATTTTTTACTGACTTTTTTAAAACTTTTTTTTACACATGCTATGACTTTTGCAAACGTACTTTAGTATGACTTTTTTTTACTTTATTTGACATACTAATACTGACTTCTTTTTTTACCACCCATACTGTGATTTTTTTCCTTTTTTTGACATTCTATACTGACTTTTTTTTTTTACTTTTTTCAATATGCTATATGACTTTTTTTTTATACTTTTTTCGACATTCTATACTGACTTTTTTTAAAAACTTTTTTTGACATTCTATACTGACTGTTTTTACTTTTTTCTAGTGATGGGCAAATGATACCGAGGCTTTGGAGCTTGTGTCGGTCTTCCTTAAGCGGAGTGGTTCGAACCACTGTGTCGGAGCTTGTATCAAACACCGGCGTCACTAAAGTGCTTCATTGCTTCGAAATGTTTCGAAGCGTTTCATTGGCTCATAGTGTATCAGTGCGTGTCATTGGCTCACAGTGTGTGTCAGTGCGTTTCATTGGCTCGTTGTGTTCATGCCTCGTGAGCCAGAAGAGGAGCAGACTGAAGCCTGCCACAGTGGAAGAAATTCCATTTCTGAATAAAAACATGTAAAGATTAAAAACCTGTCTGTTCTGTGCATAAACATTCTTCCTCGACCATACAACTTCTCCTATGACAAACTATTATCTGGACTCTGGTGTAAAACACTTAATACAAAAAGGATCTTTCTGAGTTCACATACCATGATCAAATAAATAAACCCTTAACCAACATTTAACCCTTCATATCATTTAGATTTATCCCTTGGCTTAAACTGGGATGTTTTACAGTATGTATGGGCGAGTATGAATGAACAAAACACGTAAATGACCACACAGTCTTTTCTAAACTTTTATTGTTGACATGGGATTGAAACGTGTCAGAGCGTCAGTCGCGCTCTTGAGAGGTTGCTATGGCTTCAGTTTTCCACCAGATGTCACCATCACTGAAGCGTTGAAGCTTGAATCTTTTTCAACACAATTGCTAGGAAAGCCTCAGGCTTCACTTGCCCACCACTACTTTTTTCCGACATTCTATACTTACTTTTTTTTTTTACTTTTTTCGACATTCCATACTGACTTTTTTTTAAAACTTTTTTCGACATGCTATATGACTTTTTTTTAAACTTTTTTCGGCATTCTATACTTTTTTTTTTTTTACTTTTTTCAACACTATACCAACTTTTTAAAAACTTTTTCCTACATTCTATACTGACTTTTTAAAAAAACTTTTTTCGACATTCTATACTGACTTTTTTAAAACTTTTTTCGACATTCTATACTGACTTTTTTTTTACTCTTTTTGACATACTATACCGACTTTTTTTAAAACTTTTTTCGAAATGGTATAGGCTACTGACTTTTTAAAACTTTTTTCGATATGCTATACTGACCTTTTTTAAAACTTTTTTCAACATACTATCCTGACCTTTTTTTTTTTTTTTACTTTTTTCGATATGCTATACTGACTTTTTTTTAAAAACTTTTTTCAACATACTATCCTGCCTTTTTTTTTGGACATTCTATACTGACTTTTTTTACTTTTTTCAACATGCTGTATGACTTTTTTTTTTTTTTTTTACCTTTTTCGACATTCTATACTGACTTTTTTTAAAAAACTTTTTTCAACACTATACTGACTTTTTTGTGACTTTTTCAACAAACTATACTTTTTTTTCAACCACCCATAATGACTTAAAAAAAAAATTCAACATACTTCTTAAATACTTTTTTTCATTATACTATGATCAAAAATATATTAGCAAATTTCGAAAATGTTCCCACTTCCCCGGCTTGGCTATTTCTTTTCCTAACAGGGGCTCCAATACATCATCAGAGTTGGAAGGTCGTGTACACTATGAAATGAAAACAGGTCTTTTTCACATCCACATTTTTATTGTTTTTTCATATCCTGGTTGCACACACAGAAAATGAACTTTGACATCAATGAAAGGTGAGCATTTAATTTCATAAAAGTCCGAAAGTCGCATTGGAGCTGTTAAGATATTGCACAGCAGTAGCTCATCTCAACAACCTTCATTAAAACACAGTCAAAAGTAATTTGCTGGAGCAAAGCTGTCAGTCAACCTAATCCTCCTTTTCATGGTATTATTGCCTTTTTTTCAGTGGACATGCTGAATAAGTCGACTTATTTTTTTTTTATACACAATGGTATAGTATTCAAAATATAAAATGCCACATTCCAATGAATTTCACAAGTTTTAATTAAGTATAACTGCCTCATTTCCAGAAATGGGCTTAAAATGCATCAAGTCCACAAAAAATATTCTTAAGAGAATAAAGGAGATGGGCAACAGAACATATGCCATCAAGAACAGACAATACAAAGCGTTAATATGAGTCTATCATAACATTGAATTGAATCTGTCCATTACAAATGACAACAATCTGCTTATGGCAATCATTCATACTCACATTCAATGTAAATAATAATAAAAAAGAAATTGACCACCGGATTTTTCACTTGTTTGTCTATCTTTAAAAATGTAGAAAAACAAGGATGTGATATGTCCACCTGAGTTTGGGTAAGAGTGACTACCCAGCACCCCATTGCTCCTCTTCTGGGTCTCCCAGTAACATTGCACCTCACAGCACTGACCGTCTGTAGCGCTGGGCTTACCAAGACTGGGTTAATGAATAGAATTGGTTTTCCCTTGTATTAAGTGTATTGTGCAGTTTCCCCCCCAAAAAAATCATTGAGCATGTATGTACGTTTTCCCTCAGGAGAACAGAGACCTCGACTATCGACTTTGAGCCATCTGCTTCCAATGGAGCAAAGCTCACTTGGCACTGAGATCTTTTGGGCAAAGACCAATTTATAATGTGCAGGAAGAAAAGGAATGGTTTTCCTTCAGGTTTTAATGGAAATCCTCTTTTTTTTTTTTTGCACAAGTGCATTGCTAAGATCATGTATTCCACACTAGCTATGACAAGCTTTTAACGGTTGTGAACATTTGCACGTTAACATCACATGCACACACAACAAAGAAAGCTACAAAAACCTAAGGTTGGAATGAAAAAACTCAAATCTAAATGTCTGTGTCTCTCTCTGTATGTATGTATGCATGTATGTATGTACAAAGAGATTCCTGTACAGAGGAGATAGGGACGGAAGTCAAAGACAGGCTCGGTGGGAGATGAGGCACAATGTTCAGCAGTTTTGGGTTTTCTTGATTTTCTCATATTTACTTGCATCAAAGCAAGTTGTTATCAAAAATGTTGGAATATATAGCTATTTGTTTCCCCAAGAACAGGTGTGGGGAACCTTGCATTTCCAGGTTCATCAGACGTCTCTCTCAAACATCTTTAAACTGGGAGCTCAATGAGAACATGCATTTAATTCATCTTGAGATTTTGGGATCCCACTTTAAGAAACCCGACTTTCAAACATGGAACAAACATCCATCTCTTCCAGAAACCCCCTTCAACTCATTTACAACAGTCCGCCTGCAATAAAGATGCAGCCAACGAAATTATCTTTTAGATGTAATGATGTAATAACCGAGCAACATGCCAGTGCTAGACTATATATCAAGATTCAGTCAACAATCCAGATAAACATCTCAACCAGAGCTCTCTTCCAGTCCAGATGTGAAGCAGTACCGTTTTCCCTGCATGCCTAAATAGCGCTTTTATATCTGTGGATGTTTCTGTGGATCAAACATGTAAAACACCCGGCAGCAACAGTTCAAGCAGAGCTGCAGCGCGGCTTTCTACTGGCACCGAAACACTCCTGTGTACTCGCAGCCTTAGCATTACACAAGAAAATATTGCAATACTGAGTGGTCTGGAATAAAACAGTAAAAAAAACTTAAATAATAACCTCCAGTGCTTGCTCATGAGTCAGTTGAGAGCAGATCTCAAGAGGGAAATAATAAGATATGCAGCCAGTTGTGTCAGTGCCAAGCCATTAACATCATGTAAATAAAAGGGAGCAAATATTTACAGCATTTGTACATCAACTTCCAGGCATCAGGGGCCCGGATACAAAAATGAACTCCCGTCAGAACAGCCCCACCAACTGGTTTCACACAGCAAAGACATGAATTTCTTCAACGGCTCTTAAATATCGTCTTCTGATAGTCGTCAAACTACGGGAAAAACAAGCTACAGTAAATAAAGGCTGCTATTGGCGATTGTTAAATGTTGACCCTTAAGTCCTATTGTAAGGAAACAGAAATGTAATCAAAGTGCAGTTGGTCGGCTATTCCTTGTGGATGATGCATACTACGATGTAATCAGGTTTCAATGCAGGATACATATTCAAAATAAATCAATCAACCACTCCAACTAGTCAGTTGTAAAGGAGCTTGCAGCCGATCCTAGTAAATACAAAATAAAATACCACAATGAAGCCAGTTAGAACTTTGAACAAGCTGCTCGACGTACCTCACGACAAACTTGGCAGAAAAGAAAAGAAATCTTATCGGAATTGGACGCTCTTAACTCTCCGGTCGGCACTCTGAACATTTCGTCATGTATACGAGCCACGACACAAGAGGCCTCCGCACATGTTGATACATGAAAACATAAACTGAACATAAACAAATGAAAAATCAAATAAAAACAAATGGAATTTGTATCAAACGACAATAAAAGAGAATGTGTTTTACAATTAACACACAGTTTATTCAAACAGTTACGATGAAAAGCATTCATTGGGAGGGGGAACAAATGATACGATGAAGGAATGACTCATGTTTTCCACCCATTTTCTAAATGTACTGAATTCACAGAGGAAGTCTTTAAATTGCAGCTCTCTGATAACAATAATTACTAAACAAGAGACGACGATGCTGTTCATGCGTCTCCGACTATTAAAGACTGATGAAAGACAGGCTGATCGATCCCAGCTATTCACATCTTGTGCAATTTCTGTCAGTTACAGAAAACAGCTGAATTTTGAGGCGTAACCACGGCGATGACGTTGATGCGCAGGTTTGACACAAAAGACGAGAGATGGGAGCCAACGAATGACTCTCTCGATCGGACAGGAGGAGACTAAAGAAACTACAGCGGTGATGCCAGCAGATCAAATTAAATCATCCTGAAACGTCTTTGGCTGCAGCATTTTGGCTTTTCAACAAGGAAATGAAAGCAGACTGAGGGATGTGATGAGTAAAGAGGAAATGACTGCATACAACTGACTGGACTTCTGGATGAAATCACACACACACCGCTATCTCTCCAAATGTCTCAAACAACCTGATCGAGTAAAAACGGCGTGCATTAGTGCAAAAGTGGAAAAAAAAAAGAGGACAAAATGAGCGAGAGAAATAAACTCACAACATGCAGCATCACTGAAACAAAACAGGTCGCCAGTTTGTGCTTAGAATACGTTTCCTCTCATTCTAAAGCGTTCATGCATTCCTCGCGTCATGCCCGCATGTCTCCATGTGCATTTTGCATTTTAAAAAAACAAACGATGAACCGGTTTCCGTGTATTAGAAGTACATGTTAGTATTGTGAAGGGGCTGAAATGCTGTCGGTAGATTGATGAGTGTGTGTGTTGTGCTGAAAGAAAGATGGAGGACGAGTGAGTTAGGGTGAACAGAGGGAGGCGTTGATGATGTTGGGATCGGTCTGCTCCCCGAGAGGCTTCACATCTGCTCACCCGGCCGTCGTGGGCGCGTTCTGGGCCACGTCGCTCTCCAAACCCTGAGTGTGTTTGGTTCAAAATCTGGATTCTCCTCTTTTTTTCCGGATTACTCTGCAGCGTCCAACGCGTTTGGCTCGGACAGCTCTCGGTTTGGGGGTGGATTCGGTTTCTTGGGGTTTCCGATTGAGGGAGTCCGGGTCCTGGTCCTTGCAGTCCTGGTCCTTGCGTTGTGTCAGGGTGACGGGGGTGGGGGGGTGGTACCGGTCGGGCTGGCAGTGTGGTTCCGTTCTGTTTCTTCACAAGTCAAGCTTAAGAGTTTCTTTCAAGACTTTGGCCACATTGAGATTCGTTGCAGGTAGTAATGAAATGCTGATCACCTCCCCACAATGAGACGGGGTTATTGTCATATACATGCTGCCGTTCTCAGCGCTCTGCTTGAGCACAGATTGTTTTTTCCTCAGCGTGTCAGTTTGCAGCAGCACCACCCAGCACTGGGACCGTGTCACTAGATCCCCGGGGTCACGGGATAGTCTGGTGTTCAGGTTTTACTGTGCTGACCAGGTCTAATTGGAGGAGTTAAGTCTTGGGACCCACCAGGAAAAGTTAATGCATGCCAGGTGTGACTTCTGGATTCTGTCCAATGAGTAGCTTCTGAGCTGGGTATGGATGACTTTGTTGCTCTGGGTTAGAGGTTCGGTCAGCAGAGGTTCTAGAACCAGGACAGGCCAGAATGGGATGTGGTTCTGGTTTCTTGTTCAGTGGGAACTACTACTGGACTCAGGTCGGGCTTGACTCGCAGTCCGTGGAGCACCGTACAGGGTCACTGATGCGATGTGGTTGTTCTGCATCACCTGAGGAAGACGGATACGGTAAGAGTTAGATCACAGACACAATCAGAAATACTGTGTTCAAACACAACGTCCACTCCCAAAAAACCTGCTATTGTTCATCAAAAATGCATCTAGAAACATTTTATGTTTTTTGATGTTGAATAAGGCTGCACATCTTCTACACAGAACGATTCCAAATTATTGTTCTTTATTAAAAACGTCCACCACCAGTTAATAAGATCTCACCAAAGGACTGATTGCCATCTTATCTAAAGTTTCACATGCTGTATATTATACACTCCGATGCTAAAGCGACTTCAATACGTGTTCTGACCTCAAAGATCATCCTCTGCAGTCCGAAGCAGAAGGTGGAGCCGAAGGGATTGGTGTTATTGGCTGATGAGGACCTGAAAAACACAAACATTCAATGACGTCAGAGAAGGTTGCTATAAAATAACAACATATGCCAACAAAAGGATCCCGGCGTACCTGTGGAGCACCACGGGTTTTTCCATCGGGCGGCCGAGCACCTCCTGAATCTGATCCCACTGACAAGAGGAACAAAAAGGTCAGCAGGAGATCCATGACACACCTTCTGTGGCAGGAGATGAAAAGGCTGGTCCACCCCGCTGCCACCGCATCAACGAGAACTTACAACTCTATAAAATGCTGTGTGGAACTGACCTTGCTGTAGGTGGTTAAGATGCAGTCCTCCGTCTGAGAACCGGCTCCGTCTGGAAAAACGGAGAAAGCAGCATTAGATGAGAGGCCGATTCAAAATCAACACCGACACAAAGGTCATTCTCTCACCTTTCTTAATATCTAGTGGAATCTTAAAGTCACATCGATGATATCTGTGATGACAGAGAACAAACACAGTCAAGAGCGTAGAAAACAAAACGAAGGCCAGAATTAGTCCAACGTAATGACATAATGTGGACTCTGGATATACGATAACACACGGATGATTCAGTATGACGGCTGCTAAAGGCTTGGTTTCCACCGTATGTACAGACAGAAGGACAACATGTTCTCAGCCAGGGGCATTCTGATTATATGAGCAGAATTAAATAATAATAATAATAATAATCATCATCATTTTATAAATGAGTTCGGCCACTTTAAACCCTAACTTTGCACCAACCAAATTGTCGGATGTAGTTTTCGAAGTCTAATTCCACATTGTACATATGTGGCAGATTAATAGATAATGTCTGCTTATTATAAGTTGTTTCTACCTGCATGGTAATTACAACAGGAGCAACTAACTATATTATATACATTTCCTTTTCAATCCTTTTATTTCACAGTAGTGAGACATATATTCTTGGTACTTTCCATGGGAAGTTTTCACCCTGAGTGTTCCTAGTATTTTATAAGGCCATGCAAAGTAAGAAAGACACACAGAAACAAGTAACCGGACAGCAAGATATTTACATATTGAAGTTGTAATGTCCAGGGAAGTTGGTATGGAGGACAAACTTTTTAACCAGGTGAGTAGCAGAGTCAAACAGGATATCCTAAAGAAGAAGAAGAAGAAAAGGAAAACATAATATTTAGATTTTAGACCCCGTTTTTGTCACTGGACAGCATAATAGTGAGTGTGTGGACTGCCATCTACTGTAACTGTAAAAACAACCCCTAAACCATCCCTTTAACGTGGTGGAACTGGCATGACATGTCTCTCAAAAATACGTGTATGAATACAACCAGATAAAAATACAAACAATCACTGAAGCGCACAAACAAGCCTCAGAGTTCACGCACCACTCCGAGGGTGAAGTAGTTGAAGAAGTAGTCGTTGCACTTCGAGGGAACCTGCTTGTGAGGCGACGGAGAGTGAATCTTCATCTAAAGTAAACAAGAACACACGATGACGCGGCGGATCACAACGTTCACTTTAAATGCTACGATGGAATATTATATATATATATATATATATGATGTTCAGCAGATACAGACAGACACACAAAGTTTGGGTCCAAAGCACACAAAATCACACACTTTTAAGGCAACAGACTTTGTAAGAAGACTATATACCATATGTGTAAATAATGTAAATGCTGATCTTGTACTTTTATTGTATATACCACTTAGTTTACTGTTACATGTCATCTCTGTTTGGATTAAAAGAAGCTATCACAATCCCAGCGGGGTGTATTGAGAGTAGAGCATGACACGGGAGTGGATTTTCACTCCCGTCCCATCCCACTCCCAGAGAAAAAATCCCATCCCATCCCAATCCCGGGCCGGTGTAAAAAAAAAAAATCCCATCCCATCCCAATCCCGGGCCGGTGTAAAAAAAAAAAATCCCATCCCGTCCCACTCCTGTAGAATGACTCCCGCTCCCACTCAAAATTACTCCCACTTCCATCCCACTCCCATCCCACTCCCATCCCACTCCCATCCAACTCCCATCCAACTCCCATCCAACTCCGTTTTTTTTTTTTTTTTTCATCACATTCAACTCGCATGAATCTATGCAATATTTGCGACTTCCCGATAAAGTCAGTTAATTTCACCGACGGATCATTGTGTCGGACTTTAGTCTGTAGCTCTCGCTTCCCAGCTTCATCGCCTCTACCTCCCTCCGCGCATTTTACTTCCGGTAGTGGCCGGCCCGGCCGGAAGTCAAAGCACTGTTGGATGTGTAGTTCTTTTGACTTGCTAACGCAAGTCAAAATAGTTTTGGCTCACTGAAAGATGACTACAAAAATGGACGTGTCTGTCCTTTTGGTTGTTTAACACGGCTGAAAATCATCATCTATTAATGGCGTTCCCGCTCCTGCCCGCTCCCGTTGATTTTTATTCCCATCCCGTCCCAATCACGGGATTAATAAAACTTTGACTCCCATCCCGCGGGAATCCCACGGGAATCACGTGACCCGCGGGAATTCCCGAAAAATGTCATGCTCTAATTGAGAGTGACAGATGGGAAGTTGGTCCGGACAGAACGAGCAACGCTTGGTGAAGATGATACAAGTGGTTCAAACAGCAGCACCTGAAGGGAAAGGCTGTTTTTCCTACCTTGTCCTCGGACTTGTAGAAGACTTTATGTGGCGAGCCCAGAGCTCCCAGTACATCCTGACAGGAATCTCCAAAGTAGATGCTCCGTTCTAGGGACCTCACTTTAGAATCAGACATCGCACCCGGACCGCAGCCTACACACACACACACACACACACACACACACACACACACACACACACACACACACACACACACACACACACACACACACACACACACACACACACAAAAGATATATATTCGTTTTCTGTTCATCCTCAACTTTGTGTGAGAGATGGTGATAAAAAATGTCACGGAAAGTCTGGAGGCAAGAGAATAAAACATGCAGATATGCGGGAGTGTGAGGAAGAGACGCACGTTACCTGCAGTGAGGAGGCGGAGTTTGAGCCCCAGAGGTCCTGCCTGATCTCTCAGGACGTCCACACACTCTGCAAAGATATTACCAAGGAAACAAGCCAGCGGCATCGCCGGAGCTCTGAGGACAGACAGAAGGGTGTGGGTGGGTTTGTGTATTCTTATGTTCTTTGTTGTTATTCTCCACACATTTGTTCAGATGGTCACACGTTAAACAATCTCAGCTCTGGTGTTTCCTTTGGCCACATGGGAAATGTATAATTAAAACTGTGCTTATTGACCGATGAAGCTTAGACTTTCACATCGTTCCAGGCCTGTCACATGAAAGGGATACTTCATTACATCACTCTTACAAGCCTCCACGGTGAACGGAGAATCATTATCACGGAGAAAAGTCTCCGTGAAATTAATTAAAATGGGGACTGCAACCAGTACAATCCAAGTCATGTTTATCCAGTTTGCTCAGCTCCTCCCAAACACATGCATCTTCACGCTGCACTCGTGTTTTAAATAGCAAGGTTTTAGGGAAGATGCATGCGTCCGTTCACGGTGGAGGGATGCAAGGAAAACTGTTTTTAGACCTGCAGAACTCAAGGTAACACAGGGCGAGTAACTATGACACAAATCCTTACTTTGTGGGTGAACTACTCCTTTAATTCATCTATCTGCTTCTCCCACAGGTGTGTGTGTTGTGTGTGTGTGTGTGTGTGTGTGTGTGTGTGTGTGTGCACGTTACCTGGTCTCTTGCAGGTTGTTGCCGGTGTAGATGTGCATTCTCTTGACCATGGCCCCATGAGGAATCTGCAGGGAGGCCAAACCCATGGCAAAGTTAGGCTGCCAAGGCAAAACAACTGCGAGTAATATGGGACTGGTGTACGCTGGGTTCGTGTGTGCACATAAACGACAAACAGATGCTTTGCAGAAATACATTTCCCCCCCCCGGGTGCAGAGAAATGTGATAACTTATGATGAAGCACTGGTTTAAAACATCTCGTTACACTAACCTAAATAAATTCCCCCGTCCAGAGACTTAATTTACCGTCAGTACGCCATATCAGTCTTCTTTTGTTGAACTATTATGAATAACCTCTTCATAGTTGATTTCCTGTTGGTGTTGTGAGTGACTAAGTGTTGAGCTTCAGAGAAGGAAATGCAAATGTTCCAACTCTGGAAACTAGAAACCGAAATGACCACGAAACTACAGATGAGCACAAGCTGCTGTTTCAGTAAAAACCAAACAAAGCCATTTAACAGACTCAGCGTGCAGCTCAGGGCGGATTGGAAAGGTTTTAAGAAATAATCAATGTGCTTTCTATGATATCACAGATGTGTTGGGAGCGGCCAGAATGGCTGAACTAAAAAGACGTGATAAGCTTGTCAATGGGACATGACGTTAGCTGAGGGAAGCAGTTGAAAAAACAACACAATATGTGCACAGTAGCAGAGCAGCTGATTCAGGACATGCAAGCAGAAAGAGTGATTATACCAACCTCGATCCAGAAACAAATCCACAAAGACAACAACAAACCGAACACTTCATATGCATAGATGTGCAGGCAGCAGACTGGATGTAAAAATCTGACTCGTATTGTCTTGAGAATGTGAAATCCAAGCGTCATCTTGGAGAATTTAATCATGAACTAATGCTGCCTGAGCCCAGCCCAACTCTCTAAACAGCCGCACGCAGGCTGATTTTTACTGCTTGCATAACACTTTGATGAGTCTTTTGACATCTCAACAGCATGACGCTGCAATTTGCACATTACGAGATACGTCGAGGATCAATTCAAGGTTTCAGAAAATCTTCCACAAAAGGTGTTTTTAATTACTGGCATCCAAGAAGATTTTGTTTTGTGTCTAAACAAGACAACATGTATTTGGTTTACTCATCCAACCCCACATTACGTATTATCCCACTGACAGGGGTTCGGGGAGACGCTCATGGCAAACACACGGCAGACTTTTCCACAAGCAGACCCGATGAAACGACCGCGGGTCGAGTCTCACCTCGTATTTGGGAGCTTCGTTCCAGGAGTCCAGTTGAAAGGAGAAGGACAGGCCTCGGAAGTTCAGGTGGAACAACTGCTCCGCAGCATTGTAAACTGGACGGGGAGGAAGGAGAAGATGTCACACAAGAGATCAAAATGCGTTTAACGTGTTTGTGCTTTGTGAGGTACCTCCAGGGTGCGTCGCTCCAAATGACTGGTCTATTTGCTCTATCGTAGGGGCAATGGCCTGAGAGTTGAAATGGACGCCACTGAAACACAACACACACAGTTACATCTATTAACATTCATACAGGATCTGCTGCATTAGCCGTCGCCAGAGAACTGAAATAGATTCCACCAAATAGATTCCAGAAACACCTTAACCCAGGCGACCTGTGTTACTGTCTTTCATTAAGAAGCTGTTTATATAGAGTGTTATATAGATAATATAACGGTCAAATAAGTCAGTTCTTATTCAAACAAGTGTCTCACTTCAGTTTGGATGTATTAAATCTACTCACCAGTATTTCAACTTGACTTTGCTCAGGTCATACACTTCAATCACCTGTCACTCAGAAAGACGAAAAACGGTAAGGAAGCAAAAACATACTTACAAATGTGGCGTTAAACATCAATAACAAGTCTACTATGTTTGACACCTATGTGGAAATAAGGGGTTCATTGTGTAACTGCTAAACAGGTGGGGAAATATCACACCCTCCTTAATGTCTGGAGTGAAACTCTCAGCTCAATTCAACCACAGTTAAATCTAATATTAGCCAGAGAGGCAGTTTCTTTAAAAGGTGCTATATTTTAAATTCAGAGCATTGACGTAGCAGCAAACCCCCACGTGTGTGGTGTAAAGACACAGTGAGGTAACGTCTCCCTCTGGGTGTGTGTGGGTTACAGCTGATAAGACCGCCCCGACCCACCATCACATATCTCAATCACACACACGTGCTCTGAATGTTGAACCCCTTTGAGTCTCCTTAAATCCCCCGTGTTCACCTTGAGTCTCTGATGTGTGGCCTCAAACAACAGTTTGATCCCATCCTGAGTCAGGTTCAGTATGAGGTCATGGCTGAGTGGCGTCTGGAGGGGAGATAAGCAAACTAATCAATTCACCCTCAAGTACAAGATGTGCAGATAGACAAACAGTCCAGATCAGCTGTTCTTGTACTTAAAGGACACATAGACTTTAAATGAGAAAAAAAAAATGATGGCTGTGACGTGTGAATGAATGGATGCGTTTCATATTTGGTATATGATAAAACTTCAGATTTTTAGATCCTTTGGTGTTTGTTTTTTACAGAACTGTGACCACTTAGGTTAAAACAGTAAACCTTTCATTACTCTCCAGTAGGGCTGCAGCAGTATGAAAATGTCCTCACCAATATTTACTTTCTGGTTAATTTAAACAGAAGTATAAACGGTGCTTTGTTATCATCCTGCTGGAAATAACCTGAGTCGGGATGGGAGTATCTCCTCTCCTTTACCCACTAAATCCTCCTGCGTTCGACTGGATTGATCCGGACAAAGTGACATGATGCACGAGACCCGGGGCGTTCGAAGGTTTTTCCTTTGTGATTTGAAAAACAAACCACCCTGTACTAGCTGTTGGCTGGTTATTGATGCAGCCCTACGGCAACGCTATGAATGAAGTACCAATATCAATATATATCTACAGAAATTCTAATAAAAATGTGGTAAAAATTCAGGAAAGCCTTGAATCATGTTGTCTTGGTGCCAGATAGCAGAATCGTAAACAAGCTGATTAACGTTTCCGTGTGAGAAAAAGACCATGAAGACGACAGTCGGCCCTCTCACCTGTTCACTGTATAGCACCTGGACATTTTTGATGATGCGGCAGTGTTTCTGCAGGATAGAGATGGCCTGGGCCAATGGCATCCCTGAAAAACAGACAAATGACGAGAAGCAAAGACATTTCTTATGGAGGGCGTAGTGTGCAAGGAATACATGAAGAGCTTGTAGTCTCATTATTGTAAGAACTTGAAAAACGTCGTAAAACTCACCTAAGGCGAATTCCCATTGCTCATTTCCTAGTGATCTCTCAGGCACCACCTCCAGATCCAGCATTGGCAAGTAGTGTGTGTGTGTGTGTGTGTGTGTATGTGTGTGTGGGAGACACAGTGGGACCCTCAGGGACCCTTTCTCTTTCCCTGATCACAGCAGACTCACAACAGCTTCAGCTGGCTGCTTTAATTCATAACTCGACTTATTGTTCAAGACTGCGGGCATCAAACAGCGACGCGACGGTAAAAACAAAGTGACCACTTCCTCACGTCCTGTGTGATTAAACGAGTCTAACATTCATACAGACCGAAGGCTCATTGAAGTACACACATATGTTTAAATAACAGTTTTCAGCAGAAGATCGACAGCTTGCACACAAACAAATTACGCAACCTGGCAGGCAACCTCCAACCGACAAGGCCAGCCAGCTTACACTTGTTCGGCTGTTTCAAAAATCGATCAATTAAATAAATAACAAAAAAAAAAAAAACAATGACGTCAGGAAGAAACAATCGGATGAGTCAGATCAGCCGCTACACGCGTCCAACGTAACGTCCACTTGTTCGGTTACAGCACCGCCTTGTGTCTCCGACAGACCCGCCGGAGATTCCCGATCCACAACACGAATATCAGCCCCGCAAAAAGCCGTGACTATTCCCACGGTTTAGCTGTCTGTTACGAAACCAGCAACGCTCGGCAACAAGACTGACGCGCTAACGTCAGCTTACAAGCTAGCTGCTCCCCGCGTAATAAGGAGTATACATATAAATAACGTCAGTGCAAAGAACACAGTGTAGATTCAAGACACGTAGCGGGGTCCGCGACATGAAAACAAAGGGAGCACGACGTCTCGGCTTGTCTGTCCTCCTTGTGTAGCCGACGGCTTCAAGCTTTAGGTGCTAGCTTCTCCTGCCGTTAGTGCGCTAACTCTTAAGTGCTCGCGGTGAAAACGCGTCCCGGACTCGGGACGCTCGTCCGCCGGTACAAATGCCCGCCGTGTCCGCTGCTCTGGTTGAACGTGTCGTCGGTGTCTGGAGGTTACACACGCACGCGCACACACACACAACACACACAAAAGCAACACACGGCGTCCAAAACACAACAGCCAACTTCGGGGGCATCAACAACAGCCAGCAGGATCAGCTGATCATTCAACTTCCGGTGTTCGACGCACGTTCTCGGGATTTGACGTGATGACGTCACTGCAGACTGGCACGCTTTATCAGTGATCATATTTACCCCCAGTTTAATTTTTGCTGGAAAAATGTTTTGTTTTGCTACACTGAATATGATAAAAAAAAAAAAAAACTAATATCTCAGTTTTATATGGTTAATTTGTTAATTATTTTATCCAAATTTTACATATAAGTCTAAATGTTCTGGTAAGAAGCCAAACTTCCTGGAACTGTCTGCATATGTTGGTCAATATATCTCCTCCCTCTGTGATTGTGAGAATAAAAAAGCTGTTAAAACGTATGATATTTATAAGCTTTACAAAATATTTATTTAAATGTATGTTTTTTTTTTGTTTTCTATCTTGCTGTCAACCCCTGGTGTATTTATGATGGTTTGGTTGTGTATTAATGTTATCCCATCTAACTGTATTCAATCCTGTGTATACTCTTGTTGTCAATAAAGTTGTTGGGGTTAGGTTTAGGGTTGTTGTTATGAGGGTTGGGGTTACTTACTTTTTTAATTTTGGCTGTATCTCAGGAACGGTAAATCGTAGAGACACAGGCCTAAAGACTGGTGTGTCCAGAAAGGTTGAATTAGGTCAGACACCACCTACTCCCGAGTCTCTACAACCCTCTGTTCCCGAGATATAAGTATATAATGTATATAATGAGCATATAATGTGAAAATTGAGGTTAGGGTTAAGGGTTGGGGTTAGGGTTACTTACTTTTTTTTAATTTTGGGTTAGGATTTGGGCCCCTCCCAACTTGGACTGCTCCACTTTTGTTCAATCTGACCCTAAACCCATAATGTATCAATTTATTATATTTAACAGGAGAAAGAAAACTAATTGGAAAGTGACAGAGATGTCAATCAAGCACACAGTCTCCACACCACACAATCATCACTGAATTTGAGAGAATCGCAAGAATTTCATAGGTGTTTATTATGAAAAAACAAAACAAACATCCAACATTTTGAACTGAATATCTCATATTTCAGATTCCTCCGAGAGGACAAGCTCAACCCTAAACAGATAGGAAGACAGACCAAACACACAGGAGGGAGAAACTCTGGGAGTGTGTATAAGTACTTCTTTGGATCTCTAAGTAAAACCAAAGTATAAATAACTTAAACAAATAAGATAAACAGCTAAGGTTAAAAAAAAAAGAAGAAAGAAAGAAAATGTTTGTTTGCCTTAATGCCTGCATTAAGAAAATTGAGGGATGGAGTCTCAACTACATGGGCAACCACTTAATAATGGTACAACTCTATAATGGGTGGGTGTGTTGGAGGCTTTTACAGCCGAGGTCATCACAAACAAGTGTGCTCATGCGATTTAGCAAGCGTTCAACGTAGATTTACAGCATCAAAATGTCTAGTTGTTGCACGTTCGGTCATCTGAATCGATATTCCAACATCGGAGTCAAGAATTCACTTCCTTTGTCAAACTTTGATAACTTATACACCATCGTCTTTACTCCTGCAACCTACAAGTTCTGTCTTTCACAATCCGTCTCTCACTGTTTCTTAACCCGAGCACACTGTTTACATGATACAGATTTCATGAGACCACCCTTGTGTTATTTCTAAGATTTATCGGGGGAAAAGCCTGATTGATTGATAGAGCTGTATTACACACCTAACCGATTCATTTATGGTAAATGTGTCGGAATCAAAGACACCTTCATGGTATGTAATGCTACGGACCTTAAACTTCCTTATACCCTGAAATCAAGTGACCCCCTGCTTCGTGGAAACCTACAGCGACAGCCTTCCCCTCACGTTCCACACACTTAATGCCACTTCACTGCCTTGTCTCATACGCTGGGATTTGCAGCGTTACGTTATCAAAATCAGGCGAGACACAAAAGAAATCCACCACTTATCACAGCGAACGTGCCCTCGGACGGAGAGTGTGTTTTCCTGCATTCTTCCGACTAATTCAGCACCAGGTCACGAGGCCGGTCGACTATACAGGACCAGTACGCCCTGAGAAAACATTGAAGCTTCTCTCCCCAAAAGTTAATTCTCCGAGGTTAGGTTATGTGAATAACGTCCTCCCATCAAGTATTGAGTATGCATTGTTATTATACCCTGGGCTTGATGATTCGGCCTGGTGTGTGGTTTTGTTATTAAGGGTGTAGGAAACATTACTTTTAGATGTTTGGCATTTGTGTTTGTATTTAATACAACCCATCTGTAACCAGCTGGAGTGGCGTCCCATCATCAAGCATGTTTGAGCTTTCAATTAGCTCTTTAACTTCAAATATTATTCTGAGCGTTTCTTTACGTCAAAGCTTGAACAAACACGCAAAACAAGGGATAAAAAAAAAAGAAATCACAAGTTTTCACAAGTCTTAATAAGTCCGAATGGGGGAAACAAAGAAAAGCATGGATAAACAAAATATTTGCCTTAAGGTTATAATAATAATAAAACCGTTGAGTGCACTAAAAGTGAAAACACATTGGAAAATGAGATGAGTTTCTAGTCGCACAATAGAAAAATAAAAGGGCTGGAGTCAATCCACATTCAATGTATTTAACCCAGGAAGTGGATTTCCTTAACAAAAAAATGACATGAAACACATGAAAAGCAACAAAAGTCCTCAAAACTCCCAAATCTCTGGAGACATTTTGCAAATCTCAATTTATAATAATCTACCGCTGCTGCTGCTACAAGTTCATAACGAAGCTGAAAGATGAACAGAGATGAATACATGTACGGAGGTGAGAAGTAATATAAAAAGTAAACATCATGACTTTCACACAAACAAAACGATAAGATAACAAAACGTACTATTTCATTACACTAGTGCTGCAAGAGGACGGGGAATAGGATTCCTACTGCATGTATTTAATGATGAGGGATACCTGGGCGATTACATCCTTCTACACAGAAGTGATGAGAGTGATGTGTTTTATAGCTTGTTACCACGTTGAAGGGGAACAAGAAAACCCAAATGGTTAATTAAGCTTACGATGTAGGAAATATTTCTCAACCCATAAAGGAGCGCTTAACAAAAGGGAATAACAAAAAGTGGAGATGTGTGTGTTTTTTTTTGCCGTGTTAGGACGACTCTGTGGCTGCAGTTCATTCCAAAAGGGGCCAAAACGACTTGAAGCTCGGGTTTCCTCGACACCAAACCACCTGGTGGACGCGAGCCCCGGTTAAATCCGTGCTTTGCCGAGCCTGCTACTGTTTGGGTGCACGGCGAGGGCACGCTGTTATTTGAATCCCCCAGTTATTCCTCATCAAAGCGCTGCGAGTGCTCTCGTGTACATATATGGCTGCGTGTAGGGAACATTAGAGAACATAGGTAGGCCTGTTTGGTTTCATGCATCTAAAAGAAAATCCACGTAGAGAAGTCTGATTGTATCACATAGTGCAAAACCCCTCAGAAGACAGAACGTTTGAACCCCCACTCCCTCCCTCCTCCCTCTCCAGCAAAGTGAACTTTGGTCTAAGAAAACAGCAGGTTTCAGGAAGCGAGCTCCCCCCCCCACCTCACCTGTGATGCATGCTCTTCTGGTAATCCTGACCGTTAAGCCATACATTTGCTAGTTGAATTTACCCCCAATCGAATAATAATTTAAGACCTGGACAAAAAAAATGTTTATAAATCTGACACACTAGTTTGACCCAAGAAACAACTTCAACTCTGGATGTGTCACGTTTGCAATATAATGCTAATCCAACAGCTCCTGTTCCTTCCTCTGCATTTAATACATGTTCAACTCCATTCTTGCCCAGGTCTGTTGTGTCCTCCTTATCCCTGTTAATCCTCCTTACTGTCGGGCTCACTTTCAATTCAACCAATTCAGGAAAATGTGTTTTATTCTACATTTAGATTTGTAAAAAAAAAAGTTTAACATGTGAAAAATGATCATATCAAACGATTGGTCAACAATTGCAGTTCCCCCCCTCCCCCCAGTTGATTGTATTGAAAGTGAATGGACAGCGAGCTCCTTCCACTATACTTCCTCCTCAGCGCATCTTGTGTTCCACGTCAGCGTTGGCCATGTTTGAGCCAGGCCTGGGGTCCTGCTGTCGTCTGGACTGAGGAGAGAGAGGGATGGAAGGATGAAAGAGGAGGGAGAGATGGTGGGAGGAGTGATGGAGGGAGACGGGAGAGAAGAGAAGATAGCAAGAAAGAGACAATACATTAAGTACAGCTTACAGGTGTAACAACACATTATTTGAATATCAAGTTAAAACTGTTTATATGTAATTGTGTATGATTCAATCAATATGTTAATGTTTACAGTTATGAATCCTCCTGTTAAAATGGCCACAATATGGTGTTATTTGTTGTTTATTAACTGCTTATAGATGCTATAGGTGCATTAAAATAAAGGGCATGGAAGGAAACCATCGAATGTGAGAACAACTGCCCCCCGGTCATTCTACAGCTACAAACTAACAAGACGTTGCAGTTCCACGAGCTGTCACTAGAGGGGGGCAGAGAGCTCCGTGCTGACGAGGCTCGGTGCTGCTGTTTATACACTTTACTGATGTTGATATTTTCGTCAAGGTAGCAGGCAGGCAGACAGACAGGCAGACAGACAGATAAACTGGCAGACATACAAGCTGTCTGACATGGATAAACACACACACACACACACACACACACACACACACACACCAAGTGGATCATTATGTCATCGTGACCCCATCGGACTTTTAAATATATGTCATGACTAGGTGTGTTTGTGAGCCCCTGGTATGACCTGCTCCTGCTGTAAAAGAAAACATTTAAATAAAATACTTGTGGTTAAATGTTTACACTTCAGTGATAGCTGGGGGGGGGGGGGGGGGGGGGGGGATAAAATGTCAGGAGAGGTGAGGCAGAGAGCAGACAGAAATGCAGACAGAGATAGTAAAGGGGTTGCTTAGTTCAACTGGAATGTAGTTTGTGTCATCTCAATGACTCACCATAATAGCAACGTAGACAGTCGCACACACACCACACACACACACACACACACACACACACACACAGTCGCACACACACACACACACTATGTCATACTACCATTTTGACTCCTCACAGCCAGACTGACTCCAGTTCCTGTCCGTCTCCTCTGGGAAACCTTCTTCTGCTGCTATCATGTCTCTTTGTGTCTCTGCTATATGTATTTTAAATGCGGTATGGTGATTTTGACTGGAGAGGGTAGAACGATGTGCTCCAGCAGTTATTGCAGTGGCCCGCAGCAGTCAATCATGCATAGTTACACGTGTGTGACAAGTCAAAATATCTGCTGTGAGAACGGCTCGTTCAACACACGTTGAGATGGACATACAGACACACACACACACACTGTGTTCATTCAGCGGCCGCTGCATCATGGCTGTAGCGTTTGTCTTCGTAAACAGGGAGTGGTCTGTGCTAATCAGAAGGGCTTTCTGTATTGATCTACACACAGATGGAAGCCTGCTGGACCACTATAGGCTGCTTAACCACAACTCAATACTGGAGAAGAGTGAGTGTGTGTGTGTGTGTGTGTGTGTGTGTGTGTGTGTGTGTGTGTGTGTGTGTGAGACGAACTTAGACATTTGCTGCATCTGCGAGATTGTGCACGTGCGGCAGTACAGTATCTGAATGTATGTGTGTGTGTGTGTGTGTGTGTGTGTGTGTGTGTGTATGCAAGTCAAAGCAGGGGGTCTGATGCCGATCAATACTAATGATATATTAATGCTTTCAGTGCCAGCTCATCATTCACCACCAAATCTCATTCTGCTGGGCATTATATGTGTGTGTGTGTGTGTGTGTGTGTGTGTGTGTGTGTGTGTGTGTGTGTGTGAGACGAACTTAGACATTTGCTGCATCTGCGAGATTGTGCACGTGCGGCAGTACAGTATCTGAATGTATGTGTGTGTGTGTGTGTGTGTGTGTGTGTGTGTATGCAAGTCAAAGCAGGGGGTCTGATGCCGATCAATACTAATGATATATTAATGCTTTCAGTGCCAGCTCATCATTCACCACCAAATCTCATTCTGCTGGGCATTATATGTGTGTGTGTGTGTGTGTGTGTGTGTGTGTGTGTGTGTGTGTGTGTGTGTGTGTGTTGCGTGTGTGTGGTTAAAAGGCACATTTCTTCTCAATCCATCATCCTGACAGCAGCCTTCTGACCTTGAATCACTGGAATTTCTCTTCTTTTCCATGAAAAATGTTGTATCTGTCAAAATGACAAGGCTGCAGGGATCGAAGGGGAAACAGCTTATTTAACTCCTCCTGTCCCCCCCCCCCCTCTCTCTCTCTCTATGCTGCCCTCTCTCACCCACTGTTTTCTGCTTGCATGCCTGATCCTCCATTATTGATTTACAACAGACGAAATCAAAATGCACATTTTTAAAATCTAGACTCTAAATGTAGGGGGAATGATTTAATTTAAGCCTGCAAATACAAAAAGAACTAAAATGTTGTGATAGAGAGAGGAGAGAGAGAGAGAGAGAGAGAGAGAGAGGAGAGAGAGGAGAGAGGAGAGAGAGAGGTGGAGTTCCAACCACAGAAATGCAGAGGCTGAATCTGTGCAGCGATTCGCCGATGCCCGTCAGTCACACCCAGAGAAGCACATCTGCAGGTTGGCCGTTTGTAACAAACTCAACTGTAAAATGTGATTCATATTTTTGAAAATGTCTAATCCTCTGCAAGACAATCCCACACTCTGACATTAGGTTATTCACTCGCTTCTCTTCCCTAATCACACTGCTGCACTGCACATAAGGAAACAGAACTAGAATTCCCGCCTCATGGTTGTACGCCTCTGCCAATGTTGTGAGATCAAAGTAACTTTTGACCACAAAATACTAACCAGATCATCCTCCAGGACAAATGGACGTCTGTGCCAAATGTGCAGAAATTCCCTCCGGGCGTTCTTTAGATATCGCGTTAAATAAGAAGGCTGTTGTCAGCGTGGATGCATAAACTGTGTGCAGTCATACAGACATAAAAACACACTTGTGTGTTAATGGCCTTGTTAACAAAGAGCACACTTGGAAAAAAGGCAGCTCTTATTCTCTGGGACATCTCTTTAAAGGATCAGTTCGATGTTTTCCGAAGGGCTAAGCTGTTAGCTGGCCTGGTTCGGTTCAATCCGCCCACAGAGCACCTCGGAAGTTCACTGATTAAAACCGTCCATCTCTCGTCCTTACTACGAGGCTCCCAACCATTAGCGTCTCTGGTTGCCAATGGTTACACTTATGAAACTTCACTTTGTGTACGGATGACTCAGTTGGGATACAACGTGTTAATGAGTGAGCTTTAGAGGAGCTGGTAGGCGGATTGTTTTTCTAACTTTGGAGCTTTAGCTGTCTCTCAATGTGTCCAGTCTTTATGCTAAGCTAAGTTAGCATAAACACACGGTCTCATCTCATTCTCCAAGAAAAGCTATTTCCCAAACTATTCCTGTATTCGGCCTTAATGTCATCACCTTAAGAAAACTATTACTTCACAGTATAATAATGTTCTTTAAACACTGATGAAGCCTCTGCCAGTGACTAAATGCTGGGTAGGATTTAGTAAAATGTCTACCATGAAGTGGGACGGTTTCCATATTTCTATTGAATCGCTCCCAGTGCCAAATCAAATGCAGATTTCACAGAGTGTGTGGGTATTTTGGGGGGATAATGATGGTAGTTGTATTGATTCAGCAGGAGACACAGGGTTTCCTTTTTCTCCGAGAGCCTCGGGGAGGAAACATGAGATCAGCCGGATGAAAGACGACCTTCAATAAATGCCTCTCTTTCTTTCTTTCCTGCTCCTTCCCTCGTTCTCCGTGCTCTTCGTATGCCGAGGTCCTGCCTTTCCTTTTTCTCTAATTTGGGCAGGAACATGTGCTTGATGATGATGATGATGATGATGATGGTGTGTGTGTGTGTGTGTGTGTGTTACCCAAACTATGAAATGATTACATCTTTGTGTTTCGGTTTACAAACAAACATTAAACAAGCAGGAGCAGATATATCAGTCGTTCATTTCATTAGAAGTTCATGCATAATAATGAGCAACACACACACACACACACACACACACACACACACACACACACAGGGTGGTTTAGTGCATGACAGTGTGATAGATGGGGAGAAATGAAGGACACAGACCCTGTTCTTTTCTGCTGGCTGTCTGTCTGTGTGTCATCAGTCCCAGATTTTAGAAACCACAGGGTCCTAAAAAAATGAACAATTTGTGGTTTCATTCTTAACTTCGTCAACTTAGGAAGGATGTCGTTGATCTCCCCAAAGCCTTGCTGGGGAAAGTGAGTTTGTCTCAAGTTCGGGGCCGGTTAAAGTTTTCAAACTTCAAAATGAATGCATCTGAATTTTGCACATGTACTTGTACATGATGATAATTCAATGAACAAAAACTCAATTGCACACACAGAACACATCTGATTATAATTTACGTTTCTGGAAGTTGTGTTTGGAAATAGCAGATTTTATTACGGTTAATAAAATGAAAGTTGTCCCCCCCATCCTGTGATCTGTGGCCCCAAATTGAATCAACTACTTTCCCTTTCGGAGGCTTTCGGGACACCCTGACAAAACTGAATCAGTCATTCAATCGTTCAATAATATCAAACCAATTATCAGATTAGATTCATCATCAAACTGATCATGCACTAAAACCTATTATTCAAACTGTAAAAAAAAAGCACTTTTTAAAAATAAAAAACATTGTTGAAGCACACAACCACACATCGCCCACCTGCAGCAACAACAACCCGACTGGAAAAAGCTGTTTAGTCGTCCCTGAACCCATTAATATTAGTAGAAACTTATGGCTAATGTATTGCAAACGTTTTGCCTTAAGATTAAACACCAATCTCTGTTACAACATATCTAAACATTCCCTGTTACTCTATTTTACGTTGACATCGTTTTAGAGTCTTCAGGACAGCAACAAATTGTATTATTAGCAAGCTGTTCCACTTTGGATCTATGAATCTATAAATATGAAAATATTACTTGCAAATTTCCAGTTGAGTCGAGCCAGCAAAGCCAGTCTACAAACTTGAAATGCCAACTCTTAAAGCTGGATATGAGCTACCAATTCTCAAGCTCTTTGAAGTCCAAAGAAGACGTCCGGTTTCTGAATCATGCTTTGCTTCTTATCGTTTTTAAATGTATGCTGGTTTACTTTTTGATGAGCTCCAGGGATGATGAAGTGTACTCAGGGTGTGTCTGCTAAACCATCACTGTCGGGCGTTCTTACAGGTGCAACGGTGCACACCCAACAATGATGACAGTTGTGGTTGAGGTTCAACAGACATGAAGTGAAACGATGTGTTTCCGTGGTGTTAAGTTACTCTTGATGAGAGACGGGAAAGTAAAAACTTGAATTGTTTATCTGTGAACCACAGTGTACAACTAGAACTCATAGGTACACATTAGTGGGAACAAATGTCACGGATAGTTCAGTCGGACTAGAATCTAGATCTGGCGGTTAAGCTGCCTTTGCGAGGCTAAAGGTGTGTTCACACTAAACGCAAGGCGTTTTATACAACGTCTATAAAAGATACAAACAGCCACAAAGTCAGGCGAGATTAAACATTTCATGTGGGGTGAACAATCTGCAGGACGCTTTGAAGCAAAGGCCTATCAGCGTTCTGTCGTTACTGAATCAGAAGTCAAGAAGGACCACATCCTCCCAGAGCTCTAGAACCTCACATTAGTACAGAGACTGAAACCAGAGACTGTCTATGGTCCAAACAACAGGGTGGCTGCCGTATTTACATCTAGATGTCATATTTTAAGTGTCGATGGAGCAGCTACAGTGTTGGCATAGCCTAGCTCCGATCCATCCAAACTCCATTCAGAAAACAAGCATTTTAAAAGTGATTTGCTTGTCGTCTTGCAGACAGACCTTTCAAACCATGACTTTGGGCTTTTTTTTACAAATTGTCGTCATTATGTTGTTATTTTGCCAACCTTTTTATCTGGATATTTTAATTAAATCACAAGAAAATTGTTTATTTTCTGTTCATACCGCTGTAGTAATCCAGCTGATGTGTGTCTTGTGAGCTGGGCGAAGTTATGAACTCTACCCGGCATATCTGGGACTACAAAGCATCAACGGTGGTTATTTTAGCCATGATGGATGAACCATTGTCGGTGTCTACATGGAGGTAAGCCCCGCCCCCTTCCTCTCCGGCAGGTGAAATAAACACAAACGTTCCTGCGGTCAAACTTGCACGAGAAATGCGAGGCAAAACCTCCCTTTGCGTTTGGTGTGAACACATCTTAAGATAGGTGTAAAGCGGAAGCAGATTTGTTTTAGTTGGAGCTGTCCAATAACAGCCCACTTGTCTTTGAGAGGACAGACCAGCATCGGTCCTGGATAAACAGCATCGAAGGGCGCTCTCACCTCTAGATCCTCTCTGTGTGACCGGTCTCTGTCTTCAAAGTCTCTGGTTCTGCGTCGAGCCTCTTCAAACGCCGCCTGGGCCAAAGCATCCTCCTGCTGCAAACAGAGACAGATAAGAGTCCAGTTCAACAAGGCAGGGGTAGACTACGGATAAATGAGGAAGTGGAGTGTTTTTTGGTGTTACCTGCGCCCTTTCTTCATCATACTCCAGGTATCCCATCCCATCTAGCCTCTGTAGGTCGATCCAGCCTCTCCAGATCACACAAACCCCGTTCAAGATCATGGGAGCCTTTAAATAGACCTGGTGGGAGAAAGAGAGAGACTGCATTTTGATTCTTTGGTAAA